>OU898276.1:196235878-196880012 GCA_918026665.1 Diabrotica balteata | reverse complement strand
TTATTTAGATATGACAGTTGCAATTAATATTTATGTCCAGTCGTCAGAGATTTGACTCTCTAAAAATCGTATGAATAAGCTATGAATTTTGCTGAAAATGTTCAATTTTGGGACCTCAAAAAATATGCAAGAAGCTTTACCACTCTTACCTCCTTCCTCGTAGGGGGAGGGTGGAAATCGATTTACAAAGAATCTCTACACCGTAAAAATTGTTTCAAATAAAAAAATGTAGCTGAGATAATTTTGAATACAAGGTTTAACCTTTTTTGTGTAAAATGAACCGTTGTAATGTGAATGTTTAAATTCAGCGTTTTTTAGGCATAATTCAAATGCCTCACATTTATTGCCAAAATTCAAAATCAAAATTTCATGATGTAGATTTTGAAGATTACGTTCTAACAATAAAAATTCCACAACAACCGGTCAATGGATGTTATAAATTTTATCGATCTCATGAGAATGGTAAAAATGAAACTGACTTCATTTACAGCAAAGTACAAAAATTACATCGAAAGCTGCACTATTTATCTTTAAAACTCATTTTGAATTTTGTCAATAGGCCACGCTGATAAAATAATATTCTCTTTCTTCCTGTTTAAAAGCAATTCAGTTTGTTCATGGGCGGATTAATACCTCTTTGTAATGTTCCTTTACTTCTCCTGCTGATTGGTGACTTATCTCTTGCTATTTTGACGATACGGGTCTCCTCCATTCTGCTTATGTGGTTATTCCATTATTTTTTTCTATTTTGTGTCCATTCATTTATACACTGTACGTTACATTTTCTTCTAATATCTTCACTTCTCTTTCGATCTCTCAGCGTATTTCCTGTAATTCTTTCTCAGTACTCTTATCTCTGCCGTTTCCAGTAGCCTTTGCGTTGTGGCTGTATCGGGTCTTGTTTCTGAGGCATATGTCATTATTGGTCTTACACTGGCTTTATAATTCTTGATTTCATCTCAGTATTAATATGTCTGTTTCGCCATATAGTATTATTAACGTATCCTGCACATTTATTATATGAAAGGGGAATATCACTGGATTTAGTAAAAAACCATTGAGAATATATATACAGATAACATAGCTATGATAAGATGTAAAGGAAAAACTATCGCAACCTATCAAATATGAAACTGGCATTAGACAAGGAGATTCGCTGAGCCCATTAATATTTAATCTGATAATGGATGAAATCATAAAGAAAGTTAAAAAAGAAGAGGATATAGAATGGGAGAAAAGGAAATAAGGATAATATGCTACGCCGACGACGCCATAATAACAGCCGAAAATGAAGATGACCTACAAAGATTAATTAAAGAATTCGAAGATACGGCGCTCATATACAACATGGTGATCTCAACAGAGAAAACTAAAGCGATAGTGATATCAGCGGAACCGAGACGATGTAAACTAGTCGTAAATAACAAAATAATAGAACAAGTGATGGAAACTGAATACTTGGGAATAAAACTGTCAAGCTACGGAAAAGTGGAAGAAGAAGTACAAAAACAAGTGAACATGGCAAACAGAGCAGCAGGATGTCTCAACAACACAATCTGGAGAAACAAATACCTCACAACGGAAACGAAAACCAGGATATATAAATCAACAATAAGACCGATAATGACGTACACAGCGGAAACAAGAGCAGATACGGCGAAAACACAAAGACTGCTGGAAACAACAGAAATGAAAGTCTTACGAAAAATAACAAACCAAACTCTAAGAGACAGAGTAAGAAGTGAGGAAATACGAGCGAGATGTGGTATAGAGGAAATAAACGCGTGGACCAAAAGAAGAAAAGTGGAATGGAATCAACACATCGAAAGAATGACAGAAAATAGAATAGTACGAATAGCAAGAGACAAATCGCCAAATGGAAGAAGATCATTGGGACGACCGAGGAAAAGATGGTCAGACAACGTCAATTGAGGCTAAAAACCGAAGTAAAACAGGCATTAAGCCTCTTTATAAGGGAGAAGAAGGTATTGTTATTCAGGAAGAAGAAGAAGAAGGTATTGTTACGTAAAAAAATATGAGTCATATTAAAACCTGTAAACATGTTGTTTATTCACTTTTATGTTCTAGATTTTATGAGCTGGCTGAAATTTCAGGTAATACCTATTTGAAACGATCGGTCAACTACCAATCGCACCTTCTGGAAATAGGCCACTATAAAAACCAGTTCGGAACAATTCAGGTCAACCTCCGCCTGCTTCGCGAGAGATCCCACGCTAACAGCATTCGTATTTAAAAAGGATTTTGTGGTAAACAGGATCAGTCAGAAGATAAATCGCGTCGAGTTATTAAATGTAACGCTCGTATTAAAATAAATTATGTAGTTATTATTGTAAGATAAATTAGTATAAATAAACTTTAAATTAAGTTGTAAGTGTTATAAATATAGAACCTTTGATAAATAATAAAAAACAATAAATTAGAATTAATAAAGACTTTCTGCCAATCTATTTGCTTGATCTTGTGTCTATTGTTCTTGATATTTCACTCCTTTTTCCGGGTCTCCATAGCTAGACAGTGTAATTCTCAGGTATTTTATTTCCATTACTTGTTCAATACTGATGCCATCAATTTCCATTTTACAGCTGGTTGGTTATTTGCACCAAATTGCATAAATTCAACACCGTTACTACAGATAGTTACTAGCGTTAAAAAGATTCTTATAAACAAATATTGTGTAATAAAATAAATGTTTATGAACGAAAATGTCTCAACATTTGTCTCAACAAGATTTAAATAAAAAAAATTATATGTAGAATTGCTACAATCTGTTTCTAATCGTATTTGATTCTTCACATTTTTGTGTAGATTAATCTTAAATTAACTTGAAATATTCAAAAATTTGCCTTTTTGTAGTTAAATGAGAGTTTAAATGAAACTGACATACTACGTTGGTTCAGTGAGTCTTCAAATAATTACAATCTACTTCAATTTGTCGATATCAGTGCTCGTAATAACTGTTGAGTTGTCTATGTCCATGTTTTTTTTTCAATTTCCTTGATGATTTGCTGCCCTATCCGTTTGGAGAAAATTTGGAGGAGTATTTTCAAAAATTCGTTTATCCTGATTACGCAATAAAAGTGTCGTTTTATCTTATTGAATCCATGGACGTGGAATACAAGGATTATATAGACGTAGACGTAGAATTTTTACACTGCATTTACATTATAAATTATAACTTTGTTTTTCAAGAAATGTAGTCTTTCACTGATGGTGTTTTTTAATAATACATTCGTTTTCAGGATTTTAGGCTGTGATATGTATTACTCATTACTAACCTCTCAGTCTGCGTTTTTTTGTACTCTTAATTTTTACGTTTTGAGTTCTTTTATTTTGTTTTTGGCAGTATTGGAAGTTTTGATTGATTGATCTGATAATGGGTTCTGTAGGTCATTGCTCTATGGTCGTTTCAAACGTATAGCCAGATGCTCGCTCAGTTTTTTACTATTGAAGTTGAATGGATGTGTCCTGATTTCTATGTCCAACCTAAACATCTATGAATACTAATTTACTGTTCTATTGAACACCCGAGTTTTCTCAATAATTTGATGTTTGATCTATGTCTTGGTGGATTCTACAAAGCCATTAAAATTTTTCATAATTATCAAGATGATATCTTTGATGAAGTACTTACTTACTTTTAGTGTACGGATGACTTCTTTATATCTCAACTGTTAATATTAAACTACATGGGTGGCTTTTTCAATGGCTACTGTTAAGTCAAGAAGAATGTATTAATATTACTTGATTTGTTGGATGCCTTGTTTAGTCAAACATACGTTGAAGTGGGTCACTTTCTTATTTCTTCTTTTTCAATTTTAGAAAGCAGGGTTTTCTGATGTTGGGAGAAGAGATTCCTATTATATTTATATATTAGAGACTGGAGTCGGTTTAAAACAACCAGATATTTTTCGGCAAGTCTCATTAGTATCATAGTGTCATGGATGTGACGGGTGTGAACAGATCGGGGCAAACTGGAGGGATGTAGAGAAACACACAGCCAGAGCTAAGATGTTTAGCTTGGTTGGCTAAGCTCCCAAACTTGATCCATCAAACTTTCCAATTATGTTGATTCTTAGTAAATTTTAGGTTATGCATTTTGGCGGTGGCTTTTAAATGTAAGAGCTCGATTTAGCCTTACCCCAAGATATTTACGTTCTTTGCAGTGATCTAATAGCTTGCTGTTGAGGCATGGACTCTTAAACAGAGGAATATTAAAAATCTGGAAAGCTTTGAGATTCGGTGCTACCGCCGTATAATAAAAATAAGTTGTGTGGATAAAATTACAAATGAAGAGGTAATACGCAGAATAAATAACGATCCAGAAGTTATTATGAATATAAAAAAGAGAAAACTTCAATACTTAGGCCACCTGATGAGAGGACAAAAGTACACATTCCTACAAAATATAATGCAAGGAAAAATCCAAGGACGCAGAAATCCAGGCCGTAGAAGAATGTCCTGGATGAGAAATTTAAGAGAGTGGTTTGGCTGTACCACTAACGAATTATTCAAAACAGCAGTAAATAAAATTAGAATCGCCCTAATGATATCCAATCTCCGATAGGAGAGGCACTCAAAGAAGAAGAAGAATAGCTTGCTATCCCATGTTATGTTTAATTTTTTTTCTAGAATGCTGATTGTTTAGGTGGTAAGCTCACTCTTGGATTTTTGAAGGGTTTTGTTTTATATAGTTATTCTTGTACTACTCTGTCAGCTCTTCTAGTGAAGCCGGCAATTTATTTTCTATTTCTTTAAAACATTTTTCTTAGACAGCCAATGCCGTATCATCAGCATAGGTAAAGCGTCTTGTTTCAAAGAGTCTCGGTAAATCATTTGTATGGATGGCATAAAGGAGGGGTGCCATTACACTCCTCTGAGGTAGATCAATTTTTCGATTCCTAAAGCACTGTTTTTAGATTGAAAGAAAACGTAGAACCGACGATTTTGTAAAATACATTTTAACAAGCACATCAATCCAAAATCTTTAATCATATTTGTGGTTAATGTTTTTTAATATTTTACTAACAATCTTTGGTGAACAGTGCTATAAGCAGAAGTTAAGTCAAGATACGATTCAGAATCATTCGTTAAAAAATTTTAAAAAGGTGGCCTAGTAAAAAAACTTTTTTGGCTTCGATTGGCACTTCTTAACTGGTATCAATAGTGTTATTACTCGGGATTGGCGCCATAGATTACTTAATTGAAAGCGTTTTACGCATAGAATTATTATACACAATAGTCTAATTGTTTTTTCCCAAAGTTCTGGATCTGTTTTGTCCTGATGTCATCCAAGTTGGCTGCTTTGCAAGCGGTGTTGATCTGAAGTCCGGATTCATTGCTTATCCGTCTTAGCCGTTATAATAGCCGTTAAATAAGGGCAGTAATTTCGACTACGTTTGCTTCTAGTATAAATATGTCATCTGCGTATCGCAGGTTATTGATTTTCCTGCCTCCTATAGTGATTCCACTGTTACATTCTTCTAGTATTTTCCTCATTATATACTCAAAATATACTCAGTCTTGACCTATGGAGCAGAAACCCTAACTTTAACGAAAGCTACTGCCGAAAAACTGAGGGTAACACAAAGGCGAATGGAGAGATCAATGCTGGGCCTGACCTTGAAAGATCGCGTAAGAAATGAGGAGATACGCCGACGAACTGGCGTAGACGATATTATACTGCGAATCAATAAACAAAAGTGGAGGTGGGCTGAACATGTTGCTAGAATGGAAGACGGAAGATGGACGAAGAGATTATTGGAGTGGAGACCAAGAGCCGACAAGCGAAGTCGAGACAGACCACCCACCCGATGGACCGACGACCTAAGGAGAATAGAAACAAACTGGATTGCAGCAGCTAGAGATAGAGAGAACTGGAGACGTTTGGAGGAGGCCTATATCCAACAATGGATGTGAAAATGGGGCTGGATGATGATGATGATGATAATGATGATACTTAGAATATAATGTTGAATTATAGTGGTGATAGTATGCAGACCTGTCTAGTTCCTTTTTTTTTTGTTTAAAACGCATTTAAATATATTCCGTGTTCTTTAACTTTAGCTGAGTTTTTATTACACAGATTTCTTATTAAGTTAACTATCGACTGACTTAAGAATTACATCATCTCAAAATAATAACTTAATAAACTGGGTTTCCCATACTTGAAGTAAATATACGAGCCCCTTCCCATATCAGTTGGCCCACCTATGGAATTTGCAATTTAGGTCGATTACCATAAACAAAATATACTCTGCATGTTTTTATAAGTTTCCATATTAATTAATTTGGTATTTTTATTAATATCTATTAAAAATATTACTCTTATGATTTTTTATTTATTTTCAACAATAAAAAAAATTTCACTAAACCCTGGCGAGGCATTCACTTATGTCAACATACGTTGATTTTTTCATAATTACCTTAAATCCAGAGATAGCTATGGAAAAATGACATCAAAACAATAATATTTTCAGTTAATGTCAAATGTATTTTGGCAGAAAATTTGTTAAATCATTATTAGATTTTTTAATTCTGGAAAATCCAATTAGGAAATCGCGAATATGTTGCAATTGTCATGCTATAGTGTAAGAAATATAGTCAGAAGATACAAAACTACAGGTTCGGTCGTCACAAAATCTAGAAATGTACGAAAAACTAAAAGATCCGAAGCAGATCGAAGGGTATTATAACACATTATAGTGAAAATTCCACGAGTAAATTATATGGAGTTAAGCGTTTTATGAAGTGACGTTATTGGAAGATACGTTTCTAGATCAACATGTCACCAAAAGGCACACAAAATAGGATTTGGTACTTACAAAGTAAGTTTTATAGTTTAAAAAATTAGTACAAATTGTTTTTAATAAATTTCATTTTATTTTAGGCTAAGAAAAGCCACTTTTACTATTACAACAAAAGAAAATAGACTGAAATGGTCAAAAGAGCATAAAGATTGGACCCAGTCGCAATGGGATTCAATACAATGGAGTGATGAGTCCAGATTTGAATTGTGTGTTGAAGACAGTAGGAGGCGCGTCATTCGCAGGAAAAATGAAGCTTTCCATCCCGACTGTCTGAAGAGAAAAGTCAAATTTCCTGCATCTGTCATGATCTGGGGCAGCATGTCGTCTAAAGGTGTGGGAAAGTTACATTTTATCGATGGGATTGTAAACACGGACAAATATTAGAATATTTTAGAAGAATCTCTTTACCGATTATGGAACACCTTTTAACATCAGCGGAAGATTTTGTCTTTCAACAGGACGGCGCAGGTTGTCATACCTCAAAAAAGAGTTTAAAATGGATTGAAGACCATGGCATACCACTTCTGGAATGGGTTTCTAACAGTCCCGACTTGTCTCCGATAAAGACTTTGTGGCGCGAAATGAAAAAAGCTTTGAGAAAACATCCTGCCAGGTCCGTCAACGAATTGAAGGAAAAATTGCAAGAAATATGGGATTCGTTTACATTAGAATTTTGTCAGAACTTGGTAAAAACTATGCCTCGAAGAATTGTGGATGTCATTAAAAATAAAGGGGATGTAACTCAGTGGTAAACTTTCACATTTTTTTTTGTTAATATTACATATTCTATGTGTTTTTTTTAATTTATTATTATTCTGTTTAATCAATAGTTTTCATTATGTTATAAAATATTTTCTAGAAAACTTAAAACTTCTACAACTTATGCCGCGCTTTTATTTTTGTTCTCTAAAATTTAATTTTCTTATGAATCTAACGTTGGAATCACTGATATGGAAAGAGGCTCGTATATCTCCGTATAAAATACGCTTTTCTAGTAATTTTTCCGACTATTACTTAACAACTTTTCCCCTTGAATACGACCCACAGGTAATTTCCCCGTCCCACCGTGTCGCTCGGGCGTCCCTGGCCGCATCGAATTTTCCTAAGGGCTGCAAATTAATACCCTTTCAACGGGGTTCAATTTCCTCTCTGGACGCTATCGCCATCTCCGGTCTCTGATGAACTGGCCAGTTTACAAAATTTAAATTACCCTTCCAGACCTAATGGACGCTATACGGAGTGATAAAATGATATAATTCATATTATACGAACCGGTGCACCTAACTGCTAACGTCTGCGTCTAATGACCATTTCGTCTAGAGGGCATGACAAAAGGTGCAGAAGAAGATTATTTGTTCTTTTGTCATCGACTTAATGGTCAGTTTTATGATAAGGAATATACGGTATTCCACAAAATTAACAGATTACTTTTAGAGATCTCATAACTTAAAAAAATGCTATGCACATAAATTTAAGGCATTTTATGATGCATAATATATTTTAGCTAAACAAATTCATAAAAATTATATATCTAACATATTTTATCATAAGCTATCCTTAATAATAAAAGTTATCGTTAACCTTCCGCCGGTAACGTGAATTCTTGTAACATAGTTTAAACAATATACAGTGTGTAAAAGAAAATGGAATAAATTCATTATTTAGGTTACTGTACATATTTATAATAAATCCCGAAACACGTCAAATTTAAATTATAACTTGACATTCTTTAACGTGAAAATGCAACCCCTACCTTCAACCCCCTTAGAATGACAGGTACAACCCCCAATTTTTAAAATAGGAAGTATAGCTTGTGATATATCGTTTGAAAGGTCTTTTCATTCTCCATTCAAAAATGTTGTCGCTTTCAAGTTTATTAAGATTAATTAAGATAAAATAAATTAAAATCATGTTGTTACCGAAATTCGCTACAATACAATCAAAAACTAAAATGTAATGCAAAACGTAATAAAATGTAGAACACGAAAAAGAACTATAAATGTTAATGAAGTAGATGTTCAAAATGTTCACCGCGAATGTCTTGGCAACATCCTAATCTCAAATAAAACTGTCTTCTAACATTATTTAACATAACAGGCGTGATCGACCTAATCGCAAGCGTTATTCGTTCTTTTAAGTCATTTAAATCAGAAGGTTTAGTTTTGTACACATGGCTCTTCACATATCCCCATAACAAGAAATCTAATAATGTAAGATCAGGTGATCGCGATGGTCATTCAATCGATCCTCGTCCCCCTTATCCACCGATTGGGAAATATTGTATCGAGTACTGCCGGACATTAGGTTTGTAATGTGGTGGTGCTCCATCCTGCTGAAACCATGATCTGAACTGATTTGGAATATTGCCAACGTTGGAATGATAACATTTTGAAGTAGTGCCAAATAATTGTTGCCATTCAAGTTGCCCTCAATGAAAAAGGGACCAATGATATTGTTTCCTACAATCCCTGCCCAAACATGAACCTTTTGAGGGTATTGAGTGTGTTCTTCTCTCATCCAGTGAGGATTTTCCGTGGCCCAGTAGCGGCAATTTTGCCGATTAGCATGACCGTTAAGTGAAAACAGTACACTCATCAGAAAACATAACGTCTTCTAATTGGATAATATTGTTATCCAACATGTCCATCATTTGCTCACAAAAAAAAAGTTTTGAGTATATTTTAGCGAATTTCGGTAACCACATGATTTTAATTTATTTTATCTTAATTAATCTTAATAAACTTGAAAGCGACAACATTTTTAAATGGAGAATGAAAAGACCTTTCAAATGATATATCACAAGCCTATACTTCCTATTTTAAAAATTGGGGGTTGTACCTGTCATTCTAAGGGGGTTGAAGGTAGGGGTTGCATTTTCACGTTAAAGAATGTCGTTATAATTAAAATTTGACGTGTTTCGGGATTTTTTATAAATATGTACAGAGACCTAATTAATGAATTTATTCCATTTGGCTTTTACACACTGTATGTAGTAAGAAATGATCAATATTTATTTATTTTCGAGAAAAAAATGCACATTAAAAAATTGGCTTCTTTTAGGTACTAACATAATTGACAAACAATTTACAAAAACATGTCAAGTTTTTGAATACAAAATATCAACAAACATAAAGACAAGGGTTGAAATGTCACAAAAAAAAATAAAATTATTCAACAGATGTCCAACATAAACTGAAACTATTGTCCGTTTGCTTCCTCATTTTCTTCTACACTGCACACAACGCATAGTCCGGTTAAATGTTCCAAACACATATATTTGCCACACTGCCTACAAAGAAACCGAGTTTTGCGGTTTTTCTTACTACTGCAGAACGTACATCTTCCATACACATTATTCTGGATAGGTTGATTTCTTGTCTGCATGCCACAAATTTCCACTAACCTCATACGAATTGTCCTTGGAATATTTTGTTCTAGGGCTCGTCTGCGAATATGTTCGTCAATAAGTTGAAAACCTAAGTCTTCCAAAAACTTTCGTCTAGGAATGCGTGTGTCTGTATTCGATTTGTATATAATGTAGAATTTATCCCAGCGACATTCAAAAACTGTAAAAAATGACCATTGGCCAGCGACGGTTGCTCTAGCGCAATTGTATGCCGCGCAGAGTTTGTCCACGACATCCACGCCTCCTTTAGTCTTATTATAATCTATGATTATTTCTGGTTTACCTGTTGCATTATCAATGTTGTCGTCGTAATGCATAGTAGATAACACTAAAACATTTTTACCTTTTCGGGGTACATACGATACAAGGGTACACTTCTCTTGAAATGCGAACATACTGGTTTTTTCTGGCCTTTGTTGTGTTAGCACTAGAGGAATTTGAGGTTTATTCTTTCGTAACGTTCCTATAACAGTTAGATAATGTTCACGTTGAAGTAATCGCGCGAGCTGAACGCTTGTGAAAAAATTATCCATGGTAACGTTCCTTCCCGTTCCTCCAAATCGGTTCACACAGACGAGGTACAAGTGACATATTTGACGTATCAACAAAATATTTTCCTGCTGGCTGTCTACCAACATATACTTTCATCTTGGACGTATAATACATCTCAGCGTCTGCTAAAGCATATATTTTATACCGTAACGGTTTGTTTTCATCTATCATAGTATATGCTGAAAGATTGTAATGCTTCGGTAGATTAGAATTAAAAGCTTCAAAAATCTCACGTATCGCAGCCAACATGTCGAATTCTTGCCTTTGTATTCTAGTACTTTTGTCATCGAACCAAATGTGTCTTAAAATGAACTGGAACCTCTTTAGCGACATCGTAAGGCGATAAATCTCCATTGACCTTCCATCTGTTCTAAATAAATCGTCAGCATTCTGATGATTGCTTTTGTTAGCGTTAGATATGTACAACAGCGCAAACAGAGCTTTACGTCGGTATCAGGGATCGTACAATGCAAAAATGCAAATATTTCAATGTGTGGGCTTCTGTGATATAATTGGGTAGGACTGCGGTAGTCACAATTTGTAATAGCGCTCCTAGTTTTTTAGAACAGTTTATTTTTGGTAGCGGTTTTCTGCTAAGTGAGTTTGTTCCACTAAACTCTTGTACGGCGCGTGCCATTTCGTTAACCAGACTATCGTGCAACTCGTTATTGTCCTGCTGTGTATTATTAGGTTGAGTTTCTTGTATAAGAAGCTCAGAAACCTGCTCATTAGAATTTCATTAGGGACTTCGAGGTCTGCAAGTTGCTCGTAGGTTCGATCTCGGTTCGATTTCGCTTCTGATGATGTCGCGTCTAGTCTCTGGGATAAGATTGTTTCTTAAAATTACCCGGTATTGGTCTGCTACTCTTTGTTCAGATACTTGGATTTCTGGGTACTCACTGCAAAATTCGGCATACAGTTGTTGTCGATAGTCAATCTTTTCTTGACCGAGGTTTGTCACCTTATAATAAAAGCGCAAAATATTTTCGTTCATGGACACAGTCCATTTCATGCGCTGCCTCGGTGTCCCGCTTGAGTGAGCGCCGGCTAATGTTCCAGCGCAGCACCTTCAGCGAGTGGAGCTCTTGTTGTTGTTTGGCTCATTTGTGGTTCTTCTTGTTGTTGGGCTGTAGCTGATTGTATGACAGGTTCTCCTCAACACCCTCCCACCAACGTCCCTTATGCTGTCACGTCCAGCGCCGGCTCCAGACGTGCCCTGGCGATCCCCAGACAGCGACCCTAAACATAAATTATTAAACTCCATTTTCATGGGTGTGCATTTTTATACCTACTGCCAGGTGTCAATTTTTGTTTCACGGCAGGTATCCCTGCTATCCTCTGGGTATCGGTTCTAAGAATACCCAGAGACCCTCCCTCATTTGCAGGCGGCCGCGCCTTATAGAAGAACTGACAAAAACTCACAGGTATTAGTTATTATTATTATTATTAATATTTTGTTCTTGAAATGATACGTTTATCATTTCAAGAACAAAATATGATTGAAATGTCATATGTTGATAGTTCAGATTTCTTTCCTAAGTGTCGTAGTTACCCTAACGGACAAACAGGGCGACTTGTCGTCCTAGCCTCGTATATAGATAGATTGCGACTGATTAATTTTAAGTAACAATAAAACACTGAAAACTTTGTTTTCAAACTTCCACAAAATTTATTTTAACTATTATCACTACAGCTGTTTCGGCTGATAGCCTTTCTCAAGTGATCTATTTTTGGCTTGGGTTTACAAATTTATAGTCTCTAATGAAATAGGTTGAGGAGGGGAGAACTGTTTGTCTTAAGTTGGTCATTCAGAATTATATCTGTGTTTTTTAATTTGTTGATTTCCATAGATTCTAACAAAGATAGCTTAAGGCCTTTATTTTGAATGTGAAGAATTTTAAATTTGTCATTAAAAGAATGATTATGATCTAGAAGGTGAAGTGCGTATGTCGAATCTGTTTTTCTATTCTTGAAAGCCCTTTTATGTTCTGCTATTCGTTTCTCAAAGTTTCTACCAGTTTGACCGATGTAAGTTTTTGGGCAGTCGCCACATTGAAGTTTATACACACCACTATTTAAGTGTTTTTTATTTTGGCTCTTGTTATTTTTAATATATTTACCTAGGTTGTTATTTGTTCGGAAAGCTGGTGTTATTCCTTTCTTTTTTATGTGTTTGGCAATTTTTGTTGTTATTTTGCCTGTATATGTAATCGAGCAGAAGGTACTGGGTTTTTTCTCTGGTGGTGGAAATACTATTTTCAGGGCTTTCTTGTGTAGTTTTTGATTTAACATTTTATTAATTGTTTGTTCGTTGTATCCGTTGTTTACTGCTATTTGCTTAATTATATTTAATTCTGTCTCAAAGTTGTCTTTTGACATCGGAATTTCTGTTAATCTATGTAACATACTATGATAAGCTGCCAGTTTATGTTGTGTTGGATGGGATGATGAGTTGTGTATAGTCGTGTCAGTATGGGTAGGTTTGTGAAATATGGAGAAGTCATGTTTGTTTTGAAGTCTGCTAATTTTTACATCTAAAAAATTTATGCATTGATTTTGTTCTGTTTCTATTGTAAATTCAATATGACTATGAAGTGAATTAATATACGATGAAAATTGGTCGAGTTGCCTGTTAGTTCCTGTGAAACATACCAGTACGTCGTCTACGTATCTCCACCAATATAAAAACTGTTTGAATACGGGATGTTTTGAAATCTTTGTCTCTAGATGATCCATAAAAATATCTGATAGCAATGGGCTTAGAGGATTACCCATTATAAGTCCTGCACTGTTATTTGTATATATTTTATTATTAAATTCAAAGTAGTCCTGGTTTATGCAAACTTCAAGAAGATGTAATATTTCAGATGTAATTACTGGATTTGTACTATTTTGGTCTAAAAGGTTTTTTACTAGAATAAAAGTTTCTGTAGGAGGGATACTAGGAAAAAGATTTTTTACGTCAAATGAAATTAATCTGGAGTTGTTAGGTAATTGAAAATGTTGTATTTTATTAACTAGTTCTATTGTATTTTTTATGGTGAATTTAGGTGAAAATTTAGTGTGTTCTAAAATAATCTCTAACAGTTTTTTGGAAAGTTTATATGACGGAGCTGTATAAAAAGAAACTACAGGTCTTATTGGGTGATCCGGTTTGTGTAGTTTAATGAAAGAGTATAATTTAGGAGGCTGTGGGTTCATGATATTGAGGTATTTCTGTTCTATTGGATTTAGTATTGCTTTTGAATTTTCTAACGCTAGCTTAATTTGTTTTTGATATTTTTCTGTCGGATCTTTGTGTAAAGTTTCAATATTTTGATTATTTAAGAATTCTATTGTTTTGTTATTATATTCTATTTTATCTATAGCAATAGTAGTGTTACCTTTGTCTGCTTTTGTAAACACAATGTTGTTTTCTATTGATTTATTTTTAATGGAAATTGCTGTTTTATTCTCTTTGTAACATGAATTCTTAGTTTCACTACACACATCTGTAATAGATTTGGCAATTATACTTTTTTCGATATTGTTAACAGTTTTGTTTAACGCTACTTCACATTCTACACCTAAATATTCTAAAGTTCTCTCATTATTATGTTGGGGCAAGTTGTGTTTAAATCCTTTCTCTAAAAGTTGTATCTCACTGTTACTAAATTTAGTATCTGTTAAATTTATAAATCTATTGAAAAAAGTATGGTTCGAAAAACTTTTTGTATAATGAATATTGGGTTTTTTACTATTGGAAATTAGATTATTTAGTTTTTTACACTGTGTATTGAAAACTTTACACAAAGATCCGACAGAAAAATATCAAAAACAAATTAAGCTAGCGTTAGAAAATTCAAAAGCAATACTAAATCCAATAGAACAGAAATACCTCAATATCATGAACCCACAGCCTCCTAAATTATACTCTTTCATTAAACTACACAAACCGGATCACCCAATAAGACCTGTAGTTTCTTTTTATACAGCTCCGTCATATAAACTTTCCAAAAAACTGTTAGAGATTATTTTAGAACACACTAAATTTTCACCTAAATTCACCATAAAAAATACAATAGAACTAGTTAATAAAATACAACATTTTCAATTACCTAACAACTCCAGATTAATTTCATTTGACGTAAAAAATCTTTTTCCTAGTATCCCTCCTACAGAAACTTTTATTCTAGTAAAAAACCTTTTAGACCAAAATAGTACAAATCCAGTAATTACATCTGAAATATTACATCTTCTTGAAGTTTGCATAAACCAGGACTACTTTGAATTTAATAATAAAATATATACAAATAACAGTGCAGGACTTATAATGGGTAATCCTCTAAGCCCATTGCTATCAGATATTTTTATGGATCATCTAGAGACAAAGATTTCAAAACATCCCGTATTCAAACAGTTTTTATATTGGTGGAGATACGTAGACGACGTACTGGTATGTTTCACAGGAACTAACAGGCAACTCGACCAATTTTCATCGTATATTAATTCACTTCATAGTCATATTGAATTTACAATAGAAACAGAACAAAATCAATGCATAAATTTTTTAGATTTAAAAATTAGCAGACTTCAAAACAAACATGACTTCTCCATATTTCACAAACCTACCCATACTGACACGACTATACACAACTCATCATCCCATCCAACACAACATAAACTGGCAGCTTATCATAGTATGTTACATAGATTAACAGAAATTCCGATGTCAAAAGACAACTTTGAGACAGAATTAAATATAATTAAGCAAATAGCAGTAAACAACGGATACAACGAACAAACAATTAATAAAATGTTAAATCAAAAACTACACAAGAAAGCCCTGAAAATAGTATTTCCACCACCAGAGAAAAAACCCAGTACCTTCTGCTCGATTACATATACAGGCAAAATAACAACAAAAATTGCCAAACACATAAAAAAGAAAGGAATAACACCAGCTTTCCGAACAAATAACAACCTAGGTAAATATATTAAAAATAACAAGAGCCAAAATAAAAAACACTTAAATAGTGGTGTGTATAAACTTCAATGTGGCGACTGCCCAAAAACTTACATCGGTCAAACTGGTAGAAACTTTGAGAAACGAATAGCAGAACATAAAAGGGCTTTCAAGAATAGAAAAACAGATTCGACATACGCACTTCACCTTCTAGATCATAATCATTCTTTTAATGACAAATTTAAAATTCTTCACATTCAAAATAAAGGCCTTAAGCTATCTTTGTTAGAATCTATGGAAATCAACAAATTAAAAAACACAGATATAATTCTGAATGACCAACTTGAGACAAACAGTTCTCCCCTCCTCAACCTATTTCATTAGAGACTATAAATTTGTAAACCCAAGCCAAAAATAGATCACTTGAGAAAGGCTATCAGCCGAAACAGCTGTAGTGATAATAGTTAAAATAAATTTTGTGGAAGTTTGAAAACAAAGTTTTCAGTGTTTTATTGTTACATAAAATGAATTTCCATCAAGTAACGGTCGAATCCATCAATTGATTAATTTTAATTTAGAAAATATATTTTTCTTCGCCATTCGTAATTTGGTTGACAGTTTCATCCTACTTCAGTGGATTTCAATATAAAAATCGGGCAAAAAGAGTGAAACGGACATTAAAACAAAATGGGATTATGTGTATCTACTAACTATATTGCATGTAAACAACAACATAAACTTTGATTTCAAACAGATTTGAATAGGAACCAATATGAGTTGTATTTCATTTATCAGGGTCAGTTTTAATTAACTAAATTTCAACACATGATGCATTTTATTGTTTAGAATGGAAATTCATGTACTAATGTATTTACTATTTTGTTTAAATACAAACAGGATCCTCTATTATCCTTTCGATAAAGGTAAATAAATGATGATAGAATGCTAGACGCTCGGTCTGTTGAACGTGCAACCAGTGCTATATTCCATACAAACAATACTCTGCTTAAAACACTGTGTACAGTTACATTGTTGACAATGATACAGTGTTCTCCGCCGAACCGCCCTACCGCCCCCTAAGCTTTTGTGATCATAGCTTGCTCAGCATTTGCCTTTATTACACGTCGAGTATACATTGCACTCTCGTACAATGCCTATTATATATGTATCAAAGGATTCGTAGACTGAGAACGTTTCGATTGATTTGCATCATCAAGAATTACTAGACCGTGCGTGGGGATTTGTGAAAAGGCATGGATTTTTTGACAAGAAATATTGCGATGAAAGTGCATCTTTACTTTAACAATTTTTTTAAAATAGTATGTACAATATTCTCCCAAGATAAATATAGTATCAAAAACTAGCTGATTAATGAACAAATTTTATATAACACTATAAAAGTGCACTCCAAGATAAATAGTACCTAAAACTAGCTGGTTAATGATTATTAGTGTAAACTGAAACGTTTAAAATAAAATTTGCACCATTGCCGTGCAAATCAACTTCAAAAAGATTTTTTTAGATGGATGGACATTTTACAAACTGAAATTACTGAAAATATTGCCGTTACTGCCAAGATAGTTGACGATATAGGGAATTATTAAATACGGAAAATGCAAAAGACTAATCCCCAGACAAAGGCCATAATCGACCTTTGTAGCAATACTTAAAGAGTCAAGTGCAACATCTTGTTTAGGTCACAGAACACTATTGTTAATGGTCACACACAAAAAACATTTTTAAAAATAGTACAGAGCAGAGACTCTTGAATATAAAATTAGTGACACGTAATTTGGCTTTAGAAATAGTATGGGCACAAGAGATGGTTTGTTCGGCTTGAATGTGCTGGCCCAGAGATGCATGGGCACTTTTCCAAGTACACCTAAATGAGAAAAATAGTAAGTTTAGAAACCTGCAGAACGGCTTACCACAAGGGTCACTTATGTTTCCTCTTCGTTTTAACATTTATACGTCAGATGTACCAACTACCACCTTGTGCCAATTTATTTATGCCAATGACATAGATCTGGGTGCTCAAGAAGAAGACAAAAAATCGCCGAAACTACCAGAAAAGCAGATCTAAACACTGTTAACAGATACTTTAAGAAATGGGGCTACAGCCAAACCCATCGAAGACTGAAGTAAGAGCTTTCCATCTTAACAACCACAAGGTAAATTACAGACTAAACGTAGAATGCGATGGAACTATTCTAAAGCACAGTTCGAACCCAAAATACTTCGGCGTAACTCTAGATCGTACCCTAACATTTAAACAGCATTTGGAAAACACTTCAGCAAAAATAAAGACCCGCAATAACATTATTCAGAAATTAGCAAATACATCACGGGGGTCTAATGCAGAGGTCATCAGAACGAGCGCGCTGTCCTTAGTATATCGTACTGCAGAATATTGCGCTCCCGTCTGGCTAAACAGTCATCACACGATACCCAGTTAAACCCAATGGCTTCCAGTTTTAAGCAACATCACTCCACCAGCAACAAGACGACTAGTCGCACTCAACACCCTAGTTCAAAAATGCCAACAAAACCCAGCACTACCGATAAATACAGACATTGCTGAGCTAGACCAAAGAGAGTTAAGACTGAAATCCAGACATCCACCTACTAGAACTGCTACAAGATTGGCTGATTTCACTACTGAGGAGCACTGGATGGGCGAATGGAATCTAGACATCAGAAATGCTAATCTCATAGAATACCCTACATTAAACCAGACGGCTTTTCTCTTCCTCGTCGTGAATGGTGCAACCTTAATCGAATACGAGTTGGTCATGGAGTTTGTAACAAGTCTCTGAACCAGTGGGGTATAAATGCCAGTCCGGGATGTGACAAATGCAGCGCTGTTGAACAAACAATTAACCACATCGTCTTCGAGTGTCCAGCCACCAAGTTCGTTGGCAGTCTTCAAGAAATCCACCAACTCACTCCCAAGGCAAGAGATTGGCTTCGAGGCTGTAACCTTCGACTTTAATAATTTTATTTTTATATGTTCTATGTTTGTGTTTTCTTATTTATTATTGTTATTATCATTATTTTTTTAATATAAAACTGCATAATGTAAAACTGTAATATATGTACTGGAAATGTCGAAACGTAATGAAAACCAACAGTTTATATAGTTGACCAAATTGTATCAAGTTGTGGACATCAAGTACTACGGTTACCGCCGTACCACTGCCAGTTTAATCCCATCGAACATATCTGGGATATATGTAAAACGTATTATGATAAGATAATCAGTTGGATGCAGTGGATACAGTGACGATGCAGTTAGGGAAATGTGGCAAGAAGCTCTTAAAACTGCAACTCCAGAAATATGGGCCAAAACTGTAAATAAATGTGAAAAATTAATAGAAGAGTGGTGGATCCGGGAAAATAAAATTAGTGAAATCAATCCTGTGGTTATAGATTTACATAATGATAGCGGTAGTATAGTGACGATGGTGATGATTTATAAATTTAAACACTCAGTAACTACATTATTATAATGTTATTTACAAAATAATTGTACAGCAGGTTAACCATTATGTTTATACATTCATTTTTAGCCAAATAAACAACAATATTTAAAATTCTTTTTGAATTTTTGCTCCTCATTTTATACAAATATATATAGAGACTCAAAGGCACAGATAAAAACAGGAAAATATCTAACGGAAGAATTCCTGGTTACAAAAGGCTTGCGACAGGGATGCTGTATCTCACCAACCTTATTCAAGATATATGTTGCAGCAGCATTGGAAAGATGGAAAAGAAAGGTGCATAGGATGGGTATAGAACTTAGCAATGAATGTATATATACGCTCCAGTTTGCTGATGACCAGGTAGTACTAGCGACCGACAGGGAAGACATGCAGTACATGCTTAGAAAACTGATAGAAGAATATAACGACTGGGGAATGAATGTCAATACAACAAAAACCAAATATCTTTGTATTGGAAACGAGTCAGATAACATAGACCTCGAAAACGGACAACATATTTCCTGCTGTCAGAGCTATGACTACTTGGGTGTTGCCTTTGACAATACAGGAACTGATACACGGGAAATAGAAAAACGAATCACTCAAGCAAAGAAAGTCTTAGGATGTCTCAATGGTATACTGTGGAGTAAAGAGATAACGAAAGGAAGAAAATTTAATATATATGAGACCATGATTAAAACTACTCTGCTTTAGTGAACAGAACAAAAAGCGAATAGAAGCAGTAGAGATGGATGCAATGAGAAGATCTTTAGGTATTTCCAGACGAGACCGAATCAGAAATGATGTAATAAAACAACGTATGGGAATAGAAGGAAATATAACTCAAGATATAGAGAAGAAACAATTAAGGTGGTATGGGCATGTTCAACGGATGCCAGCAACAAGACTCCCCAAAAAAGTAGTAGAATGGCAACCGATAGGTCGACGGAAAAGAGGAAGACCCAGATTAGAATGGCAACACGGCGTAAACAAGTCCATGAGCGAAAGAAATTTAACAACAAACGACTGCGAAGATAGGAAGAGATGGTGTTTAGGTATCGGACAACGTCGAAAGACGTTCTCAACCCATGTATATATATATATATATATATATATATATATTTTATACAAATTAACTAACTGATAATACAGGCAAAAATATTTTAAACAAAGTAAGTAATTAATAAAGATTATGGAGAACTCCAGTGCAGTTTACCGTCCTTTTTACTACAACGAAAGATTTTCTGCGAATTCCATTAATCGTTTAGAGGTGTAAGTTAGTTGAATGTACTGTACTTATGTTTTGTAGATTTTAAAAAGGCATTTGTTAAGCTTCAACATTAAAAGCTTGTAGATATATTAAAAAGCAAAAATCGCTCTCAGATTCAATAGAAGGTATATCTATCAATGGAGAAGTTTTGAATAACTTGCGTTTTGCAGACGATATAGTAATAATGACCGATAAAAACAATGATTTACAGAACGTAATACAACGCCTTAATGAATGCTGTTATGAATATGGTAGGCTAAGTAAATATCGAACAATCTTCGTATGTTTTCTAGTAGGTTGTAACTTAATAGTTAAGTGCAGTGTAATATCGAAGTTAATATTACATTTTTTATAGTTTATTTTTTTTAGACCTTCTAGTATTTCTTACTGAAGGACAAGCAACAATTGTTTGATGCAAGTGACTATAAGTATCTATAAATTGTGCCACTTCTTTATACTTTCAAGACCTGCTAAATGATTATCTAGTATCGTGAGAAAGACTATTACTCCTTATGACTATTGAAACGTATCGAATATTTTTCTAATATCGAACAATGGTCAGAACAGAGTTTCCCAACAAAACCAATTTGGTGGATGGCCTCTATGCCCGACAAACACTTTCATAAATTCAAGTGCTGCAACAATGGCCAAAGTCCATTCACGTTACACAACAATAAAGATGACCGAGTGAGATAGTGGCACACGCAACTTTTGGCACATCCTGCACTTGATGGATTTCTCCCAAGCACGACGAACGCCTCGACATAGACATTTAGGAAATTAGGATGGTTTTTCTTTTAGTGGAAGGAAGGTGGCGGACGTCGAAACTTGAGATTAGAATTTGAGATTTCTTTTTTAGTTGGAATGGAATTTAGTCGGAACTGAAACGTAGAAAGAGATAAATGCTTACGTATATATTTATTTGTTTATAAAGCTTTGCAGTAGGCTTTGATCTTTGATAGTATTATAATCTACACTTTATACAGTGCGTCCATAAAGTAACACATACATTCATTTTTAGCTAAATAAACAACAGTATTAGAAATTCCCGAAACAGGTCGGTCTCTGATTTTAATTTACTATTTTTTTTTAATTATAATCCAATATACAGCGTGAACCACCTTCTACGATGACGTCTTCACCATACTTTTTTACCCTTTACCGCATGAATTTTTGTTTTTTGTCAAAAAATAATTCTCAGATAAGAATTTTAATTCTATTTTACGTAAAATATTGAAAAAATCTAGCTACGAGGAAAACTTTATTGACAAAAAAATTTTTGGTGCCAAATATGGAACATCATTCAACAATGTAATATTAAAGTCAAACTATTTTGAAGCTACAGTATACACTATACAGTATGAAACTGCAAATAACAGTTTCTTTCTTTATTAATACACAACGGTATTTTGTGCACACTATATATGTTTTCTCTGTACATCCTGGAAATTTGCATCTTGACCTAGTGCTCTCATCCCAATAGGGAAAATGATCAAGCCCATCTTTACGGATGTCTTCTTGGGATATTTCTTTAGTGGGTCCCTTTTTTCGTTTGTTCTCGTACATCTGCTGAATGCTACTACTTGACGGTCTTCCTACTCTGTTCTGTTTAATTGGTTTTCCGGCTTTGCATAGAGCATCGGCTATTGCTAGTTTGGTATCCAAAAGGGGTAAATCAAATTTCTTTGCTCTTTTGGCTAATAACCAACATTTCACGGCTGTCATGTCAATGAAATGAAAAAATATTCATAAATAATATTTCTTCGACCATTTTATACTATAAAATCCTAACATGGAATCAAGGAGATCTACATCTCCCATGTAGTTGTTGTAGATTAGGACACTGTTAGAACACGGTATTATTTAATGTATACTTTCTTGTTTGAAAAATCTTCTTTTTTCTCCCTTTGGTTCGTTTCCAGCATATGTTGACATTGTAGTAACGATTTTATTATCAAACCAGGACACTATACTGATATTCACATTGTGTATATTGGCTATTTTCTCTACCATATGACCTCTGCCGCCCTTCTTCATTTCTTTCTCAGCTGGCATCACAACTCCAGGAACACGATTAAGTCTTACTGTTCCCAAAGGTAAAATGCCCTCTTTGGTCAGATATATCATAAGAGGTATGCTGGTCAACCAATTGTCAAAAAAAACTTGTAATGTTGATGTTTTGATATCGAATCTGCTAATTTGACAACCACGTTGCTGCTCATACTAAGATTTGGTGCTCCTAAAGGTACAATATTACTCTGAGAACCAGCGAACAAATTAAAGCCATAGCTGAATCTGTTCGTCTACAGTTAAAAATTATTTTTTCGCAACCATCTGTCATGTTCAGGCTGATTATTTTCATGTCATCATTGTTATTGAAATGCAAGAAACGTTTTATTTCTTCGAATCTGTTACAGCTCATCACATCGCTAACTCTTCGGTGGCCAATATTGGCATTTTAATAGTGTCTTGTGATCAAAGCTCAAAAAAACCAAAAGCAAAGTTTTGTGATCAACATCGGATGATAAGTCTAATTAATCACATTTCGAAGGCATACACCAAGATTATTTACAAGAGAATAAGCAAAAAATGCGAGGATAACATTGGAGATTCGCAGTTTGGGTTTCAGAATTTTCTTGGGACAAGATAAAGCACTTTTTAACTACAGGTACTCATCCAGCCCTGCAGAGATATGAACAAAGACGTGTACATATGCTTTATAGACTACGCAAAAGCATTCGATAACGTAAAGCACGAAAAGATAATTGAAGATCTCCATAAGATCGGAGTCGACTACAGAGACATTCGAACAATAGAGAGTCTCTATTGGGGTTAAACAGCTAAAGTGAAAGTAGGATCTACATTGACCAATAAAATTGAGATCAAGAAAGGGGTACGACAGGGCTGTATCTTGTCTTCTATTCTCTTTAATATATAATCAGAAGAAGTATTTAAGACAGCGCTGGAAGAAAGCACAGAAGGCATAAAGATAAATGGAGAAATAATTAATTACATAAGGTATGCTGATGACACTGTGATTCTAGCAAGTAGCATGGAGAAACTGAGTTGCCTAATGAGTAAGACACAAAAAACAAGTGCACAATACGGACTTAGACTAAATATCACAAAAACCAAATGGATGTTAGTAAGCAAAACCCAACAACCACCACAGCAACTGATATTACACAATGAAAGAGTTGAACATGTGGATTCGTACATCTACTTGGGAACAACAGTTAACTCAAATTGGGATCAAGCGAAGGAAATACGTATAAGAGTATAAAAGGCAAGAGCATCGTTCACTAGCATGAAGCAAATTTTCACCTCTAAAAACCTCACCCTACCTCTCAAAATTCGACTACTGAAATGTTATGTATTCCCGGTTTTGCTATATGGAATGGAGGTGTGGACAATGACCGCAACATTGATGAAAAAAGTAGAGGCCTTCGAAATGTGGACTTACCGACGTATATTACGTATATCCTGGACTGAGCACGTGACCAACGAAGAGGTACTACGCCGGATAGGTAAAGAGAGGAGGTAGGAATAAGTATAAAGAAAAGAAAGTTATAGTTAAAAGAAAGGGTCACGTTATGAGACATAATGAATATAGAGTACTACAGCTGATCGTTCAAGGGAAAATAGACAGCAGAAGGGGTCCAGGAAGGAGAAGACACTCTTGGCTCCAAAACTTGCGGCAATGGTTCGGATTGTCATCTGCTGAACTATTCAGATCTGCCGTAAACAAAGTCAGAATAGCCATGTTGATTGCCAACATTCGGAACGGACAGAAGGCACATGAAGAAGAAGAAGAATAGTGTCTTGTTGATGGAAGTTGAATTATCGACATGTAAATAGTAATTCCTATAAATTGTTCTATATTTTTTTTCTATTAGCTGGTGTATCTGGACTTTATTGCACTGAGTATAAATTTGATTGGTCTGTGATATGCTCTATAACTATCAGGAAAGAGAAACTTAAAAAATTGGACCGGAGTTTCTAATTGTAAAATTGAAGAAGGTAAATTTTCCAGAACCAGTAATTTTGTATCATTTTCTGATCTTCTCAGATTTCCTTTCACCCAATTATGAGATTTCTTCCTTTTATATCGTAGTCTTTCATACAAAGATGTATCATAATCTGATTTTAAAATTTATTTTGCACTCCCTGTATACAAAATTTGGTATGTTGCTACACTGTTGGTCGGTCAGATAAAATAATACAACTTTTATTTGAAACTTTTTTTTGTATTCCCGAAATTAAGGAAAATAAGTGGGGGTCAAAATATAATGAGAAGCCCGGTACATCATATTACTCTTAAATAAAAACTAACTGTAAATTGTATAAACAAACTAAAGCCCTAGACCTCCAAAGTCTGTTGAGCTAAATAAATCAATAAATTTTTTTTTGGTCAAATTGAAAAAAGAAGTACCTAAACAAATAAAAAAATTAGGCCGTTTTTATCATAATTTTTTGTCATAATCTGTCTTTTAAATGCCCTTAAGTTTCGTCCGTTTCGTATTTTTTTTTTCGCCTTCTCCACACGTGTGTTATTTTTTTAATTTCGGATGATGAATCCGCTTCAGAGCCATCATTATTATCCTTCCACTCGTAGATATTTTTCCGCAGAAAGCCCATTCACTTCATGCCCATTCGACCGGCTCTCTCTCCTTTATTATATTCCCCAGGACTATCCCTCCAATTTTTCCAATTACCAGTTAGGAATTGTGTCATTACTAACACTTGCTGACCGTTTAGGCAAAATTATGATTCTCTGGAATTAATGGATTTCTGCAAATTAGTTTCTTTGTTTGAAAGTTTTCAACAGATTTCTACTTATTTAAATTTTAATGGCAAAAAACGTCGGGGCTCTTTCGGAGGGTTTCTCCAAGGTTCAGATAGTAATGGAAGTTAATTGAACTAAAGTTTTAAATGGTGATTTCGAATTTGGGAAGTCGTTGCGAGAGAGAGAGGTAGCTTAAAGAACTGTTAAGAATTTGTTAAGTGATTTCTTTAGTGGGTCTTAATTTACATAAAATTAAATTAGTACAGAAATCCTTTGTCATTTTGGAGGAAATTGAATATTGTGGATGTTACAAAGGTCAAATTTTTGTTAATGAAATCGATCGATTAAAAAAAATTATTGTTTATATGTAAACTGTATATATAAAGTCTGGGACTTAAGACGGATTCAAAGAATGGTTTGTGAGTTAGATCATTTTTTAATAAGACTTACTACGAACTACTGCGAAAAATAGAGAAAAATATAGAATTATAGTTGTGCTTAATAACATAAAACATTTTTTGAACTTTCTGTACCTTTATATTAATTTCTTCATTTGTGCATAGAGAGCATAGTCAGTAGGGTGCTAACCTGGCTGTAGACCCCCTCCTCCTTTATCTGGGCTTGTGACTGCAACAGTTCTATCGAGCTACTGGATCCACCCAAAACAACTGCAGGCGGAGTTATGTAGTTTACTTAATGTTTAATATATTTTTAATGTATTGTCCCATTTTTATAATGTTTTATATTTATAATTTGTACTTTTGACTTGCTATAAACCTTGTGTTACTTATAATCAAATAAACTATATGTACTACGTCATTCAACGAAACATATAGTGATTAAACTACAGCCATCCCTTTTAATATGTCATTTACTCTCTTCTCTAATTAAGATTTTTTTCGACGACTCAATATAACATTTTAAGTAACTCATAAACAGAAAATTCAAACAGAAAACTAATAAAATATGGATTCATTATAAAACTGTCATCTACTACACCTCGGCATACAATAGCTTACCATGTATATCTAAAAATAGCATCGTATTTCACAATTACTTCTAGTGCACAATATAAATACCTCTTTGTTTATTTCAATTCCTTATCCCTAATTAAAATCAACAAGTGTGAGTTTCAGTGAGTATTTTCTAAGCACACCACGATAATGAAAAATGTACACGTGTAACGGTATTGCGTCGGGACGCCGCTCTTTTTCTATTTGTATGCAGCCGAGTAGAATCAATGGTGTACGTTAAAAGGGGACAAAATAAAAGCGGAGGTATAGATAGTTGTAAACGTATACTGGTATCTGAGACATTGATCACAAACACATGAATACTGCAGGAGGTGATAAAATGTAGATTTAAACTAAGATCATTATGGGGAAGGTGACCAAAAAACTCTCAAATTAAAAAAAAATCTAAAGGTGAAATTGGTCAACTGTTTAGTATACTTTATTAATACAGTCTTTCAAAGGCACACGTCGTAACTGGTCAACAGTAACCGGAATCACGTAGCATTCATGAATTCACGGAAATTTTGAATTTGATCATAGACGGCTTGTTAGAAAATATGAAGTGTCCTTGCTGGTCACTTTATATTGTCACAATTATACATCGGCTGGTAATTATTAAAAATGATAGTTAAAATGGGTTTTCATTTACATTAAAATTTAGTCTACCAATTTATTTCATTTATTTAGTCTACCAATAGAGAGTGTACTAGCAACTACAGATGCTTTTTTGGTCCGTATATACATAACAAAAGTATAAATAAATACAAAAACAATTAAGAAAAAATCACAACAGCTAAGAAAATGTATTTGATGAACGAATGTTAAGATATAGAAGAACTAGAAGCAAAATATATGAGAAATATGCACAAAAAATAAGAAAAGAGACCGGAATGGATCAAAAAAGTAAGCAAAATAAGCAACTTTTATAAGATGAAAAACGTTAAATGCAGGAGATACAAGAATTAAATCCTGTAGAGAGACAGAACATGATCTGACTTTTTATCTGCAGAAAAAAAATATTTTTTCATTGAATCTTCTTAATGGAATATTGTAATAGGCTAAAATCATATTTTTCACATTTTTGTTTAACAGATAATCGACAGAATGTTTTACACCCAATATTTTTGCATCTGAATGCTTCCTTTTTGTTGTCATACTCGGATAAATGATCTATTTTATCCATCCTTATTTCCTTCAATGATCTAATTTTCACTCTGGAGTGTGGGGACAATTCTCATTTGACATTTTGGGACGACCAATGCTTCTTTTTATTTGTTTTCCCACTTCAATTAGCGCCTCAGTAATTTGTATTTTAAAATCCAACAGATCCATTTGATCTTTGGAAAGTCAACTAAGCTGCTTCCTTTTATATTCCAGCCAACTATTGGCACAAGCAAAATCAAAGGCACGGACGATTAAACGCAATGTCCATTTTTTTGACTTGATAAAAATTCTATAATATGACAATAGTTGATCTAGTAAATCTACACCTACCATCGATTTATTATATAATTGAATCGCTTGCGGTCTCTGAATCGTTATTTTTTTCTTTTGCTTCTTATCCCATCTTTCTACTAAGTCTTCTTTCCTTTTCCAACAAAATTCGAACCTACAAGTCACAGACTTATTATCTTGCTATTTGCATAAAACCACAGTTCCTTTATCATTTACCACTTCTTTGCTACATCTCTGTTCTTTTTTTTGTAATTGTTTATCTGTTGTAAATCGAAGTTTCTGGAATCTGTCAATTTTTATAGTTCCAGCAGAGTATATATTTTTCTTATATAGTTGAGAATTAAACAGGAATGTCCGCATCAATTTCTTCATTTCAGACATCTTCTATGTCTCATTGATCTTCAATTTGAGATAAAACATTATTAGCTAATTGTTCAAATTCATCGTAATCATCTAAAAATAACCTTAGAATCTCTTGGTCTTTTGGATTATCCGGATTAAAACCTAATACAAAAATATCAACATAGACCTGTAATCCAGGTCTATGTTGTTCATAAAATGAATGTATTTTTGTTATTGTACATATGTAACCAACTCTTTATATTTATACATTTGTTAAACATTTCTTTGTTTAAATATTATGAATTTTTAAGTCTCAAGCACAAGTGGTGCTGCTTTTATGGCACCTTTACTTCAGTGACTTTTTATGTATATTTAGTATTTAGTATGCTTTTTGTAACCTATATTATAATGTAAGCTTTAATAATTTGTAACTCACTATGTACTTTAGCCAAAATATTAGATGCGAGTGTACGTCCAAAAAATGGAACAGAGAATATAGCTAAGATAATATATCTGTACCCCGGAGGTAAAGGACACTATGTCCATTTTTATCAAAATTGGGGTTATTGAACTTTTGAATATAACTTTTCTGGCTCTACATAGAGATAAACCATACTGTTTCCAGAGACAATTATACGGCAAGTTACTGACTTTTTAATAAACAACAAGTCCACTTCCAGTCAGAGGTAAACAACACCATGTGGACATTTTAATTAAAGACTTCAAGTTGTCGTTTAAACCACCCGAAATAGACAATTCCGATTCATGCAGTACATTCGCCGTTCAATTCAAAAATAATCTTACTGCAGATAAACTAACCAGTGTACAGGCTAATCATAATGCTCACCTAATTGAATCTAAAACTTGGTATACTTAAACAATTAGACTTTATAATGGCTAAAGATTTACCAAAACACAAAGTACAATCTGGTGATTTGCAAAAATATTTGCCTTCACCACTAACAAACAATTGTATTAGTTTCTACAAAAAGAAGCTTTGGAAATTAAATTTTATATTATATAATGCCAGTGATTCTTCTGTACAATGTATGATGTGGGACGAATCGACAGGGGCCCGTGGTGCAAATGAAATTGCCTCGTCAATTTTGAAATGGGCTGACACTACAATTCCAGGTAGTCAAGTAGAGGACATCACTCTGGACCGATAACTGCTATGGACAAAAAAATAATACAAATATTATAATGTGCTATTTTTGGATACTGCATACGTACCCTCAAATAAAGACTTTTTACTTAAAAGCAAAAGTTTTTACTGAAAGGGCACACACATATGGAAGCAGACAGTGTTCATGCTTTAATCGAGAGAAAAAGAAAGAAACTCTCCAATTTGGCCATTTTAACACCATGGGACTGGCAACAGCTAGTTAGGCAATCATCAGGTAAATACACAGTGCAGAATATGGAACTTGCAGATTTCAAAAACTTCAAAACGCTGTTCGATAAAAACTGTCACCTAATCCTACCTTTGTTAGTAAAAAAAATATTAACAAAGAGCCTGTTCTACTATGAACATGTGTTTTCCTACAAGTCCAACACGAACACGTTGGAAAGCTCTATTATAAAACCAATATCAATAATCAAAATATGTATGAACAAAAAAAATTATAAAAAACACAAAAAACCGGCCTCGGCCACCAAAAAAATCAAAAAACACTAACAAAAACCGGCTTCGGCCACCATAAAAACTAACAAAAACACCAGGGTTTTTGTTAGTTTTTTTGGCGGCCGAAAAAACACAAAAAGAACCCGGGCACGTAGGGCCCAACACTCTTGAGCACCAAGTCGCCGAACTGAGCCGGGACTCAAAGCGGGGACTTGAGGTCCAGCAAGCAATTTTAGTTCGCGGAAAAGCCACATTAAGATAAACAGGAATAAAGCGGAGATGCGCTGTCCTGAGTTTTTGCAATCGTATTAGGAAACCATTTTGGGGTTCTATTACCCAGGACCACCACATGAAGAGCACTTGGCTGGTTGTTGTGCCTCTATAGCGAATCAGATTGCTATAGGGGGGAAAGGGATGGTCTAGAGCATTGGAGCACGGTGGGGTGACTCCTGTTTTTACTCGAGTTAGCACACCTTGCTCCAATGAATTGTTACACCCGATCATACTACCTGGGTGAACATTTCTCATAGGCTGGGTTTAATCAAATTGCTACTAAAATATGTATGAGGTGGACCTCATGAGGTATCGAAGACGTAACGTTTCCAGCCCAATTAAATCAAGTCTCAGTAATCCCATTACTAATCACAAAATAAAAGTACAATGACTTAATTGCACTATTGCCTTTTGTTCCGTCGGTTTCGCATGCGTTTTATCATAATTTAACACAGCGATGTAGCCACGATTACGCCCAAGAAGACGAAGATGATATGGAGCCTCTTTAACAATTTATATAAATAAAATAATAGTATATGCTGTTTATTGTGTTTGTCTTGTTTATTTCGTAGAGACCTTAACATGCAATGTCACATTAATTAAAAAAGATTTTAGAGGTAAACAACACTATGTCCAACTACACATTTTTAAAAATTTTAAAAATTTGTATACAATGAACGGTAAACTTTAGGTATATAACACTTCATGAAAGAAAAACGATATACAAGCAACAGTAATAATATATTAATCTTGGTTAAATATAAGAAACATTTGAGTATTTACTTATCAAACATTTAAAACATATTAAAACTGCTTTCCTGAAAAAGTAAGAAAATGGACATAGTGTCCTTTACCTCCGGGGTACAGATTTATATTATAAAAATTCCTGTTTTTATATTCTTTGCAGAGATTTCTCTATTGTTTATTTTGTCAGATACAATGTTATATCGTAATAATCTTTATCATCGAGAGGGTAGGAAAGCAACCCTATACTCTTTAGTAGGCGACTGTGATTCCGGTGGATAATAAAACATTACTAAATTAACCCAAAGCTTGCTCTCCAGCCTTTCCATAGATTCGAAAGTGTTTGTGCTTCCCTTTTATTTTTGCCAACCCTTTCTGCTTTTAATTTTCCTCAGAAGATTTATTTAACCGAGAGAAAGGGCGAATATTTATGTGTGTGGTTTATTTGGCGCACTGGAATAACTCAGAGATATATACTTTTTAATGTTTTTACAACTCGCGAATTTTTATCTGTTCTTTACTTTTGTATTCACATTATTTTTCTCTTTCTCGGTTGTACAGAATGCTAACGAGAACTTAAATTCTTTCACTAACTGGTGAGTTTGTACAACTCGTTTGGGGTGAGTAAGTTTGGGTAACTCTTTTTTTTATATAAATTAAGCACTTCATATAATTACCAGAAAAAAAGCACTTCATGTAATTATTAGGGATACTATTACTAGGTATAAATACTAGCTACACTATTAGTTTTTTTTTTGTTATATGATTCTTTCGAATGAAAGTCTACTTATCACATATCCAAGTGAACATACTTACTCCCAAATACGTAGATTATTTCATGATTATTATTCCGAGGATATTAAAATTCATAAAAAATATTAGTAATATTTTACATTGCGTTATTCTTAAATTCTTATTTATTTATAAAATTCTTTAGTTGCAGTTGTTTTTATTCAGAATCGGGGACGCACGTATTATGTCAGTTTAACAAATACCCGAGTGGAGCTATTACACGGGGAATGCTCCTAGACACACATCATCTCTCATCATCATCACCTCATCATCATCATCATCATCATCATCCAGCTTTAATTTATCACGTCCACTACTGGACATAGGTAATTTTGCTCGTCCATCGTGAGTCGTGCATTCTCGCTACATGACCTGCCCAGTTCCATTTGTGTTCCGCTATGCGTTCCACAATATCAGCAATACTCGTCCTATTTCACATATCTTCGTTTCTTTCGGCTACCCCTATCTCTGTGGATTCGAACCGTTCTGAGTATAGTTTCCGTCCTACAGGTCCATGACCAGTAAGACGCATTGGTGAAATACTATTCTTTTGAGGCTAATTGGTATGTTGGCTCTAAGTGTGTCTCTCGGTTTTTCAAAGGCTGCCCACGCTTAAGCAATTCGTCTTTGGATTTTTGGTTATCCCTGCTGATTCTTATTTCATGACACAACTACGTATATTTCTCCACCAGTTCTACCACATTGTCTTGAATAGTTAAATGCTTATTGGAGACCATATTTTTCATTAATTTAGTTTTGGGTCAAGTTCATTCTGATGTCCACTTTCGAACATGCAAAGTAGAATTCATTTAACATATCTGTGGCTTCTTCTAAACTATCTGTGATAAGGACAATGCCATCTGCTAAACGGAGATTGTAACCCCTCTGTGGTTCCAATTGATCATCTTAAAGGCATACTCTAATGCCGTTATGAATAATTTCGGTGACAATGCATCTCCTTGCCTTATACCATGTTTTACTTTTATTGGTCGGGTTGTATCGTGTATCTTAACAGTCATAGTTTCTCACAACGTTTAAAGCACTTTCCACATCTTGTCTATTAGGATCTTCTTATTATTAGGTGCGAATGGCCAACCCTCTACAATGGCACTTGTGAATCATAAATTGTAAATATCTGAAGAAGTTTATTGCGGGCCGCTGTTAAAAAGGGTATTTATTTATAGCCACGGCATGGCCAAAATCGTAAAAAAACACGTTTTTCGATCTTATTTTCTCTCGTTATAACCAAATTTACCTCGCTATAGAGGGTTATAGTGCAATATAAATTTCAAATGTACCTCGTTATAAGCGAAACCTCGTAATAACCGCATTCGTTATAGAGGGAGTATACTGTACTACTTATGGTTTAAATAATACCGACATCGACATCAAATTGATTGTGACGGCCGTAGCTCAGAGGTCAAGATACTGGTCTTCTTCTCAACAAACCCTCCTCGAATACCCGACGTTAAGGTAGGATTTTTTTCCTCAACCCTTTAATTAGTATATTATAATACAGTGATTTTTTAGATAGGAACTTATCTAAAACTTATCAAAACAGCCAAAAAAGTCTACTATCAAAACCGTCTGGGAAGCTTTAAAAGTGTTGCAAACTATACTTGGTCTGTAATAAAGGATCTTCGAAATAAAACAAACACAACTGAAACTTTTCCCTTCCAAACCTTGAAACATCAACTATTTTGCCACAACAAGATCCGATTTCCCGTCTCCCCAACTTAAAAAAAGTTTTCGAATTCTTTCTCTATAAAACCAGTTGATAAATCTGAATTGATCCAATTATTTAATAGTATCAAAAGCAAATTTTCTTGTAGTACTGATGGAATATCTAAATTTTGAAAATCTTCAAAAAATATGTTGTAAGTGCTGGTCTCACTAATTTTGAACGAAATCAATTTAGCACCTTCCAAAATAACATATTTTTCTTTGTTCGAGTGTCATTGTCGATATTGTCTTCCTTTTTGGGGTTCTACTACAGATGCATAATCTGATGTTATTTTTAAATTACAAAAAAGAGCAATACGGTATCTTTTTGGCCTCAGTAGAATAACATATTGCAAAAGCTACTTCAAAAATCACGGAATTTTAACTCTTTATATATGTAAACACCTACATTTTTTTCCAGCAAGACCTAATTATGACCATTTCACCAGAAATTTAACCTTTGTTGTTTATTTACAGCACATTTATGAATAACTAAGAAATTACAGCACCTGTATGTATAAGTAAATAAAGTATTTTTATCTATATTTGGACCTTATATACAGCAATGTATTCCATATGCCGTTCATCATGGTCAAAATTCGTAGTGAATTCAGTTTCTGGTAGGTACTCCAAACAAAGTAAAGAAATAAAACATAATGACGGTATTAGATTTTTTTCTTCAAACGTCAAATAATGATGACATTACTTATCTAACTTGATCCTGTCAAAGTTTGATGTCTCCGCCGGCAGCAGTTTTTTTCCCATTTCTTTACGGCGGAGGGAAAAATGTTGTCATGGCAACAATATGAAACATGTCACAAAAGCAACAATACAAATGTTATTAACAAAAATTAAACATCATTTTTATTTATAGCGTTGATTGAATAATCCAAATAGATCTGCAGCCGTACACAAATTAAACGTAGCAACTATTCTGTTCTCAAAAACCGTGTCGCCATCTATGTTCGAGAGAGAAAACTACACTACGGTTCAACATAAAAGATTTCTTCTCTTCATATTACCTCCCCTTAATTCTCAACGTAAATATTGCTTCCCCACTTTAATTCCTAAATACAATCATACATTCAAACTGTGCATTTTGAAATTTGTATAACATTGTTCTGTAACTTTTTTCTACGAACTTTTAGGTAGATAAAATGGTACATTTTATAGGAAGAGAAGTCAATTACCGTTACGGTTGTATTCTATTGTACGAGGTTGTACGACTATTTTTAAGCAATTTATGGTTTTTCAGTTTATACTTTTAAAGATTCTTGATATTTTTTATGATTACTTTTTAAAATTCGCATTAAACTTTTTTTCTGGTACCTTTGGGTATATACCTGACTCAAAATTTTTTATTCAGCAATGTATATAATATATATATATATATATATATATATATATATATATATATATATATATATTATATATATATATATATATATATATATATATATATATATATATATATATATATTATGTACTTGAAGGCACCAGAAAAAAAGTTATGAGAAATCTTCTTCTTACGGTGCCTATCCGTTCCGGATGTTGGCGATCAACATGGCTATCCTAACTTTGCTTGCTGCTATTCTGAATAGTCCGGTTGTCGATGTATTAAACCACTTTCTCAGGTTTTAAAGCCAAGATATTCTTCTTCTCCCTGGTCCTCTCTTTCCAAATACCTTGCCCTGAAGAATGAGTTGCAACAAGCCGTATCTGTGTTCATTCCTCATAACATGGCCAAGATATTCTAGTTTGCGCTCTTTGATGGTGTTAGTAATCTCGCATTCCTTGCCTATTCTACGTAGGACGTTAACATTAGTCACACGATCCACCCATGAAATTCTTAAGATAGGTCTGTAACACATCTCGAATGCCTCGAGTTTTCTTAAGGAAGCTTCGGAAAGTGTCCAGGCCTCTACTCCGTATAATAAGGTAGAAAATACATAGCATCTAATGAGAGAGATTTTGGTAGCAAGTGGTAAATCGTGACTTCTGAAAAGAGACTTCATCATTATGAACGCTGATCTCGCTTTTCCTATGCGTTGTTTTATTTCACTGGAGTGATCCCATTAGCTGTTAATGTTGGTACCAAGGTATGTGTAGCTGTCCACTCTGTCAATTGGATGTTGGTTAACCAAAAGCTGTGTATTTAATATTTCGCGCTTACTGACTACCATGTACTTTGTTTTCTTCGTATTAAGATCAAGTCCGTGTTGTCTACTTATATGTGATATATGCAACATTATTCTTTGCAAACCGTCCAGACTATCTGCAAAAACTACTGCGTCGTCGGCATATCTAATGTTGTTTAGACGCATTCCGTTGACTAATACGCCTTCTTGTAGTTCTCCCAGCGCTTGCTCGAAGATATATTCAGAGTATATATTAAATAACACCGGGGACAGAATGCATCCTTGCCTCACTCCTCTATCTATGGAGACTGCCTCTGCCAATTGATCATCCACTTTAATATTGGCTGTTTGTAAGTTTATCATGTTTTACTCTATCAAATGCCTTTTTGTAGTCGATAAAACAAATATACACATCGCAGTTAACATCCCTGCATCTTTGCATAAGCACTTGGACAGTGAATAGAACCTCTCGGGTGCCTAAGGAATCGCGGAATCCAAACTACGTCCATGATACTTGTTCTTCGCATTTTTTATATATTCTGCCGTGTATCACTTTCAAGAACGTTTTAAGTAAGTGGCTCATTAGGCTAATTGTTCTGTAGTCTTCGCATGTCTTGGCATTTAATTTTTTTGGTATGGTCACGAAGGTCGACTTTAACCAGCTTTGGGGTATTTTTCCAGTTACGTATATGTTGTTGAATACAGTTGATATCCATTTTATTCCCTGTTCATCCATAAGTTTAAGGAATTCTGCACAAAACTCGTCAGGCCCTACCGCTTTACCATCTTTAGTTCTTTTAATAGCTGACGTGACTTCTTCAATGGTAATCGAGGGTCCTGTTTGGCATTCAGTGTCTTCAATGGTAGTCTGCCTTTCATCTGCAAAGGTTACTTCCACATAATTCTTCCAAGTGTCTAGTTTTTCTTCCACGGTTAACAGTTGTTTGCCTTGGTTATCTGCCAAACACCCAACTCTTCTAGGTTTGTATAAGCCTGCGGCTTCTTTAACTTTTTTGTGTATATTAAATGTATCGTGTTTATGTTGCAATTGCTGTATTTCCGAACACTGTTTTCTTAGATGTGTATCCTTAGCTATTCTAATAGCTTTTTTGATCTTTTTATCGATTCTTTTGTATAATGACATGTCTTGATCTTTGAACTTTCGCCTCTCTTCCATCATATCTAGAATCTCATTTGTCATCCACGATTTCTTCTTAATTTTTGGTGGTTTGAGAAATTTCTCTCGTATGTCTTTTGAAACTGTATGTAATTTTCTAGCTCCTGGTCCATTACATCCGATTGAATAACGGTATTTAAATTGTTCTTTATACTTATACCGCTTTACACTATGTTCTGTGTGTTGGTCTTTTAATAGCTTGATGTCCAATTTTGGATTGACACTACGTCTAACCCTCTTAAAGGTCGATTCAGACACATCAGTCCCGTCACAGTCTCGGCGCCGAACCGGTCCTGTTTGGTCACAGAACTATCAACTATCTGACAGCTGGCACACTGTTCGTCAACTGATAAATGTGAATGCCGCATGCCGGCGCCATATTTCTATTAAAGAATATTTTGTATGACGGATTGTTCGGTTCATCGCCAGGACTGTGACGAGACGTGACTGATGTGTCTGAATCGACCTTTAGCCTGAGCCTAATTTTGCCAATGAGTGGGTTATGGTCTGATTTGATATCAGCTCCTGGGTATGTCTTGACTGATGTTATGCTGTTCCGGAATCTTTTATTAATCATAATGTAATCTATTTGATTTCTCACTATGCGGCCTGGAGTATCTTGAGGTGATTTCCATGTGTATAATCTTCTGTGTGGGAGTTTGAAGTAAGTGTTAGTAATCACAAACTCTTCTTCTGCTACAAATTCACCCAGTCGGTCTCCTCGCTCATTTCTTTCTCCAAGTCCAAATTGTCCTATGAATTCTCCCGATTGTCCCCTACCAATTTTGGCATTTAGATCACCCATAATCAAAGTTAAATCCTTTCCGGGGAGGCGTTTTAAGGTGTTCGTTAGTTCATTATAAAATGCTTCACTTATCTCGTCCGGTTTGTCAGCTGTAGGGGCATATACCTGAATAATGTTAGATGTAATTGGGTAGGTATTAAGTTGAAGGAGTATTCTTTCCGATATAGGTACAAAGTTTTTAACATGTCTGGCAGTTTCTTGATTTAAGATTATACCTACCCCATTTTCGTGTCTTCCATTAGGGTTACCTGAGTAATAGATATGATGATCATTAATTTTACATTGCCCAGAGTTCGGCCATCTCATCTCACTTATTCCCATTATGTCTATTGATAGTCTATCCATCTCCTTGATTGCATTATGAGTCTTGCCTGCCTCATATAATGTTTTAACATTCCATGTGCAGATCGTGAGGTTTATCTTTCCATTATAATGGCAAGGATTTCTTCTGCTGGCGACCGAGAAGGCCTTGCCGTCTTGTGATTGTCCTTCTCTGCCGGATCTTGGTATCCGAATTCCATGATCAGTAATATGGTTTCTATGATTTGTCGTAGCCATGTTAATTGTACTAGGGGTACTCTCCGAGTCTTTAATGCAGTGGTTCCTCGTTGCCTTCTGCATCTTTATGCCTTCGAGACCGATTTACCAATCTCAGGACAAAAAGGTGCCCTTCCACTTATCAGCTCATCCGCCCGAAGCCGTTGGCTTGAGAAATCTAAAAAATAATATCTAGTAAAAAATATCAAAAATCGTTAAAAGTATACAACTTTAAAATACCATATCTTGCTTAAAAATAGTCGAACAATGTTTGCGAAATAATAAGGAAAATGGACCAAAAATGCTGTGAGTGGCGAACTTTGAAAAATCATATTTTGGAAACTATAAATCCTAAGGTCTTCTACCAGACGTCATTTTAAAGAGGATGGATGGACCTTTTTTTGTGAAGCAATGCCTATATGTATGTATCTACCTATATTCCCTGAAAAAAGTTATGAGACAAAAACAAAATTGCTTTCTTTTGTGTTTTTTTTTAATATATTTTTATAAAAAAAAATATTTTTGACTTTAAAAAGTAATATTTCGATAGTAAATTTAATTTGGAACAATTTTTCTGTAGATGTGTATGTACGAATGTATTCTTTGGCTAGGTGATTCGCAGAGGTGACGATAGCTGGAAGAGATTAATTGTTTCTGGAAACGCAGGATGATAACCAGCTAGATGGTCCGACCAAATTAAAAATTCAACTGGAAACGCTCTTAGAGCAGCTGAATATAGAAACAAATGGAAAATGAAAAACAAATGTACGAAAAGTGCATAGAACTTACCCTATGCACCCTAGTGCATAGCGGTTAATTCACATCTTTCTCAAAAATGCTCCCATTTAAATGGTAGCACTCCGCGGTTTTTTCATATTTAGGGGTCCATTGACCATATGAAACAATAAAACCCCTTGAATGTTGTAGTTCCTTTAGCTCTTTTATTTTGAACATAATCAATAGCCTATCTGTTGAGGTTTCTGAGTAGTTCTTCGTTGTTATGATATTATTAAAATAGCACATTTTACAGAACGTGTTTAACATATATACCACAAAATCAGTGCCTAATTAAAATTTAAATATACCTGTAAAAAAAATTCCATAACCTCTACTTTTTTTCGATATGCAGCGATATATTAGGATATTTCTAAAAATTGATACTTCACAAGAACGCGATTTTAATAATAGTGGCATGTTTTAGATTTTGTCCTTTTTTATTTTACATCGCACAATATGGCATATTAAAATTAACATAGATACGAATTACATTGTAAAAAAATAATTTTCGTTATTTTTGACAGAAGCTAAGTTTTAGTCCATTCACTCACGGTAAAATATTGCAAAACCTCCTTTGAACAAACCGCGTGGATTCAACGTGATACAACCAAAAAATTAAGCACTTTTCGGGGAAACCTTATTTCAACTTTTTCAAATTGTTTAAGCTTTATTTTTGCTTTTTAAACGATAACAAAAATTTCGGTTAAAAATAACATTGTTTTTTATAGTATTCTTGGTTAAAGTATTGTTATTAAATCATACTACGAGGTGATTTTGTAATGTTTTCTTATAAGTAAATACAGAATAAAGTAATACAATTAAGGAAAATGAACAAGTTTAACAAGTTTTTTAAAGAAATCTTCTATTTTCTTTTATGTTATCGTTTGACAACGATGTTTTGCAGCTATATATCTCCATCGTTCCTTTGCAGAACGTCGTGAGTTTGCCTCATTTTATCGTTAGACGAAACGTAAAGCAATCTGAAAAGGACAAAACTTTATACAATGATAACAAAAATTAAGAACCTAGTCGTCTCCCTAACATATTAAGCCTACTGTATAAAATTCTCCTTAAAGCATTGAAAATCTCGTCGGCGGTCTCATGCTGCCTGTTGTCTGTTGGGTCGTCATCTTCGTCGTCTGATATGCTCAGGTTGTCTGGATGAGGAACCATATCAATGATGTCCTGGTCGATCAATTCACTTTCTAAATTATCGGCTGCTAACCACTCACGTATCTCTTCTTATTTAATTTCGTCACATCCCGGCAAATTTTTTATTAAAGATTTAATTTTTTCTGTCGTTTCTTTGCCATTTTCTTCTTCAGGATCGTCAATCAAAATCCTATCAAAAAGTTAGTTCCAGCATTTTTCCAAAGTTGAAGATTTGATCTTGGCCCAGAACTCAGCACACCGATAAACAACATGTTTCATTGTTGAACATTTGAGGATTTCAGGAACACTTTTGGATTCATTTGTGTCCTGTAATAACAGATGTTTTAAGAATGCTCCTTTATAATGTCTCTCGAATGTCTCTATTAGTCCCTGGTCTAACAGCTGAATTAAGCTCGTGACATTCGGTGGCAAAAATCTGAAAATTATCACTATTATATAGATTTTGAGTCAACAAGCAACAATGCTTTGATAGGAAGGTTTTTTTATTTTAAAAAGGATTTTACGCTTGGGACTAATTCATTTTCGAACCATTCTAAAAATATAGTGGTCGACATCCATGAGCTTTTTTGGCTTTTATAAAAAACTGGAAGTGCTTTTTCTCAAATATCTTTTAGAGCTCTTGGTTTTTGATTTCCCAACACACATATGCATCAATCGGTGAGTGAAATTGATGGAATTTACATTTTGCGATAAAAATTTACTTTTTATTGACGAAATTATTGAAACTGTCAGCGTTTCGGTCAAACGATGATTCGGTTAAAAACGTTTCGCTTAAGGGATAGGTTTTAAAAAAAAATACAATGTTTTTAAAAGTTTTTGTAAAGTATTTTCATTCATTAATTTTTAATAAACGAAAATTTCTCCACCCAGGTGAGATTCGAAGTATAATAAAAATTCGGCTTGGGTAGATATTATTTTATTTTATTTTTATCATTCGAAACGAAAAAATGTCTTTTGTAATTTTTCTCTGAAGTTGATCGTTTTCGAGTTTTAAATAATTTAAAACTAAAAAGAAAAAACGAAAAATTTCGATTTTCAAGGCTCAAAACACAAGCAAAAATATTAATTTTGTAATCATCAAGTACAAACTTGCGAAATTTCTTGTATTAAGTCCCGATAAGAATGTTTGCCATATTATGCATGTTTTGAATTTTTGCAAATATTTTTTAATTGTTAATGAGGAAGGTTCTTTGTGGGAAGACAGGCGATCGGGCTGGGCTACATTAATAATTAAAAAACAATGATTTAAAATGAAAGTCCAAAATACTTATCAAGACCTGATAAAATAATGTTGAGCTTGAACTTAGGTACTTCATAATTTCAAAAATGAAGTGAAACTTAATGATTCTAAGCCTTGAAGATCATCATCTCTCGTTATTTTTTGTTTTAAATTGTTTATAACTTGAAAACAATCAGCTTAAGAACAAAAATTAAAAAAGCACTTTTTTGTTTTGAATGAATCTAAAATAATATCTGTCCGCAAAATTTTCTTTATAAAATAAGTTATTATTAAATTATTAATTAATTATAATCACAACAAAATTAGATCGGGCACCCCTTGATTTTATAATTATTAACATTCTAAATTACATATCAAATAATTTTCATTGCAGTCGATCTTTATCGTATCTGTATACAAAATATAATATCGACAAAATAAATTCAAACGTTGGCGAAGTGCTAAATGCTTCACAGACATATTTCTTAGAAATCAGAGATAACGCTGGGGTGATGTCCAGTTCTCTGACTCACTACACTTCGTAAGTACTGCCATAAATTGGTTGTGGAAGGGCACGATAGGGGAGGTAACGGCAGCTCTTTCTACGATCATTCTCGTATGAGCGCAAATTCGTAACTAGTTGTTTCCCGTAATATCCACTAGAGTCGCTGATTCTTGATGAAATTTTAATTTTTTGGGTTGCACGTTTCTCTCCATAAGCGTTGCGGATCTATTTGGTTTATAGTAATATTAAAAGTACATTTAGTTAATGAGGCAGTTTCAAAATTGAAACCGTGCAAAAATGTTCCCGACTCTTGATACGCATTGGTAATTGTTGATGATACGGATTACTGATGGTCGAGAACAACTTTCAGCAATCATTCCCGATGTTGGCGGCTTGCGAAAAACAATAAGCTGTCTTTAATAATTGCAAACAACTGTCAAACAACTGTAACCAGGGAGACGCAAATCCCACCGACGACTTAATTATTTTAATTTCTAACATCTAGACGACTTTGATAGTTGTCACAGTTAATTCGAGTAAAAATAGCGTATGAATTGTACTATTTATGGTTGAAAATTGCTACGTTTGAAGAAAAACTAGTATACTTTATTCGGCAAAGAAGCGACTTTTCTTGTAATATATTTTTATTCTATTCTATTCTAGTTTATTCTTGGCACCAAAACGCCATTTTCATTTGTAAACATGATAATGTGCCGCCACCAGTCTTTGGAGAGAATATTATTATGATTATCACATTGATTTATACTTGGTTTATTTTGCATGGAAATTAATTACAACCAATATTTGTTATTATTTTATATCTGAAATACTATAACTATGTTCACTAACATGAAAAAATATTATATATGGCAAGAGCTCTTTAATTTTTAGCTGATTTTCAATAATGTGTGATTCATGTCACATCTTGCCGTTTTTTATCAATGAAAGGTGATCCTTCCCACTCTTTTACTTTTTTGAATTATTAATAAATCGCAAACAACATCTGTTAAAATGTCATTGCTTCTGTTTTAACTCAAAACATCCGACTATTATTTTTGGTGTATTTCATAATACTTTTTCCTCTAGTCTTATTTTGCATTTTAAAAGATTTGAGGAATAAAAAATCCCGTTCGCCATCTCTGGTTATAGTTTGTCCCATAGCCAAAGACCCGTATAAAGCGTCCTTTCCGCGACCATTTTTCCACGAAAAGAATTTTGGATCTTGACATAAAAGCATATTTAACGCTTCGAAATTGCCTTTATATTGAAATCACCGTATCGATTCGATCGGAAAAATGCTCTCCAACAAAAGCTTTCCAACAAATCTCGACTCCTTTTTCTCATACCGTTAAAGTTATTTGAATTGTTGTATGAGAGTAAGTCCGGATATTTAGACAAATTGAAAAACGGGAGAGAAAAAAAAGGAAAAAATATTTATGGAAGTTTCGAGTTTTAGGAAGGTTCGTTGGAAGTTATGAATAAAGGAAATTTGAGTTTATTTTTGAGTGCAATAACCTACCAGTATATAATATTTTAACAACAGGAATGAAAAAATTTGTATACTCGTAAATTGAATAAAAAATGACGAAGCCTTCTATGTATACTTTATTCAGTATTGAGTGCATTATAAATTCCCGAAGAAAACAAAAAATTAATAAAAGTGAAAATCCCAGTGGTTGGCTTGCTTCTTCAACGGAGAACAACTTCTAATATATAATGGTTATAATGGTACCTATATATTTAAAATTTTTAAACTATTGAAATTATCCAAATGGATTAAAAATTTCAGAACATTTTCTGTCTTGTCACACCATTATCAGTGAAAACCTAAAAGTAAGTATTGTAGCGTGATGAAATAAAACTAGCGGTTCGAATTTATATAAATATATTTATTTATAACTTTACAGTTCGGTACTATCTTATCAACTAAACTAACTCCTAAGATCGTTACATATATATATATACCAAAGTTACTATTTTCTAGAAAGTTCCCACCTCTAGGCGTACGTGACTGATGTTTCTGGAAACATCGATTTCGCTTTCGAGATGCAGCCGCTATACGGGGACACGCTGAATGCGTGTTCGTAACACTGCTCCCCTCTTAGATCTGAGCGTCCCGATCAGCAACTCTATATGTAGGCCCAGGATGGCGGAATCTACAGGACTCTCCAGCTCTGCATGAACCCCTCAGAAAGAAATAACAGTCTACTGTCTTTGAAGGACACAATCTCTTTGGATTAGTGCAACACACAGTAATTCTTACACCGGTTTCTCGGAAGATCACTTCTAGCATGCTTCTGACAATCTTCCAATCCAGATTATCTAGTGCATGGCCTATCTTGGGTAAGGCCAAATTCTTAATGTCGTAATTGCAGACGATTTTCTTCAAATTAGTTAGAGCACACCATATATCCTCGTAGGTTGCCCTGTCTGTATACGACTTCCTGGTCACCATATACAGCAAAGATCGAGAACCATCTTCTAATCTCAGTACTCTTCCAACTTTAGGCTGCTGGTTTTTTAACTCGTCCAAACGACCGAACTTCTTATAAAATACGGATGAGATTCCTTTAGTCATCTCAAGATCTTGGGCAACACAGTGGGCTAGAGTGACGTTATGCGGAACACTAAAAAGATCCTGCTGAACTTCTGTCGTCACGCCGAATCTAGCACTCTTTCTCTCTGCGTAATTTGACATAAACTCATTAAAGCTTGGTCGCCGATCATCTTTGATCTCATGTTGAATGGTTCGGACTTCTTCTGTTTCATTTGAGCCAGCATAAGGTGCAAGACGATTTATGTGAACTACTTTGGTTTACCTTTCGGCAACTTCTTAATTCGGTATATTACGTCATTTATTCTCTTTTTAATTTCATACGGACCCTCCCATTGTCTTTGCAGTTTAGGAGACAAGCCACGACGACGTTGTGGATTATAAAGCCAAACAAGATCACCTACTTCATAGCTTTCATTCTTGCATCGAGAATCGTATTGATCTTTCATTCTGTCACTGGCTAACTGGATGTGTTGTCGAGCAAGTTCATGAATGTTGTTCATTCTTAACTTTAGGCGGTCGACATAATCTTCGCTTGCAACATGTTCTTCGGAAGGTCCGCAGCCAAACTCTAGTGTCGCAGTGGGGTTTACATATTGTCTTGCCCCGATTGTAATACAATACAATATATCGAAATAAAATTTAAGCATGCGAGATGCACAGTATCATTGCTACGATTTGAGTGACGAGAATAAATCGGTTTGAAAATGAAACAATATAAGATATGTACAAAGTAAAATCGGCATTAGTTAGAATAGAGTCTAAACTGTTAATGTGGTTTGGACGTGTGGTGTAAATAGCTGAAAGATATTTTCATGTTGATGATGAGTGTGGAGCAAGAACAGACGAGGATGAGGTGACTAATAATAACCAGAAATCGAATAAGCAAAATTGGAAAAAGTCATCAACAGGAGAAACATTGAGTGGAGAAGGCTGTATAAGGACAGAGTCCGACCGACAGATTTGGAGAGTTGCTACTGTTTCTTTCGCCTCTACATAGAGATAGGAGAGTATTCATCATGTTTGTATGTGTGTGTACTAAATGCCTATAAATTACGTGTAAGGAAAAACTACTTGGCAGTTATTTATTACTCCTCAATACAAAATAAATTTTAATACGTCTGTATATTCACTACTATCTCGACAGCACTGCAACACTGTAAGAAAATAACAACTATAAACTGGATACATTATCATCATTATCATAAGTGGCTCGACAATCCATTGTGGATCTTGGCCTGCTCACAAAGAAGTTGCCACTCCTGTCGATTCCTGGCAACTTCCCTCCATCTTCTGACCCATAGAATCTGTAGGTTTTCTTCCACATCATCAATCCATCTCCTTCGTGGTCGTCCTCTGCTTCTTGTGCCCTCTGGTTTTGAAAATGTTAATCTCTTCGTGTATTCGTGATCTGACATCCTAGCAATGTGTCCAGCCCATCTAAGTCTCTGCACTTTAACGAATTTCACAATATCTGGATCGGTGTATAACTGATATAGTTCAAAGTTGTATCTTCGACGCCATAGCCATTTTCATTTACGGCCCCAAAAATCTTTCTAAGAATTTTTCTCTCAAAAATACCAAGAAGTCTTTCATCATTTTGAGATAAGGTCCACGTTTCAGCCCCATATATCAAAACCGGTCTTATTAAGGTCTTGTATATATTGAGCTTTACTGCACGTTTTATATTTTTATTTTTTAAATGTTTCTGGAGACCGTGAACAGTTCTGTTTGCTATTGCTATGCGTCTTTTTATTTCGTCGCTTGTTGTGTTTGTTGCGTTTACTAGCGATCCAAGATATGTGAATTCTTTGACTTTCTTAAAGGTATGGTTGCTGTTGGATATTTCGGGTGTTTAAGAAACTAACATATACAGTGAAACTTGGATAGTTCGAACCTTAAGGGACCGTTAAAAAAATTCGAATTATCCAAAAATTCGAATTAAAAATATATCCACAAAAAACAAAGATGCCTACAAAAACATATACAAATGATAAAAATCAACAATAGTTGACCATTTTTATCGCTTGCAGATGTTTTCGTTACTATTTTTGCCCGAATTTTGTCAACCGAAAAAAATGGGCCAACAAAATTAGGCCAGAATACCAATTAAAGCATTTGCAAGCTATAACAAATGGTCAATTATTGTCGATTTTTATCATTTGCAGGTTTTCTCATTGGTATTTTTGGCCAAATCTTAGCCGAAACAATCGGCAGATAAAAAATTCCCAGTGAGAACGCATCATTAAAACAATAAAACATTTTGTCTCAAAAAATTTATTGAAAATAAGAATACATATTTGTTACAATTAATGAAAATAGACTAATTTTTTCTAAAGAAATCCAAAATTTTTAGCTGCTTTTTAGAATTTAACGTCTCAGTAATGACAAACGATTCTAAGATGTTCAGTGAACTAAAAATAGAGTGACTTACATCATTTTTACTTTCAAAGTACCGTTTAAGTTGCGTAATATGGTGTGTTGCTTCGGCCGCACTCGGAACATGTATTTCTCCCGCAACTGATGATGCGTCGTCTTCATCACTCTCTTGTTTTTCATCATTGTACTTAAGCACTTCAGCGATGATCTCTGTATCAGTTATTTCACCACATACTGCAACATCTTCATCCACGTTGACAAAATCTTCATAAGAGATGGCAGGATCAGAAATGATGTCCCCCCAGCAGTCAACTGAAAGCAGCTCTTCTGTTAAATTGTCGTCTGTGTTCTCCTCCTTTTTTATGAAACCAGCTCTTTTGAAACAGTGTTTGATCGTTTCGGGTGTTACTTGGTCCCAAGCTTTCTTACACATTCGAGATGCTTGTAGAATGTCTAACTTTATTTTAAGGGTGTCGCAATCTTCCATCAATATGTTTTCAACCAAAAAACGTCTGTAAAAATGTTTAAAATTTTTATGACACCCTGGTCCATAGGCTGGAGAACTGAAGTCATGTTAGCAGGAAAAAAATAACTTTTACATTTTCCATCAGTGGGATAGTGGTGTGTGCCGTACAATTGTCAATAAACAAAATAACTTTTCTTTTTTCTTTTATGAACTTTTTGTCTAATTTTTTCAGCCAGTTCTCGAAAAGATCACTAGTCATCCAAGCTCTTGCGCTACTCACATATTCCACTGGTTTTGACTTGACGTTCTTAAAACAACGCGGATTAGCCGACTTGCCAATCATCAGTAGAGGTAGTCTTTCTGATCCGTCCATGTTTGCACCAATTAGGAGAGTTACTCTTTCTTTACTTAGTTTTCCTCCGTGACATTTTTCATTTTTAAATGCTAGCGTTTTGTCAGGAGTGCATTTAAAAAAGAGACCCGTCTCGTCAACATTAAAGATATCTCTTTCATCTATACCCTGAATCATCTCTTCCAAATTTTTTTTCCACTGGTTGGCTTCTTGCTGATTAACGGTCCCACTTTCTCCACAAATAGATTTGAAAGAAATTTTGTTGCGTTCTTTAAAGCCGTCGAGCCACCCTGTACTCGCCTTAAAATTGTTTTTCCCCATTTCAATAGCAAATTGTTCAGCTTTGCTTCTTATAAGGGGACCACTTACGGGAATCTTCTTATCCCTAGCTTGTTTGAACCATTTTAACACACAACTGTCTAAATTTGGATTTTCTGGCTCCCTTAACCTTTTTCGATCTTTACCGCACTCACTTTCACTGTTGAGAATTTTTTCTTTATTCTTCAAGTAGGTGGATAATGTGTTAGGAGGAATTCCAAAGTCCCTGGCAATCTCAGTTTTTTTCTTCGTCCCCTTTTCTACTTCTCTAATCGCCGCTATTTTTTCCGATAACGTTAAAGTTTTGTATGTTTTCGTATTACCATGCGACGACATCTTTACTCAATACGAAGTGACTTGACGTGATTTGCGGTGATTGCAATTGCAACGCCAACGCATCTCAACTGAAGGGGCGTGCCAGATGGGCTAGAATTTAGGTGACAGGTACGGGTACAATGTACAATGGCCTTGAATGCCTTGAAACAAGTGGCACGTTAGAACAGAAAAGAATACTACCTCTTTTAGCGGAAATTTCCAGCATGAAATTGGCATTTTTAACTTGTAGAAAAGTTCGAATTATCCAAAATATAATTCGAATTATCCACGACTTTTTAACATTACTTATATAGGAAATGCTAGGGACCAGAATAAAAATTCGAATTAAAGAAGATTTCGAATTAACGAAGTTCGAATTAAGCAGGTTCTACTGTATTTCGTTTTTTTCCCTTAATCTTAATTCACTTGCCGCGTCCGCAAACCTTGTAAAACACTGCACCATGTCTCTCATACTTCTACCCACTATAACTATCGTCAGCGAATCCGAGAATTGAGTCGAACTATTAAAAATTGTTCCATTCATTCTAATATTTAATTGTCTGATTGCCTTCTCCAAGGCAATATTAAAGAGCAGACACGCCAGCGCGTTCCACTGTCTTATACCATTATTAATGTCAAAGAACTTAGAGATTTTTCCTACAATTTTAACGCATGAGCTTACGTTGTGCATTGTTAGTTGCGTCAAATTAGCTAACTTAGGTAGGATCTCAAAGTCTATCATTGCATTATATAATGTAGTTCTTGTCACACTGTTAGGTTGCTTTGGAAAAATCGTGTCCCAGCTATTACCATGTTCTTAGACATCGCAAAGTTTATGATTCTGAGACCGTTATCATTAGAGACTACAGTAGGCTCTCTTTTCCGATGGTGGGCGAAAATATATTCTTTCTTCCTACTTTGGCATTAAGTCTCCAGCTCTTATTTTGATATCATTTTTCGGACACTCATCGTACTCAGTGGGGTCTAGTGCCTCATAGAACATGTCTTTATCATCCCCTTCTTCCGTTGGAGCATGGATGCTAATAATGCTAATATTAGCGAACTTCCCTTTAAGTCTTCTTCGACGTTCCTATAATTAATAACTTTGAAATCAATTGTAGTATGTTTGACCTTGCTGCTTACAATAAATCCGGTAAAAAATTCTTGTCGAGTAGTAAATATAGCAGGTATTTTTCTCCAGGATGTCTGAGCTAGTCCACCTCGTTTCCTGTAAAGCAATGATATCTGCTTTGGCTTTATTTATTTCTTGTATGAGAAGAGCCTTGGCTCCAGGCTGACAAAGGCTTCTTACATTCTACGTGCAAATTTTTAAATTATTATCATTATTTCGTTTGCGAGTTCATTGTAGGTTAAACAGTCCGGTTTCTATCTTTATAGCTCTCATAACAAAAGGTTTTTTACAGGGTTGGGTAGTAACCCAACGCCAAACCCCCTTTTTGAAAAGCCATTTCACCCACGCTCGTCAGTTCTCGACCCAACCTTCTACCCGGGTTGGATACTGGATCTCCAGTTGAGTTGCTCGTTTTACAGGGGACACCAGCGTGAAGGTGTGACTGAAGTATTCGAGTAAAAGAGGCTAATTGTAGTAAACTGGAATCAACGCTAGGTTTTAGCATTTTATCCCTTTACCCCCCAAATAAACAAACAAACTAGATACGGTAGAACGAATTTGTGGGAAATAAATGAATCTATTTGAGTACATTCTCAGAAACGTATTAATGGTCTTTTACAAAAATAGTGAAAATTCAAAATGATGTTTTTTAATTATAAAAATCCACCACAAAATACTTTCAATACAGCTATCGAGATAAACACAAACGCCGTGTTAAACCGTCTTGGATTAAAAGTTTCGGTCCAGAACAAAGATGATCCAAGATGATCCTTCATTAGCAAAAGGAATTCGTGAAATATCGCCTCCTTTTATAATCGCGCCGAATTATTGACGAAAACTGGAGCAAAGAATAACAGGCGTCCAATTTGTAGGGGCGACGGATTATAAATTTTCTTGAGTCTTCTTTACACCCCATTTGGTGATTAAATTTAATTATGGCCCGAAGAAATGCCTATACTAAAACATCCCAAATTGGATTTTTTTCCCGCCGGCATCGGCTTATTTTCACTAAATAATCCGATGTCAGTGTTGGACCTCGTAATCTTTTGAAAGTTTCTATTCTTTTAATGTGTATTTAATACATTGCAATTTAGATTTTTAATTATTTATTACAATTATTCAACTTGGCATATATCTTCTGATTATAGAAAGTTATCATCTGTCTCATAGTTTTGTTCAATTTCTAATAATTTTCATTCTTTTTTTATATATTTATACTTCTTAAACCTGGCAGACTAGAACGTCATCCAAGTTATTACCGACATATCTCCTTATTTTCATGTCTTTTAAAAACATTTGAAAGAATAATTAAAAATAGAGTTGAACACTCTACGGCATCTGCGTTCCTTGACATTTCTGCTGCTTCTGATAATGCCAATTTAAACATTGTTTACCAAAAAAATGTTGTATATTTGAATTCCTAGATCTCTTTTTAAAATCTTTATATTCTAACAGACTAAGTTTTTTAAAAATTAATAATGAGGAATTTTCATACCCCCGACTAACTAATATTGAATTGCCACAGGGGAGTATTTTAAGGCCGATTTTATATATCCTGTACAGCATAGATCTTGATGTTAGTACACCCAACCATACAAAAATTCTTCAATATACTGATGATGTTATTTTATATACAGAAGGAAAATTGTTAAGTACCTGTGAGGATAATTTGAAAGTCAAATTAGAAATCGTAAATCAGTACTATCCAGACATAGGATTTTCAATTTTTGACACAAAAACTGAGGTGTCTTACTTTTCATAAAATATAGAGTCCCACAAGGCAATCTTAATGTGGGAAAATTTAATTTCCCTGTAAAAACTGTATTAAGTATTTTGGTGCCTATCTAGATAGCAAATTGTTACGGAAAGATCATATTCATCAAATTGTTAAAAAATCAGAAAACTCAATAAACATTTTAAGGGCTTTCTGTAAAACAAATTGGGGAGCAGACCCAAATATTGTTTTGATGTTTTACCGTAACATGATCAGGCCGATTTTCGATTATAACTGTCATTTATTTGGATCAGCGGCCAATACACATCTAAACAAACTTGAAGTTCAAAAAAATGAATGCCTGAGATTATGACTAGGTTATTTAAAATATACTTAAGTCCAAATAATGGAAAATGAAGCGGTGGAACCTCCATTGCATTTACGCCGCCAATTTCTTAGTGACAAATTTACAATCCGAATTATATTCAAAAACTGTAAATACTTTCAAGATTTTAGTAAGCTATCAGTTTTAGACCTCACCCATAGGTACTGGAGAATTAAAAAATCTATACCTTTGGTAAAAAGCTATATAAGTACGGTAAAATATAACGATATTCTCTATAAAAGCCAAATTCCGCGCTACTACGGTGATATGGCAAAAACACTATTTTCTAGAAAGGTTAAAATATGTTATTTAAAGTCACATTTACTTCCATATATGCTGGATATAATTATTAAGAAAAAATGAAAAATTATCAATACATTTTTACTGATAGTCAAAAGATGCAAATGGAAAAGGCTGTACAATGTTCGACGGAAACAAAAATTACCATCACCAGTATAATAGCTTACCCAGTGAATGCTCAATATACACAGGAGAAATGATGGCAATAAAGTTTGCTCTTCAGTATGTAGTACTGAATCCGACTAGCCACTATGTTACATTTACTGAAAGTAAAAGCCTAGTCGACAGATTTAACAACATTCAAACAGTCAAACACATAAACCACATTGAACTGAAAATTCTTAAAATTCTGTATGAAACTATACAATTAGGATTAAATGTAACAATTACGTAGATCAAGGATAATTCGGGAATAAAAGACAATGAAATCGTTGACAATTGGGCTAAATTAGCATATATGCTTGGAGAAAAAGTAAACAACAATTTAATTCCAGCGACATTATGTTGACACCGTTAGTAGACAAAAACAAAAATAATTGGCATTTACATTACAGAGAATGGAAGACTGGCTTAAACTTTTATCCTTGTAACACTAGGATACCCTCAAGAAGATGGTTCACAGAATCTAATCGACATTTTATAAAGACCATTAAACGGCTGAGCAATCATGCTCTTACGCCATCTTACATGCATGGAATCGGCTTATCAAATACTCCCAATTGTACTTGTGGCAAAATAGGCGATCTAACACATATTATATTAGAATGTGATTTACAAATTAATAATATAAACGAACTTTATAAGGAATAAATAAATTCTAAGTGTTGTTTTCCAATAAACCTTAATCTTTTTATATTTTCAAATATAAACATTCTTCATTGCATTTACAAACATGTTAAAATATGTAAATACAAGTTGTAATAATAATAACATAAAGTAACATAATCTGTTAATATGGTTTAAAAAAAACCAAAAAAAAAACAAACAAAAAAAAGTATACCACAAATTATTTAAAAATATAAAAGAATTAAGAAAATAGAAATAGAACAAAAAACAAAAAAGTAAATATAAAAAAACATTAAAAAAAAACAAAAAAAAAACAAGAAAACAAAGGAATAAAAAAACAAAATAAAATATATCAAAACAAAATTTATGAATCCATAAAAATATTAGGCATAATTATGTAGTATAAAAGTTAGTTATACTAACATTGATAACTGATAACGAGAAAATTTTGACTATGAATCTGCAATCAATAATAACTAAAATTAATGACGATTGACTCTCTTACTAGTAAATTGTATATTACCTACTATTTGGATGCTAAGTAAATGCTTCATAACAGATACTGACACGTAATGACTAGCACGTAATAAAAAATATTACGCTTCAGTTTTATAAAAATGTGTAATATCACATAAGTCTCGTAAGCCAGTTGGTCGAGTTACCATGGAAACGAATTAACAGACGTTATTTTGACATGTCAGTGTAAATATAGTGGTAATTTAATTTTTATTTTTATAAACGAAAATAATCGTAGAAAAAGTATAGTACACAATTTGAGTTGTAAGCTTATTACATGCTTGTAAAATTACTGCGCTCGCCGCTACGCGGCTCGCGCGCAACTTTTTTACTCGCATGTAATAAGCTTCTTACAACTCTCGTTATGTAATATACTATTAATTGGCTCTGCCAAATCCATTTTTCAGAAAAAAAACCTCTTAAATATTGAATTTTGCATTTAAGAATAAGTTGCAGAATTTGATAATGAGTTTTCTTTAATACATGTCACAGAAGATTTTTTCTATATTTATTAAGAAAATCAGAAAGCTTTATATTTACAAATGTTTATTAAAATTAAAGACTAAATTGAACCAGTTAAGCCATTACAAATAACTTAGCCTAACTACAATCTTGACCCAAAACAAAAAATTATATCGAGAATTGCTTAAGCTAGAAATAGTTTCTTCAAGATGAGTGGTCTACTCTGCGATACATGTAGTCGTATAGATATCAAATTAAGATTGAAACTTGTAAAAACGTGGACTTATAGATAGAGAGTCTGAATAAGTTAAAGGCATTTGAAATTTGGGTGTACCAGTGAATTTTAATAATTCCTTGGACTGCACGAAAAATAAAAAAAAAGTTATAAATAGACTGAATATAGACAAAAACTATTAAAAACCATACTAAAAAAGTACTGCGTTCCTTAATTGAACATTAAGGAACGAGGTATTGAAAGAAAAAATTGTCCTAGATGAGTATTATTAGAAACTGTACAGGACTAGGGTTTGAAGAACTTATGTATACGGCTAAAGACAGACAAATGTTTGCCACCATAACTACCAACCTCCAATGATGGAGACGGCACATTAAGAAGTAAATATTCAATTAGAATTAAGCAAAAGTTAACTCCTCGTCGATAGTGTCTTGTATCCAATTAATGAAGGAGCTAACTTTTGGATACAAAGCTATTGATCCAATATTGGCACAACCATTAGTTCCCCAAGAGACCACTCCGATTAGAACACCGTCCTGAGTCAAAGGTCCACCGGAATCTCCATAACAAGGTCCTCTTCCTCCAGATATTGGACCTGTACATACTTCGGTGTTGTTGTATTTATATGCATCATTTGGACTCCACATGCTAACTATGTCCATGCAAGCTGAAAAAATAGTTCGTTTTATATTATAGCTTTATATATCACAGTTCTGCTACTCGTAAATATTAAGAGTATAGATTCTATCCTCTTCTAATGATCAAATAAATATTTAGATTGTCACCTGATAAGTGCTTAAGAAATAAGGAGGATTATCAATATCTATAGGAATACAATATTCCATGCAGAACTGCTATCAATAGAAATATATATTGCCTATAACAGTTAAGATTCACTGAAGGCTCTGGAGTCTACAAATTATGAGTTGACAGTTTGGCGAATAACTTTGTAACGGTTTGGAACTTCAATCCAATTATTTAACATTTGGCGAAGCTAAACAAAATTTTGTTATGAGTGACAAGTATAAGAGAACAATATGACTGGTGGTGTTAATAAAGAAGAAGCAAACACTCCTTTTATTGGACTTAAACATTCTGCGGTATACGAACAAACTGTACAGTGAAAAATATTTGAAAATAAGAAAAGGAGCTTAGTATAGCCTATGGACAAAATGTTCTAGACTAAAAGCGAGCAAAAAGGTTATTACTAACCTCTGCTCTGTACGCAAAATTCTCTTAGAGGTTCAGAAAAATGAACTCAGAATAATCACAGGTGTTTATACTGGAAATTAATTATTTATATATTCCATCCTATGGCTCCACACAACAATTTAAGGCCTGGTCTCCCTTAACCAACCTCTCCATTCGTTAGAATCTGTAAACATTCCAATGCACCATCAATTGCCAAGGAAATTTCTTGCGCCCTCATTCTTATCATCCTCCCATAGCTTTCTCAGTCTTCCAATAGGTTTCTTTTCCTGCATTCTTGCAGTCAACAGTTTTTTTAAGACTGTTTTTTTTTCATACCAAATGGTCTGCCCATTGAAGTCGCTGTAGATCGATATCTAAAGATAAAAATATTTCATAATTGTATCTGATTCGTCATCTGTTGTTCTCATTTATAGGGCCTGGTATTCGTCTCTATACCTTTCTGTCAAAGATGTCAATGCGGTTTACATATTTTTTAGTCGATGTCCAAATTACTTATGTACTCAAATATTATCTCTGTAAAATGGACAAAGTGAACAAACCAACATACAGATTCTGTGACAATGCGGAGGAAATGACCGAACATATTATGTTCTGTAACTGTATTGTGTACTACTGTTGAGAAATTGTTAGCTAACGTCATAGATCCCTGATTTTTAAAATTACTTAATGTTATAATTATATTATAATATTATAAATATTACTTCATACTTACACGTTATGACTTATAGGCAGATTTTAATAAAATTGGGGTGTTAATAACAAATAAATAAATGTAATTTTCTTACCATCGTACTTTATTAACGGAAGCTGAACTTTTTGTAAAATGTTCGAGTAATCAGCATAATTATCTACATCTCCCCATCCAGCAAGTGTTACATTTTTTGATAAATCTGGATCAGCATCAATTTTGGGTACCTTGGCCGGCTGAACAAATTCATTGAATTCAAAGGGTGGTTCTACCTTTACCACGGCAATATCACCTACATGATCGCTAAAAGATAAAGTGATTATAAGATTATATCTTATTTCACAGTTTTTAAATTAAATCGATTTAAAACAAAAGATATATCGACTTACGATTATATTGTCGAAATTTCAATAAGACGATATTAAAGAAATGCAAAGCTACTTCAAGTGCTACTTCAGATTGCTGACTTTACGAGATCATATCAGTGTAAGTCTACTGAAACCTAAACAGTAAAATACCAGGCCGGATTTACTTAAAAAAATCAACAATTGACCAGATTCAGTCAGTAATACAAATCCTCGAGAAAACATTAGAATGTAACATTGAAACTCATCACCTTTTCGTCAACTCTATGACCGAACAATATACGAGTACGACATTATTAAGAGAACAGTACTATACCAATCAATGCGTGCGTTTGGTATACCAGAAAACCTTCAATCCATAAATCAAAAATCCATAATTTATATACAGAGAGAAAATTCTCGAGGCTTTGAGATAAAGGATGGACTCGGACGAGGGGATGCCCTGGCTTGCCCTCTATTTAACATTGCCTTGGAAAAGGCAGTCTGAGATATATGAATTAGAGACAGCGGTAATATTTACAATAGAATATAATAGAAACATGCTTTATTGTCACTAAAAATTGTACAATTTTGTGGACAAAGCTAACAAAAGTAAATAATAATAATAATAACAATAACAATGAAAATTTACTAAAATTACATAAATCGTCAATATTACAGAATAAAACATAATAAAATATATAATCATGTTGCATGTACCTAAACGTACCGTACTTTCTTAATTATTCGTTAAGAAACTCTTCTACTGAATAATAAGCTGTTTCGGATATATAGGCTTTTGTCAATTTACAGAACTTAAGGAAAGAAATTGTAGATTTAAGTTGCAAAGGGAGATCGTTGTATAATTTTTTTGCAGAATATAATATAGATCTTTTTACTAACTGAGTGGATGGGATCGGTAAATACATATCAAAGCTTGAATTTCTGGTAGATTAGTCATGATTAGGTCTTGCTGAAAAAACATGCAGGTGTTTACGAATTAATCAAACAGTTTCTAGAATATATAAAAAGGGTAAAGTTAAAATTCCGTGATTTTTGAAGTAGCTTTTACAATGTGTTATTCTACTGAGGCCAAAAATATAGCGTATTGCTCTTTTTTGTAATTTAAAATTAACATCAGATTTGGCTGTTGTACTAGAAACCCAAAAAGGAAAGCCATATCGAAGATGAGACTTGAACAAAGAAAAGTATGTTATTTTGGAAGATACTAAATTCATTTCAGTCAAAACAGACCTTATTGTATAGCAGGCCGAGGATAGTTTCTTACTTAACAAACCCATATGAAGGGACGATTTAAGGTTGCTGTCTATAAAAATACCAAAATCTTTTACAGAATCAATTATACTGATCTTGCTGTTATTAAGAAGCAAGGGTTAAAGAGTTCCTTTATAGGGTAATGCTACTATCTTATCCATGTTAAAAAAGTAAATTAGTATCGGACCAAAATGTCATGATTTACACAATCTAAAGCTTTGGCATAGTCACAAAAAACAGTGGCAGTGTAAAGATTATTATTTAGTGCTTGATAGACCTCATGTAGTACAGAAAACATAGCATCGCTGGATTATTTATTAGATAGAAAGCCGAACTTACATTGTGAAAAAATATTGTTTTGAATGTGAAAGGACATAAGTCGGTCTTTTATCTTTCAATAATTTTGGATAGGGCCGGTAGCCCGCACTTTGGAAATATACATTGTTCAAAGGAATCATTAATTAGTGTGACCAGGACTTCCAACACATTATTTGGGAGATTTAAGAGAATTTTTATGGATAGTCCATTAGTACTACAGGAAGATTTGCTTTTGATACTACTGATTGTTTGGATCAGTTCATATTTATCGATTGGTCTTATAAAGAACGAATTCCAGAACTTTTTTGAATTTTGAAGATAGGAAATAGGATCTTGTTGTGGCAAAATAGTTGATGTTATATTTTTACTTACATTAACATATTTATTTAGATTTTCGGGGTTTGGAAGAGAAAATGTTTGAGCTGTGTTAGTTATATTATGAAGATCGTTTATTATGGACCAAGTTTCCCTTGCAACATTTTTAGAGGTTCCCAGACGTTTTTACTTAATTTTACTCAAAGGAAATGCCCTATTGAAAATACACACAAGGTTATCTAAAAAATCACTGAAATTATAGTCCACGGACAACAAAAAAAGACAAATACCCTAAAGGTAGTCTGCAAAGGATAAAGATAGTCTGCAAAGACTGGTCCACAGTCTTTGCAGTCATTTCATCTCAAAAAAATAAAACAATAGTAATTAGCAAAGAACGAACCAGTTGTAAAATAGAAATTGATGACATCAATATTGAACAAGTAATGGAAATAAAATACCTTGGAATTATATTGTCCATCTATGCAGACCTGGACAAAGAAGTAAGAGATCAAGTACAAAAAGTATTTAGACTGGCAGGATACCTTAATAATACTATATATGCAAACAGACATCAACAGTGAGATGAAGTCAAGAATGTATTAAGCCAGTGTAAGACCAATAAAGGTCAAGTGTTATGTCTTCCCGGTCTTGTTCTATGGAGCAGAGGCATGGACCACAACGGAAGCCACCCTGAAAAAACTAGAATCCTTTGATCTGTGGATATATCACCGTATTCTTCGGATATCCTGGACAGACCACATCACTAACGTGGAAGTAATGCAGAGAATAGGCAAAAGCAAAGAAATAATCTTCACCGTAAAGAAAGAGAAGCTTGAGTACTTCGGACATATCATGAGGCATACTAAGTACCGGCTGCTACAGTTAATAGTCCAAGGAAGAATTGACAGACGGAGGGGACCGGGAAGAAGACGACACTGTTCAGAGGTGCTGTAAACAAAGTCAAAATAGCCTTGTTAATAGCCAATGTCCGAAACGGATAGGGCAAAGGAAGAAGAAGAAGAAGACCAATAATTACATATGCCTAAGAAAGAAGAGCCGACACAGCCACAACACAAATGTACTGGAAACAGCAGGGATGAGAGTACTGAGAAGAAATACCCTGAGAGATCGAAAGAGAAGTGAAGACATTAGAAGAAAATGTAACGTAACGTAAGAGAATGTAGCGACATATGAGCTTCAATGGGACGATTTGTACCTTATCATACAATATAGCGAATGGGTGCTGTAGCATCAATCAATACCTGTTTGCATCAATCATACTGCAATAACACTTCTTAGGAATTGTTTTATCGGTTGATTAATTAAAAAAAAGTCCAAACAATATGAATACTTACGGATTTTTTTTATAATTAGGATTGATCGTGTAGTTCACTATTCTTCTTTGTTGTGCCTCATTATCGTTAAGGTCGATTATTCCTGCATTTGCCTAAAAATAGTAAACTGCTTTAGTATTTATAAAGCATAAATAATTGAAATCAAAGATTCACTGCTTGTTATCAAAATCCTTTACAATTTGATATATTATTATTGATAATAAAAAAGCAAAAGAACTCAAAATATATAATTATATTGCTCCACGATTTTATGCTCTACCTAAAATACATAAACCAACTTTATCTATGAGACCAATAGTTTCATCTTTATCCCTCCTAATGGACCAACTCCTCACTGACATCTAAATTAATGCCTATAATTTAAACAACAATATTTATATTAAAGATTCATTCGATTTTAGTTGCTTCATTAATAATTTTTAATTACCACTAAATTATGTTTTAGTTAGTTTTGATGTAACATCTCTTTTTACCAATTTACATTTAGATTTAATTATAAGTAGTCTTGAAAAACATTGGAATGAGATTTCGCAACATACTAATATTGCCTTATTACATTTCAAAGCACTTTTAAATCAACTTTGTTTTTAATTCTAATATTTTTATATTTAATGGTGTCTTTTATAATCGAATTTTTGGTAGTCCTATGGGATCTAGTCTTTCACCCATTCTAAGTAGCTATGTCATGGATGATGTTATTAGTGATTGTATCAAGAATTGCACATTTTTCATTCCTTTTATTAAAAGATATATAGATGATTTAGTTTTGGCACTTCCTAAACACAACATTCATGAAACATCATCATCTTTGGCTCGACAATCCTCTGTGGATCTTGGCCTGCTCTAAGATTCGTCGCCATTCTGTTCGGCTTTTGGCAACATTTTGCCATCTTCTGATTTTTAATATTCTTAAGTCGGTTTCTACTCCATCTAACCACCTAATTCGCGGTCGGCCTTTGCTTCTTTTTCCTACAGGTGTTCCTGTGGTTAGCTTTTTAGCAATGGTATTTTCTGGCATTCGTATTATGTGTCCAGCCCATCTAAGTCGCTGTGTTTTAATGAACGTTATGACATCTGGCTCATCAAAGAGCTGATACAATTCAAAATTATATCTTCTGCGCCACTGTCCTTGGTCGTTTACAGCTTCAAATATTTTGCGGAGTATTTTACGCTCAAATATTCTCAAAAGTCTTTCATCTTTCTGCATTAGTGTCCATGTTTCTGCTCCATATGTGAGGACCGGCCTCAGCAATGTTTTGTATATAATAATTTTAGATCTTCTTTGAATGTTTCTTGAGTGGAAATGCTTTTGGAGTCCATAGTATGCCCTATTTCTAAGATTTATTCGTCTTTTCACATTCATGAAACAGTTAACATTTTTAACAATCATAATCAACATGTACAGTTTACAGTTGAGGAAGAGGTAGATAATTCTCTACCATTCCTTGACATGAGAATTGTAAGAACTACAGACAATGTGTTGAAAACTAGACGGTTCAGAAAACCCATATGTACTAATAGATTTATAAGCTATTACTCACATCATCCAAATAATATGAAAATGAACCTTATAACAGGATTAAAATAACGTGTTTTAAGACTTTCCCATCCAGATTATCTACAAGAAGATCTTCAATTATTAAAAAATATTTTAATTGAGAACTCTTATCCTCCAGATATGCTACATAGGATGCTTTTTTTCTAATACTTCTAATATAAATGACTTAACACCATTTTTTGCTAAATCTCAGAACATTGTATCCAATAATCAGAACACCTATTATCATTCACTACCTTTTACACCATCATTAACCCTTAAATTAATACAAACACTAAAGGTTATTGACAATATAAAAACAGCAACAAAGAACATCAAAACTATTTCATCTTTATATTTAAAAACTAAGTATCTTATAGATAAATTAGATAAAACAAATGTAGTATACAGCATTAGTTGTACTCAATATGAAGCTGTGTATGTTGGTGAGACTGGAAGGAATCTGTCAAACAGTATTATTTTCCACAAAAGTGACTGTAGAATTAAAAAACTGTCTTGTGCTTTAGCAGAGCATATAATCGACAAAGATCATATTATGGATTTTGATAACATTAAAATTTTATGTAATTCAAAATCTAAGCAAAATTTATAATTTTATTATTTCTCTATAGCTTATTCATTAAAATATAACATTTCAATTGAATATTCCCTATACTTGTTACATTTTTTAGACATCTACCAATGTTGAATTAATCTTCTTTTTTTATTACTAAATAAAAATAAAATTTTAAACAAAATTTTATTTTTTGGCAATATAATTGTCAAAAATGAAAATTGTAAGTTGGCATTCATAACATTGAGGCTTTTTGTAATTGGTCGCTATTCTAACTTATTTATAAATTCAATTACTTTTGTTAAAAAGTTTTTCAAAATTACTAAATTTGGAGAAACATTCATTTTATATTTTTTAAAATAGTTTTTAACATTAACATTAGAAGCTCTTGATAAAGATTGTAAACACAATTGAAAGCTTGACATAAAGAATAGTTTACCAATAGTTTTATTGACTCCAACCCATAAAAACATATTTATATATATATATATATATATATATATAATATATATATATATATATATATATATAGATATATATATATTTATACAAATATAGAAACTCTTGTGTTTGTGGGTTGGTTAGAAATGAACCAATTAATTATTGCTAAAACATTTAGGCTATTTGTTTTTTTATTTATAACAGACCAACAAACTCAGGAATTACGGAAAACGGTCGGGAATTAACTAACAATATATAAACATATATGTATATATACATATAATTATACATTTTATTTGAAACTTAAAGGTTTCTAGAGTATACTCTATGTAACTTAATTATAAAAACAATTTTGTTTCAAGTAACGAGTTTTCAATAATTATTTACAATTAATAGTGTTCAACGAATTTAGAATTTAACAACAACAACAATAGTTTTGTCTTATTTATACACCTACCGTAATTAGGAGAGACATATCTTCTGCACAATGGCCTGCAGTGACAAACCAACTTTTAGTGAGAATGGTTCCCCCACAATATTGGTTGACACGTCCTTCATTTTTAGCAAGTAGTGCTACGATATAAGGGAATTCTCCTTTTACAGCATCCACGCCACCCACCACTCCCAGATTCGGTTTGCCTAAAGCTGAAAAGTTATATTAATAACAAAGTACCAAGTACACATCTGAACAGCGGAAATGCTCAAGACTTTAAAGAAATCGAAATAAAATTCCTTTTGCGCCTAAGCACTCAAATATGGCACTCCAGATAATGAACCACTAACTGGAAACCATCTACAATTAGAACAATACATAAAAAAGTAGACAAAATTTGCCGAAGGTAGAAAGACACGAAGACGTCTTTTGAATATGAGACAACTAATCGGAAAGTCAAGAGTATTCAATATTGTTTAACATTAGTTCCTTTATAGGTGAGCTATACAACCATATAGCTGGATGTGCGTACTACACTTTCCTATGATTTTCAGTCCGATTAATGTGTCAGACAAGGATGTATACTAATTATTTTATATATGGGAATAAACCATTGTTATTGCTCATTGTTAAAATCAGGCAAACCTCCTGATGTTGTCAGTAGTTACAGTCCATTATCTATACTATGTCACCTGTAGAAACTATGCGAAAGAATTCTCATTCCGACTAGACTAGCCAAGTCCTACGTCTTACTAAATACTCAGTCAGCTATAGACTACTGCTTGAAAAAGCCAGATAATTAACACGAGATAAAACTTCACAAGCGTCGTAAAATAATTGCTTGAAAACAGAAGATTCTATGTATCTTTTTTAGGGAAAGAAAACCCGCGAAAGAACTGGTGGAACCAGAATAATGGCCTAGTTCATGGTGGGGTGCTATCATCGCTGATATTTAACGTGCACACTAAGGGTAACCATTAATCATTAAAACTGCCGAGCACATCCTGTATGCTGACGACTTTGCTTTGGCCGTACAGGATAGAACCTCAAAAGGGTCGAAATCAGCCTCAAGGAAGCACTTCTAGACCTTATAATGTACTACGTCAGGAACTCGTTAAAGCCTAGTCCCATTAAAACTCAAGTCTGCTCTTTTGCAGCACCAAAAGACCACTCTAAAGGTATCATCTCTTTAGAATCTACTTCGAAAACTCTGTACTCTAAGTACCTGGGCACCCACCCAAACGTCCTCCTAACTACAGCCAAGGATCTCAGCTTCTTCACAATAGGGAGTATGTATGTCCTGTCTGGAGTCAAACTAAGAAAGTGGACGTGGCCCCAAACGAAGCATGCCGAATAGCAACAGGGTACCTGAAAGAGCACTTACAATACGACTTGCGGCTGATATCCAGGAAAGGTTTTTTAATGGGGTTCCCGTTGAACCTCTAGACTGGTATGCTCTAAAACTAAACACACCGAATGCTTTTACCTACGACTAGAGGATTTCGACAATATAGAACCAAATAAAATCGGGTGGAGCCGCTGTAAAACTCAAACAGCGATCACCTGCTCCAATTCAACCAATGCCCATTTCCGTTCACGATAGACGAGCTCAAATGATCAATCTAGCACACTAAAAAGAAGCCATTGAAATGTTTTCCAAATTCTATAGTATAGAAAAAATAATTTAGGTAAAAGATCGAAGCTAACGAGAAAGATCTATAATAAGATGTATTGACCAGATTACAGGAATATACAAAAGTCCATAGATAGATAGATAGATAGATAGATAGATAGATAGATAGATAGATATTTATGAAGATACATACACAACACTTCCTCCAGGTAGTCAAACTGAAATATTTAAATTAAAATTTTTGAGAATAAATAAAAATCGCAAAAATTATTTTGGAAGATTTATAATTATTAAGAAATATAATTAAACTGATGTTATACAGCAACGATCAGAAATCAATATTCATTAAGTTATATAAAAATATTTCTTACCCAAAGCGGCAAAAGAACAAACAAGCAATGTTAACAGAATCATTATCAAAATTATTATACCAAAATCAATATAAGTCAATCTCTTTTATATAATATTGTATTTAAATATACTTAACGTTGTTTCCTTATCGGCTAAGTATATTTAACAGAATTCTCTGAACAGATCTTAATCTTGTTGGTACTTGTTCATTTATCAGATAATTTAATTTTCTTCTTCAGAAGATTTAATTGTCTGTCAATAGCTCTACTAAAAATCAACTTGATCAAATATTTTTTGCACGGTATTAACTATTTACTATTTCTTCTTCTTTTTGTGTCCAGCTCTAGAGGATATGTTAAACCACTCAACTTTTTACACAAAACCGCCCACATTTCATCTTCTTTTTCTTCCTGAGCCCTGCTCAATTATCATGCGTTAGCTATCAACTTGGCGTCCTTCGTTGACCTGGTCATCTTCTTTCGTCTATTTTGTCTTGTATTATAAAATTAAATTTAATTTAAGTTAGAGATTTTTAACTATTCTGACCACTTCAGTAACTTTTACCATCCACTGCAAAACAACCTCTTCTTCTTCTAGTTCCATGACCGTTATCGATCGTTGGATATCATGTTGGCTACCACATTCGCTATCGTGACTTTATTGACAGCAGCTCTAAATAACGATGTAGTTGATTTTCCATACCATTGCCTTAGATTTTTCAGCCATGATGTTCTTCGTCTACCAGGACCACGATTACCTTGGATCTTTCCCTGAATGATCAGATGTAAAAGATCATATTTTTCATGGTGTCTCATAATGTGACCGAAGTATTCCAGCTTGCGTTTCTTTATTATATTGACCAGTTGTGTTGTTTGGCCCAGCCGTCTAAGGACCTCCTCATTTCTAACTCTGTCGACCTAGCTTATTTTCAGTAGTCGTCTGTATACCCACATCTCAAAGGCTGTCAAGCATTTAAGCATAGCCTCAGTTAGAGTCCACGCTTCCACTTCATACAGCAGGACAGGAAGATGTAGCAAGATGTCATACGAACTCTAAGGTCAATGCTAAGATCGTGACTGCAAAGTACGTTTCTCATTTTTACAAAAGCAGCTCGGGCTTGTTCTATTCGGCTTTTAATTTCCGCGGTTGGATCCCAGCTCTCATTGATATTACTGACGAGATACTGCAGAGTTTCTCTACTCTGTCCAGTGTGACATCTCCGACTTTTATACCGTCATCCTGTATATAATTTTGTTTGCTAACTATCATATATTTAGTTTTCTTAACGTTGAGTTTTAATCCATACTGATCACAAGTCTGTTTTATTTTGTTCATTAGATTTTGAAGGTCTTCTCCGCAATTGGCAAGGACTAAGGTATCGTCGGCATATCTAATATTGTTGACGGTTACTCCATTCACAATAATACCTTCGGTTGTCTTCATTAAGGCTTCCTTAAATATTTCCTCAGAATATAAGTTAAAAAGTAAAGGCTCTTTTTATATTTATTTCATCCCACAGTTCTTGTTCAACCTTTATTCTTGCCACTTGATGCCAGTATAGATTTGTAATTATTTGTAGATCTTCATCGTCCAATCCAGCTGTTTCCAATATTTCTAGCATTTTGTTATGTCGGACTTTGTCAAAAGCTTTTTCAAAATCGATTGCACAAATGTACACATTTTGATTTATATCTCTGCATCTCTGTACTATCATCTGTATACTAAACAAGGCCTCTCTTGTACCCAAGCCACTCCTAAACCCAAATTGAGTATTGCTAATTCTGTCCTCTAACAGCGTGTAAATTCTGCTGTGTATTACTCGCAGGAAGATTTTCAAAACGTGACTCATCAGACTTATTGTCCGATAATCACCGCATGTCTTTGGACGATGTTTCTTAGGTATTGTGACACATGTCGACTTTAACCAATCAGTTGGTAATATCCCAGTGTCATAAATTCTGTTAAAGAGATTACACAGAGCTTTAATTCCATTTTCTCCCAAAAACTTTAGTATTTCTAAACTTACTTCATCGGGGCCAAGTGCTTTTCCATTTTTTGCCGTTTGTATTGAACGTCTTACCTCACTTTCTGTTATATATGGACCTGATATAGCAATCGGTGTATAATGTTCTACTCTCTTATATTCAAATAATTCAAAAATGTATGGGATACTTGTTTCCGTTTGTTTCCAGCGACCTCTTTTAATTTCCTGTGTAGATGAAATGTATCGTGTTTCTTTTCATATTGTTTAATTTCATTACATTCTTTACTATGAAATTGTGTTTTCGCGTGTCTTATCTTCTGCCTGATTATTGCGTGGATCCTCTTGTATTCGTTTTTATCTTTATTTCTGACTTCTCTTCTGTGATCCATAAGTCTCAGTATTTCTTCTGTCATCCACCTTTGTTTTTTCTTGCTTTTAGCGCACTCAATTTTGTTTCTTGAACAGTATTTAAGATGTCTATAATTCTCGTCCAGTTTTCCTCAGTACTTTCTTCCTTGCTTGATGTTAACTTCATTTTTTGTTCTAATATACTAGGTATTTCTTGTTTTACAGTATCATTTAGCATCGTTTCTTTATCAATAGTAACTGTTTGCTTATTCGTCTTTGTAACTCTTTTTAATCTTTAGTCTTAGTCTTGTTTTTCCTACTAAAATATTGTGATCTGTTGGTACATCTACGCCTGGATATGTTTTTACTGCTAATACTGAATTTATGTATCTCTTTTTTATACATATGAAGTCTATTTGGTTACGAACAACTCGTTCAGGTGTATCTGCTGGTGATTTCCAGGTGTAAAGACGACGTTTTGGAAGTTACAACCTCGTTACGGACTATATAAATAATTATTCGTAGGATTCTCCGATACACCCAGATTTTAAAGGACTCAAGTTTTCTTAGAAGTGTAGAGTCTATAGGTGTAAAGTCTAATCTTCGATACGATATAAAAGAAGAGAGAACACGTAACATCTTACTAATCTCCACAAGGAAACTAAATTTCTGTAGTTGGCTATATACCAAAATTGTTTTTAAAATTTTCTTTATAAAAGGTATAATAATAAAAACCCTATCGGGCTACATCACGGAATGTTTTCGGAATAACTAATCCATCATCAGTGCTATCTGGATGTACATATTTAGAGCCACTAAATATATGGGTAAAAACCCTTTAAATGTAGTTTGGTTAACTTTGAGTTACATCTTTAATAATTAAAAACTATGATATTTAGGTTACAAAAGGAATTAATTACATGGCAAGGTAAGACTCCACTGGGGTTGTTAGTCGTTAGACGAAGTGTCCTCACATACACTTTGTACTAGAAAATTGATTAATTTAAATAATTGTTCATAGTAGTTTTCAGTACTATCTGTATTTAGTAATATCCCAGTAAAATTTTTGGTGTGCAAAATTATGCTTCACCCTCTCGGCAAAAATTGTAACTTTAGATCCACCTAGCCCCAAGTTACTCTTTCCTAATAAGGTTCCTTTCCCTTGGTAAGGTTCGGTACCCACAAGAGAACCATTCGATACATTCTCGGACCAAAATTTACTTTTTCGGGGATTGTTATCCCCGAACTCTACAACCTTCTCTCACATTCCCAAGATCTCCTTTAAATCTCTTGTAGAGATAACCTCCTCCATCTCTGGCCTTTCTTCAAAACCAATTTTTCGTTGAACCATCGTATGCTGCTGTAAATGTAGATCGTGTATCTCCTCAATTGTCAGCATCTGAGAGTATTTTTTGACGAGTTTGTTCACATCTTTCTAATCTACCGCCAGATTCATGGATTTTCCCAAAAAAAAACAATCTCCTCTGCCACTGACACTTCTGGTTTTAATCCTTCGAAAGCCCTTTCGGCTACAGCCTCAGGTCATAACTCCCTTTATGCAGAGGTTAAGGTCCTTGATGTAATACCCAGACAGGCCTGCTCAATAATTGTAAGGTATATCACAATGTAAAACTGGTCCTTTCAGAACTCTCGAGAGGTAAGGTTTGTGTTTTTGACTGACTGGCTTTTGACGAGTGTTTCGATTATTCGTTTCAGGAAGTATGTGGGATCGGCTTCAGTAAATCATCGTAACGCGCTCGTGTCCTCTTACATATGATATTTTGTGATAAGGTTCCCCCTTGAAACTGCTTCTCTGTCACACACACGATAAGTTGTTTCTTTATATTTTTATGGACAGAAGTTCGGAGCTAAGAAATAATTGTAACGCCCTTAGTTGGCATTATACCATTTCTCAAATCCTTCTTTTTAAGCACAGTACATATTATGACATCATCATCTTCTTCAGACAGATGGTTATACAAATAAATGTGATAATGTTTTGTAAATGTACAAAAAGTAAAAAACGTAAACTTATTTGATCAAAAATGCTTCAAAAACGAGGGAAACAAGCACACAGTCTGAGGTCTAGTCTGATGTGGGAGAAACTATTAGACGCTGCACATGACCTCAGCATGCGGGACTGTGTGCAGCGGTGTAGTGGGAGATTCCTCAAATTTCAAATCTTGCTCTCCCCTCAAAGCAAAATGCAGTGGCAGGCTTTTCACAACCCCTATTTGTATACACCTCACAGTACACCCCACAGTATTTTGAAATTTATTTATGTTAATTATTACGGTCAGAAAATATGGTGGTTGTTCTTAGTCCTGTTATCCAGAAGTCCATCATTCTATCTGTTCTTATTTCTGATTCTATCGCGAAAAATTTGGTTTATTCCACGTATTACTTCGTTTACTATTCAGGCATTGAATTCATTCAATAATACGAGCAATTCAGTTTATTTTACTTAATTTATACATATTAGTTAACTAATACCAAGTACATAAGCTTTAATTTCGCCAATATTGATATCCTTGGAATAAAATAAATACAAATGAAGCAATTGAGTCCATAGTTTTAGGTGAAAAGCAAACAAGAAAGTTAAAAAACTTTATAGCTACAAATGTTTATTAAAATTAAAGACTAAATTAAAACAGTTAAGCCATTACAAATAACTTAGATTAAATGCAATATTGACCCAAAACAAAAAATTATATCGATAATTTTTCGACTGTTCTAACAACCATTCAAATTTCGTCATTTTGTGTCATGTGGAATATCATTGGATTGGTAATGTGACCAATCATGTCAACATTAGACTGATAATTGCATTCAGTGCAATTTTCAATCTATGACAACACGATCGAGTTTGACAACTTCATCCAAATAAATTTCAAAATGTCACGTTTGAATCTAATGTTAACTTAAATTTTAATAATTGTACTTTCACTAACTGTACTTTTAATAAATAAATGTTTCGTTATGTTGAGTTATGATTTTTTTTTCGAAAAATTATCCGCCGAATATCCCTCGGACATTGATGAATGCCTCATAATTTCATGACAAATTTCTCAAGCTCGTTGCTTGGTAACAGCACGAAGCCGAAGGCTTCGTGCTGTTACCAAGGAACGAGCTTTCGATTGTCATGAAATTATCTCGTCTGTTATCAATGTCCTAGGGATATTACTACTGAGAATTGCTCGAGCTAGAGATAGTTTCTTCAAGATGAGTGGTCTACTCTGCGATACATATAGTCGTATAGATATCAAATTTAGATTGAAAATTGTAAAAACGTAGACTTATAGATAAAAAGTCTGAATAAGTTAAAGGCATTTGGAATTTGGGTGTACTGGTGAACTTTAATAATTCCTTGGACTGCACGAAAAAAAAAAAAGAAGTTATAAATAGACTAAATATAGACAAAAACTATTAAAAACGGTTAAAATAGGAAAAACCAGTAACTTGGATCATTTTCTATGAAAGAAAAAAGTACTGCGTTCCTTAATTGAACGAGATTAAAGGAACGAGGTATTGAATGAAAAAATTGTCCTAGATGAGTAATATTAGAAACTGTACAGGACTAGGCTTTGAAGAACTTATGTGTATGGCTAAAGGCAGACAAATATTTGCCACCATAACCACTAAACCTCCAACGATGGAGACGGCACATTAAGAAGTAAATATTCAATTAGAATTAAGCAAAAGTTAACTCTTCGTCGATAGTGTCTTCTATCCAATTAATGAAAGAGCTAACTTTTGCGTACAAAGCTATTGATCCAATATTGGCACAACCATTAGTTCCCCAAGAGACTACTCCGATTAGAACACCGTCCTGAGTCAAAGGTCCACCGGAATCTCCATGACAAGGTCCTCTTCCTCCAGATATTGGTCCTGTACATACTTCGGTGTGGTTGTATTCATATGTATTATATGGATTCCACTTGCGAACTATGTCCATGCAGGCTGAAAAAATAGTCCGTTTTATATTATAGATTTATATATCACAGTTCTGATATTCGTAAATATTATAAGTATAGATTCTATTCTCTTCTAATGATAAAATAAATATTTAGAGTATCACCTGACAAGTGCTCAAGGAATAAGGAGGATTATCAATATATATATATATATATATATATATATATATATATATATATATATATATATATATATATATCGGAAAAGGAGTACGACCGTCAATCCAATACATTAAGGATCACTCAGACGACTGGTGAACTGCTAGCAATAGAAATATATATTGCCTATAACAGTTAAGAATCACTGAAGGCTCTGGAGTCTACAAATTATGAGTTGACAGTTTGGAGCATAAGTCTGTAACGGTTTGAGACTTCAATCCAATTATTTAACATCTGACGAAGCTAAACAAAATTTTGTTATAAGTGACAGGGATAAGGAAACAATATGACTGGTGGTGTTGATAAATATGAAGCCAGAACTCCTTTTATTGGACTAAAACATTTTGTGGTATACGAACAAACCCTACAGTGGAAGATATTTGAAAATAAGAAAAGAAGCGTGGTGTAATCTACGGACACAATGTTCTTGACTAGAGGTTAGCAAAAGGATTATTACAAACAGGTATAGAAGATTTAATTTGTTCAGTAATTTGGACATTAGACTGAGTTAGTTATATTGTAGGATGTATTTCAATTATCCATATTGTTACATTAAATTTGATTAATTAAAGATTGTTAAAGTATGCCAATATTAAACACATCAATTTACTTTTGATATCTAAATTGAAACAATTTATAGACATTCATTAATATCAGCATATTTCATAAAACTAGATAACTTAACTTACAGTATTGAGAAACAGAAGAAGAACTGTCACATGCTAACCTACATCTGTCAAATTTACCACTAAAATCTAATAGATAAAACATAAAAAAACTCATTGTGCCCAAGACTACGATGTACTGCATTAAAGCCCTTCCCCCCTTTTTAAATTCAATGTTTGTTTCGTCCCTTCTAAGTGTTATCTGTTTTAGTGTGTTTAAATTGTCCTTAATTGTTTGTATTTTAATATTTTATTCACTGGACTTTCCAATAATTTACTAATTGCCAATAGAACTTTATCAAAGTAATTTGATAACTACACGCTTGAAAATAATTGCACACCCACACAATTTTACATCTAAACTTATTCATTGTCATAAAACTGTCACCTTCTTAAAACAATTACTCAATAAATAACACACATTTCAAAAATATATCTCTCGAATAAGTATAAATAGCTTTTAATAACACAATGATATATTACATTACTTTCATTTAACAAACAATCACACACATATCTCTTCTTCATTGGATCAAATCTATCTCCTCAAGAACTTCCCGTTTACTGTCAAACAACTGCAATAATAGAATTGAGTTCTCCATTCAACAATATATAGTAGTTTCAACCATGTTCTACCATCCATCAATTAATAGAGTACCGGCATGTAAGTAATGTTTATTTTATTTATTTATTTGCTCATCTGTTAATTTATTACAATCGAAGAGACTATTTTATAACAATTTGTGGGCCTTACCTTGTCTGTTTAAACTTTTAAAATTTTTATACCTTTTATTCAACTTACTCATTTAAATAAAACCACAGACATGTAATATTGGCATAATTATTGTAATTTACAACATCTACTTTGTGTATCGTTATTGGACAACACCCTAATATGGGTTTTTATTATTTCAGCATTTGTTTAACTTTGTATCGAGACCTGAGGATGCTTTGCATATTGTAGAAAGCGAAACCGGTCGTCAGATAGTTAAATTAAATTGATTGTGAGTAAGTCTTATTTATTATTTCTATACCTATTTGAAATGGACTCACACAAGCAACACATTCATGATTATTACAAACCTCTGCTCCGTACGCAAAATACTCTTAGAAGTTCAGAAAAGTGAACTCAGAACAATCACATGTGTTTATACTGGACATTGCTTATTTAAATGTTCCATCATATGCCCCTACACCCCAATTCGAGCCCTGGTCTTCCTTAAATAACCTCTTCAGTTGTTAGAGTCTGTAGATATTCCAATGCACGATCAACTGCCAAGGACGCAATTTCTTGCGTCCTCATCCTTATCATCAAAACTTCAGGCGTTTTAATTATGGTTATACAGAAGAATGCTGAAGATACCATGGACAGACAAAGTCACCAATGAAGAAGTACTGCGGAGGATGAACACAATCGCGGATTTGGTCAACATTGTGAAGAGCCGTAAGCTGGAGTACTTGGGACATATAATGAGAAATCAAGGCAGATACGAGCTACTCCAATGCATTTTGCAGGGTAAAATTGAAGGAAAAAGAGCCCCAGGACGAAGAAGAATATCCTGGCTTGCTAACCTGAGAGCATGGTATAGAAAGACCTCAACACAGCTATTTCGTATAGCAACCAACAAAATCATCATAGCCAGAATGATTGCCAACGTTCGGAACGGACAGGCACCCTAAGAAGAAGAATCCTTATCATCCTCCCATAGCTTTCTGAGTCTTCCAATAGGTTTCTTCTTCTGCATTCTTGCATTCAACAGTTTTTTTAAAGCCTGATTTCTTCTATCCTAAATACATGGCCTGCTCATTGAAGTCGATGTAGATCGATATCTTAAGATAAAGATATTTCATAATTGTATCTGATTCGTCACCTGTCGTTCTCATTTATAGGGCTGTTATTCGTCTCAATACCTTTCTGTCAAAGAGGTCAATGCGGTTTACAGAGGTTTTAGTCGATTTCCAAATTACTTGGGTACTTAAATATTATCTCTGAAAAATGGACAAAGTGAACAAATCAACATGCAGATTCTGTGACAATGCTGAGGAAATGACGGAACATATTGTGTTCTCTGACTGTACACAATAATTGTATATTGTGTACGACTGTTGAGAAATTGTTAGCTAACGTCGTAAATCTCTGGTTTTTAATATTACTCAATATTATAATATTATAAATATTACTTCATACTTACACGGTATACTTATAGGCGGATTTTAATGGAATTGGGGTGTTAATAACAAATAAATGTAATTTTCTTACCATCGTACTTTATTAACGGAAGCTGAACTTTTTGTAAAATGTTCCCCTGATCACCAGCATCATCTACATTTCCCCATCCAGCAAGTGTTACACTTTTTGATAAATCTGGATCAGCATCTCTTTTGGGTACCTTGGCCGGCTGAACAAATTCATTGAATTCAAAGGGTGGTTCTACCTTTACCACGGCAATATCACCTACAAGATCGCTAAAAGATAAAGTGATTATTAATTATAAGATTATATCTCATTTCAAAGCTTTTAAATTAAATCGATTTAAAACAAAAGATACATCGGGTTACGATTAGATTGCCAAAATTGCAATAAGACGATATTAAAGAAATGCAAAGCTACTTCAGATTACTGTCCTTACGAGATAACGTCAGTTTAGGTCTAGTGAAACATAAACAGTAAAATACCTGCCCGGATTTACTTCAAAAGATCAACGATTGACCAGATTCAGTCAATAATACAGATCCTCGAGAAAACATTAGAATTTAACATTGAAACCCATCACCTATTCGTCGATTTAAGACCGAACAATATACGAGTACGACAGTGTTAAGAAAACAGTACTATACCAATCAATGCGTGAGTTTGTTATATCAGAAAAACTTATCCATAACTTATATACAGGGAGAAAATTCTCGATCCTTTGAGATAAAGGATGGACTCGGATAAGGGGATGCCCTGGTTGCCTTCTATTTAACATTGCCTTGTAAAAGGCAGTCCGAGGTATATGAATTAGAGACGGCGGTAATATTTACAATAGAAGAGAAATATGCTTTATTGTCCCTAAAAATTGTACAATTTTATGGACAAAGCTTACAAAAATAAAAAAATAATAAATAATAACCAATAAATTTTCCAACCTTTGAATTTTTTGTTTTAGTGCTTTTCTTTATATCTCTAATTATTTTTATTTCCAGACTTTCTGTTACTAGAAAGTTATGAGAATCTGCATTTGTACCACGGTTACAACTGACATCTTAAATTGCGCTTCTTCATTTTTTGGCATTAAATATGGCCTATTTGATTACCTTCAGTTGATTTAAAACATACTACCCGATACGATCAAGTTGGCCATATATGAGCTACAATGAGACGATTTGTACCTTATCATACAATATAGCGAATGTATGCTGTATCATCAATCAATCAATACCTCTTTGTATCAAACATACTGCAATAAAGCTGCAATAACAAATATCTTAGGAATTTTTTTTATTGGTTGATTAATTTAAAAAAAGTCCAAACAATATGAATACTTACGGATTTCTTTTATAATTTGGATTGATTGTATAGTTCACTATTCTTCTTTGTTGTACATCATTCTCGTTAAGGTCGATTATTCCTGCATTTGCCTAAAAACAGTAAACTGCTTTAGTGTAGTAAAAAATGCTTGTGTGCTCAGGTCTCAGTCATATATATCTCATATGTATATTGTTATGATATGTAAAACCGAGAAAAATATTGGTTTGCTTAATATATTTCAAAGTACGAAATAAAAATAATTTAGATAATTCGACTAATAAACTACAAAAGATATTTCGAAGAAGTGAATATCCTTTATCTTTGGATTACCTGTAATAAACAAAATTTTAAGATATGCATAAATTATTTTCTTTGTAAAATATATTCAAGTGACGTTAGTGACATTACTGAAGACATGAACAATGCAAGCGGGTTTTCCATATGGACTTGTACAGTAATTAGGACAATAGAACAGATGTTTAGAAATATATTTCTCAGTTAGTTCTTAAGAATTTGTAGAAACCGATTAACCGATGTTAATAGTTTTAGGAAATTTATAATTGTAGGTAAAATTATTGTTTGTTGTCTAAATGAAGAGATGGGGAATTGTGGCGAGCTTTGATTGGAGGAGATTGAAAAGTGGGATATGGTTTGTAAGAATGAGAATTTAGCTAGTTTTTTGAGGAAGAAAAAATAGTTAGTTGGTTTCCAAGGGTGCAAGGCGAACGGTGGTTGTTCTCGGGTGGTCCCCAGAGGTAGGAAGCAGTAGAAGTGAATGTTTGTGAGTTTTCGTGGATAGTGTATCTGACAGAATCTGATCCAGTAAAATATTTTAAGTTATATTTTCTACTTATATTGCAAGAGTCACTGTTCAGGCCAATGAGAGATTCAGTTTATCGAGAGGAGAAGAGGCTAGCATAATTTGAACGATACGTGCATTTGAAGGAGATAATTAAATACGATAAACTCGCAACAATTTGTTGTAAGATTGCTGACTACCTAGGGGACTGCTAAGAATAGATAGTGTAGGCTACAAGGAACAAGGATTTGGACAACTCATCATCAGAGAGAGATAGTTTTGCTATTCATCAGTATTTCTTTATTAACAACACAATTTTTACAATTGCTTCAGAAAGATAGAAATAATTTGATTAAGAGATTTAGAATAACAATTTTGATTTGAGATTTTAATTTATATTGTATGTACCATTAATTTTGAAGGTTCACGTACGTAGAATAAAATTTTGATAATCATTATATGAGATATTTTTATTGAAGATATTTGAGTGTGAATTTTATTTCAATATATTTTTATTTTAATATATAGTGTTGTATCATATATGTTTTTTATTATTCCGGTATTCTTTGGACCTTACCTCTCACATGTAACGCATATTGAAACACGAGTATAACCCTGAGATAAGAGAATTAAATAGTGTGATAGAATTATAATTACATCATTTAAATAAGTTTAATTATTTAATTAATTAGCTAATTAATTGCTTGGCGCACTTAAGACTTGGAATATCACATTTATATATATATATATATATATATATATATATATACAAATATAGAAACTTCTTCTGGGTTTGTTATAAATGAAACACTTAATTATTGCTTAAACATTTCGGCTACTTGTTGATTTTATTTATAACAGACCGACAAACCCAGGAATTTAAAAATTAAATAATAAGCTTGATTATTTACCTGATGATAATCAACTAAGGATGATTTCTAATAATATTATGAATAACAGTAATCTACTTTCTCCTAAAATTGTAACTTCCACCACCCATTACTCTTCACTACCCTATTTATCATATGTTACTGAAAAGCTTATTAAATTGTACAAACAGAGCAATATCCCGGTTAAGATTGCTGTCAATAATGCTAAGACTGCCAGACACTTGTTTTCTAATACTAAAACTTTCTTTTTTGGAGCAAGTGAATGTAGTCTATCACATACCCTGCTCTGAATGTAATGCATATTATATTGGTCAGACGGGCCCTTCCCTTAAAGGACGCCTTACTTCACATCGTAGTGACATTAAACTGTCTAAACATACCTGTGGCCTTGCACAAAATGCAATTAACACCAAACATGCTGTGACTTTTGATGATGTTAGAATTCTCTGTACAGAACGTAACCTTAATAAGAGACAGTTTAAGGAGATGTGTCATATTTTGAAACAACCATGCAACTAATGCATTAAATAAGAGAACTGATATCAGCAACTTAAGCCAAATTTACCATGCACTAATACTACAAAATTGATTTTTCCGTATTCTACTTTTAATGATTGGTTTTTTCTTCAGTTTCTTTTATTATATCATAATTTTAGCATTATTTCGTAAATTGGACAAGTGTCCCAGTTTATACTCAGCCAGATAGTTATATATATTTTTCTGACGTTTTTATACTTCATTTCGCATGTTATGGTCATAACAGTCAAGAACCCTGAGCCGTGCCGTTGTTAATATAATATTTCAAAATTGACAATTACATTTTTTGATAGATTTTATAATCAATCAATGTTGTCAAAAGTTAAATTAAAAAATTAATATAAAATTACATAAATTGGGAATCTTACGGCGTTTTGTGATTCTGTTTTTTTGCTGTTGTATTTACTAGATTAATATTTGCCTTATTTTGATGTAGACGCTACAGATCTTTTAAAGGTAAGATTATTTACTTAATTGTTTCTCATATTAGATGTATCGCTAATAACACTCTTTTAGATGAACTGATGATGCTCATTAAACAGTGGGCGAAACGTCTTCAATAAATAGATAAAGTAGCACAACTCTTGTCTTTTTTATCTCCAAATTGACCGAAAACATCCCATTCACTTACCAGTGCACTTTTTTTTATATACATATAAATATACATTTTATTTGAAACTTAGCTTTCTAGAGTATACTTCTCTACGTAGATTCATTATAAAACAATTTTGTTACAAGTAAGAGTCTTCAATAATTATTTACAATTAATAGTGTTCAACGAATTCAGAATTTAACAAAAACAATAATTCTGTCTTATTTATACACCTACCGTAATTAGGGGTGACATAATTTCTACACAATGGCTTGCAGTGACGAACCAACTTTTAGCGACAATGGTTCCCCCACAATGTAGATCGACATGTCCTTCATTCGTAGCAAGTTGTGCTACGATATACGGGAATTCCCCTTTTACGGCATCGACTCCGCCCACCACTCCCAGATTTGGTTTGCCTAAAACTGAAAATTTATTTTAATAACAAGGCACCAGATACAGATCTAAACAGCTGAAATGCTTAGGACTATAAAAGGAACCGAAATTAAATTAATTTTGCGCCTTAGCACTCAAATATGGCACTCCAGATAACGAGTCACTAACAAATCATGGACCAATGTGTGTTACCTGTACTCACTATGGAGCAGAAACATTTCTTCTTCTTCTTTGAGTGCCTCTGCTATCGGAGATTGGATATCATTACGGCGATTCTAATTTTATTAACTGCTGTTTTGAATAGTTCGTTAGTGGTACAGCCAAACCACTCTCTTAAAATTTTCATCCAGGACATTCTTCTACGGCCTGGATTTCTGCGTCCTTAGATTTTTCCTTGCGTTATATTTTGTAGGAATGTGCACTTTTGTCCTCTCATGAGGTGGCTTAAGTACTCAAGTTTTCTCTTTTTTATATTCAGTATAACTTCTGGATCGTTATTTATTCTGCGTATTACCTCTTCATTTGTAATTTTATCCACCCAACTTATTTGTAGTATACGGCGGTAGCACCACATCTTAAAGTTTTCAACATTTTTAACATCCCTCTGTTTAAGAGTCCATGTCTCAATACCGTGAAGCAAAGTACTGAATACATTGAACATATTGAATATATTGAACACTTCCCATATCCTGGCCATTGTGTATCACTAATTCTTAAATCATCGATGTTTAGTCTATTCATTTCTTGTTCAACATTATCCAGTTTTCCTACAGAGAACAAACTTTTAACCTTCCACGATGCAACTCTTAAAGTTGTTGGTTTCTGCGCTCTGGTATAAGGATTTCGCATGTTTACTACCAAGTGAGCCTTGTAGTCTTGTGTTTTTCTCACTCTGCCGGATCTTGGTATCCTATTCCCATGATCAGTAGGGTTTCCAGTATTTTTGATGTACATCATAATGACTTAACTTAAGCGGAAACATTAACACTTACCAAAAAGGTAGTGAATAAGATTCGCGTGAGTAAGAGGGCTATGGAAATAGTTGTTGAGAACACCAGATGTTGAGTGTCTCTCTGAGAAATCGAATCCCAAACGAAGAAATACGTCGTAGAACAAAAACAACAGACGTCATCAAAAAATCGCGTCGCTAAAATGGAATTGGGCAGGACACGTCGCCAGATTATCAGACAACCGATGGACAAAACGTATTGTCGAGTGGAGACCAAGACAAGAAGCAATACGGAGCAGAGGACGTCCACCAACTAGATGAACTGATGAACTGAAGAGTGATAGCAGTAACTGGATGCAAACCGCACAAGACAGAGACAAATTGAAGGAGCTGAGGAGACCTATGTCCAGCAGTGAAGGCATACAAGTTGTAGATAATGGTGATGAGAAAAAAGACATGACAACACTTTTGAACATGAGACAACTAATCAAAAAATCAAGAAAATTCAATATTAGTGAACTAGGCAATATATTATTTCCTTTGGTGACCTATACAACCATACAACTAGATCAGTATAAGTGCGCAACACACTTTTCTATGAATTTCATGCTGACCAACGTGTCAGACAAGGATGCATACTAATTATTTTATATATGGGAATAAACCATTGTTATTGCCCTGTTCACACCAGGCAAACCTACTGATGTTGCCAGTAGTTACAGTCCAATATCTATACTATGACACCTGTATAAACATTACGAAATAATTCTCATTTACTAACGGGCTAGGTTCGGACCGGAAAAGAACTCCACTAGTCAAGTCCTTTATCTCACTAAATATAGAGAACACGGCTATCAAGGCAAACTAATTACATGTGTGGCGTTTATGAACCTAACAGCAGTGTATGACAACAGATTGAAAAGGCCAGAGCATTGACAAAAGACAAACAATTCACAATCGTCGTAAAATAATTGCTTGAAAACAGTAAGTTCTATGTCTCTTTCGAGGGAAAGAAAAGCCGCTGGCGAAACCAGAAGAATGGCTCAGATCATGATGGGGTGCTATTATAGCTGCTGCTTAACGTGTACACTAAAGACAACCAATCATTAAAACTGCCGAGTACTTAGAGCCGAGCTGAAGATCCAATAGATCGGATACCAAATGGAATATGTGAAGTATCCAATAATACTTTGAAGTAAAGTTGGAAAGAACACTAAAACACTACAAAGAGGTAGCATCCCTTAAGAATCTACTTTGCAAACTGTATACTCTAAGTACCGGCGCACTCAGCTAAACGTTCTCCTAACATCTAAGGATGTGAGCTTCTCCACGGGGAGTATGTCCTGTCTGGAGTAGATCGGCACAACTAAGAAATGGACGTGCCGTAAACGGAACGTACCGAATGGCAATAAGGTGCCTGAAAGAGCACTTACACTACGACTTACAGCATTTAGGTGAACCTCTATTGGCAATACAGAACCAAATGAGATCGGGCGGGGCCGCTGTGAAACTCAACAGAGCACGATCATTTTAGCTCTATGAAAATTAAAGGACATCAACCACCTGCTCTAATACAACCAACGCCCATTTCTGTACACGATGGATGAGCTCAAATGATCACGGTTGGACACTAAAAAGTAAAACTAAGCCACTGAAATGTTTTCCGAATTTTATAGTATAAAAAAGTAATTCAGGTAAAATACTGAAGACTACGAGGAAGATCTACAACAAGATGCATTGACCAGATTACAGGAATATACAAAAGACCATTGCAGGAATGAATAGAAATAGCCTGAGAGAAACCTATGAAGATAGACCATACATATACTACATTTCGTCCAGGTAGTTAAACTGAAATATTTAAATATACATTTTTCAGAATTAATAAAAATCCCAAAAAATATTTAGAAAGCAATATTCAATAGGTTATATAAAAATATTTCTTACCCAATGCAGCAAAAGAACAAACAAGCAATGTTAACAGAATCATTATCAAAATTATTGTATCAAAACAGTATTGTTATATTATAAGTGAATCTCTTTTATATAATATTGTATTTCAAATATACTTAACGTTGATTGCTTATCGGATAAGTACATTTAAATTCTACTTAAAGCACAAATCAGAATTTTTTGAGTCATGAACATATGGTTTATTTATCAGATAATTTAATTTCCTTCTTAAGGATATTTAATTGATCAACTTTACTGATCAACTGATTTAATTAAAATCAACTTGATCAAATATTTTTTGCACGGTATTAACTATTTACTATTTCTTCTTATTTCTATGCCCAGCTCTGGAGGATCTGTTAAACGACTTAACTTTTCAAAGAAAACCGCCACATTTCATCGTCTTTTTCTTTCTGAACTCTGCTCAATTATCGTACTTTGGCTATCAAATTGACGTTCTTCGTCGACCTGGCCATCTTCTTTCGTCTATTTTGTCTTGTATTATTAAATTGGAAAACTCAAAGACATTTTTAAAAACGATGTACCAATTTTTTTGAAACGTAAAACATTTGATCAATGTGTGTTGCCTGTGATGACCTATGGTCAGGGACACTAAACACAGATAGGACTGATTTTGTCCTATGCTCTAATGTAAGAAATGAGTTGTGTTGAGTGTGACGTAGGCGTGGGGATTCGTGGTTGACATTTCTTATTGTTTTATATAGAATAGTTGTGCCTGCTGCCAATTTTTTCGTCGTACTAGCGATTTATCGGTCTTATGAGACTATTTGATTATTGTTTTTATATCAATTTACTTGTATAAATAAAATGGGTGGTAATATATGTGCCATATATGGTTGTGACAATAATTTTAAGAGTGCGAAAACCAAGAATATGCCTGTTATTTTTCAGTTTTCCAAAAGGAAAGGATTTAGTGTCGAAAACTATAAGGGCTGAATGAGTTAACCGATGCAGAAGAGCTGATAATTTTAATCCTGATTCTAGTAGAATATGCTCTGTTCATTTTACAAACAATGACTATGAATGAGATCTTCAAAATGAATTATTAAGGTAAAATAAAAAAGCAATAAAATGCCTATAAAATTTTTTAGTAACTTATTTTAGGTTTACCTACTAAACGCCTTTTAAAGAAAACTGCAGTTCCAACACTCTTTTTATATAAACATACCTTTGATACACCTTCTGTCTCTACTCCTGAAGGTAGATTAGATGTTAGAAACAGAAAGAAACTCGTAGCAGAAATTACAAAGGTTGATTCAAATATTTTGAATATTGCATCTAATCAACATGAACATACTATTACTGAATCTGAAATAATTTTTGAACAAGCTGGTGACAATATAGATTTAAAGCCTGAAGTAGATTTTGAAGCAAAATACAACGAATTATTAAACAAGTATGAAAAATTAATAGCTGATCATTCCAATTTGAAGAAAAAGAGTCAAATGAAAATAAAAAGTTTAACAAGTCAGTTGAGGTATTCTAAAGCAAAAATATGAATGTTCAGAAAAAATCAAAAAAATCTGAAACTTTTGCTGAAATTTTGTTAAATAAAGTGTTAACCACAAACCAAATTGCACTTCTTTCTTAGTGTGGATCAATATATTAGTCCAAAAGTATTTCAAAAAGCCAATTTTAAAATTCCTCAAGAAAAAATAGAAGAACCTGATGAATCTAACCATAGTAGTTTTTTCTCTTCCCAAGAATCATCTTTTAATCAGTCTGCCACCTCATATTGTGTTGTCAGTGATTTGCAGGAAACTACAGAAGATGCCTTAGAATACATCGCTGGATATTTAGCAAAAAAATTTAAAGATCTTCTTCTTGGGGTGCCTGTCCGTTCCGAATGTTGGCGATCATTCTGGCTATGATGATTTTGTTGGTTGCTATACGAAATAGCTGTGTTGAGGTCTTTCTATACCATGCTCTCAGGTTAGCAAGCCAGGATATTCTTCTTCGTCCTGGGGCTCTTTTTCCTTCAATTTTACCCTGCAAAATGCATTGGAGTAGCTCGTATCTGCCTTGATTTCTCATAATATGTCCCAAGTACTCCAGCTTACGGCTCTTCACAATATTGACCAAATCCGCGGTTGTGTTCATCCTCCGCAGTACTTCGTCATTGGTGACTTTTTCTGTCCATGGGATCTTCAGGATTCTTCTGAAATCCTTCTGATCTCCAAAGTTAGTGAACATAGTTATAGTTTACCATTATGGGTGCACTAACTCTCTTATGGAGGTCTTATCAAGCGTACAGATGAGTGGTTCATAAAAATAAAATTATGGAATAAATATTATGAAAAATATATTGATACCTATAGGAAAAATAATGGAGTTGTTGGAGACATTTCAAAAAGGATTTTAAAAAAAGAAAAAGTGTTGCCATATGCGCTTACTAAAAACCTTTGTAAACTTAGAACAATAATTTGAATAAATTATAGAAATTTAAAATTCAATGAAGCTGAAAATTTGAAGCAAAAAAACTTATCCGTGTTGGATTCAACTAGGTCAAAAATTAGAAAATTAAATAAAATTGTTCGGTAGGGAATGTTTCTAAAGTTTCCTAGTATTGTATACTGTTTAGTTTTACCTATGTATGTTTAATGAAATAAATAGTTCAGTATTGAATAGTTTTATTTATCATCAAATGTTTTTGGATATTAATTTGTGCTCTGACTACGTAAGTAAAACACGGATTTATAGATTTTATTTACCAGAAATATTTACTTTGAGAGTAAACTGACATTTATTAATTTAATTATAACACTAGCAAATGCATTCATTTCGAAAATAAATTTTATTTGCCATGTAAAACAGATCATTACGAATTTATAAATCTGAATGTCTTAGGTACTGTTAAAAATCTGATTATCTGCCATCTATTTACAAAAACAAAACGTAAATTTTTCGTTTTAAACTTTTTAATCTCAAATTAAGCTCATCTTCATAAAAGTTAATAGTAACAATAAGGTCGATAATTGCTTGTCATCCCCACACCTACGTCACAGCCGCGTGTTGCAGTGACAGACAAATTTGGGCGATGGAACTATCCTATGTAGTCAACCGTTCTTGACCTATGTTGCCGAAACTTTGACATTGACAGCTACAAATTCTAGGACGCTGCAAGTAGCTCAGAGGAAAATGGAAAGATCAATGCTAAGTATATCGCTTCGTGACCGAGTTAGAAATGAAGACTTAAGACGAAGAATAGGAGTTACCGATGTAATTTCCCGAATTGCCACACTGAAATGAAACTGGCCGGACACGTCGCCCGAATCAGTGATGAAAGGTGGACGAAGAGATTGCTTGAGTGGAGGCTAGGTTAGACAAAAGAAGTAGAGGAAGACCCCCTACTCGTTGGACTGACGATCTCAAGAATATGTCAAGAAATTGGATGAAAAGTGCTCAAGACAGAGCACAATGGACAAAAATGAGGGAGGCTATGTCCAGCAGTGGACGCAAAGTGCTGGATGATGATGATGATGATGATGATGATGATGATGATGATTAAATTAGGTTTAATTTAAGTTTGCGATTTTTAACTATTCTGACCACTTCAGTAACTTTTACCATCCGCTGCAAAACAACCCCGTTACGGACTATGTATCCAACTTATTCGTAGGATTTTCCGATACAAGCAGATTTGAAAGGCTTTAAGTTTTCTTAAAAGTGTATCCATTAAAGTCCATTCTTCGATACGATATAAAAGACGAGAGAACACGTAACATTTACTAATTTCCTCAAGAAAACTAAATTCCTGTAGTTGGCTGTATACCAAAATTTTATTTAAAAATTCCTTTATAAAAGGTATAATAATAAGAACCCTATCGGGCTACATTACAGAACGTTTTCGGAATAACTAATCCATCATCAGTGCTATCTGGATTTACATATTTAGAACCACTAAATATTAGACAACCGAAGGTATTATTGTGAATGGAGTAACCGTCAACAATATTAGATATGCCGACGATACCTTAGTCCTTGCCAATTGCGGAGAAGACCTTCAAAATCTAATGAACAAAATAAAACAGACTTGTGATCAGTATGGATTAAAACTCAACGTTAAGAAAACTAAATATATGATAGTTAGCAAACAAAATTATATACATGATGACGGTATAAAAGTCGGAGATGCCACACTGGACAGAGTAGAGAAACTCGTCTATCTCGGCAGTAATATCAATGAGAGCTGGGATCCAACCGCAGAAATTAAAAGCCGAATAGAACAAGCCCGAGCTGCCTTTGTAAAAATGAGAAACGTACTTTGCAGTCATGATCTTAGCATTGACCTTAGAGTTCGTATGATATCTTGCTACATCTTTCCTGTCCTGCTGTATGGAGTAGAAGCGTGGACCCTAACTGAGGCTATGCTTAAACGCTTGACATCCTTTGAGATGTGGGTATACAGACGACTACTGAAAATAAGCTGGGTCGACAGAGTTAGAAATGAGGAGGTCCTTAGACGGCTGAACCAAACAACACAACTGGTCAATATAATAAAGAAACGCAAGCTGGAATACTTCGGTCATATTATGAGACACCCTGAAAAATATGATCTTTTACATCTGATCATTCAGGGAAAGATCCAAGGTAATCGTGGTCCTGGTAGAAGAAGAACATCATGGCTGAAAAATCTAAGGCAATGGTATGGAAAATCAACTACATCGTTATTTAGAGCTGCTGTCAATAAAGTCACGATAGCGAATATGGTAGCCAACATGATATCCAACGATCGATAGCGGTCATGGAACTAGAAGAAGAAGAAATATATGAGTAAAAACACTTTAAATATAGTTTGGTTAACTTTGAGTTGCATCTTTAATAATTAAAAAACTATGATCTTTTAGTTACAAAAGGAATTAATCACATGGCAACGTAAGACTGGGGCGGCTAGTCCTTAGACGAAGTGTCCTCACAGACACTTTGTGCCAGAAAATTGATTAATTTAAATATTTTTTAATAAATTTTAATAAAATTATTTTTATTATTATTACTATAAAAAGATGTTTAATAACTAAGATAAAAGCTGTAGACCTCTTATCCATTTTAAAATTATAGAGGTACTAAGTCTTCGCTTAAGGTTGATCTGCACCCTCGATTAATTTGTTTCTGATCCTAGAGATGGCTCTACTGCGGCATGCTACTGTGGTAAATTTTTTAACTTAATTGTAGATTTCTACATGACGACTCTGTAATATTTTCAAATCCTAACATAAATTGCAGTTTTCTGTCATTATATCAATTGGCTGAGTTGCCAAGTTGTGTAGACAGTAATTTTATCAAATATATGCTATAACTTATATGGTTACTAGTAGACCAACTAAGCAAAGATATCTTATAACAACATCTTTATGTATAATACTTTACTGTTCTGCTATGTCAGTCGGAATATAATATACCAAATTCATTCATTATCTAAACAATTTTACCGACAAAGAAATTATGTATGTTGCGGCTTTCTTTGTCAATATCATATTACCATTAAATTCGTACATCATATTATATTACATTTTTGTTGATAGTTAAAAATTAAATGATCTGGTATTATGATTATGTAATATTTTAGTGGGAAATAACAAAAATGTTATTTAAATCTATTACTATCTCAGTCTTTATGAATTAATAAATTTTACTATGTCTTCTTCTTCGGTTATATTTATATTTCTTATTTCATGCTTCATTGTTCTGGCTTTATTGGTCTGTTTATTCTTATAATTTTTCTTTTAATAATTCTTACTTTTTCATCATCTTTTTTCGTAAGACACATTACTTCCGCCCCTTATGCTATCATCGGTCTAATCGCTGTGTCTATGTATTTTTGTCTTTGTTTTTTTTTTGCTGTTTTTTTTATTTTTAAGTAGTAGGTGATATTTCCAAAACATCCCGTTCTTCTCCCGCCTTGTGTGCGTGTTAATCATACGTTGGATGTATTATTTGGAGTGGAACTCCATCCCAAAAATATGTATATCGGAATTAGAAGATGTAAATGACAAAAAGTCAGAAAACTTAGCATGTAAAGAAGCAATATTAGTCTAAAAAATATTTATTGTTCTCAACTCTATTTGTTTTTTGCGGCATTTTGTTGGTTAGTACTAATAATAGTTGGAACTTTATTAATATACTTTATTGTTAGTGCCTTGTTAAGTAGATTACGTTTTTCCAGTTTCTCTCGCACTTTATTCAAATAGTTTATTTGATATTTAGTTAAGTCATCCTTCAATTGAATTCTAGAAAATTTGGTACCTAACAACCTCATATTATTGCGCAACATAAATAATGGACTATCATTATCTGAAAATTTAACCTTTAATGGCCTAGGTTTAATACTATTGATAATCTTTCCAATACACGAAAAACGCGGAAACTGATAACGAATATTTGCTATTTGTATACAATCCTCCAACTCCATTGAGTTAGTTTGAGAAGGTTGTTCCATGGCCTCGAGACGATCCTCAATCAATGTGAGTCTATGTGATAACTTAGAAATTAAGTCAGTTAATTTATTGAACTTATCTTCGAATGTACAGCAACTACTACAGACGAGTCTTAGTGACTCCGATTTTGTCCTATTTATTCGTATAACTTCTTCTTGTGCAATATCTAGACATTGAATCATCATCATTATCATTTAACCCGGATCTATCCACTGCTGGATATAGGTCTCCCTCAGTCTTTTCCATGTATTTCTGTTTTGTGCTGTTTGCATCCAATTTTTGTCGATCCGTTTTATGTCATCAGACCATATTGTTGGTGGACGACCTCTACTTCAATGTGCTTCTTGTCTCGGTCTCCACTGTATTATTTGCTGTGTCCATCTGTTATCCGACATTCTAGCTATGTGCCCCGCCCAGTTCCACTTAAGGGTCATAATTCTTTCTATGGCATCTGTCACTCCTGTTCTCCGTCTTATTTCCCTGTTCGTGATCCGATCCCTACGAGAAATGCCTAACATCGATCGTTCCATGGCTCTTTGGGTAACACAAATTTTATTTGTTACTTTCTTGGTTAGTGTTAATGTATCTGCACCATATGTAAGTACTGGCAACACGCACTGATTAAAGAAGACAGAAGACATTGAATATGAATCGGTAAATTGCATGACATACAACTAAGGGAATTTTTATTGTTAACAATCGACAACTTACAATTTGGACATTTGTTCATCTTTTATTGAGTTGCTGAAACTTGACTAGCCCAATATTTTATTGCTGCTAATGACTTTTCACATTTCGGCTCTATAAGCTACAGGTAAAAGTACGGCTAATAGCAGACAATAATTATTGATTTTTTTAACACTTAATATTTAAACAGTTAGTAGTAAATAATTGAAAAACCATACACCCTTTAACTCTAATATGCGTTTGTTATCACTTACCACTTTTGAATATTTTAAAATTAATTAAGCCACTCTTTTTATGTGAATTTTACGCAGCAATATAAACACCGACCAGATTCGATCTCCTTTTGAATCATATCCTAATATTATTTAAAAACAAACTAAAAACCTACACACATATTTATATCATTAGAACCGTAATTGAAAATCCTATAAAATGTTAAAATGATATATACAAAGAGTATAATAATACAGATTTCTCTAGAAGTGACAAATTAATATTTAGACAGTTGTATTACTTATTGGCTATTATGCCTATATTATTTCTTGCGAAAGTTGAAGAAAATTAAAAGAAGATAAACTTTCATAATCTTAGCAAGTGAGGATCACTTTTTAAATTTTATTAGTTCTAGTTAACCGTTATAACAATTAAGTACTAGGACATTCAACAGGGCAGTCCAAAAAAAAATTATCTTTGAGTGAGAATAACATTGTAACAGTAGTTATCTACCAGAAACTGAAACACTAAAACTAACGCTAATACTAATATAAAATTTACCACTAATACGTTATGCAAGGAACACTATTGTTTATAAATACTAAAATAATTTACTAAAAACCCCTAAATAGGTTTTTAAAACTAAATAAGTTTTTTATAGATATATTACTTATAGAGTGTAAATTTTATGATATCCTACTTTCAAAATAAAAGTTGCAGTATCTACTATTCTGTAACTCTGTAAGTTTTAGCATGACCAGTTCAAAATTCAAACCGATAACATTCCTACTAAGTTTTGTTATAATCTGCCAAATTGTTGTACAAAGTAAATGATACGGCAACCCTGTTACTATGTCGTTTCGTTTGAAGCGTTTCGCGGCCGAACGTAATGCTATCTATCGATGATAAATACTACCACTGTTTCAGATGGAGCCATCTCCCTACATTACACATTTGAAGGCGGCGGTTCAAGACATAATTCTTGTTTAACGAGATTTTTCATATGTTTAGGAAAAAATATTTAAAGTTTTATTGCAAATATTTTCCACTTTTACAGTTTTATATATGTTGTTATTAAAAAAATTTTTGGTTTCTTACCGGAAGCTTTATTATAAGCAGAAACATATTATTTTTTCCTATTGGGACAAAACTGTAAATTCAAAAATTTTCAAAAAATTTCCTAAGTATTTCTTATAATTATATCTTGATGCTGTAAAAAAATGAACAAAATTATATGTCTGGTTTTCCCGCTTTATACTTGGAAAAAAGTAGTTTTTTTGAGTTTTTTTTTAAACGAAAACATGAAGTTTGCTTAAAAGTTGTCAAAATACTTCTAGTCATCTCATACACCTTCTCAAATTTTTTCAAATTTTTTGAATTTGGAATTTATCTTTTGGGGGGTGCAGATCAACCTTAAACGGTGTCGAACTAAAGTTGTGGTTCCGTAATAGAACACCCTGTATTTAATTTAAAAAATGAATTTTCTATTTTTCCTGATTACAATAACTGATAAAGTATCTGATAAAAGTTATCAGATACTTCTGAATCCCCATTATTGCTGTTTTTCAACACAATTTAAAATTGTACCGGGTGGTCCAATAAGCCGATCTCTCGGCTATATATCAGAAAATATTTATGTTTTAACTTTAGGAAAAAAATTCCTTAGTAAAAGTGACCAAGAGAATTTTTTATAGCAGAAAAATCTTAATATTGATACCTATTTGGCCATTATTATTTCATATGATTAAAAATAGTTTTTTCGAAACTAAGTAGGCTACGACAATGAATTTGACGGGGAGTTCATATTGTTTATTTATTGACAGCAGTCAAATCATTGTTAAGAAGTGTTATATTATAATTCCAATTTAAGATTGCACTTTTTTAATAGATATTAATATTGATAATATAAGTAATGAATTATCAGTACTAATAATTCGTGATCAGTATATCAAATGCATAATTGTATGATATGATTAGAGTTTATTTCGAATGTCACCAAAATGCCGCTATTGCCTTACGTACATATTCTGTAAGATATCCTGACAGGAGACATTATGGCAAAGAAGTAGGTATTTCCGACTACTTATATGTGGATTATGTTGAATTAAAGCAAGAACATTGATTGAATTACCTTCGGTCATACCTCTGCTACGTCGTTTAAAACAAGGACGATGAAAACTACCAGTTTCTCTTAATCTTCTGGTCTTTCTTTCAAATACTTCTTTGCCATAATGTCTGCTATCAGGATATCTTACAAAATATGTACGTGAGGCAATATCGGCATTTTGGTTACATTCGAAATAAACTCCAATCATATCATACAATTTGATATACTCATCATGAATTATTAGTACTGATAATTAATTACTAATATTACCGATCTTAATATCTATTGAAAAAAGTGCAATCTTAAATTAGAATTATAATATAACACTTCTTAACAATGATTTGACTGCTGTCAATAAATAAACAATATGAACTCCCCGTCAAATTCATTGTCGTAGCCTACTTAGTTTCGAAAAAACTATTTTTAATCATATAAAATAACAATGGTCAAAATAGGTATCAACATTAAAATTCTTCTGCTATAAAAAAATTTGAAAGTACCTACTGACTTATTTCTTAATTTAATTTATAATACAGGGTGTGTCAATACTATACTTACTTATGTTTATGCGTTTTTATTCATATCTCGAGTTCTACAAAAGCTATTAACATGCGGTTTGCGCCATTTTGTTACGAATTTAATCCAGTTTCATTATAATTTACAATAAATAGGTGTTTTCTATTAAACATTTTGAAGACAAACAAATTTAATTTTTTTCTTATTCGCAAGTACCCTCTACCTAGGACAATTAAAACTAAATGAAATATTTTATAGTAGATGTAAATTAATTCATCCACACTCTTTCTAATGACACTAATTTTGTTAAAATCGGTTGATCCAAACCAAAGTTATAGGTATTTATCTACAAATACTTTCCCACTCTCCCCACCCTTTATTTGAAAAAATAAAAAAAAGTACTTGAACAACTTTGAGCAGAATTTAGATCTCTTTCTAGTTTACTTATTTAACACTTGGTATAATTGGACATATTTCCCAAAAAACTGGTTTTCAAAGTTTTCTTTACAGGTTACGCCCTCTTGCGGTTAATCCAGAAACTTGAAAGTTACTTCCAGCGATTTCTCTTGCCACTTTTCTAGGAATTTTTTTTCCTAAAGTTATAACATGCAGAATAGTTTCTGATATATAGCCGAGAGATCGGCTTATTGGATCACCCGGTACATTTCATCTAGATCCATTCCTTATTTTGTACTTTTAATTTATCTCTCATTCCTTTCGTATATTGTGTTTGTATGCATTCATCTTTGTGTGCATTTTTATTCATACATACATTTTATTTATACAAATAATTTTACCATTAAAGAAAAATTAATTTAAAAACAAGTTTTATTTTACAAACTTTTTATTTAATCATTCAACTTATATGAATTTGTGTACATTTAATATCACGACAATATTAAATACCGTAATTAGAATTGACTTGTTTATAAAATTGAAATCTCAAACACATATCGATATATGAAATTTTTAAAATTGACAAAACAATCTGGGCACTGGATCACTCCAATGCTAACCTCACACGCATACACAGATCAGAAGCCTTTCTTATATTCAACTTAACATACTCTAACCAAAAAAGTTCTTGGTAAAAGAAATATAAATAAAAATAAATCTTTCCCAAGTCAAAGAACTCCATGGCTTTGTATAGAAGTAAAGGAAAATGCAAACAAAAAAAAGGTTAGCTGAAAGATATGTTAACCAAACCACAAGAGGCATACCATAATTACAAGACAATTAGAAACGAAACACATGCACTTGTAAGAAAAATAAAAATGATCACTGGGAACGCTTTTCGAAAGAAATGGAACATGATTTTTACGGTCTGCAAAAGGAAATATGGCGCTTCATAAGAGGTCAAAGAACGGAGGTAAAGGAACTAATAGAACCAAAACACATAGAAAAGGATACGTGGATTGACTACCTAAAAAAGCTCTATGCAGAGGAAGAACAAACGACGCTAGAACCGGAAACACCAGAAATTACCACAAATGAAGAACTTAATATAAATGTACAGGAAGTTCGGAAAATACTTGAAAACCTGAAGAACAGAAAAGCAGCAGGTAAAGACGGGATACCAAACGAATTACTGAAATATTGTGGAGCAGCAATGACAGAACAATTAACAACATTAATTAATAAAATTATAAAACACAATAAAATACCGGAAGAATGGAGAACGAGCGAACTAATTCTACTATTCAAAAAAGGAGATAAAAAACAGCCAGAAAACTACAGAGGTATAACTTGTTAAATACTACGCTAAAACTTACAACTAAAATTTTACAAGTGCTAATAAATCAGAGGATAAGTTTAGCAGATGAACAACAGGGTTTTCGTAGTGGAAGATCGTGTACAGATGCAATATTCGTTATAAAGCAAATTACTGAGAAATCACTAGAGTATAATAGACCAGCATTTCTGTGTCTAATTGACCTAAAGAAAGCGTTTGGCAGAGTAAGACTAAATATTATAAAAACTATCGAAAACATCTACCAAAACAACAAAATGGTAGTCAGAATAGATGGACAACTTACAGAACCTATAGAAATAGGCAGCGGAATAAGACAAGGGGATTCATTGAGCCCCATGCTCTTCAATTTGATCATGGATGAAATCATCAAAAGCGTTAACAAAGGAAGAGGATACAGAATGGAAAACAAAGAAATAAAAATACTCTGTTACGCAGACGAGCAATATTGATAGCCCAAGATGAAGATAGTCTGCAAAGACTGGTCCACAGATTTAACATAAGAGCAAAAGAATTTAATATGACAATCTCATCTCAGAAAACTAAAACAATAGTAATCAGCAAAGAACCAACAGATGTAAAATAGAAATTGATGGCATCAGTATTGAACAAGTAATGGAAATAAAATACCTGGAATTACACACTAGTCTCGCTACGGAAACCTGGACTAACAGTAGGAGAATTAAGTACAACAAGCAAATATACTCGCAGGACTCGCATACAAGCCAGTGTAAGACCAATAATGACATTATGCCTCAGAAATAAGATCCGATACAGCCACAAGGCAACAGCTACTGGAAATGGCAGAGATGAGAGTACTGAGAAGAATTACAGGAAATACGCTGAGAGATCGAAAGAGAAATGAAGACATTAGAAGAAATGTAACGTACAGTGTATAAATGAATGACACAAAATAGAAAAAAAAATGGAATAACCACATAAGCAGAATGAAGGAGACCGTGTCGTCAAAATAGCAAGAGATAAGTCACCAATCGCAGAAGAAGTATCGGACGACCGCGCAAAAGATGGAGTGACAACCTTCCATAGAGGTATTAATCCGCCAATGGACAAACAGAATTGCTTATAAAGAGAAAGAAGAAAAAAAACCTAACATACTAAAAAACTGCTAGATAATTACTATTTTGTGATAAAATTAGTTATTAAATAACGGGAATTATATACACTTATTTCGGGTAATTCTTCGTCTTGAAGTTAAGCAAAAGTCAATTCCTCGTCAATATTGTCTTGTATCCAGCTAATAAACGAACTCACTTTTGGGTATAGTGCTATCGATTCATTTTGAGCACAGAGATGAGTTCCCCATGAAACAACTCCAATCAGCACGCTGTTCTGACTCAAAGGTCCGCCACCATCTCCAAAACAAGGACCGTTTCCTGGAGATAGTGTGCACACTTCGGTGTTGTTGTATTTATATGCATCTGGTTCATTTTCTTTCTCAAGTGTTTGCATGCACTCTGAAAAGTAAAAACAAATTGATTACAATTTTTCATAGGCATTAGTATAAAACCAATAATGGGCCTATAACTTTTAAAGAATTGAGGCTGATAGATGAGTAAATTGACTTAACGACACTTATTCTTTGTTCTGTACCGGAAGAAGTTAAGACTACAAATGACACTATTAATGCTTATTTATGAAACCGACAGATTATACGTAACTATTTTATTACTGATATAAAAATTATACATATATAACTAATTTTTTTTTAATGGCCTTGGCATAGCCAATTGACCAGACTGTTTTGTAATTTGTATTCACAGAACAACAATCAGAGTTCGAGTTAGTACTAAATGTAAGTTAAAAATAAATTAAATAATTGAGTTGTTTTGATTTTTCTTTTTTTGTTTGTTTGTGATTTTTTTTTATTTTTTTTTATATTTTTTTTTATTTGATTTTTTTTATTTCCTTGTATTACTTTTTTGATATTGTATATAATATGTATATATATTTTTTATTTTGTTTTGGTCTTTTTTTATATTAATTTGGTTTGGCCTATTTTTTTTTATTTATTTGTTTTTTTTTGTCTCTTTTTTTTCCATTTTTTTTTTCATTTTTTCGTATTAAAAGGTTTATTACATGATTGATATGTTCGCAAATTGCTTACAAATTTTATCTTAATTCTAGGGTTAGTACATTATATTGTTTAAAGTTTATATTTACAATTTCTTATTAACTGATAAATACAATTATAAATTTCTAAGTTTTCAGAGAAAATTAATTCATTTATGTGAAATGGGAAACACACATTAGTTTCGTAAGTTTTCATAAAAACATGTAATATTCCCTTGTTGGTTTCCACATTCTAATAGGATATGTGTTAAATCTCCATATTTACCACAAGTACAGTTTGGAGTGTCTGTTAGATCCATTTTGTACATTCTTGAAGGTGTTAGAGCATGATTTGACCTTAGCCTATTAATAGTTTTAATAAAACTTCTGTTGGACTCTGAATAAAAATATATAACTAAGTTACTGGATTTATTTATTCAGTTTAGTTTTTGAGATATTGCATTTATTTTTTTGAACAGTTTTATTCTTACACCTACCGTCATAATCTACTAATGGAACGCGGACTTTCTTTAAAAGATGTCCAGAGGTACGATCATCCACTTGTCCCCATCCCACAATTGTTAAATATCTCCAATCAATTGGATCAGAATCAGCTTCGGGCATGTTTGCTGGTTGAACAAATTCCCCAAATTCAAAAGGTGGATCCACTTTCACCACAACAAGATCGTATCCGTGTGCCCTTAAAAAACAAATTAATATATTTAGAAAAAAGAAGATCAATAAATAATTTTTAAAAAGGAGTAGTACTGTTTCATCGGTGACTTGTTTTTACCAACAGATGCAGCTTCATGTATCTAACTTTGTATGTCTGATCCTGTACTTTTAGAAACAAACAATTGTAGTAAATATATGAATGTTAGTAAAATTGGTGTCAATGATAGTAATATTCCTCCATTAGGAATTAACGATTATATTATAGAACGAGTAAATAATTATCAGTATCTAGGAACAAAGCTAATTCTAGTCATAATTGTAATCATAATCAAACCACAGATACTAACAAGCGCATCTAAATGGCAGGAGTTACATTTATCAAAATTAGATCATCTTATAATAACAGATATCTTAAAGACTTACATTAAAAGATTAAAAGCTTTTGAAGTGTGGTCGTATAGATGCTTGTTAAAGGTTTCTTGGACTAAACGTTATACAAATATGGAAGTATGAGCTTCGCGCTGAAATAGGAAAGCCTACAGAAATCACGCGAACTAAAATTTTCCATCAACAGAAAATATTAGAATACTTTTGTTATATAATCAGAGAAGAAAGATATACTCACCCTACTTAAGCTGATCTTGCAGGGTAAAATAGAGGACAAGAAATCGAGAGTAAGACGAATAATCTCATGCTTAAGGAACCTCTGTGATTGGTTGCAGCTCTATTAAGTCGGTAGGTAGTAGGACAATCTTTTGCCCTGGAGCTGAGAAATCAACTCCAAAGGCAAAAGAACGAATAAATTGGTCAACTGCAGAAGAACGCAGAAGTCTATCGCCCCTGATTGCGACCATAACCCGCTGATAACTAGAGTGCATGTGAAAATCAAAAAGATTGTAATACCTAAAAACAAACCAACGTTTGATTATACAAAATTAAGAAAAAGAGAAATACATCAAAAAGTGATCCAACAAGTCAACTCAAATCTAACAGAAGTGGGAGAAGAAATATTAACTAAAGATGTCAATGAAAAGTGGAGCAATATTCAATATTCAGATGGCATTACTAAAGGCTGCAGAAGATAATTTAAAACCTGAAAAGATAAATAAAAAACAGAAGTGGATGACTTCAGAAATTCTAGCATTAATGGAAGAGAGGAGAAAAGCCAAAGGAAAAATGAGCCAAAATATCAAGAACTACAAAGTAGAATTAAAGTAGAGATAAAAAAGGACCAGGAAAAGTGGTTAACAGATCAATGCATAAAATAGAAGAGTATGACAGAAAATACGACAGCTTTAATATGCATAAAAAATTAAAGAACTAACAAATACCAAAAAGCGAGCACACTATGGGATACTCAAAGATGATAATAGTAAACTCATTGCAGACATCAAAGATAAATTAAGGTTTTGGCAAGAATACATAATGAAACTATTCGATAATGATAAAATGATACAAGAAGAACCACAGAAACAAACAGGAAAGAAAATAATAATGTGCGAATTAGAACATGGAGTTAGAAACGCAAAGACCGCAAAATCAGTAGGCTCAGATTAGATACCTACGGTCCGTCCCAAACCCTTTTTTCAGTGCGTCATAGTTGTTCGAATTCTCTCTAACGCATTAAGCTAGAAGTGACAGAAAAAAACGTGAGTCGCTTATTATTATACATAGAAATTAGAAAATTAGGTATCGTTTACGGGTATTCGCATATTAAAGCGAATTCTACTTACGAACGTATAATTGGTTGGAGTTTAGAATATGCTAAATAGATATCCAATCAATTATGCATATAAATATAATTTGACACAGATGATCTTGATAATGACAGTGACAGTACTTTCACAACAACTGATAAAATGATAATTGCCATTCCAGGTTAGTATTTTCAGACATTTTAACTACAGTGAAAATTAAATTCTGTATTTATTGTCATAAAAATATTTTAAATATTCCGAGATATACCGAGAATGAAAAAAGACTAATATTAAAATTATTAAATTAGTTTCAATTAGAAAATGAGGCTGAGTTATCTTTATTTCAGTTTCTGTCGCTCGCGAATCAGATTGTGAATTCCGGAATGATATTGAGGAAATATCTTAAACTAATACCTTTATGGATATTTATATGTATTAAAACGGTTCTTTTTAGAACCACGACATTTTCTTGAAATGTAGGATATAATTGATACCAGCCACATATCTAGTGTAATCATTGATTTTCAAGAATCAGATTCTGAATGGGATTATAGATTGTTTGAAATATAATATTCATTTTTGTTATTCATAAAAAAGAAGGTAAACTTACATTCTGTATCTTGTTTTTTAACTAAACTCCATTAACACGATTTCATCTGGATATCGGAACTGGTAGATTAACTCAAGAATCAACTGCTTCACTATTTAAACTATTTATATTGTTTTTTTAACTAAACTTTATAACCTTCTTTCATTTGCACACCAAATCTGGTAGAATAACTCAAAAATCAACTGCTTCACTATTTAAACTATTTCCACTATTTAATGACAACTCTTCACAAAATTAAACTATTGGCTGCCACACAAACTTATCAGAAAATTCCTTATCCAAATATGACTGATTTAAATCGATATTATTTTATCGCAGGAATGTTTACTTTGATGCCTTGCAATTGTCAGTAATTTTTTTTACCTTGCAGTCAACTCTTAAAAGATTCTAGGAGGAAGCGTTATTTTAAATAAACAAACCTTCCAATTCCCTAGTGTTTGTAATAAATAATAATAAATCCATAAACAAATCTTAGCTAATTAAGCACTTTCCATGGAATGTATAAAATAGAACAGAATAGAATAGAATTATGACAAACTGCTATGCATTAAAAAAAATAACCTTTTCACGTTTAGCCGATTACGATCCTGCAACTGTCAGATTTAACTAAAATGTCATGCAATAATTCTCGACATTCTTAAAATCCTATATGACGTCAAAATTAGTGACGCACTGAAAAAAGGGTTTGGGACAAACTGTACTGAGCTAATTAAATGCATGCATTGACGAAGAATCACTGCATATACTTTTAGATCTGTTCAACAGAGTATATACAACAGGACCAATACCCGAAGATTGGTTGCTGTCTACGTTTGTAACACTAGCAAAGTCAGTACATGCGACATAATGCTCCCAGTACAGAATAATTTCCTTAATAAGCCACAAACTTAAGATATTTCTCAAAATAATACATGGAAGACCATACAAAAAATAGAAAAATGACGACTCGATATGAACCAGGATCTTTGTGTTTACTTTATATATTATCAAAAGGTTTTTGAAAAAGAATGTGGATATTCGAGATATATGGGTTATTGTCAATCTGTACTGGAATCAAAAATCAAAGGTTAAAATCGAAAATGTCGATACAGAAACACTGTACAATATGTACAGCGATGCTATTTTTAAGGAAGCAATATCAGAGGAACAACAGGGTATATCAATAAACGAAAAAATCTTGAACAACATAAGATTCGCAGACGACACCGCTGTTTTTGCAGACAGTCTAGAAGCTCTGCAACGCTTAGTAAATAGATTACATCAAGTCAGTATAAAATATGGACTACAAATGAACGTTAAGAAAATCAAGTGCATGATTATTTCTAAGCAACATACAGTAGGAAGGCTAGATATCGAGGGAAAATAAGTAGAAAGAGTGAATAACTACAAATATCTGGAACCTGGGTAAATGAAAACAATGACCAAGGTAGAGAAATAAGGACACGCATTGAAATTGCAAGACAAGCATTTATAAAAATAAAAACAATGTTAGTTAATCGAGACCTTCCTCTGGAGCTGAGAATAAGAGCCTTAAGATGCTACGTGTTCTCGACTTTGTTGTATGGAAGAAATGCTGGACACTAAACGTGGATAATATAAATAAGCTAGAAGAAGAAGATGCACATCAAACTAAGAAAGCTGGAATAATTAGGCCACATTACCAGAGTTACGAAATATGAAATATTAAGGCTCAAAAGGTAAGGGTTTACCTGCAAGGTAAAATAAAGGAAAAAAGATCCATAGGAAGACAAAATATTTACTGGCTAAGAAACCTAAGAGAGTAGTATAGTTGCAGCTCAGTAGATCTTTTTAGAGCAGCCGCAAATAAGGTATGGATAGCTGTGATGATAGTCAAACTCTGATAGCAGAAGGAACTATAAGATAGAGAAGATATACATATATATTATATATATAATATATATATATTATATGTATATATATATATATATATATATATATATTTGACCATCATCATTTTCAAAAATTCTGTACAGAATATTATCTTCTTGTACCTACTAGATAATTTCATTAGCTCCAATATAATTAAAAGTCGCCACATTTACTAACATTTTGCCAGGTCTTAATTATCTGAAGTATCTTTCTCATGCACTGACGCTGCACCATTGATTATCCTAATCTATTAGGTTAAATCTTAACATTATGTTGTCATTACTGTACCTAATGTACTGGGTATTTATATTATTGTAAGTTACCCCTGATCGATATCCCTGATTGCGTTCCTGTGCATTAGAGAAGTCCAGAAGTCTGTCTCGAAGTAATCCACAAACTGATTTTATAGACACAGAGATGACCTTAAAGAATTTAAGAAGTCCTCGACGCCCAGTCAGCTGTTCTCGTTACATAAGCCAGCAGAGGCATGTTTTGAGTATTACAGTGGCTTCCCACGGTCGGCGATTCTACAGATCATCGCGGACAGCCGATCAGCACGGACGAGAACGCACCGCAGACAGAGCTCTTCCTACGGTCCGTGACAGTCTGTGTAGGTCCGTGACAGTATTGTTTGATTATATCATAAAAAGGCCACTCAGGCTTGTAAACATTAAATTCGGCATTAAATTATTTCTCTTCTTTTTTAATTCTTTAATCGAAATAGTACTATTCTTCAATTTATTTTTTATTTGGTTCCATACATCGTATATATCGGTTCCGCTTCTTATGCTCTGGTGCCGTAGAATTCCATAAATTTGTTTCATTTTGATACAAATTTAAAAAATCAAAAATAACTTCGTTTGTCCATTCCATTTTTTAGCAAAAAACTGCAAAACAACTTTGACAACACTACAGACAACTACTCGTGTCAGCGAATGAAAAACTTCTGACTTGCACTTGTCGTCTGTTAAAACACAGACGCGCTAGGATCGCGTCGCACGAGCATGTACCGCACCTTTGATGTTACCGACTCTAGATGGATAGGACGGACCAGCACAGACGTGCCTGCGCTACCACGGACGAGACCCTTCCCACGGTGCGTGGTGCGTGCTGGTCCGCTTACGTCCGTAATATCGCCGACCGTGGGAAGCCTTTATAATAAATTGTATTGATTAATATAGATTCTTCGAACCATTACCATTGTATCAGTATTTATTATCTTTAAAAATTACAACCAAACAATAACAACACGCGCATTTCAGTAAGAATTTATATAATTTTGATCCTTTATCTGATTTTGGATGTATATATTATGTATATTTATAACGAGCATAAAGTATGCTGTCAGTTGAAAATAAATTTGGAATATAGTTGTATATAGTTATATAGTAGTATATTGTCTTGATCCAGAGAGGTGGTTATACCGCTGTGACGACATCTAAAAGGTCTAAATACGTATAAACGGTTGCCGCCGCTCTGTATTAAAACAAAAATCTATTATAGTACCGTCTTTATATTTTATTTCTTTACTCCGTTTGGAGTACCAGAAATTGAATTCACTACGAATTTTGACCATGATAAACCACATGTGAAATGCAATCAGATTTTCTTGTCGAGTTATTTATCAAGCTTTTTTTTAATATTGGATATACATGTTTAGTATTTATTTTTAATACTAGTATTTATTTCTAATACGAATACAAGTATTTATTTCAATTCTAATAAGAAGAGTGCATAACTTACGTATTTTTTTCATAATTAGGATGAATTCTGTAATTTACTATATTTCTGGCTTGTGCTTGTTCATCGTAAAGATCGATTATTCCAGCGTTGACCTTAAAATTAGAATGACGAATTCAGTATCATCAAAATTATAATAAATATACCAACTTAAACAGTGATCGTTTTTTATATCTAAAACTTTACTTGATTGTAAAACGTTTCAAGAAGATACACAAGGCCTCTTTTGTCATCTCGGCATTTCTTGATTTTACGTAAATAATGTTGCTTGTATATCATAATCCTCATAGATTCCATAATTACCATTCTATTATCCAATTTTTATATAACTAAATCCGCATTCTATTCAAACACGCCTCAATGTATCAAGGGATTTAGATGGATAATCGGGATATATTTTCAGCTTCTACTGAAGCATTTTTAACGTTTGAACTTTAAAATTCCACGAGGAAACTAAGTTCCTGTAGCTGGCTGTATACCATATATCACAAAAAAATTTTGTTAAAATCCTTTATAAAAGGTATATAAAAATGCCTCAAACGGGCTATCACAAACACATTGCAAAACGTTTTCGGATTAAACAATCCTCATCAGTGCAAACGGTTGTACATGCTATTACATGTACATACATGTTTTTACCCATATATTTTAGTGGCTACTAGCATATACAACCGTTTGCACTGATGATGGATTGTTTAATCCGAAAACGTTTTGCAATGTGTTTGTGACAGCCCGTTTGAGGCATTTTTATATACCTTTTATAAAGGATTTTAACAAAATTTTTTTGTTTGAACTTTGTTGTCCTGATAAAATTCGTAGACAAAGCGACATAGAATGTTTTTATTTGCCTTATCAATCCCCAATAATTAATTACATCCCCAGCTGCAATAACTCGTAAAACTGTTAAACGGGCCAGTCTGCTTAGTTCACATATCCTTATCACAATATTAAAAGTAATTTATTATGACACCTAGTTGGACGTGATTACTATAAAATCTATCAACATTAGTTTGTGTAGCAAATTATAAAGCTAACAACTTAAGAACCAATCCAAAATTATGAACAGTTCCCATTATTTTGAGTATAAACTTTAAATTATTTGGCCTTTTCAAATGATGTAATTGACTATTTTAAAATTCTCAGCCAACTTACCACGACCTCGAAAATATCTTCATATGTCACACAATGAGCAGCAGTGAGTATCCAACTTTTTGAAAGAATACTTGAACCACAGACAAGACTGACATTTCCAGCAAACTTAGTCGTTAGTGCTGCAGCATACGGAAACTCTCCTTTGACAGCATAGCTACCACCCACAATGTCCAAATTCGGTTGCTCTGCAGCTACAAATGGTAAAAATAGAACGGTCAGATTTATTATAATAATAATTTTCACTTCTTGTTAATTCAATAAATTCGAAATATATGTGCATAGGAGGAGTTGAAAACGATGAACTAAAAACTACACAAATTCATAAATTTGGGGCAACTTTGCCACAAATATATCTATTTATGGGCAAAGATTGAAGGAATGGATGCACTATAACAGAAACCAAAGAAAGGATCATAATGACCGCACTAAACTCACTACTCTGGTTAAAAATTATTTCTAAACAGAAAAAGATACAGCTATATAATAAAACAAGATTTTTTGGTTCTGTAAATGGATTTTTGGCGCATATCCAGAATGGTGTACGTAACAAATATGATATTACCATCCGAAGCTTGAGTTAGTGACTCGTGACACTTCATTACTAACCCTGATGTGACACGGGTTATCGTTAGTTTGCTGCTATCTGTGCAGATCATTATAGTTTTCGCTGCTATACCTCTTTGGGTTATCTCTTTTGCGGCTATGGAGATACCAGCCAGTTCTGTCTGAACTACGCTGGCATTTATTGCCCATACCCCATTTTATTCTTAGGTTCAGTGATCTGGTGTATATCCGGCATCTTGAGCCTTCAATAGTATATGCCGAGTTACGAACACTAATCTAGGAAATAAAACCAGCAACGATACATTGATCAAATTCTAGAAGTAATTGTTATGCCAACTCAGACAAATAAAAGTAAAATGGGCAACTACAAAAACACATGAAAGCCTAATACAGACATAAGAAATAAACTGTTTAAGATAATCATGAATGTGTGGCTTGTGTGAGTCCATTTCAAATAGGTAAAGAAATATTAAATAAGATTTACTCACAATCAATTTAATTTAACTATTCGGACGACCGGTTTCGCTTTTTACAATATGCAAAGCATCTTCAGGTCTCGAGATTATAAAAAAGATAATTTGGCTATTATAATATAATATCATGCTAATATAAATATATTTCTTACGTAAAGCTGCCGCAAAAGAAAGAAGTAAAGTGAACAGAATCATTTCAAACTTTACTAAACTACTACTAAACTAAAACTAACAATTGAATTTTATAGATTATATTATATTATCATTATCCGATACTAATTTTCTGTCTCTCTTTTATTTATCAATGGTACTTATTTTTTAACTTTTAGAAACTAATTTCCAATAAACAGATATATATCTTGTATGCACTTATTTCTCCAGAACAAAACAACTTGAAAATTTGTATTATATCCTTGTAACACAGATACTTATGGTTATCAATAAACTATCTAAAACTTGAAAAAATTAGTGGTTCTTTAGAAAAAGATAAGATAAAAATAATTTGCAGAATATTTTTATTTCATTCAAAATCTGTATTTGATGTTATAGATAGTTTTTAGTATTTATAAATATATAATCCGTTCACAAATTGTTGAGAGCACAAAATGTGCCTCAAAGTCATAAAACGGTCGTAAAATTTGTATCATCAAAGGCGTTCCTGAGGTATTTATTCATTTTTACATTTATTTTTATTTCAAAATGTTTATCAATATTAATAATGTTTTAATACTAATATATTTAGCAAAAAAGAATTAAAACTTTCACGGCTAATGTTGGTTATTATATTATATTAATTAAAATAAGAATTTAACCATTAACAATTTTGTAAATCAGAATACCTTACCTCTTTGGATATTTCAATACTAATCTTCGTGTTTAATCACTTTACTAGAAAACCTGGAATTCATATCCGAAGGTACTATTCGTTGCAAGATAATTAGGATGGAATTCCCCAGATTTTTAATAATATAATGGTTATAAACATGCCGGCTTTGGTTTTAACGAACGAAAACAAATTTTTTGTTTAGTACGTTTTTGATCGCATGTAATTAACGGCTAGTCTGTGTTTCCGCGTCTACGGCAGTAATTAGCGTCTCGAATATTTCTTTTGCGAATTGTATGCAGTGCGTGAGTGATTTTTTATTCCATATGATGGCTTCATCATCAACATCATCAAGTTTTACACCGGCACTGTTGCGTACAGTCAGTAAGTCTGTCTATTCACCAAGAGAGAAGACTATTGTCCTGAATGTTCACGATGCTCTGGTTTCTCAGAATCCCACAAACACTGCTCGCAACATAGTCGAAAGTTGTGCCAACATGACTGGCGTAGGGGTCAACTATATATAGATTCCTATCAGAAAGAAAAAACACGGTATAGCTAACCCAAACACAAACGAACACTTAAAGAGAGGGAAAAAGCCTATTGAAATTGATGAATTTGCCAAAATGGTATTCGAAGGAAAATTCATGGATTTTTTTTTCAAAAAAAATACCAAACCTAAACAAAATTTTACAAGAAGTTAGAGACGACCCTGGATTTGCCTCATATCGGACGAACTAAATTGTGGCAAGTTTTAAAAGAATTAAATTTCCGGTGCGAGAAATCAGACCGAAAATCACTTTTGATTGACCGGGAGGAGATAATATGTTGGAGAAGAAATTATCTAAGATCCATACGAAAATTCCGGGCTGAAGGAAGGCCAATCTTCTACCAGGATGAAACGTGGGTAAACTCAGGTCATACTCTAAAAAAAATTGGTCAGATAAAAATATATTAAGCTCCAGGTAAGCCTTTATGGAAGGTTGGTCTACTGGTATCTCCCCACCTTCTGGTAAAGGCAGTAGATTAATAATTTCTCACATTGGCAGTGAAAAAGGATTTGTTAAGCATGGTTTGTTGGAATTTCAGTCCAAAAGCACAAAAGACTATCACGAGGAGATGACAGCTGATGTTTTCGAAGAGTATTTTGAGCAGATGATTGAACACATACCACCAAATTCAATTATAGTATTAGATAATGCACCTTATCATTCACGACTAGTAGAAAGACTTCCAACGACTGCGTGGAAGAAACAGGATATTCTTGACTGGCTGCGGAATAAGTATCTGCCTTACGAAGATGGAATGGTAAAAGCAGAACTTTTAAAAATTGCCCGGCAACACAAATCTAAGTTCAAGAAATACGTAGTTGACAAAATGGCGGAAAGGCGAAACATCACAGTCCTTAGACTTCCACCCTACCACTGCGAAATAAATCCAATTGAACTCATTTGGGCACAAATGAAAAGTTATGTGGCTAGAAAAAATACGTCATATAAAATACAAGCTGTACGTGAATTGTTATACGAGTCTTTACAACATATTACAGAACAAAACTGGAAAGATGCAGTAAGACATGTAATAGAAGAAGAACAAAAAATGTGGGATCTTGATAACATAATTGATGCGACCGTAGAGACACAACCGCTAATTATTAACCCTCAAGACGACTCGGATTCCGAAGTTGATCCTATTTATTTTGAATTTGAATAGTTTTCTAATCGTAATTATATAAGGTAAGTAATAGTAGTTGTAATCGTAAGGTATTAAAGGGGAAAGGCGCAAAATGTCGCCTGTCAAAATGTTCAATGTGTTTTAAATGTATCCATTTTTTTTTCAAATCCTGAGAAAACTAAAAAGCATTTTTGAAAAATTTAAAGGCAGAATGAAATATTTATTAGAATAAATAAAAAGTTTCTTTTGCATGCAATATTTTCAATTAAAAATTATACTATATTTTCTCTTTTATTTTCACCCCTGTTACATAACATATTAAAATAAACATTGTAGAAGTTTTCAGGGACTTTCTGCCCTCAGTAATAATGTAATCTTTCATTCTGCGTTTAAATTTTTCAAAAATATTTATTAGTTTTCTCCGGATTCGAAAATAATGGATACATTTAAAACACATTGAAAATTTTGCCAGGCGACATTTGGCGCCTTTCCCTTAATTAAATAAATGTATCTTTTACAAATGGCAAGAAACTTTTTATTTTTGAATAAAATAAAGAAGTTTTATTAAAACAAAAATACAATTTACATAAGTACAATTTAAAAAATATATTTATTTAGTTCAAATAAATGTTTCAATCATATACTCTACGACACTGGTCGGTCATCTGTAACCAAAATACCTTCGTAATCGGATTATAAGGTTGACTGCTGTATTGTATTCCTTCAGATACAAGGTGGGTTAGTCGAAAACATCTTAAACCGTCAGTTTCAGGTTGGTTTTTACTATTATATCGTATTACCTATCCTCTCTGTATTTCAGTTCTCTAATTAGGGTTAAACTTGTGATCTATCTACAAATTGTGAACCGATTAATAGGAATCGTCCTACTCGAAATAGAATACAAAAGAATCAGAAAAAACTATTAACAAAAGACTAAAGATAATATAAAAGAGAAGTAATAGGAAACAAAAAATTAGATGGGATTCAGGCAGGAGAGAACAAGAATGATCACAATTTTGCATTAAAGTTAATACACAAAAATATTTAGGATTATACAATCGAATGGTCTTCTATTTTTGATTTTCGAGATTTATCGGTCAGCGACAATGAATCTATCTTCAGTCCTATATCTTTTAGGTCTATAAAACACAAAAACTTTGAATGCATTTCATCTTGCATGCTTTGTTAAACAATAATTACATCAGAAGTTTGAACTTGTCCTTATGATGAATATGTGACGAAATATATCCAGGTGACAAACATATTCACCAAGTGCAGTCAAACTGAATATAGTAAATCATCTTTATTATTATTTTTCATAGTTCAACTATATTTTTAATATTAAATATATTTATCATTATTTTTCTTTCTTCCAGAGAAAACCGGCTTACGTTCCATTCCAATTTTCAGTTGGACATGATTGCTATAACAAAAGATATTCAACGTAAGTAAATTCTTCATATATTATAACTACATATTTTTATTATACATTTTTTTTATCAAACAAACATCAACCAAAAGTAATTAAATAAATAAGTTTAACCTTGCTGTCTTGTTTGGGTCTATTTGACCAAAAAAAATTCCTTATTTTGCAAATTATTACGCGGCGTAACGTTTTGGTGTTTCGTGACTTTATTACTCATCCTAATATGAGGTCTTTCAATTGCATATGAGATAAAAAATTAACTTCCTGATTTTTTTGATAAAAATTAAATTGTTACTATACGTTCGGGTCAATATGACCCACGTATTTAGCCTGTTAAAAATTACCTGCGTACGTATGTTTAGTTGGCAGTATCTTATATGTTTTCTAACAGTTTGTAAGTCAGGTATGTCTATAATAGAAACAAGTTTCTGCAAGCTAGAACTTGTAAAATATGTACTGGTGTAGTGTGAAATGTGTAGCTGGACGATGTCATTTAGAAAGGCATGTCACGTAGAAGGAAGTGGGGGTGATAGACAAGTGGTAGGCTGGTAGGACACTGATATGCCAAGCGCATTCATTTACATTTCAAATTTCAGTCTATGTTTGCATGTTCATAATGTCGCATCGAAGAACGCTAACCGAAGATTCGCGAGCTCGCGAACGTACCAGAGAGTGATGAATGCATATCAGAAACAGAAAACAATACAAGTAGTGAGAGTGAGGAAGAAAGTAGTGATGATTGTGCTGTTCCATTCTAAGTACAACATTCTGTAGAACCTTCTGTAATAGTTCCTTCAAAAGACGGTAATATCCAGTGGTATCTCGATCCTCCTTATCAACGCGGTCGTTTTTCCACGGCCAATGTTATAAATAATGCTCCAGGAGTTACAAGTGTGCACGAATTTTCGATATCAAAAATTCATTTGACGCACTCTTTTCTGACATAGTTGCAAACCAAATTATAAATATGACCAACATGGAAGGACAGCGTGTTTTTGGAACCAACTGGAAAGACTTGGATAAAATTGGTTTTCAAGCATACATTGGTCTTTTATTGTTAGCTTGAGTTTTTAAGTCCCATGGCGAATCAACTAAAAGTTTGTGGAATGAAGAAACGGGTCGTAGTGTATTTCGAGCAACAATGTCCCTGGAAGTATTTACAAAAATTTCGCAAGTAATACGTTTTGATAACAAGACTACTAGACAGGATATGAGACGTACTGATAAACTTGCTGCAATACGTGAAATTTGGAACAAATGGGTAGAAAATCTACCAAAATTTTTTAACCCTGATGAAAATGTTACCGTCGACGAGCAATTAGTTGCCTTTAGAGGCCGCTGTTCCTTCAAACAGTACATTCCAAGCAAACCAACGAAATATGGCATAAAAATTATGCTTTATCTGACAGAAAAGGTTCGTATGCTCTAAAATTGCAGATCTATACAGAAAGTTATAAGCGAAAGATCGTACTAACCGTGTTCAGTATATAGGGAGTATACTGTATTTGTTCTTAGGCTTTTCTGGGGAAGAAAAAAATGTGTTTTATTTTTGTTAATAAGGTTTAATTTACATTAGCAATATAATTTTTATTTAATTAACTATAATTTTTTGTTAATAAAGTTCTATTGAGCACCATTAGCTTATTTTATTTCAATTAAGGACCGTAAACCATAGTTGGGTCATATTGACCCGAACATTATAGTGTATTTTTATATATGAGAGAGTAATAAAACAATAAATTATGTATGCAAATCCCTAAACTGTTGATACGGGTGACTCAATGAAAAACAGATATTTGTCAACAAGTTTACAGAAGTATATAGGAAAACAATTTTAAATTGAGTATGACCACCAGGTATAAAGGTTGGAGCAGAATAGAATACAATAGTTGTGAGGGTTACTAATCCCTAAATAAGGTTGCCAGTGTCGGAGTGATGGAGGTTAACAGGTACTAATGAATTTGCAAGAAATGTAAGATGTTTATTTTATTGGTTATATATAACCAATAAAAGTTTAATAAGTACCTACCTATTTGCAAAATAAAGTTTAATTCTTTAGATAAAATAAAACGTTTTATTTTATCTGAAATGAGTGCATTCCACGAAGTAAGGGTTTCAACAATCAAACATTTAATTCTTTAATTCCAGGAATCTACGACAGTAATTGACTAGATAATTACCTTCTAAACTTATTCCACAGAAAATGTGATAGTGGGTTTTTCCATTTTGTAGGAAGGTCCAAGTGGCGTATTCAAAATTCTTAACAGTTCACTAAAAGTAGGTACTTCAGTTGCAAGGTGCAGTTTATTGTGTATACTAGTGTTATGGAAAATTTGGAAGTGCCGTGTAAACGCCGAAAAATTGGTCCTTTAACAGTTAATGAAAAAACATTAATATTTAATTGTTTTAAATCATTTACAGACAAACGTTTATGTGAAAGTGTTGATGAGACCGTTGAGTTAGTTAGCAGTACACTTGGTGTTGGGAAATCTACGATTTACAGAGTTATTAAAGAAGAGAAATGTGGTAGTTTTCAAATGCCACGTAATGCTCCAGGGAAACCAAAATTTCAAATAGAATATCATTTTAAAGAAGGACTTCGACGGAAAGTGCATGAATTCTTCTTTAGACAAGAATTTCCAACATTGGATAAAGTTCTTGTCTCAGTTCGAGATGATAAGGATTACCCAGAAATGAGTCGAAGTACGTTATGGAAACTTTTAAAAGAAATAGGCTTCCGCTGGAAAAAGAATCCCAGAAAGTCTATTTTATTAGAAAGAAGCGATATTGTCATATGGAGAAGACATTTTCTAAGAACCATAAAGGAAATGAGAAACCAAAAAAGAAAAATATTTTATCTTGATGAAACATGGATCAACGAGGGTCATACACCAAATAAATTTTGGCAGGATGAAACTGTTACAAGTCAAAGGCACGCTTTTGTAAATAACTTATCTACTGGTTTAAACCCACCATCAGGAAAGGGACGCAGGCTGATAATAGTACACATTGGCAGTTCAGACGGTTTTGTTGAAGGTGGTTTATTAACTTTTGAATCAACTCGTACCGGTGACTACCATGAAGACATGAACGCTGATGTCTTTCAAGAATGGTTCGAACAAATGATAGATCTTCTTCCTAAGAACTGTGTAATAGTAATGGATAATGCAAGTTATCACTCCAGACTTATAGAAGGACTGCCCACAACCAAGTGGTTAAAAAAAGACTTGCAGAATTGGCTGAGTTCAAAAAATATTACGTACCATCCCGGATCTATAAGAAAGGAACTTTATTCGTTGTGTGCCCTTCATAAAGAAAAATTTAAAAAATACGAAATTGATGAAATTGCCAAAAATCGTGGAATGACAGTACTTAGATCCCCACCATATCATTGTGAATTAAACCCGATTGAACTGGTATGGGCACAGATAAAGAGTGAAGTTTCAAGAAAAAATACCACTTTTAAAATTCATGATGTTAAACAGTTGTTTTTGGAGGCCGTAAATAATGTAAAACCTGAAAACTGGGAAAAGGCAGTAAATCACACTATTAAAGAAGAGGAAAAAATGTGGAAGCTGGACAATATTACTGATAAAATGATCGAGCCAGTTATTATAAATCTTGGTTCTGAAAGTTCATCTTCTGAATCTGATTTGGATTTGTAACAAGTAGCTGTAAGTTTTATATTAATATTTTTATTCATCTATTTAACATACCTTAGACGGTTTTAAAAACTCTTTTTCTCTTTTGTAATTTTTAAAAATTAAAAAAAATGTGAATTTTTTAAAACCCTTTTTAATGTAGGCCAGTCAGTTCTAATATAGTGTGTGATAAAAGAGGTCACTTTTGTTTACATACACATAACACTTTATAACACTGAAATAATTCATTTATTTTTTACAATTATTCAAAGTAATTTTTCAATTAATCTTGAGCACGCCCATGGAGTGGTCGGAAGTACCAGTTAAAATAATGCTAATTACTCTCTCGTTCATAAAAATAAACTATAGATACTTGCATAGCATAGTTGACTCGAACGGTACGTTAAGCTATTCGTAATAAAAGGGTCGTTGTACTTCTCTGAAATTACCCCAGGTTAAACCATAAGGATAGAAATAATCTTTTGAATAGATAAATATTTATTGCCTATTTTTGTGAAAATTTCGAAGACCACTATGTTCTAAAAAGATTTTTTGCCATTGAATTATCATGATGTGGTGACAAAAATCGTATCTTGATCATGAGATTTATAATTTTGGTATAAGTTCATATTAGGAAACTTGCTTTTCTCTAATAAAACTCCGACGCCACTGTATCGTAGAAGAGGTCGACAGCCATCGTTCTTTAGAATTTCTTTCCTTCGCTAAAAAGTTGAAGGAGGATCAAATTCTCAACTATTATATTTCTAAAAGGCATATTATATTTCCTGCGACTTATATTATTCGAGGTACATACGACGTAATAGAATCTCAAGAAGTCCTCAAGATCGCTCGTAAATTCCTAAAAGCAAGATATTTCCCTATAAAGTTCCTTCTTCTATTTATCATGATTTTAGGATTCAAATAACTTTTTTGCGTTTGCTGTATAGAATGTCGTTTTCTGATTTTTTTTAAACGAAATTAGTATGTTCACTTTATTACTCACTTTGGCTCACTTTATTTTTCTCATAACTTCTATAACATCCCAGATCATCCAAATTAATAAATTAATAATTCAAAAGAAAATGTAAAAGAGTATTTTTGAAGTGTGTATATTTTAAGCAATTCCTAGCTGAGCGCTTTCGGCTTTACAAAGCCATCATCAGAGCTATGCTACAATAAAATGTTCTTATAAGTACTAATTGGTGAAGATTATAATTTTTAACTTACGTCAATTTTAAATACCACTACAATGGAGAGATCTCATTTCCTTATATTTCAAAATTATGATTTTTTTGGTTGTTGAAATTCTTAAAAAACATATAAAAAACATTTAAAAACCGACACTGGACTTCACAGACACGTTAAAAAGATTGAAAAAATTTTTTTGTCATGGTACGGGTGTAAGAACCCGACCATTGATTGATGTGAGGAGGTAGACAGAATAGAACTAATGAAATCAAATGTCGGTCCTTTTAAACGATTTTTCAAAAGTGACAGTTGACAAATGTCATATATAGGAAATAGAGATTGTTTTTTAAATTCTTACAAAATTATTTAATAGTTTGGAATTACTAATAGTCATCAAAGACTTTCTAAAAATTAAGTTTTTAAATTAAATTTTATGTGTTCATCACATCATACAGAATGACATTAGTTTGTAAATTCACTCAAGTCATTGCTCAAGGTCAATGTATGTTCAATCTGACAGCCATCCTTAAGAAACAAGGGCTCAAATTGTTCAACAATAATATAAAGAAGAAACATGGTATTAATGTTACATTATCTGATACTTAAGTGTATTGAGAATTGTATCTCTTGATGGAAATTTGTAAGAAATTTGCATAAAAAATTTTTTAAGAATATATTTTCATGTTTCAATTAAGAATAACTGTCAAATGAATTACAAAATGTTGTAAATTTCTAATAAAGTTTAAAATTTGTTTAAAAATATAAAATTATGAAAAAATATATAATAAGATTGCATGAGGTCACCCTTCTTCCTCTAAAGTCTCCCATAATAATTTAAAAAGAGGTTTATAATTGCAATTGAGGTTGATTTGTGTGTTTAAGCAACAATCAGGGTTTAGTTTCATTTCTTTGGATATCTCAAGATCTTCCAAGAGATTCATGAGTCTAAAGTTTTTATTGGGAATGTTGTGTAAAATTTTACTGTTTTCAGAAGGAGAAAAGGAATGATTATTAAATTTAATGTGATATCCAAAGTTTGATTTTTCTGGGTTATTGAGGTGTTCTTTGATTCTTTGATTCAGAGTTCTCATTGTTCTACCTACATAAGTCATATTACAGTCACCACAGGACAGCTTGTAAATACCACTTCTGTTTAGTTTGTCAACTTTGTCTTTGGTCTTGCTGAAGATGGACTTGATGTTATATTTGGTTTTAAAGGAGATGTTTAAGTCACTGATTTTATTAACAAGTACTCTAGAAATTTTTTCTGAAATTGGTCCTAAGTAAGATAAGGATCTTATCTTACTTAGGACCAATAATAGGACCAAGGATTTCTTCTTTATATTATTGTTGAACAATTTGAGCCCTTGTTTCTTAAGGATGGCTGTCAGACTGAACATACATTGACCTTGAGCAATGACTTGAGTGAATTTACAAACTAATGTCATTCTGTATGATGTGATGAACACATAAAATTTAATTTAAAAACTTAATTTTTAGAAAGTCTTTGATGACTATTAGTAATTCCAAACTATTAAATAATTTTGTAAGAATTTAAAAAACAATCTCTATTTCCTATATATGACATTTGTCAACTGTCACTTTTGAAAAATCGTTTAAAAGGACCGACATTTGATTTCATTAGTTCTATTCTGTCTACCTCCTCACATCAATCAATGGTCGGGTTCTTACACCCGTACCATGACAAAAAATTTTTTTCAATTTTTTAACGTGTCTGTGAAGTCCAGTGTCGGTTTTTAAATGTTTTTTATATGTTTTTTAAGAATTTCAACAACCAAAAAAATCATAATTTTGAAATATAAGGAAATGAGATCTCTCCATTGTAGTGGTATTTATAAATTGACGTAAGTTAAAAATTATAATCTTCACCAATTAGTACTTATAAGAACATTTTATTGTAGCATAGCTCTGATGATGGCTTTGTAAAGCCGAAAGCGCTCAGCTAGGAATTGCTTAAAATATACACACTTCAAAAATACTCTTTTACATTTTCTTTTGACTTGTCATAAGTGTGTACAAAAAATATCAGTCTTTTGAAAATTAATAATTTCCTATTTTTTTCGTATGTTTTCTCTGTTTTCCCATTTACACGAAAGGATTTTTGTAAACTTTTCAACTTCAATTTTAGTCAAACTCTAGTGCAAATTGAACATAAACTAACCGACAGATCATCGTATTAATCAAATTAATAATACTATCGTTGCATTCATGCCTATTTTCCGGTCAACAAATGTACATTTCCACTGGAAAAACGTCATGCATTAATATTCATATATAAACTCGTATGAAATCCGCCGGCAAGACTAATCCCACAATTAATGAAAACAGCACGAACGACAAATCGAACCAGACAGTCCGTCTAATCAAATTGTAAATGGCTCGACACGAAACAAAAATAGTACACGAACGAGTGGTGTATCTGTCAAATTTGTGGTCAAATCCCTCATGATAGAAATCTATTTAAAAGAAGCAGAGACGTTCGTAACGAAACGTATCAGACATATTTAAAATATATTATACAATATTGAATAATACACAATATATAGTTGGATAATTGGATTTAGCATTTTTACGAGAAAATAGGGAGAACGTTACATGACGTTGTTCTTTACACGAGTAACCGAAAAAAGGAGATCTATTCACAGAGGCAGCCCACAGCATTGCGGTCCAAGGGGCCTCGTGCCATGGAGAATTATGTATTACCAAAACCTAGGCCCATATTTATAAACGATGCTCAAGTATCGATCGATACTTGAGATCGACCTTGAATCTAATTTGTGTTCTATAAACCGTTCTCAAGCACGAAGTCGAGCTTGAGTACGCAGAAATGACAGCTCGTACTCAAGCATCGGATCGACCTGCCTTGAGCACGGGATCCTAACCTAACTTGTTTGTTTATATTTATGAATATTTCCAATACAATATTTTTTTTTGTTTTTTGAGATTAATATTGTTGTTCAACATCCAGGATCAAGTATTGGTAGCTTATTATTTGATCAAAGTTGATTAAAAGTTAGAATGGAAAGGGGACAAATTCCAGAATTATTATGAATAGTGAATATGTATGCAGTGCAGGCACTATCTACTTACTCCAGTATCACAGCCAGGTATTTATTGATAATTGGCTAAATAAAAAATAGGTTATTTGATAGATACATCTTTTTAGGCAATGATCAACAAAATAGATATAATAATAGTCACATGAAATGTTGCCAAATGGATATTTGGAACCTGGAAAATATGGTTTCCCTGTCTGCAATGAGGCCTACAAACCAAATTAAATACATATCTTGCATAATAAGTGCTACAGCAGTACTTTGCAATATATGTTTACAGGAAAATAATGATAGTGATGATGATTTTCTAGAAAATACTAATGTAGTAAATAGAAACTTTAATGATGTGGAATGAGGTTTAAATTTTAGGAGACATTTTATTCACCAATGTTATGCATGGGAATGTAAATACAATATTGAATACTTATATTATGTATGTTCTACCTTATTTCTCAAAATGTCAGAATGATTATCATTACTTGATTACACTTTTTGTTGTTTTTTGTCCAATTTTTTATTTTATAATTTCAGTATTTTATTTTATATCTTTCTTATATCTATCTTTGTTCAATTCAAAGTTGTTTATTTTGAGAATTAAATACCTATATTATATTAGATATAGTATGTTTTTGTCTTATTTATAAAAATGTGTTTTGTTTTAATTTTAAAATAAATGAGGGTTTTTCCCTCACTATGCTCAGACAACTTAAGTAAGTATGTCTTCTACTGAGTACAAGGAGTTTCCCTCATTTTAATTAAGTGTTTATTCCTTTCATAAAACCTTTCCTTACCAAATAAAAATTAATACAAATTTAGAATATTAATATTCTTTATTTAAAAAATTATAGTTATAATTAAATACAATATAAAATAGATTATTTTATTTTATAGCTTTATCAGGAGTAAACTGTACAACAATTAGAACATTACAAAAATATAAAGTAATTATATATATATATATATATATATATATTATATATATATATATATAGATATATATATATATATATATATATATATATATATATATATAGATATATATATATATATATATATATATATATATATATAATATATATATATATATAGATATACTAGATATCCACCTCCTTGTGCATAGGTGAATAGACTGGTCCAAAAAATGACAATGTGATATGTAGTTGTGTTTTAACTGTTTTGTTTCTTAAATGTTCAATGTTTTTTAATATTTGTATTGTACTATCACACTGGAGGAAAATAACAAAAATGCACTTGTATTGTTTGAGTTTTCAAGCCACCATATAACACATACAACTTATTTTTTTTGCTATAAAAAAATCTTCAAAAAAGTTTTTCAACATGGAACTTTCAAATACCACTTTTGCCTGCAACCTCACACAAGTAAGTGTTCACTACATCTAGTAAAATACACAATTTCACCATTTGTACATTGTAGCATTGTCTGAAATGTTAAAGAAATTTAACGAAATATAACGAAATCGTTGAAAAGAGCACACTTTGGCTTTCATTATTCAGCTGCTAACCCAATTAACCTTACCATTATACTAATTAATAATTGGACAGCTGTGATCATTCTTCGTTTATATATATATATATATATATATATATATATATATATATATATATATATATATATATATATATATATATATATATAAGGATCACTCAGACGAGTGGTGGGTTCTTATATCGGTCTCTAGGTGGAGAAATAAAAGACAAAGTTGATAGGCTACTTTATCTATTTTGAAGACGTTTCGCTTTCGAGTTTTGAAAGCATCATCAGTTCATCTAAAAAATTTACAATATGAGAACCACACAATCATGGAAACGATGTTAATTGTTACCTTAAAAAGATATGTAGCAGTCAATGTTATTAACAAACATGTGAATGAAACTAAGTAAATGGACATAATACGCTGATCTTGTATAAACAGTTAAGTAACTAACAACATATATGAACTTATAAAAAATTAGCACAGCAAATGACCATGTGGTCTAAAGTAAATTCAATGTTATTTAATGTTAATAAGTGAGTAAGAACCAAGAAAATCATAGATAACTTCCAACTATTTAATGGATATTAAGCTTTGATTTTAACTTTAGGTAGCATTATAAGTGATATTAATAAAATTTTAAAAAGTAGTATAAATGAAGTTACCGATCATTCAGCCACATCACCATCATCATGAGAGGAACCACATCCTCTCTTTGCTGATTCTACGTCAAATGCCTACCTGCTAAAACAGACCCTACTCTGACATTCAGTGCTCCGAAAGTGAAAAGGCCACTGAAAGACAGAGTTCACACTTCCCAAACACTATCTTCAGTTGGGAATAAGCCACAATGTTTTATATGTTATAGTTACTGATGTTTTAATCTCTATGACCAGATATTGTTACCAAAAATACAAAATTGTGATTTATTTTCAGAAAATAAATCACAATTTTGTATCTATGATAACAGCCTCTGGTCATATAGATTGAAAAACATCAGTAAATAAACATATTGTGGCTTATTCCTACATTTTCCCTAAAACTGCAGAGTATCCAACAAAGGAAAAAGATCTGCTAGCGCCTTAAAATAAACAATTAATTATAGAAAAATTCCAGTGACAAGTCAAACATGATAAAATCTATAATTACCCTCTTTATAGTCTATTAACTTCAATGAAGCTAATTCAGCTTCATCAATAGCTCTCTGCCTCTCCTTCTCAGTTGCTTCTCTTAAGGCTTTTGCCCTCAGCATATCTTCTTCTAAAATCTTCATTTTCATCCTATGAATCTCGTCTTGCTGCCTGATGGTATAATCAGGCAGCAAGATGTTGACCTCAAGCTGGCAGTTATAATTTGTTGTTATGAACTCCCAAGCCATATTTTTCTCCATTGCTGAAGCACTGTTTGTCCTTTTGTTCTCTACCAAACCGTTTTCTGTTACCAGCTGGATTAGGAGAACTTTTTCCTTTGTTGAGTAAGGTGCATATTTACTGCTATTTCCACTCATCTAAAATTTACATAACCAATTTATTTAGCGTACGGCTTACACATGCAATATAATTATAATGATTGTAACGCATTACACACATATAAATATATCCAAAAACAAATATACATCTAAGCATATATTTTAAACATCTAAAATTATGCCTCAGACACAAAATGGAAATTAATTCTGTAGAATAAATATTTTTTATAATATATTACATACCTTAAAATAGTTAATATCCAATATTAATTTCAAACACAAAATATTAATATCAAACACAAAATTTCAGTAAGTAGCATAAACTAAATTTGGCGCTAAAAGTTTTGTCACAATTATGAGAAAATTGACAGAATCTTCTTTTTTTCGATGTTTATTCGTAATTTACTTTTACCGTACTAATTTTTCTTGCTTGAGATCAACCTTGTACGAGAATACCCGAAGTATCGTTTATAGAACACAACAAATACTTGAGCATGACTTTGACGTAAGTTCGACTTGGCCAAGCACGTGCTCGAGCACGATCTTGAGTACCGACTATAAATACGGGGCCTAATGTACTAACGAGTAAGTAACCGAAACAAAAAATGGTAACAAACCTACTAATATCCACAGCGCGCCCACACTCTCGCGCTTTCAAAATTTTCAGACATGAGCCCTGACAGATCAATATGACTATCCACAAACAAAAGTGGTACAGTTATATAAAAAAAAAGGGTACAAGTATTAGAAAGGGAAGTTAACGTCATCCTATTTGTGTAAAACCGGCTGGGATTTTTGGAGGTTATCAAATGTCATAAGTGATCAAAAATGCAACTCATAGACGTCAAAGACGTTTAATTTGATAGAAGGTTTAACGTTACGTACAATAAAAAATTAATATGCCTCGTCATTTAAGTGAGATTGAAAAGGCTCAAATAATTACGAAAATGGAAGAAGGATGGTCAATTCGTGCGCTAGCAAATTTCTATAATAGAAATTTGAAAACAATCTTCAGAATTAAGCAACGATGGGTCCAACAACAATCATTAAAAAGAAAAGTTGGTTCAGGGCGTTCCAAAGTATCCACTCCTCAACAAGATGCTGCTTTAGTTCAATTCTTAAGAGATAATCCATTTGCGACGTCGAAGGATTCAAGGATTCATACGGGATTTCCTGGTGCCCAACCTACTGTAAGCAGAAGGATCAATGAATCTGAATTAAAAAACCGACCAGCTGCTAAAAAACCATTAGTAACTGTTGAACATCGGCAAGCAAGAGTAATATTTGCACTAAACTATATTTACCGCAACCCACAATTTTGGAACAACGTCATTTTTACTGATGAAAAGACTTTTCAGTCGACCTATAACGGTCAAATCCGTGTTTATCGTCCAGCCAATACTAGGTTTGAAGAACGATATATTCACTCTCATAATAAATCTGGACGTTTTTCTGTAAATGTATGGGGTTGGATTAGTATACATGGACCTGGTGTTTGTTGGCGATTAGAGGGAAGATTTACTGCCGACAATTACATTAACGTTTTGGAACACGTAATGCTCCCTTCTATTGAGCAATTGTATCCTAATAATACTTTTATATATCAACAAGATAATTGTTCAGTCCACACTGCCCATGCCGTAAGGAATTGGTTTCAAACGCAAAACCTGGAAGTATTGCCATGGCCTGCGCACAGTCCAGATATAAATCCAATTGAAAACATTTGGGGCATAATTGTTAAAAAAATATATAAAAGAAATTTTATGCCACAAAATTCAGATCAATTGTGGGATACAATCTTAGAGTGCTGGGAAGATCTTGATCCAAATATGATATCTAATATAATTCAAAGTATGCCAAATAGACTAAATAAAGTTATAGAAGCAGACGGTTCTATCACCAAATACTAAATTCTATTTGTAACAGTCATTAAAATTATTCTTTATATAATTGTTGAATAAATGGTTTCGTCTAATTAATGCTCAACGCCAATGATTTATATTTTTAATAACCTGTGACATTTGATAACCTCCAAAAATCCCAGCCGGTTTTACACAAATAGGATGACGTTAACTTCTCTTTCTAATACTTGTACCCTTTTTTTTTAATATAACTGTAACAACAAGCCATGAATTTGCCGAAAAAATCTTGCGTCGCTATCGCTTGCGAGAAATCCTCGCTGCAATGCACGTCACCGCTAGGCCCTAAGAGAGATAGGGATGCTGGGAGAAAATGGGAATCCGGATCAGCCAAATGAAAAAGAAAAGCCGAAAGAGCAATATCAAACCAGGCATTAGGTACAGGTATGATGAAGTTTTTTAATCCAACTGCATCTGGTAGTACAGAACCATCTGAATCGATAGCGTCAACTTCTAAAAAACATTCAGTCACGATTGAGATTCCTATGAATTTGGGATGTACTGATAGAGAACCACTAAATACTGATACCAAACGATAGTCTCAAATTGATGCAAAATCAATATCAAAATTTGTTATTTACCGGCAAAATTTTATTCTGGCTTTATTCAAGCTTTTTGCCTTTCATTTGACAATTTTCGCTTATGAAAATTCGCTCTGACTGACGTCTCGTGATTTAACTGTCAAAATTTAATTCGCGAAAATTGCCAGGCAACAAACTTTCTACGCCCTCTTCTGATTTCCATTTTCCATTTATCTTGGTCGTTCAATAGGTTTTCCTCAACTCCCATCTCCCTTAGGTCTTTATCGATTCTCTCTCTCCAACTTAATCTCGGTCTACCCTGCTTTCTTCTTTCATGTGGTGTCCAGTTCAATACTTTGTTTTGTATTCTGTGTTCATCCATTCTTTGGACGTGTCCATACCATCTTAGTTGACTTATTCTGATGTCCTCTATTATATTGTGCTTAACACCCATAATTTCTCGTATTCTTTCGTTTCTAACTCTGTGTAATCTTGATTTTCCAACCGCATTACCGTTTTAGAATAGAATATAATAGAAATATGCTTTATTGTCACTGAAAATTATTGAACAATTTTATGGACAAAGCTAAAAAATAAATCAGTCAAATAGTACAAAAAGTATAAAACAAAAACAAATATAGTAAAAAACAGAATAACACAATTTTAAATTAGTAAAATTATTGTATAACCTACATAATTTGTACAGACAACAACAAATGAGACAAATTGTAGCCACTGCTTGAGACACCCAAATGTAATTATAAACAATACTAATTTTGTTTCTTTGTTATACATTAAGAAACTCGTCAACTGAATAATATGGTCTTTCTGAGAGATAGATTTTTGTCACCTTACGAAACTTAATGAAGGATGTTGCGGATTTAATTTCTCTTGGAAGGTGATTATAAAGTTTCTTTGCACGATATAGAATAGAATTCTTTACTAGCTGAGTGGACGGGATCGGCAAATAAACGTTACAATCCGAATTTCTAATGGAGTAGCCATGGTCAGGTCTATCGGGAAAAATGTTTAGATGCTTTCGAATCAAACAAACCGTTTCCAAAATAAATAAAGAGGGAAGCGTCAAAATTCCGTGATTTTTGAAGTAGGTCTTGCAATGAGTTGTTTGTTTGAGACCAAATAGATAACGGATTGCTCTTTTTTGCAACTTAAAAATAGTATCAAATTGGGCCGCTGTACTAGAACCCCAAAATGGAAGCCCATATCGAAGATGGGACTCGAACAATGAGAAATATGCCATTTTGGCAGAAGATAAATTTAGTTCCTTCGAAACAGATCTTATTGCAAAGCAAGCTGAGGCTAGTTTCTTCCTTAAGGAGTCAGTATGCAAGGACCATTTGAGATCACTGTCAATGAGAATACCTAGAAATTTCACGGAATTTACGATATTGATTTGGCTCTCATTCAAAAGCAAGGGTTGCATGACTCCTTTATAAGATAATGCTACAGTCTTATCCACGTTAAAGCTAAGTAAGTTGGAGTCTGACCAAGCCTTGATTATAAGTAAATCAGCGGTTATAATTGAATGAAGCGTTGAAATATCAGAGCTGCTCCAAGTAATACTGGTATCATCAGCAAATAGAAAAATTTTCCCTTTAATTTTCAAGTAAGTGATGTCATTAATGAAAAGTAAAAAAAGAATGGGACCTAATACTGAACCTTGCGGTACTCCACACTCAATATCTTTACAACTAGAGTCGGTGTCATTTATTCTAACCAATTGTTTCCTACCTACCAAGTAAGTTTTGAACCAGTTCAAAGACACACCCCGAATTCCATAGAAAGTTAATTTTTTTAATAGAATGTCGTGATTTACGCAGTCAAAGGCTTTGGAATAGTCGCAGAAAACGGTGGCGGAGGAGAGGTTACTGTTTAGTGATAGATATACATCATGTAACACAGAAAATATGGCATCACTAGTGCATTTATTAGACAAAAAGCCGAACTGATTTTGCGATAAAATATTATATTTAAGGAGAAAGGGCATAAGTCGAACTTTTATAAGTCTTTCAATAATTTTTGATAGTGCTGGTAACAAGGCAATAGGTCTATAGTTGCAGTAGATAAAAAATAAACGCCAAAACATATAGGTACTAACTAACACCACGTCAGTGTAAAGCATTAAAGGAGAATAAAAGAACAAAAAGAATATGTCTTTTTATTTTATGAAATTGCTTAGGTCCAAATATTATTTATAGTTGAGGAAATACATAAATACAGGAATCATCTTTAAAAAAATTTCCGCGTACTTCCTGTCTGTCACCAACAGTAAAGCAGCAATTTAGAAACCTGTCGGTCAAAGCTCGCTTATTACTCCCGTAGTAAGAAATAATTAGTCAAACGTTTTATCCGCTTTCCAAACTTTTCTTGTTCTGCTTAGATAATTATGAGTGAGCCGCTGTCGTTACTGGAACTATTCGAAAAATGTCCGCACCGAATTTTCTTTGATGTTTTAATGAAGTCGAAAACACCCGCGAACGAGCCTCGGCAACGCGCCATTTACCTTCAAGATTACGCACGTGCGGGACAAAAACATGAGAATAGAACATTGTTTATCTTGTAAATTGGATATGTCGTACCAAATGATATCGTACGTAAGACAATGTCAAAACATAGTAGTGAGTATGTCAAAGGAAACATTTAGTTTTTGTATTTTTTTCTGTAATAACAATAACATTTACTAAATAATCATTAAGTGAAAATAATGTATTATTTAATACAATTTTTAAAACAAGCAAATGATTGTATTAAAAAACTTGATCAAATAGTGCTTACTTTCAATGCGAGGTGCAATGAGATGTTACGCATTTTCTATTGACTAACCCCAGATATTTCAGTTGAAAATAGTGCCCAGTAATTTTTGATTTTTCAAGAGCTTTTTCGGCTTAGTTTCCTGAGGTATCATGTAAATTTTAATGTATTAATTGTGGCAGAGAATACTTCCGCAGAGAAATTAATTCAAGACAAATTGCAGTTGACACAAACATTTTGAAAATATCTGTTTTACTGTTCAAACTTGTACAAAAAAATTCATAATGTCCAGGAAATCAATAAGGATGATCTAAATCGCCGAATACAGTTTTGATAAGTAATGCAAGATTTATGTGTTCAAAATCTGCACGCTTCATTCGTCAAATCCTTCTTTCTAGTAAAACAACCTTCTATTTACATGAAATGGTAAATCGGTAAAACTGCAGATATTGAAGTCAAAAGAATCCTAATTGGATGACTAAGGCATACACTCATCTTCATTAAAGAGTAAACATATGGGCACTGATAGTCGATGATATAATTATAGGACCTTTTTTCCTCCATGAGCCTCTTACAGGGCAACGATATCTTAATTGTTTACAAAATGAACTTATACCCACCCTAACAGACACTTTCCCAAGGCGAGCAGCATGGTTTGACTCCACGTTGATTAATTTTGATTTTGAGGGAAACCATTATTTTGACGACGTTTCGGCAATACCACAGGATACTCTAACTCTAACAAAGCACTGCTTAAATAATACGTATTTCATCTATAGGGAGCAAAGATATAAACAAGTTAAAGGAGCACTGATGGGTTTATCACTGTCACAAAGTCGCCGAACTGACCGGGGCTCAGAGCGGAGACTTGAGGCCCAAGTAAGCAACTTTAGTTCGCGGATAAGCCACATTAAGATAACAGGAATATAGCGACAATGCGTTGTCCTGAGTTTTTGCATTCGGTTAGGAAACCATGTTGGGGTTCTATTACCCAGGACCTCCACATGAAGAGCATTTGGCTGATAGTTGTGCCTCTATAGCGCATCAGAGTGCTATAGGGGAAAAGGGATGGTCTGGAGCATTGGAGCGCGGTGGGTACCTCCTGTTTTTACACGAGTTAACACACCTCGTTCCAATGAATTGTTACACCCGATCGTAATTCTAAGGGTGAACATTTCTCACAGACTGGGTTCAATTAAATTAAGCTTCCATTGGAGAATGGAAGCGTTACTACCCAACTTGACAAATCTCTTGAGAAACCTCTTTAAAATAATGGCTTGTTTTAAAACCAAAATTATTCAACGCAGTATACAGTAACTCAGTATAGTAAGCATATACGCTTAACTCAGGGTATACTTTCATATACGTATGTATATAAATTATTTTTAATTGTGACCGAAATTTAAAAAATAGCAATTTATACAAAAAATGTTATTAAAAGCTTAGGATCTATAAATAGAAAATTGCATATCAAAGATATTTTCTTGTAAAGCGCTTCATAAAATCTAATAAAGTAATTTGATGATTGAAATTTTTTTCTCCCACAAAATTTCCTCATAGAAGGCTAATAATTTTTTTGTTCTTGGTTGTTAGAAGAAATGAGCTCTCTTCTATATTTTCTAAAATTTGTAATCCCTTTTTAATTAAACTAAGGCTTTCAGTACAGCTATAGAATACAATAAACCCCTCGTCCTAATATTTGTGGATTATGAGAAAGCATTCGACACAGTAAACCACCAGAAAATGCTAGAAGCTTTAAAAGAGTGCCGAATAGATCACCGCTACACCACTGTCATCAAAAATATCTATCATAATGCCACGGCATGCGTCAGACTCCATGAAGATACACACAAGTTCAACATTCATCGTGAAGTTCGCCAGGGCGACACCATTTCACCAAAACTGTTTACAACATTATTGGAATACATGTGTAAGCGTGCAAACCTAGACGAAAAGGGCATAAACATAAATGGAGAGCAGCTTAGTCACCTCAGGTTCGCGGACGATATAGTCCTGATAACAGACCGCATAGATCATGCCATCGAAATGTGCGAAAGACTCTACCATGCCTCTACACAAGTGGGTTTAAAGATCAATAACTCAAAAACACAAGTGATGACAAACCTTGTTCTGAGTGAGAACATCAACATAGCTGGAACAAGTATAGAACAAACATCAGCATACAAATATCTGGGACACGAAATTCGCTTAAGTAGAGATAACCAGACCAATGAACTAATACGTAGAATAGGGTTGACATGGGCAGCTTATGGAAAGCTAAGAGATGTTTTCCAATCAGCTCTTCCCATCTGCTTGAAGAGAAAAGTCTTCGATCAATGTGTGCTGCCGGTTCTAACCTATGGTGCGGAGACGCTAACACTTACTAAGACTCCGCAAACAAAATTCGAACAACACAGAGGGCAATGGAACGGTCCATGTTGGGATTAACCCTGAGAGACCGAATACCCAACACAGAATTGCGCCGTAGATCGGAGTAACCGACGCAATCAAAAGAATATCAACCTTAAAATGGAACTGGGCAGGGCACGTCGCGAGAACGAAGGACGGCAGATGGACAAAACGCATTCTTGAGTGGAGACCCAGACAAGATGCCTTTAGGAATAGAGGACGACCACCAACAAGATGGACGGATGACCTGAAACGGACACATCAAAATTGGATGCAGGCGGCTCAGGACAGAAATTTGTGGGTGAACTACGGGAGGCCTATGTTCAGCAGTGGACGAGTATGGGCTGAATAATGATGAAGGCTTTCAGTCTAGCTTCCAACTGCCATTTGATCCTCAATTTGAACCTGATCCAAACAATCAAGCTCTGTATTTTTACGAGTTCATCAATTATATCATTATATATATATATATATATATATATATATATATATATGTATATTAAGTATATATATATATATATATATATATATATATATATATATGTATATGTAATGTATATATATATATATATATATATATATATATATATATATATATATATATATATAATGATATAATTGATTTCCATAATCATTCTGATTGTGGAAATACAACAATTCTTAAAAGTTATAACTATTAATTTCTAAATTTATTTATCGATATTTACAACTTCTTTAGCCGCATTACCAATTTTATCAGGCTCTGTAGTCAATTCCACCTTAGTGTCAGTGAACAAAAAACGACAGTTTTTTTCCTGACGTCATTTATATTTTTTGTAAAATTTAATTCCAATGAATTTCACTGCAACTTAAAAGTTGAATTGTTCCCAAAAGTCTTTAACAAAGAGCTCGTTGTTCTCATAACTTAAGGTGAGCAAATGATCGTCTGGTGTAATAAGCTTTGAATGCTTTATTGACTCCCTGATCTATCGGTTTGAAGTAAGCAGGTTGTATTAGCCGGTAAAAATTCTAGTGTCACACGTGGATCAAAACTAGATAAAGTTAAAGAAGAATGACCTGGTGGTCCACTTTAAATGGAATTTGTTTAGATTAACAATAACGTTTGGCTTCAGGTATGAAATGATGGCCAAACAATCCTCAAAAAGGGATTCTGTCACCTAAGCTTTACTATTAGACTTCCAAATCACAGGCAAGCCAGATTTATCTTATCCATATTTCTCTGCCATCTAAGTATGCCAATTTCAGCGATTTTAAATCAGCTAAACCAATCGTTACTAGCTGTAAACTCTTCATCTTTAGTGATCTCTCCAGAATCCTCTTTCAATGTCTCAAAAATCAACTTGGCTTGGGAGCACACTGTGTTCTAATCAATAGGACAATTTTTCTCATTTATCCAAGTATTACACCATAATTTTAATATTGTTTATATCTCGGCATTAACAGCATGAACTTTGGAAAATATGGTTGACTTTAACAGATTGTGCACTTTTCACAGCTTCAAGAATTTTTCCTCTGGCCTTTATAATTGTTCTGCCCGTCGATTCGACAGATCAAACTTCCTTGCTAATTCATAAAATTTCATTTTTGTATCAAAATTTTTAATTATGTTAATGTTTGTTAATTTTTTAAATAAATAATTAAATAAATTAATGAATAATAATAAATAAGTCGGTCAGATAGCCAAGCGGGCTGGGCGCCGTTCTCATTCGCTTCACTGTGAGTAGTTCAGTGGATGTGGGATCGATCCCCAGCTCGGTGTACAGAAAACAAAAAGGCTAACGCAGCAATTTAAAATTCTAGATGAATCTGCGGCTAGACTAGAATATGCTGTGTCTGATCGGCTATGGTACGGCAAGAGATAAGGGCTTGCGCTCGGTGATACTCCTCCATAGATCCCTACCGGAAGGGCGTACCGCCTAAAAAACCGGTTATATATATATTATATATATATGTATATATATATATATATATATATATATATAATAAATAAATAATTACATATTAAGTATTAATAAATATATACTTGTTAATACATTTACATAGTTGTTTTCTTGAATATAGTGAACCACAGATAAACGATTAGGATTTTTTTCATCTAAATCGTTAGTGCTCTATTCTTCTTCGCGTGCCATATCAGAACTATCCGACGTTGGCGATCACCATTGCGAAGGCTTCTCTATGCAAACACTAACTTTGTCCTTACAGGTTAATTCAAAGCTAAGATCGACAATAATGATGTAGGTGTTGTCGTTAACTGCTACATTGCCTGCTTTCTTTCTTATGTTAATATATTTCGTTAATTCTATTCTCCAATTTCCGTATCTTCTGTCATAATTCATATTCTTCTATATCCTCCATTGTATCTCTTATTTTTCTATATATTTTCTCGGATATAGATTGTATCAGAATTATGTCGTTACTTAATTGATTCATTATTCTCTTTTCATTTTTACTGGTATTTGGTATAAAAACCAGTTGGCGTCCAAATCTATCTTCTTTATATATATATATATATGTATATATATATATATATATATATATATATATATATATATATATATATATTAGTATCTACCTTTCCTATTTTCTTAATAATCATCATTTTTATCTTTTACTCAAGTTTCTAAAGAGTGAATTTTATTTTCATCTCTATTTCCGTTACTTTGGAACGAGAGGTCCCATCTTTATTCTCTGTGACATTTCTCCTTCCCGTTCGATACAAAAGTCGATATAATCGCTTTTATTTCTGAAAATGTCGATTTTCTTCATGACTTCTCTAAGAGTAGAATAACCAATTGTTGTGTCGTCTCCAGATTTGGAGTCAACCTCCGGGATACATTTCTCAGGTGCGGGTCAAATTCTATTAACATCCAGAAGACCAACCGGCCTGAGAATGGAACCATTATTCCAATAGGAGAGTTGACTCCGAGACAAGGAAATCCAAAACTACCAACATGGCTTGCTAACAACCAGAGCAGAAAAGACCAGGATAAAACTTAGGATTTGGTGACAAAAATTCTTCTTTCATATACCTAATGTAACACTGTAGCAAGAAGTCGAATAATTTTTATTTAAATTTAATACGATACTTAACATTTATTTTTCTGTTTTTTTTATATCTTAATAAACATGTGTTAATTTAACTGTGTATTGTTTCTTCTTTTTACTTGTTTGTGTGTGTTGCTCCAGAGTAGGCCATATTCACGTCCTGAGTCAGCTAGCCAGGGAGTGTTTCGTATAACGTCTAATGTAGCAATTTTGTAATTGATACATTAGGGGTTATGACGTTAAAAATTGGTCCCAACGGGAAACGATTTGTCACTCCAACGTTGTTAGTGATGTTAGTCAGGTTGTAGCAGCAAACTAAGGTTTGCGGTTACAGGTTGACAACAGCAGCTCAACGTTGGGATGTTACAAATTGAGCCTCGAAGGGTTACAAATTGGCACCCAATGAATATTTGTTGGCACGTCACAGATTAAATTTCTTGTTCACTTCATTGATGTTAACTTACACTAACTTTGGCAATACCCTGGTATGCTAACGGATTTGAAATTACCGCTCTTTTAGGTCGAGCTGTATGAAAGGTTTTCGGATAAACGCGTATTTGTAAGATCCCACATAATAATTAATTACCTCACTTTCAAACAAATATCTGTTGAATTTTTGATCTCTGCGTACACAATCTTTGAAGTATTCGCATTGTGCTTTGCCTGTAATATTACTAAAATTAATACTTGTTACCTAAAATTAAATGTAAACCACAATAATGTCTATTATTAAGTAATATCAGTGCTAAATTGAACCTCAGTTTGTCTTCCATCTTGCTCCTTCCTATATGTCACCAAATACGAAACACTTTCGCCTATTTTTTTAGAATTATTAGAGCAAAAACTTTTTTCATATTTTTTATTTTTGTCTAAAATTTTTAAATTAGAGTAATGACTGACACGTTTTATACTATTATCTGTTAAAAAACTGCTCCTCCAAACAGTATATATTAACGATAATCACCTGTCGTTCTCATCTAGCAGGAATTGGTTTTCGAAGTTGACGACACAACGTAAAACTAAGTAACTACGACATTATCTTCGCATCTTTTCTTGTCACTGTTCTCTTACGTCAAACACTACACCAGACAAGGAGGAAAAACCATACAATCAAGTACATAAATCACAGTTTTTCTCCTGTTTCCCGTCGAGAATCGAACAGGGCCGAACTAGAACATGCTTTGTTGTAAAACAGAAATGTTTGCACTGTTTTTAATCGGTTTTCCATGAAATAGTCAAAACAAGTCAATTTAATTCGTTTAATATAACAGGTATATATACGGGGGTCGGCAAAAATCGGCATAAGTTCGGTAACGCTCATACCTTTGGCAACGCTGTCGAAAAACATAAAAACGAAGCATGTTCGTGGTTCGTACTTTATACAGTTGTGTCACTGTCACGATAGCACGTGGTTATCGAGTAGACGCGTTTTTAGAATGAATACACGTCATGTGTGCGGAAGTAGCTTAATGTCCATTTAAGAGAGTGGATAGGCAGAAAAGCAATCATAGAATGACCCGCACGGTCATGTGACCTGACACCTTGTTATTTCGTCCTGTAGGGCCTTCTCGAGGACCGCGTTTTTTCAAGAGGACCACGCACCCAACCCTTCCCGACCACAGAACTGCAATTGAAGAAGAATTTGAAAATCTTCGTGGACAGCTCGACCTGCTTCGCCAGACCTACTTCTCCGTTGCGAAACGTTGCAGTAAATTCATTGATTAAGATTGAAGCATGTTTAAAATTTCCTCAAGCATTTCTCTCAGAAAATTACTTTCACGCCGCCTATGTCCCATATACTATACTAGATCCATTAGAAATAACCTTTCAGCAACGAGCGATTTTTCACGCCTGTTCTCAACAACGAAATGTCTCACAGTCTGTGTTCCTTTCTCTCATTATCTTTCGTTAGCTAAATACAAACTCTTCCTATTAACAAAGAAGTTCGTTTCTATTGTCGAACAATACAGCAGCTCTTCTAAGAAAAGCTGAGATGCTGCTCTTCTATAAAATAACCTTCGCAGTCAGGAGAAAGTAGGGAAAGTATAAGAAACAAGACCGCATCGTACTTTTCAATTAAGTACCATTTTTACTGGCACTCTACAGCAATACTTCCCTTTTTATCCGTATTTGGTCTAAATATCGAAATTTGTCCGAAATTGTTGAAAATGAACCTTTTGTTCTGTATCAACAGGCATCTCAATTTAATAAAGAGATTACCGAGACAGCCCTCCGAAAAAACCATAACCTCTTATATTCGTTCAAATTTTCTACCGGAATATTTTCCTATGGTAGCCACTCGTACGGTGTATAACGTACACCAATTAACTTCTTTCATGAATACCGTCGAAATAAATGCGGCCTTAGTTTTTAAACGCGATTCTATAGCACGGAAAACCAAAAGGATGCTCAAAGAAACCCTCCGAGACATTTTCAGTCTAGAAAACAATTCTTCTAGCAATACCTTTCCCAAGAACCGTTCTTCAGAAAGGAATTACATACTTCATTCAATTTCTAAGCAAAATTCTTCCACTGCGTGTTGGAATTGCCAAGGCAAAGAACACAGCCACCATGAATGTCGTCGTCCAAGGAAAATATTCTCTTACCGATGTGGAAAATTTCAAGTTACCTTCCCACAATAATGTATGAATTGCAATCCTCCAAAAAACTGACTTACGGAATAAATAGTATCGGCTATTCTGTTCCCAGTCACTCCAAAAAGTCCGATATTTCCCGATCCCCTAAATATAATTCAGAATAATTTATCTCGAGTTTACTGTCTCCTCACATTCCACCAAAATACCTGTAACTACCGTCAGCGAAAACAATCGATTAAAAACCGAGACTTTTCACACAGAAACTCCTACCGCTTGACCGAAAATGAGTTGAAAATATCTTATGCGAGTTAGAAACTTCTACCTCTTCCTCGTCTTTCCTCTCATAATAAAGTCTGTCCCATTGATCCCAAAGACCTTTCGTATCCGTAAATATCTACAATCAGGATTTTTCTATACTATTGGGTACCGGTTGTTCCATTATGTGTGCTGGACAATAAGGTCTCAACGTTCTTCAACAAAATATGATTCAAATAAATAAATTTGTTAACACGAAAGTCTCTTTAGCAGACGGTTCCAATAAAAAAGTAACAGGTCTCATAGATTTACCTATTCTTGCCGATAACGTCTTTGGAGTAATTCAATGCCTTGTAGTGCCTTATTTACCGTGTTCTTCTATCCTTGGAAGTAACTTCGCTGAACAATTTTGTCTCTATTGATTTTAATACTAACAAAGGGAATACTAAGTCCGACATACCAAACCATACTTTCCCTATGGCCAATTCAGGAGCTATGTTCCCGCAACTTTGTTCTCTGTTAGAATCTCTTAGTCCAACCGACCGTACCTAAGTGGCCAAAATTATTAATAACTTTAACGAAGTTAGTAGTGCTGATGGTGTAGGTCCCACAGACAAAATCCAAATGACGATAGACACCGGCGACTCAAAACCATTCAAGCGACGTCCTTTCCCTATGTCTCCATATATGTCGAATATCTTAAATAAAGAACTGGATTCAATGCTCCAGCTAGGTGTGATAGAACCCATTGTAGTTCTTGGTGTTCACCCGTTTTGTTGATTAGTAAGGAAAATGACGAATATCGTTTTTGTTTAGATAGTCGTACTTTGAACGATGTCACTAAGCATGACACCTACCCACTTCCAGTTAGCTTTCTGGCAAATTCCCTTGGAAAAATCATCTCGTGAAAAAACTGTTTTCATCGTAGTAGGTCGAGGGTTATTCCAATTTACCGTTACGCCTTTCGGTTTGTGTAACACAAACACAACAACGTCTAGTCGATGCAATTTTCGGACCTCAATTCGAACCGTTTATCTTTTGTTACCTTGACGACATACTTGTATGTTCCCCTTCCTTTGAAGAACATATATCTCCCTTATTTTTAAAGTTAAAGAAAAGCTAAAGGACGCAAATCTTACCATCAACGTAAACAAATGTGAATTCTTCAAAATTCCCTTAAATTTTTCGGTTACATAGTTGGTGACAATTTTCTTCGGTCGGACTCCGAAAAAATATCTGCTATGATAACTTATCCCAGACCTACAAACACTTCCGAAATTAAACGCTTCATTGGACTTCGCTCTTGGTACCACCGTTTCATTCAAAATTTATCGACCCTTGTCTCTTTAATAAACGATCTCCTAAAAGGTGAAGGAAAAGAAAAGAAACAAGCCATTACATGGAATCCTGAAGCCGAAAACTCTTTTATCTTAATTAATAAGCCTTAGTATCTGCCCCTGTACTGGTTCAGCCAGATTTTTTCGAAACCTCTTCGCCGTTCAAGCTGACGGAGCTGTTTGGAGCTGTTTTAACGCAACAATTAGAGAATAGCGAACAAGTCATGTTATGCTAGTCGATCTCTGACCATTTTGCCATTTAAAAAGTTCGACCATACGTCAAAGGAACCAAGTTCACAGTCATAACTGACCACTATTTCCTTCTCTGGTTGACTATGCACAAAAATCCCTCTGGTCGTCTTTGTCGTTACGTCATGCGCCTAAAACAACATAACTTTACTCTGGTTCACCGAAAGATATCCTGCCACAAAGTACCAGATGCACTCAGTCGAATGCACGAACAAGTCCATCTGGACGAAACTCCTGTAAGTCCCGAAATAGCTTCTCTCGATTTTAACGCAACAATTAGAGAATAGCCAACAAGACATATGTTACGCTAGTCGAACTTTGACCATTTTGCCATTTAAAAATTTCGACCATATGTCGAAGGAACCAAGTTCACAGTCATAACTGACCACTATTCCCTTCTCTGGTTGACTATGCACAAAAATCCCTCTGGTCGTCTTTGTCGTTAGGTCCATGCGCCTAAAACAACATAACTTTACTCTCGTTCACCGAAAGATATCCTGCCACAAAGTACCGAATGCACTCAGTCGAATGCACGAACAATTCCCTCTGGACGAAACTTCTGTAAGTCCCGAAATAGCTTCTCTCGTGTCGATGTCGATCTAAATAGAATCGAACCCTGGTATGATAACTTACGGTCCAAAATTGTAGGTCCCAAATTGGTAGCACCTTTCACTCTTCTTAAAAACTCCATCTCTAGAGCCTGCATCATCTTGCTTTTTTGCCGTTCCTTTAGTATTCATGACATTCCAGCTGCTTAGAAACCTTTCATTTTTATATTTCGCGATATGTCTTACCTGTACATGTATTTTTTGTTCATTATATGATACAGTTGAACCGTTTTTTCCAACTCTGCTATTGACTTTTGCTTCTAGAGATCCTGTTTCTTCTCATTCATCATTACACCTAAGTATCAATCCTCGATAGTAATTACATTTTCTCCTATTTCCTTTTTTATATATGATTACTATTGTCGAAAGTAATCATAGTAAAGTAGCAAAGCATAAATGGAAGTTCGCCGGACACACCCTAAGGCAGAAAGATGAAAGATGGACTAAGACAATTATACATTGGAGACCATGGAATCACAAACGAAAAAGGGGAAGGCCACAAATGCGATGGTCAGATGACCTGAAGAAACACGCCGGGTCAAAATGGATGCAAATTGCCCAAGATAGAGAGGCGTGGAAGAAGGAGGAGGAGGCCTATATCCAAGGATAGATGTTTAGGGCTGTATAGATAGATAGATAGACATTGTCGAAAAATTATAAAATTTTCAGGGATATCTTAATTTTTCCATATTTTATTCATTATTTTTAGTTTTCTGCAGGTCATTATGCAGTGTAGAGTCGATGGCAAACAGGGAATCGGTAGAAAGAGGATGTCATGGCTGCGAAATATTCGAGACTGGACAAACATGACTGTAGAGGAATTACTCCACGTTGCAAAAGACAGAGATACTTTTAGAAATGTGGTCGCCAACCTCCGTTAATGCGGACGGCATAGGAAGAAGAAGAATTTTCAGTATTATTTCTCCTTAATTTTTTGTCATATTTTTTATTATTTTTGCTGTTATTCTATGCACTCCAGGGGTTTGCCACAATTTAACATTTTTATGGCTTTTTCTAGTTTTTCTCATTTATTAAGTTTTTTATGTTATCTTTCAGTATGCTATCTTGTTCTTCATTAATGTCATCTTGGTTTTAATCTGTTAATAGTTCTTAAGAGCGTTCTTTCCATCTTTTTAGTTTTTTTTGTCTATATTATTAAATCTCCATTTTTATCCGCAGTGATGTATATTTCTTTGTATTTTCTCTGTTCCTATCGTCTTTAGGGTTCTGTAGAATAGCTTTTGGTTACTTTTGATATCTTGTTCCAGTTTATTTTCGAATTTTTCCCAATTATCTCTCTTGGCTGCTGTTAATATTTTTACTTTATTTCTTTCATTTTTATAGTTACTTATAATTCTCGTTTGTTTTATCTTTCAGATATTGTTTCCATGCTGTTTTCTTTTCTTCTACTTGCTTTTTTATTTCTTGGGACCACCACGCTGTCTCTTTCTTTGGAGAGCCTGTTTTACTTCCCAAGATCTACGATAGAAAGCCTCCGGAGAGACGACAGAGGAAAATTTTGTGCAAAATGACGGAAGAGACAAAGAACGAGAAGTAAACTAAGAAAACTATTGTTGCAGGACATACGGGAGTATTCAACTAATATAAATCAGCCAGTAGAGAGATTTGACGAAGATGCGAGAGTCACAAAATCACGAGCTGTAGCGCGGGGGATGAAGAATGAATTTTGTGCACCAGTTTCTTCTTTAAAATTTAACTTTCACTGCATGCACTGCTTTGAATTGAAATTTTACAGCTTACTTCCAGAGTACGACTCTGGAAAAACTCCGTCATCGAATATGGTCTGCGCGCTGCTGTCATAAGCGACTTTCCCGAGCTTTTACTTTCAGGCCGGGGGCTTTTTTGTATGCGTTTTTCCGACATCGCGTCGACCAACATAATAAACGATTCACTCCATAAAAAGAGGAGGCCAAACTGACCGCAGACTTTTTGCCGAATTAGAAAAGGCGTGGAACTGGAAAAGTTTCGGACGCAAAATGAAATGGAACAAGGGAAATCGTACTTGAATAACTTGCATCGAGATTCGATGGTCTCCAAGAAAATGAACTGTCTACATCAAGAAGTTCTTACTGATTACATTACGGATGGTTACGGAATAATGTTAGTTCTTTAGAATACATCTAGCGGGATAGTGGATTCTGTAAAAGTTGTTATTTCAGAGTTGAATAAATCAATATTGATGTTAGTCTTCTTCGATGTGAATTATTTTCTCGGATAATATGAAAAGTAATATAAAAGTATTTGATAATGTACACTATCATACTTGTATTGCAAACAACTTCCAGTATCATAATGTATAAAATATTTTAAAGACAGATTTTCATTTGTGGTATCTGCATTATTTATTTTTATACTGCTAATTTTAATAGGTGATAATTGGGGGGTGTGTACTATTCACGTATATTTTTAGATGTATATTGTTCTTCCTCAAGTCTTCTTCTTATCTTATTGCTCAGCAAAATTATAGGAGTACTTTATGACACAAGGTTTGGTTAAAAAAGGACGGCTTCTCAATTTATTTTGTTACATTGGTACATATTTATATCCTGAACATAGGTTCGCATTTTTAGCCATATTACAATTTTAGTTTGCTTTTTGATCAAGCCACATTTCTTAACATTTTGTAAGTCAATTTTATTAAAAGCTTCTCTTATTCTATTTTTCATATCATCTGGCTGTTAGCTTTATATGCTTCATGAAAAAATCAATTTTGGAGAATTCCGGTGATCGCGGTGGCCAAACAGTTGGTCCTCCTCTGCCTATCCACCTTTCAGGAAAGTTATTGTTTAGATGATTGTGAATAGGAGCAGTGTGGTGAACTGGAGGACCGTCGTGAAAAAACCACATTCGTTGTCGAATATTAAGCGGTACATTTTGCAGAAGTATTGGCAAATGATTATTTATAAAATCCAGATATATGGCACCATTCACACGACCGTCAAAAAAATGTGGCCAATCACATAATCGCCAACAATACCACCCCAAACATTTATAGACCACCTAGTTTGACTATGAGTGTTAACAAAATAGGGATTGCTTGATGCATAGTAATGAAAATTATGCCGATTCACCGTTCACCAATCACACCGATTTTTGTGAAATGTGTTATCTCCAAAAAGCACATAATCGAAAAAAAATCTATCTCTTTGCACTTGCTGCTAAGACCATTGACAAAAATCTAATCTGCGTTGATAATCATCGACTGTCAATTCTTGATGTAACTGTATGCGGTAAGGATGTAGTTTAATGATTATAGTTTACGAAGGATTTTTGTCGTCGAAGTTTGACTAATGTCATGTTGACGTGACATTGAACGAGTGCTGATGGGGGGATCTTCAGTAATAGCTATTAGTATATCATATTCCTTTTCTTCACTTAAAAGAGTTTTGGTTCTCTTCATTTTTTTCATATAAAAATGACCCAGTACGAACAAAACGATCCATTAGTTTTTCAAAAGCTCTTGCGTTTGACTTCCTTTGTTCAGGATATTGCTCTTGATATATTCTGCATGCAAGTATATTCTCCTATATAATGAAAACTGTCATTTTTTCAAAGGCTACTAGTTTATGTTTATAACTGACACAAATGGCCTTTTACTTATTAATAACTGCCCATCATAATCGACATTAAGGAATGTCTTATTAAAAATTCCTGGCCTAGAATACTGTTGATATATCAATCTAAATTTTTTTACATCAACTATATGTTGTTTTGTATCATCAACTGTAGACCTGTCCTTCGAAAAAAAAGACCACAAAATATCCAACTTCTCTTACTACCTTATCAAAATGGAAATTATTTGTTTGATCTTATTTGTATTTATCTTCAACAAAATTTATGAATTCTCTTTCTTTCTCTTGCTCTGTTTCAATTTCATCGAAGTTAAGATCGTCTGATGAATCATCATTTAAACTAAGTGTGTCCTCTCCCCTAAAAGTAGAAGATTCTGGCAGCTGCTCGTCATTTGCTGTAGTGGAGGTCGTAGGTTCCTCAATTGATTCATCAACGCACACACTTTTTCCCGGAGGAATGTTGATTTTCTTTCTGCGATTCTTTGTAGTGATAGTTGACAAAGATTTCAGTTTTCTGTGTTTGTTTCAATATTTGAAGAAATGCGGATTCTACAATATCTGTGTTGTTTGAACTTCGAGGTATACGGGTTAAAACTTCCTCAACATTTAAAGGAAATATCTCACATTTGCGAAAACCGGATATCAAATTATCTTTGATGGGTTATGCAATAATTTCCATCAATTTTACTACTAACAGTGGTGGAAGTTCTGTTTCTGAATATTTGTATTTTTAATGCCTTCTTCGGTATTTTTCCAGTCCGATAGCACTTTTTTTCAGGCTATTTTAACTAGGCGAAAAAATGCCACGTCAGAGGCTGAGTTAAGTGTGTGCTATTGGGGGTAAACAAATTAGGCTTACTTGGTTTTCTCGACATAATTTGAGTGAATGAATGAATTTTCTTTATTGCCTAGGTATCACTTGAAGCTCCAGTCAATCAGTAAATATATTGCTATGAAACCACCCAGAAGAACTAGCGTTATATCGACATCCTTTTGGCCCATTTTCTGTCCACGTGGTCCACATCTTGCTGGCTCGATAAACAATATATGGAGGCAACAGTTTTCCAGCCGCATTTCCTGCAAACATGACGGAAATTGATGTCTTCGATGCATTTCGAATTAATTCAGGATACTTGCAACCTTTCTTCACGAGTACCCTCTTTTTCCTGGATCATCCGTAAGGTTTGTTTCGTCAAAATTCCATATTTTCCTTAAAGGCACCTCTAATATTTCGGTCGTTAAATTTTCAAAGTAACTCCTTATCATTGTCTCATTTACTGCGGAACTCGTACGCATTCTCAGCAAAACGTCGGGATATACCTGGATGTCTGTTAATAAACGATTTGGCCCATTTTAGACCAGGCAAATTATTCTAGAAAATCCCAACTTCCCTACCACATCTGTCCAAATAATCTTTAATAATGTGATGCAATTCTGTTGTATCTACAGGAAAGCCAAACTGTCCCAATGCAACAATACACTGAACAAAATCTTCTTCTTGATAATTTGTACTTTTTCTCTGCTTCTCTGTTGTGAAATTTCTCCTGCTTTTATTGCATTTAACCACTCCTGCAATGTCTCTGCAGTGTTGTCTGCATATCTTCTTGATCCAGGCCTTCTTATGTAGTTTCTGAGCATGTCTGAAATAAAACATACGATTACTTTCTTATAATATATTGATTTTGGTCATAAATATTTTTATTTTAAATCATCAGTACCCATAAAAATTTACTCAAAAGCTGATAAATACAAATTTTGGGGTTACTTTGCTCCAGTCTCATGGAGCAAAGTAACCCTAACAACGTGTTTTGGGTATATTTTGCATCGGGGAAAACTAACCTCAAAATTGTTAAATTTTGCATAGCAAAATATTATATCGTTTTGAACTAATATGTAGGCTTTTAGAATATATCTTACTTGTAAGATATTAAACGAAATCTTCACTAAATACCAAATTTTTTTACTTAAAATTAAATAAATTTAATTAAATATATTAAACAATTGTACGAAACTGATACGGAAATACTTCAAATTTTATTGACAGTTCAGTGCGTGGCAAAAGTGTATTAAGTGCTGCCGCTTTTTTAGAGTAGGAATTTTGTTTATGTTTTGATTTCTTACAGAATTTGATCATAATATATATATATATATATATATATATTAATAAATTGTATTATATATATATATATATATATATATATATATAATTAATAATTGTATTTATATATACATATTAAATTTAGATTAATAGCTTTAAAAACTGAATTAATGTTGTGTATTGTGATTGTGCTATGCCAAAACTAATAAATAGTCTGTAGAAAGCTGATAATCTTTCATATAAGATAGATTATTTTGAACAACAAATAATGACGAGACGTTTTTACTATTAAAGCCCTAAAAGAGGTAAGTTTAAAATTGAGAATATATAATTTTGTATTAAAATGTTTTCTTATTTATTTTAATGTAGTGCAGTAGTCTTAAAACTAAGTGTATTTACTGTTATTATAACAGTTTGACAAATAGTTGACATTTTAAAAATTCCACACTTACTAACTAATCTGATGTTTTGGTAACGCTGTGGGGTTTTGACGACGTAAATCTTAAATGACGTGCAGGTTTTTTTATATGAAAAATGCTATATATCTAAATATGAGGAATAATATGACGGTATGATTTAATACCAAACCTCGACGTAAGCGCCTCTTACTGATATTCTTTTAACTGACTTATGGCATGTGATCTATTATCGACTGATGTCACACTAAAAACTCACCCTGTACATATTTAAGTTTTATGTTTTAAATAAGTTTACATTGAAAATCATTGTACGTGTAAACGTGTTATTATTAAAATAGCTTCTTTGGAGACGCTTTGGCTTTGCTACCGTGTTTATTTTCCGAGTTCAATTAAACGGACCACCGTGGCCGAATAAGAATCGCATTCAAACCGAAACGGAGCACCTGTCTCTCCGTAACTCACTCGACAACGAAACGGTCCATTGAAAACGTTCGGAAAGCACACTATAACGTACATACATCAGCAACAGTGTATTGTAGCAAAAGGCCGTAATATCCCCATATCTCTTCAAATGGATGTCGAACGACCATTTGCATACACACGTCGTAAAATTTCCAGTCGCAGCCAACACCCCGTGTACGTATTGCGCTATAACTCAGGGCCGGTCAAGAGGGAAATGGTATCAGGTGTCAAGTGGACTGTTTGGTGTAAATTAAATGGCGTTTGAACTGAGTGGAATGCAGGAAATGTTTGATTAAAGTGTATACATTTCAACGACTTTATTTAAATTGTTAATTGAAGAAAAAGCGTTGATAATTCTTTCCCAATACTCTTGTTGGGTGCTTTATGTAGAAAATTTATTCCACTTAAACAGTTACTATAGACGGACCATATTTTCCTCAGTCTGTTGAATAATTACAATAAACTCGATGTGTAAAATCATAACAAAACTGGTCTAATCTCCAATAAAGACACAACACTAATTTAATCGGTTCATAGTATAAACGGCGTCCTAATTCAAATTTTCTTGATTTCAGAATGAAGGGAAATTCTTAGGGGGTTAAATTAAGAAGAAAAATAATAGAAAAAAAAGATCATTAAAATGAATGTCGAACTAACCTTAGTTATAAGATCGTGTTCACCTATTGTCAAAATGGATTCTAGTAATAATGATTGCTCCAAAGCTGCGTCAAGAGTTTTTAATAATTACAATCATCCAAACGAAAATGTAGTATAAATATGTCAGATGGTAACGTAGGACTCCACTTGGGTTGCTAGTCCTTAGACGAAGTGTCTGTGAGGAATAACAACCTTAGTGGAGGTTATCATTGACCACAAAAAATCTGTGAGGCGAGCTTCTTACACTATCCTTCAATATGGTACGACCAGTTCAACCTTGTATCCATAGTAATAACTAGTTACTTTACTGATTCAGATGGTTTTGTTTTTTCTGGTTCTGGGTTTTCAGCTCGTTTAACTTAAGTTTGTTACAGTTAAAACAGGATTTAGATTTTTCTAATATTTCCTGACTGTAATCAGTTTTACATCTACTTAATAAAGTTATGTCATTTGTAAAAAGAACACACTTGGTGTTTTCCAAAGCACTTGGTAAATCATTTATATATATTAAGAATAGCAGAGGTCCCAAAACTGATCCTTGTGGTACTTCAATTGAAACTGGTAGAGGATTAGATTCTTGATTATTAAATGCAACAATCTGTGTTATTCCTGTAAGATATGATTTTAAAAGGTCGTGTATGGTACCCCTTATTCCATAGTACTCCAATTTTATCAATAGTGTCTAAATATCCAGATGGGGAGAAGACGAGGTAGACCAAAGCTGAGGTGGATGAACGGGGTGCACAAGATGCCGAGAAGATCGAGTCGGCAACTGGAAAATGCAAGCAAGGTACAGAACAGAATGGCGTAGACAGCTTGAGAAGGTCGAGGCCCTCTAAGAGCTGTAGCACCAAAATGATATGGTCTAAATATCCCACCTCAAGTTTTTGTAAGGTCACACATTAATCCATTAGTAGGTTCACCTGCATCAAGACTGTGAACAATATGTTCTATTATTTCTAATAAAGCTTTAGTTGTTGAGTATTTTTTTATAAACTAAATTGAGAACTAGATATAATTGATTTGTTATCCAAATAATTTGTTATACGGTCTTTAATTAAGATTTCAAAAATTATATTTATTATTGGTATTATGGTAATAGATCTGTAATTGTCTGGAGCATTTTTATTTTCTTTTTTATGAAGTGAATTACTTTTGATATTTTGAATACATCAGGCCAGTAGCCTCGTTAATACATTTGTTAAATATTATTGTGAGTAGTTCAATAATTCTCATCATCACAGTCATTAGCATCTTAGTAGATGTGTTGTGGTTCATAATTGGGCTTCAGCAGCTCGGACAGTTTGAATGATAATATTTCTCCACTGGTCGCGGTCATCAGTTATATGTATTGCCTCAGTATACTGTTTATTGAGAAGCTTTTTAGTAATGTCCGCCCATCGCTGTGGAGATCTTCCGCGTTGGCGTTGAGTCTGAGGCCTTCCTTGGACCACCAACCGCTCCATTTTGTGATCACTTCGATGGATATGGCCAAAGAACTTTAAAATTCTAAGTAAACGGTACTGGAGAGACGCTGATCCGGTTTAATTTCATCCAGAACCGAGATATTTGTACGGCGAGCCGTCCATGGAATTCGAAGCAGGCGTCTCCATGTCCACATTTCAAAGGCGTCTATACGTCGTCGATCTGATTCTTTGACTGTCCATGTCTCGCATACATAGTAAAATATGGAAAAGACCAGAGTTGAAACGAGTCTCTTTTTGTTTGTCATAGTAATGTGACGATCACGCCAGACCCCGTTTAGTTCACTCATTGCTGCTCTTGCTAGTTGAATGCGTCTTCTAATTTCGGATTCACAACTGCCTGTGTTGTTAACTAGAGCTCCAAGATATATCAATAATTCAATAATAATATCAATAATTCTAGAGATGCCTTAATAATTTTACTGTTAAAACCATAGTAGTCAATACATTGAGAATTTTTTAATTTGTGTATGCATTATTTCACATCCGATGCTACTATTAAGGCCATGAAAAACGAACTTGACCTTTTAGGTAGCCTGCTAAAAAGATAGTAGTTTATGTCATGCTCAGAGTTTCCTATTGATTTCTATATAATATCTGCTATATTCGTAAAGTATTGGTTAATTTCTTCTGGTGGTAAGTTCAGATTTTCCTTATAGGTTTCTTTTTTAACAATACTCCATATTGTCTTACTTTTGTTAGTGGATTTGTTTATTATGTTATCAGTATATTATGTTTATATATAGTCATCAGTTAGCCCTAGACTCCAACACAGATCAGAGGTAATGTAAGTCAATAAAACCTCACCAACTACAGGGGGTCATATAAGATGCCCCCAGTTTCATTTTTTAATATTACACAATTCAAAAGTCTATTGCATTTACCTGAATAAATAACATGAAGATTATTTTTTAAATCCAGATGTCCATCGAATGTTTTTTATGTGGCCACACAATGTTTTTTAACAACTTTTTATTAAACTGATGATGGAATGATACAATTCCGAAAAGATCTTCTTTATAATAAAAAATTTTAAGCTTTTAATAAGCGCTTTTTTTATACCTTAATACACACGAACACCACGTGCTTTGTATTCAACAGGTATACTAGCCACTCCTGGAGATCTCCACTTCATGGTTTGTTCCAGTTTCACTTTTAAAAATCTAAAGTAACGTTTATAAATAGCAATAGGCTAATGGGTAACTGCAAGACCTGCAAGACTTGCAAGACTCTTGCTGCAAGACCAAGACCAAGACAGATAGTGCAATACCAAGACCAAGACCAGGTGTATTGGCGCAAGACCAAGACCAAGACTGTGTAAGCCTCGTCTTGGTCTTGCCTTTGGGCAACACTATCTATGATGCTCTCGAGGTTATATTTAGGGGATATTACTTCTTGTCTCTTTTCTATATTCTGTACCAGAGTGTTATTGTTTTTGCGATAGTTAATTATCACGTTGGCCATAAGTAAACGATGGTCGGATCCACATTCTGATCCACGGTATCCCCTTACGTCAGTTGTTTTTAGCTGGTAAGTTTGACGTTGGATTACATAGTCGATTATCGAGCGCAGATTCCTAGTAAATTGTATCCATTTAAATTTGTGGATGTCTCTATGTTGCAAAAACCCATTCATAATTTTGAAAGACATTGTTCTGAAGCCAATAATTTAAATAGTAATTACTTTGAGAGACATTGTTTCACAAAATTCTCTAAGACGCATTCCGTTGTCATTGGTTGTTTGTTCCCCATATTTTCCTACGACTCTGTTGTTTTGTTCTCTCCCTACTCTGCCGATACTATAAGTTCTCTTAAGGAAGGCCGAAGTAAACCATTTCAATTCTTGTAATAAAGCCATGAAAACTATATATCTATAGATACAAACGTACATCCTTATTTTGATTATTTTTCACGAGAAACTTTTGAGTCTGCTTTCTTTTGTTCGAAATGATATTTTTGCTTTTCCTAATTGAAACAGAAAAAAATGGAAGCCATTGAAGTAATTCTTCGAAGAGAGAAAATATCAGATATAATAAATACGTTTTCTAAAAGCAATATTATTCTTTCAGGCTCGGAATAAATATCTGTAACATGATGTAAATTTATTTTTATATAAATACACTGGAAAAAATAATATATCTAATCGTGGTTAAATTGTTGAGTAACATTAATAGAGTATTTTAGATTTAATTTAGTTTTATCAAAAAAAACTTTAAGAAGAACCGCACTAACTTTTTTTCGTCTTTATACAGGAGGGTCAGGAATCTTCAAATGACATCTCAGTCCAGGACGTCGCTTGACTAACCTTAGTGCCGCTGCCGGGAACCATCGTGTAACGAATCCGTCACTTCAATAATTCTTTACTCACCTTAAATAAAATTTTTAAATCCATATCCTCTTAATAATATTCTTAATTTTTAAATTCCAAGTTGGTATTAAACAGCGACACCAAGCGTCGATTTTGGCAACCATAGCTTAGCTAACTCAAAACGAGCGGCCATCGTGCACTTCTGATCTGACGTTTGTTAAAGACACATGGGTTTAAAGTAGGTGGCCAGGATGGCTTAAAAGTTTTTTAGAATATTAAAGTTTTTTTTGGAAGAAGAAGTAGCAGAAAGTTTGGTTCGGTTTTTTTTGAGTGTCCTGTTTGGTTTATAGCCACTCTGAGCCGGTACGTGTATCCAATTATCAATATAAGAAAAATATAAAAACCATCCGCCAACAATTTATTGACAAACTTAAGACCATTTCCTATAGCTAGCGACAGAAAAAGAAATACCAAACGAAGAAAAAAATACGTTCCACTACAATTCTCACAGACACACCAATCAAAAAAGCTTTAGAAGCGGAAAAAGGTAGCACAGGAGAAGAAGGCAGCAGTTGCTACTAGAAAAGAGAAAAGAATCGCAAAAAACTCTGCTTTCACTTTAACCAAAAGGACGATTGATAATGCCAAAAAAGATTTATTCAAGAAAAAAATAAAGAAGAAGCGTCCATTAACAGTATCTTCAGACGAAGACTCAGATCAAGATAATGCTTTCTGTGTAGTTTGCAAGGAGCCACACTCCAATAGTTGCCCTGTAGAACAGTAGATCGAATGCATTGAATGCAACTTTAAGCACACTTATATATACAAATACAAACAAAGATTAAATCAATAAAAGACAAAAATATTAAGATTAGGGAAAAAACCAAAGAAGGAAAATATCAAATAGGGAAGTTCTGAGTTTGAAGAAGTAGAATACTTCAAATACCTAGGAGTTAAACGAAATCCGAAATAAAAGAAAAAATATTAGCAGCGAATAAAGCTTATTTTGCAAACAAAAGATTACTTAAAAGCAAAACACTGACTAAAGAAAGTAAGATGAGCATTTATAACACCATAATTAGACCAATATTATTATATGTAGGGGAAACAATGACGATGGTTAAAAAAGATGAAGAAGACTTAAGAATAACAGAGAGAAAGATTATGAGAACCATACTAGGACCAATCAGAACAGAGCAAAATTAATATAGAAGCAGAACAAATGCAGAAATTAAGAAAGAACTTAAGGAAGACATCGTAACTAAAATAAATGCAATGCAGAGTTAGATGGTTAGGTCACATTTGGCGAGCAGGCGATGAGGCAGTGACATACGCAATGATAGAATGGAATCCAGGAGGAAAAAAGAGAATGGGAAGACCGAGATCAGAGTGGCTGCAAGAAGTTGAAGAAGACCTCCAAAGGGCAGGAGTCAGTGAATGGAGAGGAAGAACTAGAGACAGGAAAAAATGGAGAGATATTGTCAAGAAGATAAATAAACAAAAAAGACTGATCCACTTAAGAAATAGGATCTAGAAAGCATTTGCGGTTTAACCCCACTCTGGGGTGTATAGCCATTATATACTAACAGTATTTATAAATACATATTTCTAATTATTTTATTAATTAAATAAAAATTAAAGTTGTTTGAATTCATACCTTCTTATTAAATACATTTACCTATATTTTTTCGGCTTCTATTATTTTATATACCTACCTATTATTGATTACTATTCCTTTGCATCTTTTTCAAGTGTAGTTATGTTTTATACTTATATGCCAACCTACCCCAAGAGCTATGACAATTTGCCCCAATCATGGGTAAATTGACATAGGTTGTAGAGCTACTCTTATTATTTTATATGAGTTTGTTGGAATACATCTAGAGATCTAGAAAAAAAGGTAATATTGAAGAAATGTTAGTCGATCTTACTGTAATGCGCACTTTTCAAAACAAATAATACTAATCTTCATAGCTATGTAGATAATCTCGGGCCAATAGATATAGTTTTAGCAACTATTAGAACTCCGGTAAGGGTCTAAAGTATATATTTTATTATTATTATTGAGTTAATGCCTCGACAACTATGATCATTGGCATGGTACAGTCAGGTACCTAGTGTAGTGTGTGTGTGTGTAGAGTAATTGTCTTGATACTTAGCAAAGTCGACGTCATTGTCTTTGCTAAGAGACGCTAATTGTATCCGAACGTCTGCGGTCCCTCCGGTGAGTACCGATCGCACAAGGATAGAAATTATTTTCATTCATTAATTTTTAATAAACGAAAATTTCTCCACCCAGATGAGATTCGAACTCACGACCTTTAGGTTTAAGGTAGGCGCTCTTACCACTGAGCCACAGAGGGGGTTAAAATATATATTTATTTGATAATATATAAGAGAAAAGAAATTTTTCGGCCTACCTCGTCAAGAAACCACTTAAAAAAAATTTTCGTTTTGTTTATTGGACGTTCAAAGAGAAAAAGGAGGGATGAATGTTGCGGAGTTCACAAGTGCTATGATTTTTAAGCGACAGTTGGAGCTATTAGGAACTACAGTAGGGTTCTTGAGGTAATTTAAATGCACTCGGCGGATAGATGGCGTGAGCAACATTGATTTGAGTATTTACTAGGAATTATAATAATAAAGTTTTTTGAAACGGTTACAAGTTTAAATGTATTTATTTTATACAATATTGGATATATTAAACAATTTTACAGTTCTATATATTTGTAACGTAATGTTGCAGTTTCTTTTCCAACTTTCTTTACTTCTTATATAACAAATAATTTAATATTTCCTTTCGTATCCAAACTTCATAGTTGTGTTTCGCTTTCTTGACATATTGACATTCGCATTTTCAATATATAATATTCTAATATTCCGTACGATACGAAGGTAAACTTCGGTGCGGAGTCTGAGCACAGTGCCGTTATTTTACATTTTAAATTCTGAAAAGTCATATCGGAAGTTTTATTGAGTTTGAAATTGATCAGGTCGGTTTCCACTCAACAGACTTATCCCTCGGGAGAACATGTTAAATGTGCGCCAATCTATATTCCGTCTGATATTTGCGCAAACTTTTGATTACGAATATTATACACAGTACAAAAAACGTACAAAATTTTATTAAATATTAAACTTAATTCTTGAGATGATTGTAAAACGATCACTTATATCTTTTAAATACTCTGGCAACTTTTAATAAATTTGCTACTAGAGAAATTTAAGTCAGTAAAATAGTTTAAAACTTAAGGCAACTCGAATTACTCGATAAATACTGGTTTGAATCGATTGGCAAAATTTCGTTGCTATAAATGTCTGCTAAAAGTTTTCCCAAAGTAGGAATCTTATTTTGAAAAATAAAAGAATGAACTTTTATTCGAATTGTTTGTTTTAGAATATTTGCTGGAGTTTTCTTTCTGTTGATTTTTTTGATGCTTCTAGAATAATATTTTTTAAGGCTTTATGATTATCGATTCTAAATTTAGAAAAATCCTTAAAAAATTATATAAGCAGGGGCATCTGTTTTAAAATTAAGATATCGGGTGTTCTTTTAGAGTTATAGAAATGTAAGTTGCTAACACGTATTTAGCTGTAGGCCACTTTTGACAGCTGTCAAGTGATTTTTGTTAAGTTCGGTTTGGCATTTCAGCATAAATAGACTTGACGCCTGAACAACGCTTCCAAATTGTACAAATTTATTTTGAAAATTGTGGTCAACTGTTCGAACTACGTTTCGATATGCATCCACAGACACGTCGTACAGTGCGTACAGAAGAAGTTGTTGCTGCTGTAGAGCGTAGCATACAGGAAGACCCAAATCAGTCTATCTGACATTGTGAACAGCAATTGGATACGTGTCCATCCACTTTATGGAAGATTTTGCAAAAAGATTTTGCTTTGCGTGCTTGAAAAATCCAATTCATGCAAGAATTAAAGGTACCATCATCAGCTAGTAAGGCGTAGATTCGTAAATTGGGTGATTGGGTCCAAAACGACATTGCCGTTGATTTCGATTTCATAAGCGAATTTTGGTTAGCGATTACGCTCATTTTCGGTTGAATGGCTACGTCAAAAACAAAACTGCCTATTTGGAGTTACGATAATCCTCAAATGTATGTTGAGAAATCATCACATCCAGAAAAACTGACTGTTTGGTGTGCTTTATGGTCTGGTGAAATCATTCGACCGTTTTCTTTAAAAACGATACTGCTTAGAATGTTACAGTCAATGGTGACCGATATAGAGCCATGATTACTGCCTTTTTCATTCCGCAATTGAACAACCATGATTGCAGGAGCTGTCGTTTCTATAAAACATCGCAACATGTCACACCTCTCGTGTCACAATTGATTTATTAAAGGAAACGCAGGGTTTCACGTTTCGGACCGTGAGTTGGTCTCCAAGATCGTGGGATTTACCATGCTAAAGTATTTTATATGGCGATTATATAAAGATGCTGAGTATAACATATATATTCAGGAATTCTACAGTATTCACTGCCTTCCTCGCTCAACCGTTTCCATCTCTCTCTGTTGTCCCATTCTCCATTGTTTAGGCCTCTCTTACTCATGGCGTCGTCTACTTCGTTCCTCCAGGATCTTCGGGTCGTCCTCTTTTCCTCCTTCCTATGGGGCTCCATTCGGTTATTCTCTTTATCCATCTGCTGTCGCTAGTTCTTCTTACATGTCCATACCACTTTAGTCTTTTTTGTTCTATATATGTTAGTATGTCTGTTTCTATTGATGTTCTTTGTTTTATTTCGTCATTACTTCTCTATCTATTCTTGTTACTCTGCAGCATCTTCGCAGGCATTCCATCTCTGTTGCTACTATCTAACTGCTGTTTTTCTTGTTTATAATCAATTTTCAGCCCCATATGTCATAATACTTCGCACTAATGTTTTATAAATCTGTGTTTTTGTCTTCATATTTAGGTGTCTATCCCACCATACTGAGTTAAGTTGTCGGATTGCTGTTCTTGTTTGTCCTAATCTTTGCTTAATTTCTTCCTCTGTTGTTGCTTTTTCGTGATTATAAACCCCAAGTATTTGAATTTATCCTTTCCTTTGATTGTTACGTTGTCATCAATCTGTAGATCTTCTATGTCTTCTTCACTTGTAGATATGCACTCTGTTTTCGCGAGGTTAATATCTAGGCCAGCCTTGATATATTCTTCTTGTAGTTTCTTCATCATGTAGCTGAGGTCGTCTTGGTCTTGTGCAAAGCTTAACGTATATAGGTATTCGTTTCGTACCGGTACTCCCATCCCTTCGCATTTCCCTTTCAATCGAGTACAACATTCGCTTGGTTATTGCCGATATACGGAGACAAATATTGGAAAAAGTCATCGAAAATTAGATTTTTAGGTTAGACTACGTCAGAGTCAGCCGTGACGGTCATATGCAAGAATTCATTATTAAATTATAATACCAAAATTATAATACCCTTTTAACAAACTTAATTTCATGGTAATTTAAAAAAATTATCTTTGTTTTATTCCATTTTAAACTTCTATATCTCTAAAAAACACCCTATATAAATAAGGATATTTTTGTACTCCAGTTAAAAGCTCTCCATAGTAATTAAAGTCTTCTTCTTCTTCTTCTATTTTGTATGTAATCTTTAAAGCCTATTTCTTCTTCAATATTAGTCTCCTAAATAGATTAAATAATGGCACCATCTTTTCTTGGTCTGCCAATACTTCTTCGTCCATTTGGTTACTAATCTCGTGCTATTCGTACTATTCTATCCTCTGCCATTCTACTTATGTATTCGTTCCACTCCTGTTTCCGTTTTGTCACCTATCCATTTATGTATTCTATATATTGCATGCTCTTCTTCTTTTTATGTTTCGCTTCCCTCCCTTTCGAAAGCCTTTATTAAAGCATAGGTCTATAAAACATAGATATGCTGGTTTATTGTACTCGATGGTCTTTTCTGTGATTTGTCTTAGTACAAATACGGTGTCTAAGCATGATCTTCCGGATCTCAATCCTTGTTGTTCATCTGATAAAGAGTTGTTAGTTTATTGATTTTATTGGTTAGGACTTTTGTGGTAAGCTCAGTAGATTTATACCTCTATAATTGTTGGGGTCTTCTTTAGCTCCTTTCCTAAACATTGGTATCATTATTCTGTTTCTCCATGCGTCTGGTATCTTGCAGTGCAATATTAGTTTTTGTATAAGTTTTGTCATGTCTAAGGTTATACTTTCTCCTCCGTATTTTAGAAGCTCGTTGGTTATTCCGTCTGGTCCTGGTGACTTTCTATTTTTAAGCGAATTTATGGCTATCTCTATTTCCTGAAAACTGATTTCTATTTCGTGTCTAGTATTTAAAGTGATTTTAAGAAGTGTTATTTGTCAAAGTGATTTCAAGAACTGTTAATCGTCAAAAGATTTGGACAAAGGACAAATTAAGGTATAAGAATTAAAAAAATATAGAAAATTGCTTCATTTGAAAGCGGAAAAATACATTTTTTTACGTATACCAAATTTGATATTTCAAATTCAAATTGCTTGATGGTTTTATTATTATAACATTATGTTAAAAATATCTCATTTGAAAAAAAAAAACCCCCCCCCCCCCCCCCCCCCCCCCCCCCCCCAGGGAGGGGGGGAGGGGGAGGGGTGGGGGGGGCGGGTATCTCGGGGGGGGAGGGGGGAGGGGGGGGGGGGAGGACGGGGGGGTTTTTACCTAGACAGAGCTCCGAAATAAAAAGGCAGCGGTTTAAAAGTTATCATCCTATTTTATTTTTAACTTCGTCACACATCTCGGTCAAATTTGAGCGATTGTATCTCAGGAACCATTGCTCGTAATTCAACCTTTTTTTCTTTATGAAAAACGTTTTGTCGAGTATTTTTCAACGCCATTTTCTGAATTTAATTTAAGCTAAAATTTACCGAGATATTGTATTTGTTTATAAGCCAAAAAATTGTTTAAAATTTTAAAACATTCCTGAGGCCGTCCAAATGATCTGATTTCAATTCATGCCAATCAACAGATTGGCATATTATAACAGATAGTTGGCAAATTTCTTCATGGTTGTAGCTTTTGTTGTGCGAGATTTTAAAAAATTCAATTTAAAAAAAAATTGATTTAGAATAAATGAACTTAGAAACTTATTGTGCCAAATCTGTTAAATCGATGTTAATGAAGTTTAATGTGCTGTTTTATTATGTTATTAAGATTTTTCAGACGAATTATGAAGGTCCTAAGTACAATCTAAGTGGTTGAAAAACATTGTATCAGAAAAGGCTTATTTCACAGTCTTTTTTTGTATGTATTGCTATCTTGCAGCAAGGGCAATAAATTAAAACCAGTCGTTTCCTATGGAAAAATTAAATCGTCCCTATTTTATTTCACTACGATTTCACCCAAAATGAATTGTTTTAAAGTTAGAAGCAAGGAAAGTAGAAAAACAATCGATGTTTTTAGTAATTTTTAAATATTTTAATTATTTTCTTAATGTTCCCGACCCATTTGAGACCGAGAATAAGCCAATTATAATAACTGGAATTATTACCTAACTATATCTGCAAAAATCCTAATGCCACTTCTCATATCCACCTCAAAACAGATCAGATCTGGACTATAACAATTTTTCTCAGTGGAAGTCATCATGGTTAAAAATTTAGAAATTATACCCCGCAGTATTAGTGGGATGTTGTTTTACAAGAGCGTCGTGCACATTTAACATTTACTATTTTTAATTCTTATATTTTTTATTTTATTTAAAGCTCTGTTTTAACTTTTTATCTGATCTTTGATTTTCTCGGTTTTCACGTCATGAAATAATTAATCCAGGACCAAATAATTGCTCTTGTTTTTGATTTTTTTCTTCCAGCTTTAATATAGAGAAAGCATTTGGTTCATCATATTTTATTAAAATTTTTTTTTATCTAAAAAGCATATTTATATGATAATATAAGCTTTTATAAGCAGCACAGTAGGTTTTAGTCTGCGTTTTACAGCCTAGCACTTTAACAACGCAAATAATGGCAGCGATGATGGACACAGCGATAAAAGTAGAATGAATTTTGCGACCTCCCGGCATATCACGATGGAATTTTTAGTGTGATTTCCAACAGTAGACCGTAAAATGGAATTTATTCGCTATAAAATAGAGCATCCGCCTGGACGAAAACTAACCCTTGCAGTGTGCTATTAAATTTTACGATAAATATAAATAACGGATATTCCATGCGACGTAATATCAGTGATTAAATTGGTCAAAACCTATGTGTGATTTGAAAGCGTTTAAATTGGTTCCGCTTCTTAAACCGGTAATAAAAGAGGTGTGAGATAATAAATTTTCTCGTCACATCTAACATCAATGTCATAAAAGATACATGTAACGTAACATTTAATTACTTATCACAGGACGGCGTCGTGTATCGAAGATTAGAACTTCGCCACAAAGTCTGTTATGCTTAGTATAGTATAGCCCAAAATAAACAATACTGAACTTGTAATAATTATTTTATTGTTTTAAAAAATACATATTAACACTTTGTAACATGTTCTAAATGCTCTCAAGACATATTTTATACCGATATTCCAGATTTCTCGTAATGTTATGGAATAAAGGTTGTCTCAAGTCCGCGAAGAAGGCTCTAACGCATCCTCTAACTCATTGATGGTTTGTGGTGCCCGTTTAAAAACGGCAGTTTTAGCCAATGTTAAGTCTGGAGAACGTGCAGGATAGGGAAAGTCAGTAAATCGTGAAATGAATTTGTTTGGAAAATGTCCCTGAAGAAATTGACGAACTGCGACAGCAGTATGGCAAGTTGCCCATCCTGCTGGAAAAATTGGTCTCGAAATGCCAAATTACGTGCACGACAAAATTGACGTAGATCAGGGATAAAGCGTGTTAAAATTTGTATGTACCTCTGTTGATTAAGTGTGACTTGCCTACCATTTTCTTCGATAAAGTATGGACCAATGATTCCGTGTCCCGAAACTGCACACCAGACACTCACTTTTGCGCTATGTAAAGGAACTTCTTGAACTTCATCTGGTCTGGCAAAGCCCAGAAATCGATTTGTGCGACGATTTACATGGCCTGACAAATGAAAATGTGCTTCGTCTGAAAACCATACATTTTTCAAAAATTCAGGATTTTCATACTGTAATGCAAGAATTCTGGCACAATATTCCACTCTACTGTGATAATCCCTGGGATGTAATTGTTGATGTACCTGAATCACATACGAAAATGCACCAGCTCCTTCAGGATTCTTTGCAAGGAAGTTCGTTTTAAGCCAAGATGCAACGCTGTTCTTGTCTGGCTGGCTTTCGGATTTTCCAAGATTCGCTCAAAAACACGTTCATGGTTATCGTTGTTGTTAACTGTCCTGGGACGCCCTGAGTTTTCTTTTCGTTGGCACAATACATTACCGTATTTCTAAACTTTTCAACAACCTTCAAAATTACAGCATTACTTGGAGAACATATATTGCAGACTTGCACTATTACGTCGGCCGATTCCGTATGAGCGAAAATAATGCTCCACAAGAAACACTTTCTCCTCTGTACTTAACACCATTTTTAACAATTAGGCCTTAATAATTAATTGTTTAAGGATTACTTGACAGGTCTATACTAGTTAATTTGAATATGACAGCGCGCACAAAGAGACATCTATGTTTTAGTTTCAGTACTGTTTATTTTGGGCAATACTGTAGTAGAAATTCTGATTTAAACTAATGAGTTGGCTTATCAATAATATAAAAGCATAAATTAATGCCGATTACACGAATCACAAACTAGTCGTTATAAAAAAACTGTCTACATCCGAAATAATCTTTAATTTTGATTTTGACCATAGAAATCTCAGATTTCATAGTTGCTAGAATTTTAAGGTATTCTTTATTTTGATTGGTGACTCAATGGACTGCTGCTTCCTAAAAAAACTGATATGACTTTTAGTAAGATTTAATCATTTTAAGCAGTGTATTTGATTGGTCTGACATTATATTACATTTATTATGACAGACAAATAATAAAATAGACAAACAAACAACAAACAATTGATTACACATGTTAATTCATAAATTGTAATAATTGATAGTAATAAATTATAGTATTTATATAAAATAGGCTTATTGTTATTTTTATCCAGATTTAGCAATACGACTCACACTCCCTCTAAGGGGAAAATTCACTCATCCCAGATACCTACGGTATCAAAGATTGAGCTCTGGTCCATGTTATCGAGTCCTAGGTGACTTGGTACGTCGGTGTATCTCCCAAAAATTTTCGAACGCATCTGGACGTCGAAAGTAGCACAGCTTTCTGCATGATCTTATATAGATGTTCATTTAGACCCAGCTTTTTATGTTTTCTAGGAGGTTCTTCGGAATGACTCCAGTGATAGAAAGAATAATAGGTATCGTCTGGGTACTTTCCATTCTCCATTGTCTCCTTATTTGTATTTCCAGTTCTCTGTACTTGCCGATCTTTTCGTTGTACTTAACGCGCAGATTATTGTTGTTAGGTATCTCCACATCGATTATAGTTGTTTGTATTGTTAGTTTATTAACTATAATCTGGTCTATTTTGTGCTACAGTTGGGTCTGTGAGCACAGTGCGATCACAGTATAGCTTGTAGTTGTCATTCTCAAGCATATTCTCAGGAACGTATTGATAATATGGGAGATGGTTGGATAGTTATAGGTAGTTGGATAGATGTTCTTGAGCTTGACATCCATATCGGAATTTGTCGTTTTGGACCTGAGGGTATTTGACGATATATTTCAGGTAATTTTTGGTTGGTATAACCTGATCCTGAATGGCAAGTAATGAACCTTCTGTTTCAGGGAACATCTTTCCTGATGTCAGCCAATAGTTCGACGCTATATTGTCGACATAGTCTTGACTGATTTCATTCGGATGTCGCCCGTGCAGAGGTTTACCCATCCAGATGCGCATTTTTTCGTTCTTAGTAAGATGGTTTATGCGCATTTCTTGTTCCCTCAGTTTGATCGGTGTTGTGTCATCTACTGCACAAATCGCGCGATGAAGAGTAGATGTCTACGCCTGCACCTGAAAATAAGTTCTTAAATTAGTAATCTGTTTTTCTAATTGCTCGCTTATATCAATAAGTCCTCGTCCTCCTAAATACCGCGGTAATGTCGTTCTTTCTACTGCACTTCGAGGATAGTGTTTTTGTGCCTTTGTGAGGTGTGTTCGTACTTTTCTCTGAAGAGTTTCTATATCCGTTTTAGTCCACTTAATAATCCCAAATGAGTAGCTAAGCGCGGAAAATGCGTAGGTGTTTAATGCCTTAAACAAATTTTTACTATTAAGATGTGAGCGGAGTAGCTGTTTTACCCTTCGTATGAACTCTGATGTTAATTCGATTTTCATTTGCTTATGGTCAATTTTCCGCGCTTGCTTTACTCCTAGATATTTATACATGTCATTTTCGCCCATAGCCTCGATGTTTTGGCCATTTTGCATATCGAATCCCCGGCTGAACCTTTCCTTGACTATATTTAATACACGACATTTGTCTAACCCAAAGTGCATACTGATATCATTTGAAAAAGTTTCTACAGTTTTTAGCATTTGATCTAAGTGATTTCGAGTGGAAGCCATTCGTTTCAAATCATCCATATACAACAGATGTTAAGCTCGCCACTACAGTGTCATTTAGCTAAACTGAGTCAGTGAGTTAATAGCTGGGATAGTGGGTTCATCGCTAGACAGAACCACAATGGACTCGCTAGTCTCCTTGGAATAGGCCGCGGTTAATTGCGATATTTTCCGTTTCGATGTTGTTTTCACCAGGTATTTGAAGGTGGATTTTAGTCTTCCAATCTGTCATTATATGTCTTAAGAAGGTCACTATATTATCATCGACTTTATATATTCTTAATATATCTACCAGCCATTCATGCGGCACTTAGTCAAAGGATTTCTTTTAGTCAATAAAGGCAGTGAAGAGGTTCCTTTTTTGGTGTATACCTGGCTAGAAATGACTGAGTCGATAATAAGTTGTTCTTTGCAACCCATGGAACGCTTAGCGCATCCTTTCTGTTGAGGTTCTATGATATTGTTTAGAGCGCAGTGTTGGTAGATACGCTGGGCTACACAGGATGTGACCAATTTATATAGAGTTGGAAGACACGTAACTGATCGGTACTTGGTTGGATCTTTGGTATTATTTTGATCCTTCGGTATTAATAAGTTGTTTCCCTGAGTTAGAAATGATGGTATTTCCTGCGGATTAGAAATAACACGAATAATTAGTGTTGACAAGCATTCATAGCCTCCAGAACTTCTTAAGCCAGAAGTTTTGAACTCCGTCTGGTCCAGGAGATTTCCAGTTATGAAGCTCTTTGATGATATTAGAGACTTCTTCTGTGGTAAAGAGTTCATAGACAGTTGTGCGGTGGTGTTGACAGCTGTGCGTCGTATCTTCTATCCATCCAGCATTGGTGTTAAGAGCAGCTGGTATGGAAAGTTGATTTCCCCAAAGCTCCTCAATTTCTTCTTGGCTTGGGTATGATTTATTGGCACTTTCGACAGTGGAGTTAAGTTTCCGATAGAACGCCTTCTCGGCATGCTCAAAAAACGCATTGTCACATCTTGCTGTTACTAACCTTGTACCTCCTTAGTCGTCCTGAATAAACGGAGAGTTTTTGTTTTAATGTATCCAGGCACTGTTGGGCTGTGATGTTTTCTGGATCATATTGCGAGGGTCTTGCAGTGCCTAGCATTATTTGATCAGCTCTTTTAATGACTTTTCTACTTGTTGTTCCTCGTATATATTCTGTCATTTAACCAATGTCCCTACGCAATAGTTCAATCTTGTTTAGAAGCCGTTTCTCCCAGGGTGCAACTCCTGGGTTATCTGTCCTTCCTGTTGTTTTTTTTTGCTGCAGTTCGGTACCTAAGACGGGATGCTTTAATTTTGCGCCAAGTTGTTGTCTTTCTTCCCGGAAACTGTGACATAATTCTTGCAGTTTTCGCATCTTCAAAACGATTTTCTTCTAATCTCTCCAATAGCGTACATCTTCATGAGCGGTAGATATTTTTGGTCTTCCAGAACTTTGTTTTCTTTCGAGAGATTTTTGTTGATTTTTAGAGATTGAAATTGTCGCCGAGTTTATATAGTTTTCAGCTTCGGTGCAAAGTGTAGTCATCCAGATCTCCTTTGCCGCTATAACTTTTTTACGAATTTTGCTGTGTATATTTCGGTACCATACTTAATCTCACACTGCCTGCATTGATTATCATCTCCAATACTTCTTCTGTAACAATATAATAATTTTACTTTAAACAGCAGAAACTGCTTGGGCTGCAATTTTCACTTCGCTTTTTTTTGTAAATAATTCCAACTTTCTTTATGACGATGTTATATCACTCTAAAACTTATCGATTTGCCGAACATATTTCTCCAACACCACCTACCGATCCCTGATGTCTTTATAACGAGTCAGAGTGGGATACTGACAATGAAAATCTTTTAGGAAAATCTAAAAGGAGATTCAATGAACTAGATCAAAGGAAACGCTGAGGGTTTCTCCGTGAGATTTTCTATTCACACACTTGAAAGAATTAAGTCGACTGCCTGCATACACGGGCAAATATTCGGAAAATTTAATAAAGATTTCGCTAGTAGCTGTCGAAGATGTGAGACTGTCTGGATATTTTTAGATGTTATGAAATATTGTGTAGGATAAACTGCTTCGACGAACATTACAATAACTAAAAAAAGAAGGTCTTTCTGCGTGAGAGTTTTAAAAAAAGATTTCAAGTTACCAAATTTTAAATGTCTATTAGTTTTTTTGTTATAAAAATGCGAATGTGCAACTTTTTTATCTTATTAGACATAAAACGTGGAACGTGTCTCATAAACTACAAAATTTACTCCACTACCAGTTTATTTCTATATAAACCTGATTTTTCTGAACGTTATTCCAGTTATTCGTGGCAACATGGAAACCTTATTCGTCATAAAAAAGCGCGCAAGAAGAAAACAGCCCCATCGGTGGGGTGGTAAATCGAGAGAGTAATATGTAAAACGGGCTTTTGTTAGAGTCCCAGTAATAAATTTGGCTTTTCAGATATATATGCGACGCCTTATCGGTATGTCCTGTTTTATCACTGACGCCGTGCGACGCGGCAGACGAAAAAATGGCTGATTTAATGAAAAAATGTGAAGTGATCGACGATACGAAACGAGCGATCATTCAATTATGAAACGTTTCGGAATTTATCTTTCGATAAATAAGTTGCAAATTGATTTTTAGGTACAAAAAAGATGTTTCGATAGTTTTATATATCGAATGTTTATTTTTAATTGCATTTCAATAAAAACATGATAGTGTTTTACAGTTCGATATTTTTCTGTAAAATTTTCATCCATGTTTGAGTATGTAGTTCTTTAGAAGTTATTATTGTTCTGAAGCTTATACGTGTAAAAGTTTTATACGTGTGTATTAATGTACGCGGGTGTGTTCTTCCGAATTATAACTCAGACTATTAAGGATCCCGAGTCTGCTCCTTGCCTTGTTACAGGCTCTACACCGAGGTACTCGATCTGGTCACGGAACTGAAGTCCACAGTGTATGATTGTGTCTTGTGGAGATAATGGGTGTGACTAATCGACTGTGTTTTGGATGTCTAAAGAGAATTATTTGAGTTTTGTTCGGATTCGGTGTTACTCGCCATCTCCTACATCACCTGTCGACCAGGTTAAGGTGAATTTGAGCAAACCGAAGAACAGCATCAACGTTTCTCGCCGGTGTTACTAGGACAGTGTCATCTGCATAGAGTAAAGTAGTAGTGTTGGTATAATTGGGATTAGGAAAGTTGCTATTGTATATTATGTATAAAATGGGAGCCAATACAGAGCCCTGAGGTACTCCAGCTGTAGGAGTGAATGCATCTGAGAAATAACCACGTTCCTTAACCCTAATAAGACGATCAGAGACATATGAGTGGATAAGTCTGACGAAAGTGAGTGGTAGACCGAATAGTACTAAGTGATAAATAAAAAAAATCATTACTATTAAATTTATTTGCATTTCTACACATTCTCTGTAAGAGTTTATTTACAGTATAAGTTCGATTATGAAATTCTAAATAAAATAAGTCTTGGGATCTGGTGTCTCTACAGGGAGTACGGAAGTAAACCTTTTCCAAAAGAGCACTACCATCAAGCTCCTCGTATTAATTTATGTATAAATGGTACATCTAGCAATATTCGCTTTTCTTCAAAAGTAGGCAATTTAAGTAAATATTGCAAAACAATGTATGCAATTTCATTTACAGGTTTTTTCAATTTAAAAGCAATAAATCTTAAACTTTTTCTGTACTCTTTCTAATAGATCTTTGTAGCATTTATAATGAGGAGACCAAATATTGCTACTAGTGTTGCCCAAATGCAAGAACAAGACGAGACTTAGACATCTTGGTCTTGGTCTTGCGCCAATACACCTGGTCTTGGTCTTGGTATTGCACTCCCGGTCTTGGTCTTGGTCTTGGTCTTGCAGCAAGAGTCTTGCAAGTCTTGCAGTTACCCATTAGCCTATTGCAATTTATTAAAAGTTACTGTAGATCTTAACAGAGTAAGTACATTTTAAGCTTAAATTAACATACCAATAATAAAGACCAACCAAATTCGGGTCTATGCTCTAACTAACTCAGCTATCTACCATGCCTCACGGAAGTCAATCTGTTTCTTAATAAACGTTTGCATTTAATAAGCTTACAATGTACTAAAACATGGTTAAAACACAAAAAAAAAACAAATGACATAAACTTGACTGTTTTTTGAAGAACATTATCTGCATAGAAAGGGATTGATGGACCCCTTACCATATATGAGATGGAAATCTTAAAAAAGATTGGTATTTGGCAAAAAATCCACATACATGTATCAAGGGCACAGATTCTTTAGGTGATAAGATAACAAACTATAATCCACTTATTAAAGCAACATAAATAAAAGCAAAGTTAACAATCTTAGCTCTACTTTTATATAGAAAGCTAACTTGAAAAATAAAGAATAGGTAGAAAAGCAACGATAATCAAAAGAAGTTATTTTAAATTAAGGAGATACCTACTTAATAAATACATTAATTTACCAAAATAAAGTAGTAGGTACATAATATATGTAATTGGTAATAAGGTAATAAATATCTAATAACAAATCGAGAATTGTATATCGTTACTTCGTTATTCTAAATATTTCGGTATTTTTTTGTTTACATGGTAGGCGACATTATCCGTTATTAATTTGTCTCGTTTCTTTTGGATATTAGTCGCGCTGTTCAGCAAATTTTGTTTAACGGATAACGAATGATATCATTGCACACTCAGCAGAAATAATGTTTAGTCTTTAGGCCGATAAGATTTGTTTATTTAGATTACTCTTCACTAAATTATAATGGGAAAAAAATTGAATTATTAAGTGGGTGTCCGTAACAATAAGTGTTATATTTTTTATTAGCTAATGTGACATATTTTTTAAAAAATTCGGTATTGTTACGAAATGTTCAGTAACGCTATAAATCTGAACGAAATACCAGATGAATGGTTTAAAGCACATACTTCCTCGATACATAAAAATATGAGGAAAAAAATGTAAAAACTACAGGGGCATTACTGTGATAGCATGTATGGGCAGGTATCTACACATAATATACCAATCATCATAGCTATTCGGACTTATCAGACTGCTGCTCTGAAAAGTAGATGTTAATAGAAGCCGTAAAAAAACTCATAAAACAAATAGTTAAAACTGACAATAAATACTTGAACGAATTTAAGACCACGAAGGCTCTACATCTCAGAGGCTGTTTAACACACTCCTAGAACAAAAAAAGGAAAAGGAAATATGAAGGTGTGGGAATACCAATCCAAAACGACTTGTTGTACACACCAAGTTTTGAAAATGATCTTATATTCTCCAAAAACTCGAATCATGAAGGAATGGAAAATGTAAAATAAGTCAATTGGCTGAGTGCGAGCTGTTGATGACGGACTGATTCCACAAAAAAATATGAGAAATAGAATACTGAAAAACTGTTGCACATAATAGAAGAAAATAAAAATAATTCATAACGAAACGTTGGGAAGAAGTTTAAAATATAATTTTTTGTAATTTTATAATTCGTAACTAATATCATTATAGTATTTTATAATATAGAGTTTTAAACTTCAAAGCTTGTTGAACTAAACAAATTTCTTACCTATAACATGGCTATAATGGTGTACTTACATTACTATTAAACTATCTTATCGTTAGAATCGCATTCCTCGTCTCTCATATTCATCTTAATTGTATATACCCCTGGGAGTAAACATAGACGTTGCTGTTATAAGCGGATATCTTACATTAAAGTGACAACAGTAATAATGCAAATGAGAGTGCATACAGACGTATTCTCAAATCACAAAACGTCAAGTAGGTATATACATTGTACATAATAAGAAATAGTACGGTCCATTAAACGTAGTGTGACTTACTTACACTGAAACTAGAATAAGTTATTGATTAAGTTATCCAAGAATTTTAAAATAGTTCAGTATCTCTTTAATTTCGAGACGATTTAGCCCATTGACGAATCTAATCTAAGGGGAATAAAAGGTTTTTTTAATTTAACTAAGAAAAGATCATTTGTCGATTTTGTTTTAGAATATCCTATGTAAATGGTAATAAAATATATTTACATAACCATTACGTATTGATTTTCACATACAATAACGTCAATAGCAATAATTAGGTACTCATTTTCCTATAAAGTTTCTATAAAATTGCTTCACCAACATCCAGCCTTCTAGTGCATGGGTAAATTATACGAGAGGTTTCTAAGAGAGGGAATAAACACAGTCATTGATGAGTCAGGCAGGCTGTCACCCAGGCAGTACGGTTTCAGAAAGAATAGGAGCATGTTAGATGTGTAGATGCGGTAATGGAATTCTTTTGGAAGTTGTGCGGGTGGGGGTTAACCAGAAGTGGAGCAATCCTACTGCTGTTTGATGAGAGGCTTTACGAGAGATAAGTGTCACAAGTTACTTGATGAATTTGGTCTCGGACTATCTGTCAGTGAGGAAAATTGTGGTAGAAAAAAGAGCGGTGATTAACGTGACGGCTGGAGTGCCGCAGAGGTCGGTTCTAGAACCCACGCTGTGGAACCTGGCCTATGACGGGGTTGTAATCCAACAATACGGAGAGGGTATAACCCCTTTTGAATTTACGGGCTGATCTCGCTATGCTGGTAGTGGCGCATGACAAGGAGGACCCATCTTCGGTACGTAGCAACTGGCTGTTGGTAAGACCAAGGCCTATAATTCACAAGGGACCAAGTAAAAGGGACGAGATAACATTCGAATGTGCAGGAAAAAGAATGGTTCCAAAGACTCTAAATCAAAACGGAATGTGGGGGAGCACGTAACGGAGGTGACTCAAAGAGCTGCGGTGAAATCCGTCACATTGGGTGGATCATGCTCAACATCGGAGGGTCCAAAATTGAAAGCAAGAATGCTATTCATTCTGTTGTGCAATCAATCGTTTTCTATGTAGCTTCTGGTGTACTGCAGTTTTAACAAAGGCGTACAGAAGGCAGCTCATCTAATTAGATAGGATGAGTCTATTGAGGGTGGTATGTGCATACAGAACAGTCTCTGCCAAGGTGCTGTGATTTATCACCGGGTGTATTCCGATGCACTTGCTAGTGAAGAAAAGAGGAAGAATACGAAAAAATAAATGAAAACATAGCAAGAGAACGTTTAAGAAAAGAAAAAAAGAGAGGTCTATTATGGTGCGGCAGGAGAAATGGGACGAGGTGAGGAGGGTTGCGCAGTGGACGACGTATTTGATTCCTAACCTTAGAAGATGGATGGACTGCGAGCATCGGCGTTTGGATTACTTTCTGACGCAGATGCTCACAGGGCAATGTTGTTTCAGTTCATATCTTTACAGATTTGTAAAGGCAGAAAATGACAAATGCTTGTACTGTGAAATATCGACACTGCTCACGGACTCTTTTGGTATGCGATAGATTTTTAGCCGAGAGAAGTCTGCTAGAGAAAGCTAAGAAGTAGGGTGCAATCAGTCACAGAACTGGTGGAGGAGATTCGTAGGTCATAAGATCGGTGGAAAGCAGTTCAGTGATATGTGAAGGAAACGTTGGGGAGAAAGGAACAAAAGAAAGGCAATCTGAAAGGACGCAGGATGCTTAGGAGAATTGTGCGTAATGAGAGGTCGAATGAACACCTTGCGGACGTTGCATCCGAATCAGGGTGTCCTCCCGGCCGGTAACTCATGGTTGAGGAGGGTGTTTTTTAGCAGGTAGGTCTCTGGAATTGATGGCGATTTTGTCCAAACAACCCTGCGTACGATCTCGCATTTGATCGTGGCCACGCTGGAGAAATCCTGAACAACTGAGGTTTTAAGGCGGTCTAGGACCAAGGTAGGTTTCAACCATTTTAATCAGTCCCCCCATAAAAGACCAGAAAATGTCTTTAATAATATAAGAATATTAGGAATAAAAAAAGAACGTCCTTTCAATAATAAACGAAAATCTACTTTAAGTGAAATGGTGAAGCGAAAAAATAAAAAAAAAATGCAAAAACACACTATATATTTTTTTATCTTCTTCATCTGCCTGTATCGCTATAAACATTGGCTATCTCATCATGGAAATGTCAACCTATCTGCTACTAGAAGCAGTTCTATTTAATTGAAAGTGAACTATTTTCTAGGTTTTTAAACTATACAATCCAGACATCCAGACAGGGATGCGTATTGTCACCAATTCTTTTTAATGCCTATTCCGAAGAGATCCTGAAAAGAGCTCTTGAGGGTGAAACAGCTGGAATAAAGGTAAATGGAGTTCCCATTAACAACATTAGATATGCGGACGACACTGTGATCTTAGCCGAAAATATTGAAGATATTTAAACTCAAAGAAATAACGAGAATCTTCTAATAAACAGAACCAACAATGATTAACTCCACAAATGATTATATTCAGGAAATCAAAATCAGAATAGAAAAGGCTAGAGCAAGTTTCAACAAAATGAGAAGAGCATGTACAAGGGATTTAAAATTGGAACTAAGAGTTAGGTTAGCGAGGTGTTATGATTTTTCGACTTTGTCTTATGGAATGGAATCTTGGACCTTGAATGCGACATCAATGAAAAAACTGGAATCATTCGAGCTGTGGATGTATAGAAGAATTCTGAAAATTTCGTGGACAGAACACGTCACAAACAAAGAGGTTCTGAGAAGGATGAATAAAGAAATAGAAATTTTAAATATAATTAAAACAAGAAAATTGGAATGTCTCGGACATATTACACGTGGAGAGAAATACACCTTGCTCCAACTGATTATGCAGAGAAAATTCCAAGGAAAGAGAAGTATAGGGAGGCGTAGAATGTCATGGCTGCGTCACCTGAGAGAGTGGTACGCATGTGCATTAAATGAACTTTTCAGAGCAGCCATCTCAACAGTTCGAATAGCTTCTTGAAGAGGAAGAAGAATCCAGACATCCTTATCTTCCCATTGCTGCGTTTTCCCCTTAACTTTTTACATAATCACTTGGATTAATTGATATTTATCTCCATATGTAAAATGTCTTCGCTACTTAATTTTACTCATTTTTATTGTCAATGCTATCTCTTGTTTGTTCATCTTTTTGTGCACTTTCTTCATTTCATTTCTTTTTGTGCACTTAGACATTTTATCCTTCAAGGAGGCTTCAAGGATCTTTTAATTCCAATTTGTCTATGAATTATATTTAACGTCCTTGCCTGTACACTATACAATAACACAGAGAATTATTGTACTTTTTTACCTATTTATTACTTGTCAAATTTAATCAACTCCTCAAACGTTCATATACTTGCCTAATAATCGTCTCTCGAAAGCTAGAATTACTTACCGGAATATTCCAGTCAAATGTTTAAGCACTTGGAAGTAATTATGAAATGTTAATTTGTACTCACAAGTTTTCATAGCATCTGGTATGTGTACATTCCGTGTCCGCTAAGTTTGCAGCAGAAGTGGTTGTCTCCGACGAACTCTCCAACTAGCAAAATAATACTTTCGAACAATAATTTCTAATAAAAATACATTTTTATCATTATTCGAAATGAAACTTATCTATAATCGAGAAAGTTGTCGTTGTAGTTGTGAATACGCGAAGTTGTCGTCTCATCTGAAATGCGTAAGCATCCTGTTTGAACTCCTTCCCTAAAAATGCAGACCCGATCAAAGCAAAAACCCCAAAACCAGATCTTTTTTCTCAATCCGCCGGAAAATTTTTCAGTCTTTATTTTTTAATGAAGATTTCGGTAGATACCTTTAGGTAGCAGATAAGGGTGTCGTAAACAAGCGAGCGAGACTCTGGAAATAAGGGCGGACCCTCTCGAAGATAAGCGATAGTCGTAATCTGCAGCATTATTTACCCGACCGACTTTTTTATCCGATGCGATTCCCCGAGACGAGGGAATTTTGGTATATTAAACATCTTCGAAAGGGTTTAAAGGCATTCGCTTTGCGACAATCTGCCAATGAGTTTTATTGATGAAGGGCTGAATTTATTTGCCGGGTGTTTTCTGGAATTAGGGATGCGTTGAGTCGGGTCGTAAGGAATTGGATTTGGCGGTTTTGCAACTGAAGAGGTATTTCAATAAGGGGGTGGAAAGTAAGGGTACGTGTATGCGCAAGTATTAGTCAATTTGGGGTAAATAGAATAAAATAAATAGAAAACAAAAAAGAAGTAAAAAAATATGCCATTCTTGGAACAAGGAATCAACTATGGATGATTTTTAGTAGGGTTTTTAAGGTATGTGACATTAGACTATCACCAGAGTAGAGTCTGTCCCAAACCCTTTTTTCAGTGCGTCACTAATTTTGACGTCATATAGGATTTTAAGAATGTCGAGAATTATTGCATGACATTTTAGTTAAATCTGACAGTTGCAGGATCGTAATCGGCTAAACGTGAAAAGGTTATTTTTTTTTAATGCATAGCAGTTTGTCATAATTCTATTCTATTCTGTTCTATTTTATACATTCCATGGAAAGTGCTTAATTAGCTAAGATTTGTTTATGGATTTATTATTATTTATTACAAACACTAGGGAATTGGAAGGTTTGTTTATTTAAAATAACGCTTCCTCCTAGAATCTTTTAAGAGTTGACTGCAAGGTAAAAAAATTTACTGACAATTGCAAGGCATCAAAGTAAACATTCCTGTGATAAAATAATATCGATTTAAATCAGTCATATTTGGATAAGTAATTTTCTGATAAGTTTGTGTGGCAGCCAATAGTTTAATTTTGTGAAGAGTTGTCATTAAATAGTGGAAATAGTTTAATTAGTGAAGCAGTTGATTTTTGAGTTAATCTACCAGTTCCGATATCCAGATGAAATCGTGTTAATGGAGTTTAGTTAAAAAACAAGATACCGAATGTAAGTTTACCTTCTTTTTTATGAATAACAAAAATGAATATTATATTTCAAACAATCTATAATCCCATTCAGAATCTGATTCTTGAAAATCAATGATTACACTAGATATGTGGCTGGTATCAATTATATCCTACATTTCAAGAAAATGTCGTGGTTCTAAAAAGAACCGTTTTAATACATATAAATATCCATAAAGGTATTAGTTTAAGATATTTCCTCAATATCATTCCGGAATTCACAATCTGATTCGCGAACGACAGAAACTGAAATAAAGATGTCTCAGCCTCTTTCTCTAATTGAAACTAATTTAATAATTTTAATATTAGTCTTTTTTCATTCTCGGTATATCTCGGAATATTTAAAATATTTTTATGACAATAAATACAAAATTTAATTTTCACTGTAGTTAAAATGTCTGAAAATACTAACCTGGAATGGCAATTATCATTTTATCAGTTGACATTGTGAAGTACTGTCACTGTCATTATCAAGATCATCTGTGTCAAATTATATTTATATGCATAATTGATTGGATATCTATTTAGCGTATTCTAAACTCCAACCAATTATACGTTCGTAAGTAGAATTCGCTTTAATATGCGAATACCCGTGAACGATACCTAATTTTCTAAGTTCTATGTATAATAATCAGCGACTCACGTTTTTTTCTGTCACTTCTAGCTTAATGCGTTAGAGAGAATTCGAACAACTATGACGCACTGAAAGAAGGGTTTGGGACAGACTGTAATGACATATCCTGATATCGGTTCAGACCATAACCCTGTAATAACTGACAGCAAATTGAAGCTTAAAAAAGTCCAAGAAAGCCCCAAAACACCAAAATTAAATATCTCAATATCCAACAAAACGTTAATAGAAAATGACTTAAACAATGAGCTAAAGAAACCAATAAATGAAAACAACACAGAAATATGGAACACATTTAAAGATCTTACCTTGAAAGTAATAGAAAAATATTCAACAACGTTACACAGGCACAAAAAACAACAATCGATGACTGATGAAATACTGGAATTAATGGAGCAGAGAAGGAAACTGAAAGGTAACAAGACAGAATATAAGGAAAAACAGAAACTAATTAAACAAAAAATAAAGGTGGCTAAAGAAAAATGGATGGAGGATAAATGCAAGGAAGTAGAAAAGTTGAATGAAAAACATGATACGTTTAATATGTTTAAAAAAGTTAGAGAAGTAGCTGGTCTTTATCATAAGAAAACTCCACATACTATAACCGATTCGTCGGGAAAAATGATAATAGACGAACATGAAATTCGAACAACCTGGTGTAATTATATAAGTGAACTGTATAATGATGATAGACCCGAAGAACTGGAGACTTTAGTTGAAGGTGAAGGACCAGAAATACTAAAATCAGAAATACTGCATGCTATAAAGTTAGCAAAGAACAAGAAAGCCGTTGGCCCTGATAACATACCGACAGAGATGTTAAATGAGGCTTATAAATGAGGAGAACATTGGAATACTGGTCAAGCTTTTCAATGATGTTTATTCGACTGGTGATATCCCTGAAGATTGGTTAAAGTCCGAATTCATAACACTACCAAAAAAACAACGTCCGAAAAACTGTAGCGATTATAGAATGATAAGCCTTATGAGCCACACTTTGAAAATATTTCTACGCATCATCCACAGTAGAATCAGAGATAAATGTGAAGAAGACCAGAAGACTTTGATCGAGTACAGAATAACAAATTAATTACAATATTAAAAGATAAAGGAGTTGATAGTCAAGACATACGATTCATAGAAAAGTTATACTGGCGTCAAACAGCGACAGCTTGCATAAACGGAAAATCAACAGAAATATGTAAAATACAAAGAGGTGTCAGACAGGGTTGTCGAAGCATGGGCATTAAAAATATCCACCATTAATCGTCTCTAGGCCTTTGAAATGTGGCTGCACAGACGTATACTAAAAATTCATGGACGGCTATGCTGACAAATGTGGCAGTCCTTGAGAGAGCAAATGCTGCTCGCGAGCTGCTTGATAACATCAAATGTAGAAAGATGGCCTATTTTGGACACGTAGTAAGGGGAGACCGATATAATATTCTTCAACTTATTATGATGGGTAAAATCGAAGGACGCAGAGGAATTGGTAGAAAGCAGGCCTCTTGGTTGAAGAATATCAGGGAGTGGACAGGAATAAGGAAAGCTGAGCAACTCTTTAGAATAGCTCGAGACAGAGACAGTTTCGCCATGTTAATCGCCAACGTCAAGGGGACTTGATAGGGCACGTTAAGAAGAAGACATTAGACTGATCGTTTGATTATCACTGCATTCTTTGGCATTTACTTTCTTTGGTAGACAAATAAATGTTGATGTCAGCATTTCACGTGGAATAGATTGTGTTTGTAGGTGGACGAAAGATCTATGTTTTTTTCATTGACCAGTTTTAGCAATTCATCCATCCACCAATAGCCTCCAGCTTTATTATTTTTCATGGACTTTATTGCATGCATAACTTCTGACTTTGTTATTTCGGGTCCCTCGTCTTTACTATGATTATCTTCATACATATTTTCCTGTCTCTGGTCATGGAATAATTCCTCTATATATTCTTTCCATCTTCCTAATTTTTGTTTCGTCTCCACTAAAATGTTTCTTTGTTTGTCCAATAGTATGCTTAAGGTTTTTCGTTTTGCTACCCCAGCTAATTCTCTAACTTTGTTATGGAGATTGAAGTTATCATATTTGTTTTGTAAGTCTTCTATTTCTTGGCATTTTCTAGCGAAATAAGTCTCTTTAGCTTCTTTATTTTTCTTCTTATTTGATTATGCAGCTGTTGATACTGAGTTATGTTGATATTCTTTTGCCTTCTTCTGTCCTCCATCATTTCCAAGATTTCTTCTGTCATCCAATCTCCTTTCTTGCATCTGGTTGTTGTGAGTTCTCTGCGACTTGGTTCGATAATTGCATTTTTAAAGAATTGTCACTGTTGTTCTACATCACCATCAATTGATTCCGGTGTGGATTCTAGGTTTGCATTAATTTCTTGTTTCAGTTTTTCTTTGACGTCTTCTGATTTTAATTTTTGTATGTTTAGTTTATCACTTTTGTAGCTTTTTTGTATCTTTTTTAAGTGAAGTTGGAATTTTGCTACAAGAGGATTGTGGTCCGATGCCACGTCTCCACCTTGGCTATTTCCAAGTGTAAAGGCGTCGTTTAGGCAGTTTAAAGAAAGTATTTATTACCGCAAGATTATATTCTAGGCAGAATTCTATAAGGCCTTCTCTTCTCTCATTTTAAACACCGAGTCCATATGGTCCTACAGTAGACTCACATCTTCCTTCTCCAACTTTGGCGTTAAAATCACCCATGACTACTGTTATATTATGCTAATACCAATAGGGGCATTTCTGAGGGATATCTTTACCTACCTAGTTAAGTTGCATTGATTGCGTTCTCATCATTTGTCATATGTGGTAAACCTGAAAATATGCACTTTTAATAAATGCATATGCACTTATACATTTTATCCAAAATATGCTAATATGCATTTAATAGGCATTTTACATATTTGCCCTATTATTAATTATGATATTCGTAAGGTCACATTTTCTTTTCAACTTGTCAATCTCTTTGTACTAATTAGTCACCCACTCTTCCTTTGCATTTATTTTTTTTTATTTTAATCTGAAGAGCAAGAGTCTTTTCTTTCATTCATGAGCAATAAAACTTTTTCCTACATCCATACATTATGCTTTCTTTTTGGGGTTATTAGTTTTCAGTTTCAGATTAAACATTTATTTTTGATAAGATATATAACGACTTTTGCCAAACAGCCAATTTTGAAAATAATTCCCTTACCTGTAAAAAATTCATATTAATAATATATTAAATATGCGTCGTCTTCAAAGGTTTTAAAATGTTCGCAATTTCGCATTTATTATATTTTCAAAGAATGTTTGTAAACGAAGATTCACTAAAATATATCATCTCATTATATATGTATCTGCTTCAACTGTTCATTTTCGTTAACCGAAAATAACATAGCGCTTACATACTTGCACTTTGAAATTAATATACCTCCAGCTATATTAATAATACCCTCCAGCCTAATTAGCCTGACAGTTTCTGTATCGCTCCTTTCAACAATTAAACAGACAAAACTTCAACTTTAACAAGTCTGAGTAAGTCGTTCGCTCAGCGAAGCAGTTATTATTTAATTCCGGAATGCAAATAGGTGTCCTATTCGTTTTTGTTCCACCTCTTTCAGAAAGCAGCCGTTGAAATTGCTTCATCAAGTCTTTCGGAGACGGAGCGGAACTGCCCCGGGTCGTAGTTTGAATATACTTTTATTTAATTTTTCATTTTCGCCAGTCGTTTTTCTTTTCGCTGAATGCAACTGTGTGCATTTCGTTAAAAGTGCCGGTGGTGTTGACGAATACCAAGAGACAGTAGAGGCACGGAAGGGTGTCTTACTGACATAAAGTCTACGAGATGGTGAAAGAATCATTTCATAGAATTTTGTTTAGGATTTATAAAGTTGTGTGTAGTTTAGTAACCAAAACATCAACTAAATAACCAAATCATCATCAGTCATTATCAAGGAATATTTAGAAAGGCGTTTAGGAACAGATCTTTGAATTTGAATATTTTTTAGGCACAGGCTTGTATTTATAACTGTTATGTAATAATTGCTTTAGTGTATAGATTTCATATGTAGTAAATCTGTCCCTCCTGAAGTCTGCTTGATATTCTCTATCTATAGTTTCTCGATATTTGCTATAACTACCGACCTTATTTTTTCTTGCAAATAGCTGTAGTGTACTTCTCATTTCTTGTAGTGTGTCCAAAGTGTAGTGTTTCATTCATAGTGTGTCCAAAGTATTCCAATTTTCATTTGTATACACAGGCAGCTGTGAGATTTTCCAATTTTGATAGAGCGAGTGGAGGGTGGTTGTGTGGTGTTAATGATAAGATACAACATAAGTTGAGGGAAGTAGATGATCAAATGATTATAGATATAAAAGTAGGTAATGAAAAAGTAAGCATTATTCCATTGTATCTAAGGCTAGGAGAGTACTGGGAGGAGTGTTTTGAAAATGTTAAAAGAGGTATATCAGTACAAAATTCAGATCAGAATGTTGAAAATAGTTTAGTTGTAGGTGATTTTAATGCAAAGTTGGAGAAGGAAGGGATTCTAGGTGACGAGCTTGATGAAGATAGGGTATACAGAAGGACAAGCCTAAGTGAAAGAAGAGTTTCTAAAGATAAGATGATTAATCATCATGGAAAAAAATTAATTGAGCTATGTGAAATGTACCTTAAACCTAAAATTTACTATGCCAAAACTTGATGTCATAACAAGGTGGAATTCCACGTTCGACATGTTGAGATGGAGTCTAAATATGCGAAAAGCATTTAATATCCTTTGTGATAATGTAGAAAATCTTAATGTTTTTAAAAGCATTTCCTTAATTTTAGAAGGTGAATCATATGTTACTCTGCCTATGGTAATAATTGGCATCAATATGATGTTGGATAGACTAGAATCGTGGCTGGAACTTGACAATAAACCTGATCGAGACAAAACCGATGAAAAGATCATAAATAGCATTCAAGCGGCAAGGGACAAAATCATTAAACATTATAAGAGAACCAACTGGATGTACTGTGTTGTCTTAATTTTAGACCCCCGACATAAAGTGGAAACATTCTCCAAAACAAATTGGGGAAAAGAGTTGCAGCTAGAAGCAGTTAAATATTTTGAAGATATTTTTAGAGCACAGTATTTTAAGGCTGACTCTCTGCCAATGTCTGAACACTCTGCTGGACCATCTGTTCCAGTAGCACCATCTTCATCTTCAAACCCTAGTTTAGTCGAAAAGTTTGAAATCGATCTACTAAGTTTGTTTAGTAGAAAATCTCTCCATAATGCAGACGCAGACGACGATATGGCCTGGCGTTACGAAATCGACAAATATATTTCTGACCCACGAGCTGACAGTACTAAAAATATTTTAGAATGGTGGAAGAGGCATGAATCCATTTTTCCAAACCTCGCCACAATGGCCAAAGATTTTTTATCAACGCAAGCGTCTTCAGCTCCAGTCGAAAGGCAGTTTTCTAGAGCTGCCCTAACCCTTACCAAACAAAGAAACCGATTAGGCGATAACTCCGTGAGAAGCCTTATGTGTCTGAAATCGTGGATGGCAAATGAAGACATTAAAGATTTATTTTAGATAGTTACACTCCATTTCTGGTGATTTTTTTATTGTTTATTTTATTTTTTGTTGTTTTATTACCAGAATTCAGAATATTTCGTTTTGTTACTTTATTTATTGCTGATTCTACTACTGTTAAAATCTTTGTTTACAAAGTTATCAAAATACTCCTTCTACTCCTTCACATCTTTATCACTAATATTGTGTTATTTTCTCTTTGGGTATATCCAATCGGCCTAAAAAAATTTGCTTTCTTTGTTACAGCTTCTTTTCATTCTCTCTCGTATTCATTTTATACGCTCCAGTCGCTACTTTAACTTTTGCAACTGACTGCTTTCTGTTCGACTGCCTTATAATTTTAAAATTGTTCTGTCATTTTTTTGTTCCTTATACTTCGGTTGTCCCCAATCAGCTTTTTTTATTTCAACTTATTTTTCAAAGTATTTTAACTGAAGAACCTCAAACATTTGCCATATTTCTCTGAATTTTCTGTTTTGAGGTGGCCACATTCTTCGTTAACTTCTAATATCAGTTCCTTTATTTTTTTTTATAATTTCAGATGTTTTGACTTTGCTTCCTTTTTACTTTAATATCCAGCATAAATAACAATCTCAACAATATTCACTTGCCGACCTTTTATTCACATATTTTTTTGCAATAATATTGCGATAAGTAGTTTAATAATGAATTAAACCGGTATTGTAGATTTAGTTTATTATTTATGTTTTTAAACTTAAATACCATCAGTTTATCTTAATTCTAAAAAAGATGTAATTATTTTTTCGTAGAATAACATTATTTTTTAAAACACAAAACACAGCCTCGGGATTTTTCTCATTTTTTGTATGGCAGCTTCCTTTTTCCTCATTTGCCGCTACGACCCTGCGGCAAATTTAGTAAAAATAGTAACTTCCGTCGACTAATTGGACGAAAAGGTAAATACGTCCTTAGCTTTCCTCCACAATTTCACTTTTCTGCTTTTTTCTCTTCGGAATATTCTCTTCTCTTCGTTGCGATCTGCCAGTTGCTATTCTCGTAATAGGACAGCCGTTATGAGCGTGTGCTCTGTTTTTCAGCAGAGCTTGCTTTTAATGGACGTTTTTAAAATAAATTGTATATTTTTTCACACGTCCAAGTATACGAGGTAGTCTCTTTGTGACAGGGCTCATCACATATTCCTAATGTTAATACATCAAGACCATTTAGGTCAGTTTATCGTATTTTCGTTATTAATATCAGGTGAAGTATTCTTCTTCTGTTAGTGCCTAAGCGCTGTGGAAGTTTTGACAATCACGTTGATCCAAATAATTTTTTGGTCTTTCTGGCTTACTGTCTGATTACTGAGTACTTGTCGGACTATACAGACTATGTATCCAAAACAAGTCCTTTTTGAACGAAACTACGAATAAAAGTGAAGAATCTTCTATATTTCCATGTATAATTAGCGAAAAGGAAAAGTTTGTAGACGTATTGACCAACTCTCATTCTTCATTTTTAATAAAACTGAGTTTAAATATTCAAAATAAACATATGGACTCTAATGTTCGACTGAGTGTCTGACAAACAGCATTTATAAACTAAATTTATGTATATCTACAGCACAACAGGTCCTAAAGAAACATGGCTTGAAATTTTTTTACTATTTTACTCCGTTTGCTTCTGTCTATGACCGCAATTCTCCAATTGGTTATCCCGATTGTTTGTAAGTCTTTCTTAAACGCTTCTAGCCACTTTTTTGGTGGTCGTCCTCTTCTTCCTTTTTCTCTCAGCAGCTAGTCCTTTGCCCACATTTCATCTGCTATTCTCGCAAGATGGCATAACCATCTCAGTCTCTTTGCCCAGATGATCTGGCCAATTTCTGGTTTCCCGTAATAGCTCTTCCATCTCTGCATTTTTTCGTCTCCCTTAAACCCACCCATTGTATTTTGGCCGTGAGTTGGATTACTGTTCGGTATAGTCTCAATAATTTTGCCTCTCGGAGATGTTTTTTGCGCTTTGTAGTTTATGTAGAGCTCTGACAGTCTTGCTTCCTCTCGAAATTTGCTTTTCCAATTTCTTGGCTTTCTTTCTCTTTACTTGTTAAAGTTACTCCTAGAGACTTTATTCCTAGTTGTTTGTCGTAGTCTTTAGTTGAGGGCCTTCGTATGTGGTCTGCCATCTATCTACATACTTTGATTTTTCTCATTACTAATCAGTCCATATTGTTTAGCCTTTAGTTCTTTCCAATAACACCACATCGTCCGCAAAGGCTAGGACTTGCTTTCTGTTGTCATAAGTCATACCTTTCGTTCGTATTCCACTTTCTCTCAATATTGTCTCTAGCAAGAAATTATTAGAAAGAGTATTATGGACAGAGTATCTCCCTGCTTTAGTCCCCTTCTCACTTCATATCTTCCTGTTGGGCTTCTTTCTATCCTTACTCTATTCTTGGTTTTTATTAAGATCATTTTTTACTAGTCTAATGATCTTTTCTAGAATTCCAAGTACTCTTAGGACATGGTACAAACGCCTTCTTATCACAAAATCGTACTTCAACTATTGCTCGTACGTACTGCTCTGAATAATTTTTAACACGAAAATTTGGTCTATGGTAGATCTGCTCTTTTTGAATCCTCCCGGTATTTACCAACATGCTCGTTTAAATGCCTTTCCAGTCTACTTCTTATCACTCCGGCAAGTACCTTACATGTTGTATTATAAGGATGTACCTTATATCCAGAAGAGTTTTACGAATGGGATATGATATTGCCTATCTCCATACTTCCGGCATTTTCTCTTGCTTCCAGATTTTCGTCAGCAGGCTATATATCCGCGTTATAAGTGTTTTTCCCCATGCTTGATTAGTTCTGCAAAAATACCATTGCTGCCTCCACTTTTATTATTTTTTATGCTATATATGATTTCTATTTCTTCCATGGTAGGAGTTACCATAGTTTCCAGCGTGTTCTTGACTTTCGCTTCCATTTACACATGCTCCTCTTCATTTCTATCCACTTCCTTATCAAGCAGCTCTCTGAAATGCTCTTACCATCTATCTAGCTCCTGCTTACTTCCTATTAGGTGCTATTCTTACTGTTGTAGTAATGCTGTTTTCTTGCGTCTTGGTCACTGCTCCTTTTCGGCTCTTGGTAGAAGGTTCTTACATTTTTTTTAATGTAATTTACACACTTTTATTTTTACACAATTTTTACATTTCTATTTTGGTTACTTCAAAATATTTTGTTCATATATTTTAGTCTTCCCTCGTTTTATTTGCTAAGGATTTTCTTGCAATCGGCATTAACCATTCTGTATCGCTTTCCTTCTTTACATAACCTAACCACTTTTGAGCTGCTTCCTTACTCTAAATAAAATAAATTTACATATTATAAAAACAACGGGATCTCATATTTATATGATAGTTTAAAAGAAATGGAAGTGAACCATTCAAACCTTGAATTTAACTTTCGGCAGGTTAGCAAACCAAGTTTAAACTGTAAAGGAAGTTAAGAGTCAAAAAATCTTGAATTATTAATTTGAATATTCATGGAAATATTAGGTTGAAGGTTGCACAACCATAAATATGAATGGCACTAAATTAATCATTGTGTAAAATTAAGGAATGATATATTTGAGTTGCACGAGGTAAAAGCAATGACCAGAGACTGAGAAATTTGGAGACGGATTACGATGACTACTACACTCCCTCCGGGGAGTCAGGAGTAAAGAGAGAGATATTTTGGTCTTATATAATTCTTATTTAATATAGCAGAGTCCAAGAAGGCTTTCGTAGAAGAGTTTTTTCTATACATAAAATTTTGACATAACAAAATAACAAAATAACATTTGACATAACATAACAGAAAAACCTACTTATTGATTCGAAATTGATTTGAAAAACTTCTTCTTTATGTGCCATTTCCTCTAAGAAGATTGGCAACCATCATGGCAATTCGCACTTTCGATACTGCTGCTCAAAAGAGGTCAGCAGAAGTATAGTTAAACCAAGCTCTCAAATTGTTTAACCAGGAAAGGCGTCTTCTTCCGCTATTACTTCTACCGTGTATTCTTTCTTGCATTATTAATTGCAGTGTTCTGATTTTAATTGTATTTTAAACCTCTTTATCTTTTCCTATTCTTCTCAACACCTCCATATTCGTGACCCTATCCACCCAACTTATTCTTAATATCCTTCTGTAGGCCCATAACTTGAAGGCTTCTAATATGTCCGAAACATCTTTCTTTAATGTCCAAGCCTCCAACCCATAAAATAATACAGAGAACACGTAGCATCTTAGAAGTTCCTATCTTTAAATAAATTGAAATGCCCTCATGCAGAGTACTTTTTTCAGTTTGTTGAAAGAATTTCTTGCCTGTCCTATTCTTGCCTTAATCCCTTCTTTGTACTCATTATTTTCGTTAATTATTGTACCCAGATATTTATATTTTTCAACTTTTTTAATTGGTTGTCCATGTATCGTTATATTTTCTTGGCTCTGTTGGGTTTTTGTAATAAGCATAAATTGTGTCTTTTTTGTGTTTAGGGACAGTCTGTTTTCTTCACTGACTTCTACCACTCTGTCAACCATTTATTGTAAATCCTCAAGACATTCCGCTACTAAAATAGTGTCATCGGCAAACCGTATATTATTGATTGGTCGGCAATTTATTTTTATTCTCATAGTTAGTTCTTCTAGTGCTTTCTGGATTATTTCCTCTGAATACAAATTGAACAAAGTAGGAGACAGGACACAGCCCTGCCTGACGTCCCTCACAATCTGTATTTCATTTGAAAAGACGTTGTTCTCTTTTACCACACTTTTTATCTGACCTTATCGAACGCTTTGTTGTAATCCAAGAAACAAATATACTGGCTGATTAACATCCATGCACCTTTGCACAAGTACATTCACAGCGAATAGGGCTTCCCTCGTTCCCAGTATATTTCTAAATCCAAATTGTGTGTCACTTAAGTCTTAATATTACTTTTATGGCAAGCTAAACGAGCTTTAAAGGACCAGCGAATTTTGCCAATGTAACAAAAATTCCAACCAGCAGCTCCATTTATACAATAACCCAAGGCTTTGTGTTTGCCTAGACAGAGGTGCTTTAGTCTTGAAAGTTCATAACAGTTTCAATGTTGTTTAGAGCAATTTGAACCCGTTAATTAGTAAACAATTAAGTAAATTTAGCAGTAAGTTGCGACAAATAAGGCAAGGGTTTTTATTTGGAACATTTTTTTCTACGGCATACAGACTTTTTTTTATTTTTTTCCATTTTCTCCCCTACGAGAGGGTTTTTAGTTTGAAGCCGGGGGTAGGAGTGGTAAACTTTTTTGCATATTTTATTGGGATCCCAAAATGGACATTCTTAGCAAAATTAAGCTTGTTCTTATGATTTTTAGAGGTCAACTCTCTGCTGACTGGACTATATACCAAACACTTCTATAATTATACTTAATATTTTTTATCATGTTGAAAAAAGGTAGATTAATATTTTGGCAGATATTAAAATTTACTAAAATTGAGCTAATAAATATGCTAGAAATAACCTTGAGCTAAGTAATACTGGAAATTTCTATAATATTCTTCGCTTTTTTTGCATATTTCTCATAACATTTATCTAAATTTTCAATCCATTTATATTGTTCAACATCTGCATCTGAAATTACCGCAGTCAATATTTTATCTGAAATTCTAAATGTAGTCGACATGCCATCAACTGATGACGCTGATATCGTTAACACATACTTTTTATATACACATCGATTCAATTAGGCTGATATAAAAATACAGGTGGGTACAATTTGGCCTTTATTAAATTTCCACTCAGCGCAGCGGACCGAACATTTTTCCGTACCCATTAAATTTGAAATTTTCATTTATACTCGACGATACGTTGCAAAAAGACCTTTTCAGGGCCGTATTAGTTCGGTGCAAGGAATATAGTGCTTCTACTGTATAAATATTTCATAATTTGTCGACATATTTTATTACATTCTTTTTGGTTTCTAAATATTGTATGAATAACTTTTCTTTTGTGCTTTTTTCTTCATTGTTTTCATTTTTGGTTCTCCGAGATCGCTGTCTTTTGCTTACCTTTGCAATTCTCAATATTTTCTTTTTCTCAATTTTCTAAATGATAAATAATTGGAAAAAATAAAAACGAATCAATTAGTAACTATCAAAGAGAACTAACAAAAGGTAGCACAACTGATTATTCCCTCTGCAAAGCTACTAAAAAATTAAAACGACCGATCTTGCAAAATCTTTCATTAAGAAATACAGATAGAAACTGGACAAAAAGCAATTTAGAAAAGGCTAGTACATTTGCTGAATATCTAGAGGAAACATTTTAGTCAAATGAAGGTGATAACATACTTAAGTAGGAAAAGACCACACAGGAAGGAGGTGAAACTAAACTTTTTCTTCTCCTTGTGCCACTCCTATCGGAGATTGGAAATCATCAAGGTTATCCTGACCTTGTTTACAACTGACCTAAAGAGTTCATTAGTGGTACAGCCAAACCACTATCTCAAATTACGCAACCATAACATTTTTCTACTGCCTGGATTCCGTTTTTCTTCTATTTTTTTTGCATTATATTTTGAAGTAATGCGTATTCATGTCCTCCCATCAGGTGACCCAAATATTCGAGTTTTCTTCGTTTAATCGTTGACAAAATTTCTGGGTCTATTCCTATCCTTAGATATCCCTATAAGCATCCCTAGAGGGATGCTTATATCTCTGTTGCAGAAGAATTTCCCCATCTTTATGAAGGTGGCCCTGGTAATTTCGATACGTCTTTTTATTTCATAATAGCTTTCTGATTCCAAGATTGAGAATTATTCGCAGATCTTTATTATCTATGTCCTTGCATGTATGGATATTGTTATGTTAACATGCATGTACTTCCTGATTAACGTCTAGGCATCTTTGTCTGAGAACATTCAAACCGAAGAGAGTTTCTCAAGTACCTAGTCCTTTTCTGAACCCCATCTGTGTATCACTAATATCTGAATCCAACTTTTGATAAACTCGGTTGTGGATGACTTTTAGAAAAATCTTTAGTAGATGGCTCCATAAAGATATTGTTCGATGTTCTGAACATTCTTTTGCATTGGATTTCTTTGGCAGTGTAACGAATGTAGACAACAGCCACTCTTGAGGTATAGTACCAGTTTTGTGTATTGTGTTAAATAAGTGCAATTTAATACCTATTGAGTTATCATTTAAGAGCTTTAGAAATTCAGTAGGAACCTCATCAGATCGATTTGCCTTTCCAGTTTTGGAATTTTTAAGTGCCACTTCTACTTCACATTTAGGATTTCATGTCACCATTTACCATTTACCTGAACAATGTTATTTCTGTTGTCCCCAAACAATTTTCTTATGTATTCACTTCATCTATTAATTTTCTTTGTTAAATCTATAATAATCTTTCCGTCTTTGTTCTTAAGCAAACTAAACTAGTCACTCCAAAAGAAGTGTCCACCGAAATAAAAAACAAACATCAACCCAAGGAAAGCACGTGACTTTGATTTAACTACTAGGGAAATCCTTAAACAATTCCCTAGAAAAGCCATAGTAAAGCTGATATATGTTATAAATGTCTCTTTAAGTAAAAACTTAAAAGTAAACCTATTTCGCTAAGGATAAAACTTGTTCCCCAAGGGAAAAGCTAGCGACTTATGACTGGTGCGCGAAACAAAGGCATCAGGACGAGGTGTAAGGACAAACACACCTGCATCTTCGCACAACCTCTATTGCTGCTTTTCTTGTCGTAATTATTGTTTTCATCGATCTAACATAGTTTATTACTTTCGGTGAGATCCAGCCCAAACATTTGTCAACATTAATAGAGAGTGTTAGTCAATTACATTTCCAGTGGTAACAAAAGGTTTCGAAAATATACGCCCTTGTCCAGGTTGCAGATCAAAAAGTTCCTTTGTCCTTGGCATTGAATAGGAGTTGAATACCATGCTTCTCTGACCACTCTAAAAGGAAAATATCATTTCTTCCATTTTAGGGTACCTTTATATATCGTGGTGACTGCTAAAATTCCCTACGTGTATAGGATATTCGTAGAGGTAAAGAACATGTGCAGTCCAGGTTTAATAATAACACTTTTTTGACTGTATTTGGAATATGGAGTGGTAGTGGGTTGTAAGGGGTAAGGGAGTAAGGGTGGTGAAGAAAAGGATCAGAGTAAAACGTTCATTGTTATGTTAACGACAAAGTTTTGAATCTCCTTGATAATTTGACGGTGCGTAGAAGCCAATGAAGATGATAACAAAATACAACTGCTTCTTTTAATACATAGTAACTAGACACAATTCAAATTATTCATTAATGATTAATAACAATACCACTTATTCTATTCTTTCATTTGACCTTACACTATCACTTTCTTAAAAGTTATTTGGTTTTTATCTGTTGTTATTAGTATTTTAACTTCTTTATTTATCATTTATTATAGCAATAAACCATTTCAAACATTCATACTTTCAATATTATTATACAGTCACTTTTAAGCCGGACCTGGCACCTTTTCCCAAGACCTAACATACCATTAGGATAATAAGGTTGAATGTAGCAGGGAAAATTTGATTGGGCGAGAAAAGTTATCTTGTGAAATACATCAAGAATTTTCCACCTCTATTATGTCATATTTCGTCGGTCTGTTTTCATCGATATTTTATCTCGCCCACCCGTTGAAGAATATCAACGGAATTTGATGGTGGAGAATGCCGGAATCGCTTGTAATTTGTACTTCTTGACGTATTTTCTCCCTTGAACTGTCTAAATTTCACTGATAGTCCTAGTCATAACAAGACGACACTTGGAAGGTTGTGGTTGCTGATGATGATGAAAAACGGGTCTCATTTTTGAGCGATGTAACCGTAACGTTAGCTATTACTTTTCGTTTAATTTAATTTTTATTTTAAGAATCACAAAACTTATTAAAACTATATAGAAAGATTTATTAAAGCCTAATCAATTTTTAAAAGCATAATACACATTTCAATTATTAGAGAAAAACTATGTACTACTTATATTACATCATGTATAGTTGTACGAAATTGAAATTCGCCAGTGAATGTCATAATGTAATGGTATAATTTAGACTTTACATGAATCCCATGGAATTGTGCTGTATTAGGGAATAAAAAAGCTTATTCACTTGCCAAAGTAGGTCGTTGTCTTTGTCTAGTAAATATAAAGGTGTAAAAAGATGAATATTTTCCTTTAAAAAAATGTACTGAATAAATTTAAAAAAGAAAGTCCTTTCAAATATAAAGGTATTTGAATGACGTATTTCAGGAAACCCAAAAATCACAAATTTATGAAATTACAGTTTTCTGTAATTTTTGGTAGTATATAGATATACGCACTTAACAGTAAACAGAAACACCATAACTCACTAAATTTACATACACTTGTTGCCAGTTGAAAATTTCATGTATTGCAGATATTTTAAGTAATGGAAATTGAAAATGAGTCTTCAGTGCCCAAAAAAAGCGGGGAATACGTAATATCAGTGAATATAAAAGAGAAGTTATTAAAAACTCTAGAGTTAAAGGGTCTGCCTATAAACGCTGGAGTGGTGCCTTGGCGCCTGAAGTGAATCAAGGACCAGACTGCAAGTAAGCCTTAAAGCTTTAAAATATTACTAACTAGCTAAACAATATCTAATATTTTATTATCGTAATTTTAATGATACTTATTTTTAGATGTCGCCAAAAATGCTTTTTACGAATTTCTGAAGAAACACGCATTCAATTATTTGGAAACTTCAGGAGCCTTAACACCAAGAACGAACAAGATTGTTTGCTACAATCGCTTATTTCAGTCCATGAAGTTGCACGTCGAAGGCGCATAAAACCAGCTGATATTTCTTGCAAGCCTGATAGACTAGCTTCTTTTGAATATACAATTCAGGGACGAACAGGTACAAATAAAATCTGTAGAAAAGCATTTATTGCCAATTTTGGCATTACCAATGATCGGTTGCGTCGCTTAACCACGTTAAGACGAGAGGGGCAAGTTCCTATAGATAAACGAGGTAAAAATCAATCTGGCAATGCGAAGTCACGATTTGTTATACATTCAATCATACAACATATTGCTTCGTTTCCGGTCAAAACTGCCCATTATATCAGTAGAGAATATAGGTATCTAAATGAAAAATTAAATATTTCTATAATGCATAAGTTGTTTAAAGAGGTTCACCTAGAACAAAACGTTAAATATTCATATTATAAAAAGATTTTTAAAGAACAATTTTCATTATCTTTCGGTCGCCCACAAGTCGACACCTGCTCTACATGTAAAGAGTTAGAAACTAAAATAAAAAGTAAATTCTTAAATGAAACAGCAAAAAGAGTGGCATTGGCAGAAAAAACTGTTCATAAGAAACGGACAAACAAATTTTATAACAAACTTAAAACCATTTCAGAACTTTGTAAAGTAGATGATAATGTAGGTGGTATTTGCATTGATTATATGCAAAACGCACTACCGGTTATCCCTGTCCAGGAAACATTCTATTTAAGACAACTTACTGTTAATGTTTTATGTATTCATAATCGGAAACATGATAAGGTAACATTCTATGTGTATCATGAGGGAACAGGAACTAAAGGGCCTAATGAAGTTGTATTATTTTTATTACATTTTCTTGACAACAATCCAGAATTTAACCCTCCTTTAGTCGCTATCGGTCTCACACACCGACGACAGAATTTTTCATTCGGGATTTACAAATAACTGTTATTTTTCTATCGCCACTTTCTGTACCTCTCCCTATCAACCAAACTCGTGTTAGTGTACATTCTTACATTCCTGGGTACAGTTGTGTGAGTTTTATAGTTATTTTTGGTGCCAGACTCCGTAGCGACTAACGGTGTAGCTATTATTTGTTGCAGAACTTACAGAACAGGTAAATACTTATCATCTTATTATTGCATTTTATCGGTAAGTTTTTGTCAATTCTTATTTATAGATGTCCTTTACAGCCTAACAACTTTGATTCCAACGCTTGTTGCAATTATAGACAATGGTTTCTACCAACGATGAAAATTATTTTGACGATAAGTTAAATAAAAGCGAAATCGTTCAAATTGAGGAACGTGTTGGTGGAAATGAATCGGAACAAGATGTGACAGATGAGAAAAGAGAAAGTGGAAGTAATACCTTAGCATTTATTGGAAAATATAGAGTTACTATAGAGCTTTTTACCTTCTTAGAAATGGATACAGGCTGATCTGTCGTTTTGAGGGGGAGATATCTCACCTTTCTTGGGTAGTTTGGTAAATTTTGGGAGGAACCAACTCACTTCTCGTGGGGTGATCTTTGAGGACAGACGTTTCGCTCATATTATCGTCTCTGTGTTACCTTAGCTACAAGTAAAGTATATTAGCTTCAGTGAATTAGTGTAGCAGCCATCGAGAATTACTGTAAGTTATCATAATCATAGTATCTTCAATTATCTGGCGAATAATATGGTATGGTATCATATAATCTTCAATTATCTGGACGAATCTAAGTTCATCCATTTCTACACCTGTAGTTAAGATTAACTACCGATTTAACTATTGAATTCAAGGAACATTTAATAATTACATATGAACTTTCAATCAGTTTTTAAGAACTTTTAAATTATGAACATTTAAGTCTCAGTTTATCATTAAATAATAGTGCGAAACAAATAATTAACTGCGACCAAGTGCGGGTTGGTTAAATTTTTATTTCTGTAATCGTGTCGTGTTCTTTGAATTTAACTTTAATTAACTTTGTGTTATTTGTTATTCATTTTTTTATTTACTGTACCCAGTATCTCGAGATATGCCCATTAAACAGCAAAGAGAGACTTTCTTTAATCAACTTAAGTGGAATATTTTTAAATAGCATCAGACTCTCTTCGCTGATAATTTAAACTGTGTATGATTTCATTATATTGTATTTGTAAAGGTATTTCCTAATTATAATACTGTTCATTTCTATATGTATACAACCATTGATCAATATAATATAATATAATATATTTTTTTTTGTTTATGTAGAGTGTTGATCAAATTTATTTAATAATTAACTGTTGATATCTTTCCTTGGATTTGGTCTCAGAACCAAAATATCTTTCCTTATCTCTTTTCTTTTCTAAGGTTTCTTAATTTTCTCCTTAAACCCAAAAAATTGAGTGGCGCCCTGTTTCTATCTTATCTTATCTTTGGTAATTTTACCCATCTATCTTTTTGTTTATTTCTGTATCTTTTCTAATATATCTTATCTTGTTCTATCCTTACGTATTTCGTCCGTTGGACCCATTTCCGGTTCCAAAAGCTAGTTTCGAACCCACGACAACTCGCTCTCCACCAACCACCTGGCTGCCGTTCGCAGTGTCTCCATTGGTGACCTTTCTAGCACCATCCAAAATGGTTTTTCGAGGTTACAACTCAATTATTCGTGAGTTTATACAGCATTTTACAAACACATATATTGTTCTGAAGCTATTTTCTTGTGGCATTGTAAATTAATTACTATTAAACTGGGAATAAGCCACAATTAAAGATAAAAATACGTTTATTGACGTTTCAATTTCCACTTCGGAAATCGTTCTCAAAATACAAACAGTAAATTAAACAAATTTTGTTTTTTGTTACATAGTGAAAAATTCTTCTAATAATTTAATTTTATCTGACTCATTTATATTGACAATTCAGACATACATTATGCATTTTAAAGTAGACGACTTTAAAATGATATTGCCAATATTGTTGAGTTGCGCTCCTGGGACGACTTTACTTATAAGATAGTTCATTCGATTACATGAAATCAACTTTAACTTGAGAATATCCGTCAGAAAAAAATCATAGCATGTAATTCGTCTTTAAAAAGACAAACACATGACATGATGACAGTAAAATTCTCCTGTTAGTGATTCCATAGTAAATTATGAGGGAAAAACCAGGAAAAAAACCTCATAATACTATCCCGACATTGTAAGTATTTGTTCGTGAATTTAGTTTACCTTCAACAAACATCAAAATTCTGATTTTATATGTTACGTTATTTAAAAAACATAAATGATGTATCCTCTATATGTTACTGACTTACTAATACTGGTATTTTCTTATTAATAACTTCCTCTTTCAATATTGGTAACCAGATCCTACTACATTCTGCCGAGGAATTTGCGACACAATTGGCCTCATTTAGCATAATTAGAGCCGCTTCTTTGATTTTTCTTTTTTTACCATCCGTTTCTTTTAGGACTACATTTGAATTATTCCATTGAACCCTATGTTCATTATCCCATGCGTGTTTACAGATTTGAGATCTATCAAATTCTTTATTTTTAATATAAGATTGATGTTCACTTATTCTAACATTTAATGGCCTTGATGATTCACCTAAATAAAACTGATCGCATTCACAAGGTATTTTATAAATGCAATTCTTTGTCCTTTCTTGTTCATTGTTAGGTTTGGTTTTGGACAAAATAGATCTCAACGTGTTTGTTGTTTTGAATGTTGTTGAAATGTTGAATTTATTTCCTATCCTTTTAAGTTTTTCTGATAGTCCTTTATTTTAATTTTATTTTTCTATAAGGGATAATTAAATCCTTATACGATAGAGCCAAAATTACTTGTTCTAATGAAAATTCGTTCTTGGAGGAGAAACATTTGTTAACATCTGTTTTATTAAAAAATGATTATCCTTTATCGTTTATAAATAAGGAATTTTCAACAATCGATCGAATAGAACAGAACAACTTAGAACGAGATCCTACAGCATACACAAGGAATAATATGAGGAAAATAACAATACCGTACATAAAAGGACTATCAGAAAAACTTAAAAGGATAGGAAATAAATTCAACATTTCAACAACATTCAAAACAACAAACACGTTGAGATCTATTTTGTCCAAAACCAAACCTAACAATGAACAAGAAAGGACAAAGAATTGCATTTATAAAATACCTTGTGAATGCGATCAGTTTTATTTAGGTGAATCATCAAGGCCATTAAATGTTAGAATAAGTGAACATCAATCTTATATTAAAAATAAAGAATTTGATAGATCTCAAATCTGTAAACACGCATGGGATAATGAACATAGGGTTCAATGGAATAATTCAAATGTAGTCCTAAAAGAAACGGATGGTAAAAAAAGAAAAATCAAAGAAGCGGCTCTAATTATGCTAAATGAGGCCAATTGTGTCGCAAATTCCTCGGCAGAATGTAGTAGGATCTGGTTACCAATATTGAAAGAGGAAGTTATTAATAAGAAAATACCAGTATTAGTAAGTCAGTAACATATAGAGGATACATCATTTATGTTTTTTAAATAACGTAACATATAAAATCAGAATTTTGATGTTTGTTGAAGGTAAACTAAATTCACGAACAAATACTTACAATGTCGGGATAGTATTATGAGGTTTTTTTCCTGGTTTTTCCCTCATAATTTACTATGGAATCACTAACAGGAGAATTTTACTGTCATCATGTCATGTGTTTGTCTTTTTAAAGACGAATTACATGCTATGATTTTTTTCTGACGGATATTCTCAAGTTAAAGTTGATTTCATGTAATCGAATGAACTATCTTATAAGTAAAGTCGTCCCAGGAGCGCAACTCAACAATATTGGCAATATCATTTTAAAGTCGTCTACTTTAAAATGCATAATGTATGTCTGAATTGTCAATATAAATGAGTCAGATAAAATTAAATTATTAGAAGAATTTTTCACTATGTAACAAAAAACAAAATTTGTTTAATTTACTGTTTGTATTTTGAGAACGATTTCCGAAGTGGAAATTGAAACGTCAATAAACGTATTTTTATCTTTAATTGTGGCTTATTCCCAGTTTAATAGTATTTAACAAACATATATGGTGCAAAAGTACGCATCTTCAAATTTCACCTATCAAAATTCGGGTACAATCGGACTATTAGTCTGCAATAGCTCTTTTGCCATGTACCCAATGTCCCTCGAAGTTATAATTTCTTAAAATTAAAATAATAATATTGTAGGTCCCTGTATGTGATCAAAATTAACGTTCTTGAAACGTTATCGACATCTGCAATCATTTGCCACCCACCTGAAGCATTTATACCTTTTTAAAAATCATTTCCAAGAAACAACGCCATTACCCTCTGGCAAATACTCTGTTCGTGTCACTCGTATATAACCATTACCATAATTTCTAGGTAAAATTATTTTTATTCTTGGGCCGCTGGATTTATTATTGCGTAGAATTCACAAATATATGCTTTTGGAATGTGAGCACCTTTTGACGACTTATTAGCAGACAACACGAAACCTACACACTGAGCTCATAGGCCTCATGTTTTTGTATAATGTTGTATAACTGACAGGAGATAAAGTATGGTTAAAAATATGACCTAAGAATAAAATATATGGGGTAGATAGCAGGGCACTTTTTTGTCTCAATTAAATGTAATGGATGGAAATGCCCTATTAGGGGCCGTTTTCACGTGAAATTGATGTTGCGTTCCGTAAGATTGTTTTGGTGAATGTTTAGTTAGAAAAGAACATAAAGTTGATTTTTTTTAATGTGTAGCATTTTGTGAAGTTGTATTTGTTGTGGAAATTTCTCTCAATGATTAAATAGTTAAGTGAAAATAAAGGTCAAATTGTTTTTTGTTAAAAAATTCGTTGCACATCATTTGTTAGCTGTGCAAAAGTTGTTATTATTATTGCTGCATTCATCTATTCAGAGTTACTTAACAACCACCGTGTCACTTGTTTTTATACGTATTGTTGAACTGAAGTCACCGCATAAGATGATTTTTTTTGTCGTACCAATTTTTCCTATTTAAATGTTTTAATAAAAGTAGATAGGTATCTTGATTGTATACCCATTCATAAGTATTTACACCGTATATTCCCAGTGGACTAACTCTGTATCTCTATGTTGAATATTCGCTTATAGTATATATACAGGGTGGTCTTTAAGTAATTGTACAAAAAGAAACCGTTGATTCTACACTTTAAAATATTACGATTTTACGAAGTCAAGTTGTTTTAATAAAATGTTAATATTAAGAAAGATACAGGTGTTAAAGTGGAAATTTAAAATTTTATTTTTCGCTATAACTTTCATGTTTGTCAACATTTATGTATAAAAATTTACAACTGGGTACTATTAAATATCAGAAATTATAATTTGATGTACATTTTGATGTAGCTGATAGAGGGCGCCACATATGCCACATATGTGGTATACATTTGCACTTAACTTTTTTGCTCTTCAAGTTACCGGTATTTTTAATAAAACATTATAAAGATACATTGTTTTAAGTAAAAAAGGTATACCTGTTAATATCTTTAAAACTTAACAGTTTTCGAGATAATCGCATTTTAGAAATCAACTACATAATTCTGATTTATCGCAATTACTCCAGGCAACGAAAGAAAATTAAAGAAAAACATTAATAATTCTGAATTTTGGTATAAAACACCAAAGTCAATAGTTAACGAATTATTATATAAAATAAATATATCAGCAGGATAAAATAATAGGATTTAATTAATAACAAAAAAATTGGATGAAATGAAAAAGACAGCAAATATTCGATTTCACGCAAAAAGCGCCTATGTATCTGTTGATACGTATTTCGACCTAATAGGTCTCATCAGAACAGTTATTCATAGGTGTTCTCAACGTGAAAAATCAATATTTTCTGTCTTTTAGGAAGCAACACTAAAATGGCTTCAATATAGACGCAATAGCGACATCTAATAATAAAATCCGTAAAATAGTTTCGAAACACAATTCAGATTTCTGCTTATAATCTGAGCCTTCTAAAAATTGCAAGGCAAACAGACGTTGATAAAGGATGTTAAAAGGGAGATGGGGAATCTAAAATTTGCATTCCACGACGTGTCTTTACAACTAAGCAGAAATCCTTAGCGAATTGTGTTTCTCGTACTCATACAGAGTATATCCGAATAAAATGAAAAGGACAGCAAATATTCGATTTCACGCAAAAAGCGCCTATGTATCTGTTGATACGTATTTCGACCTAATAGGTCTCATCAGAACAGTTATTCATAGGTGTTCTCAATTCTAAAAAACGTCAAGAATGTGTGTATAATAATTATGTGTTTGTGATTGTAAAGTAATTTTTAAAAATTTTAAATATCGGAATAGTTTTTATGCTTAAAAAATATGACAGACTGTGATAAATTTTATCAACATTATATAAAACCATTGATGATACAACCTCATTCAGTTTGTAAGTAGCGAATTTTTAATTAATTATACAAACTTTAACAAATTATATATCACATGTGTAGCTCCCTGATGAAGGACATAACCAATGTCCGAAAGCTTGGAATAAAAATTTAGAATAGTACACGTTTTATTTTTTATTGCTGCAAACTCAATATTTAAAATTTACTTCCTTAAGTTGTCAGCAAATACTTCTGGTTTATATATACACTCACCGGCAAAATTAACGGAACCGATTCGAATTTCCTAAACCTGTTGTCCGATTTTAGTGATTTTTTATATTATTTAAGAATATCAATGAAATAATATTGTTGCTAGACAGGTCAATGTCATTTTATACCGGGTGTAACAATCATACTGTGTTTTTTCCTTTAAGTTCGAAACACCCTGTGGAATATTCTAGCATATATAAAATATTGAAATTAAAGCTCAATTATAGTCTCAGGCTTTCTTAACTTTTTTTATTTCTATCTAGAGAGTATTTTCTCTCTAGTCTATATACTGTTTAGATAATATCATAATACGAATGTTGGTGAAGTATTTTGAATTTACATTACAATGGTAGTACAATATAAAACCTGTTTAAGAAGAAATAAAACACAAAGATGTCAGACTCAACAAAATACGGATTTTAAACGCATTAACTTTATTGTACAGTTTGAACTTAAATTGTTTTCTTATGCATTTTTTTGGCTTTAATAGCGTGTGTTTCCCCTACGAGCCCTTACAACTGCAGTTATTCGTCTTCTCATACTTCTGATAACGCTATCGATCAGTTGTTGGGCAGTCTCTCCTATTCCTCAATCAAAGCAATTGTGACTTCTTCTCTGTTTTGAATAGCAGGAACCCGTGCCCTAAGTTTTCTGCCTAGCATGTCCCACATATCCTATATCGGGTTTAGGTCTGGGGAACAAGCTGGCCAATTCATCGTTGTTATACCCACTTGTAATAAGAAATATCTTACACAGTCTGCGACGTGTGGGCTCGCATTATCCTGCATTAAAATAAAATTTTCGCCAATATATGGTGAAAAAGGTACCACATGGTCTTGGAGAATATCTCTGATATACTTATCTGCTGTTAATGCTCCATCATCAATCACCACTAACTCTGTTATTGCTCCCAAACATATACCGCCCCACACCATAATTGAACCTCCACCAAAAGGTACGGTCGTAGTAAAATTGAAAGGGGCATTTCGTTCTCCTTGGCGTTGATACAATCTTTCTCTACCGTCGATGTAATTTACACAGAAACGGCTCTCGTCCGTAAAGAGAATTTGACTCCAGTGGTTATCATTCCAATTTTGATGTACTCGACCAAATTGTAGTCGTGCTAAACGATGGTGTCTCTGGAGTCTGGGAGCTTTTATTGGCACATATGACTTGAGACCGGCTTCTTTAAGTCTCTTTCTTACTGTGCGCTCAATTAAATACAAGTTTGTACTTGTTATGAACAGACAGAATGACTGTAAAATGTAAAACACAATACAAATAAACAAATTAATTTGACGTTTTGACATTTAAGACTTTCTTGTGACAAGGAGCTTTCAAAGCTATGTAGATATAGTCTATAAAATACAAATATAAAGAAATATTGCATTAATAACAGGTTCCTTTAAATTTGCCGGTGTGTGTATTAAATTGTTAACTTCTCATAGCCTACTTTGGGCTTGTTTTTAAACTAAGCAGAAAATGAGGATTTATTGATGAAAAACATGGCTAGTTGTTAACGTACCTAACTTTTTTATTATCAAACATAAGCAAATGAATCAAAAAAGAAAATGTTAAGAAAGCCTGAGGCTATAATTAAGTTTTAATTTCAATATTTTATATATGCTAGAATATTCCACAGGGTGTTCCGAACTTTAAGGAAAAAACACAGTAGGATTGTTACACCCGGTATAAAATGACATTGACCTGTCTAGCAACAATATTATTACATCGATATTCTTAAATAATATACCTATAACATACTAAAAAAATCACTAAAATCGGACAACAGGTTTAGGAAATTCGAGTCATCTAACATGTCCTATTTTTAAGGTGTTCCGTTAATTTTGTTATATATATAATATATATATATATATATATATATATATATATATATATATATATATATATATATAAACCAGAAGTATTTGCTGACAACTTAAGGAAGTAAATTTTAAAAATTCTATTATTGTAAAATAATAGAAGTGGATGATGAAACTCTGAATATCTAACCTACCTTGCAAATAAAGAAATGCTAATGCCTAAGGTTACTTAGTGGGTACTTTTGTAATCAATAGGAACCACTTTGGAAGAATTTTAGAAACCGTTTCAAAAAATTTATTTTTTCTGAAAGCATCAGCGTATTTTGAAGCTTTTTAATTAAGTATAGATATTTATATACTATAATCTACGTTTTTATAATAACCCGATTGTGTGACCGATGTAAGGCTGACATATGTTTGTAATCTAGTTTTACATAATAAAAACTGCTTATGCTCTGAAGTAGGAAACAATTAAGTAGTCTAATAAAGTCTTTTGTTTCAGGTCCTGATATTCCCCGTCGTCCATTCAAGTCTTCTAAGTCCAGAAATATACGTAGCTCACCACAAAAGTATTAAAAAACGTAACCACATAATTTATATACTATAAAAACGTTTATATATTCAACTGTTAACATAAGAAGTTCCACTCGTTATTCCAAGTACCACATAAGCATCTATTTATTATATTATTAAGAGGAATCAAAGTGAGATCAATTAAAAAACTATTAAAAAGCTTGATAAATCACAATTATCAAGCTGAGCCAACAACCGACTCGTAAGTACAGAGAAACAGATAAGCGTCCCTCGACTGACACTGCGTACAATACATAATCGAGTCGTCGCAGGAACAAATGAATGAAAATGCAGACGGCGCTCAACTGTTTTGTGAGTAAAAGAAAAGAACGACCTTACTTACGCTCTTCTCAGGTCAATGGCCACTAGATGTCTACTAAGTCTAGTAAACGTCAGAGTGATCGCAGTTGCTTCGGAGGTTCCAACTTAGAACAATCGTGACGTAAGATTGTGCGCACGTGAGATTGTTTTCGTCGGGAAACGTGGTTGTGATTGTGACTTCCATCCAAAGTTTTCGATCGTTATTTCTTTTGTCATTTGAATTTATCTAAAGTTTATATATTATGGTTTTGTGATTCGGTATTTTGATTGTAGAGCTATAATTTGTTAGTGAGGTTGTGGTATGGAGGTGACTTAAACGGAGTTAGCGAAGATGGGGGAAGAGAATAAGAAAAGGTTGAGCCAAACTTTTGATCCATTGTCTAGACTGGGAGAGTTGACGAGGTAAGTTTTTTTAGAGTTGCTCAATAAGTCTGTCAAGCTAAGGTCACTAAAAGTTTATTTAAATAAATGTTTCTACATAGGTTAAATATAATTGAAATACGTACTATTTTTTTTTAGCTGCAAGAAAGGTTAGTGCGCGGTACTCTTGCTTCTAAATACCAAATTAAATTAAACTTCTTTAAATTTAACAAAATTGGTTAAATTCTGGTTGATAATTTATTTTAGGATCACTCACTGCTTGCGCAACAGCCCCAGCAAGTCCTTTCTTGTGACCCAATAATTATTTTTAATCTTGCAGATATATCCGATTATCTTCTTACCATGCTGCAACTTGAACAAGACCCCTTCAATATTAATACGTCGCTATAATCCTCGTCTACATAATACTATAAACTTGGAACCTGCTTTAGGATAAAGTCAACCTTGTCAATTAAAATCAGTGTTTGTTTCAATAGAACAGACACTGTTTTCCAAATTTCAACTGCAGAGCCAATTAGGCTTATAGAAACAGTCAGCACTGTCATGGGATAAAAAGAAACACTTGTTTTGATAAAAAAATTACAAATAACAAAATGAATCATTGCTTGTCAAGTTAATTAAATTGATATATGGTAAAGTTACTGAGATCTTTAAGAAAACTTGCTTGTTTTCATATGACAGGAGGAAGACATCTTTTCATAGATGCTTCAACTGGCGGCAAGAGTTTCTTCGTTACATCGTCCTTCAGAAAAAAAGCACTTTTCTTCAGTTGGTAAAAATGTTTTGTTAGAAATTGATTTCTTGTAAAAAAACATAACCATTGTCTTCAAGGTGAGAGATTTTGCTAATGTAGAGATTTTGCGACAGAAACACTTATTCCAGGCTCAAGAGAAACTTTCACACGTTTATTGCGAGGTGCAGTTGCTTCTGGTTGTCTGAGAGCTTTTAGGAATTTCTTGAAAGTGTCGTCAATAGCAGCGACAGGAGTTGTGGCTCCTGAATCATCTGAAGGTGGTAACATCTTTAGTACTTGATTTACACGCTTAACATTGTTTTTTTGGTGAACTAGGGAACTTACTCTTCTGTATAGTAGCTTCATAACGTCCAGGTCCTTTTTTTCTATCAGCAACAATTGCTCGCCATGCAATTTTCATTGGTCGAAAGAATGCTACATCTAACTGTGTTAGATGCGTCGAGTTTGCTGGTAGAAATATGAAATATACATTGTTCTCTGAACACATTTGTATGATATCAAGTGAGAGGTGGCTAGCTAAGTTGTCTGCGATCAAGTATTTTTTACCGTCATATCGTCTAAAAAATGGAAGTATGATGGTTTCGATATAATCTGAAAAACAGAAGTTGTCAAACCAACCACTTTGGTCCTATTATACCTAGACCCTCCAGGACCGCCCTCTCTCCAACTTTCATACAAGTTTAGGGCTTTATACACTACATAAGGGCGCAAAATTTGACCATTAGCAGTAGCAGAAAATATCACTGAGATGGAGCTTTTAGTAGAATTCATCACCCTTTCAGGATATTTACATCCTCGTCTAGGTATTATTTTACTTCTGCTCTGATCATCAGATAAGTTAGTGTCATCATAATTCATTATATTCGATGGAGAAATGTTAACCAGTTCTACTCCAAGTCTGTCAAAGTATTAATTAATTGTTTTCGGAGAGATGGCTGCTCTGGCTCGTTGTATATTTTGGCAAAATCGAAATGACAAGTTAGTCTTTATGAAGCTAGCCTTTAAATTGTCTCTTAATTGCTTAATGGTCTTGCCTTGGCGGTCAAGCGAATCTTTAATTAAAAGTCTTAGAGTAAACGACTCAATGGGATAGCTCCATTTACTGCAAATAATTAGGCGACTCACCAAAGTTTTTTCTTTCCTCTTCAAGCGGTTTGTCCCCCGTCTTTTCTAGCTGATCACCCTTTCTGAAATGTCTATAAACAACACTATATTAATGCCATATTTAATCTCTGATTTCCTGAGGCTGAGACCATTGGTCATCTCTGCTACGGCTTTCTGAAGAACCTCTGGATCTTGTATTTTCTTTGGTTTCTCAGGTTTGTAATTCCTTGGCATGTTGAAAGTAAACAAGTATATTAGATATTTTGTCAAGTATAATAGGTATCCTAAACTATTATCATGTTTCGTTCCTATTTACGACTAATAAAAAAAATTTCTCTGTCATTCCAGTCTCCATCTCGCAGGGTTCTTTTCTCCATGGCCTCGTCGATTTCGTCTCTGAATGACCTTCGGGGTCTTCCTCTCTTTCTTCTTCCGATCGGGCTCCATTCTGTGATTTTGTTTATCCAGCGTCCTCTGTCCGCTCTTCTGACGTGGCCGTACCAGGATAGTCTCTTCTCCTCTATATAGTCGATTATGTCTGATTGCACTCCCATTCTCCGCTTAATCTCTGCGTTTTCAATTCTGTCTCTTTTTGTAAGTCTACAGCTTCTCCTCAGGAACTCCATTTCTACTGCTCTTATTCTACCTCTATTTCTCTTGTTTATTGTCCAGTTTTCGAACCCATATGTCAGGATACTTCTTGTCAGGGTATTCTTGTCAGGGTATCAAATTAAATGACCTAAAATCAGCACATTAGATTTTACCAACAAAAAGATAGAGCATAAACCATTATACATCAATCATTGTACAGTTCCCTATGTCAACACGGCTAAGCATTTGGGTATGCCACTGAACGCTGAATTGAGATGGGAAACACCTGTTACTAAAAAGCAAGAAGAACTCAAGTTGAAATATAAATAAAATAAATAAATGGTACTAATGCTATTTGTTCATTGTTTTTCGCCCAAACTCCTTGTTTATTTCTTCTAGAAGGCTTTTGTCTCTTATCACTGATTCTATGTTCTTCTCTCTGAAGACCCACCAAATTAATGCCATAACGGCAACTGAAAGAAGAATCCTTAGATACTGCATGAGGAAGGACTGGTCGTATCCATCAGCCCGCATATATATTCTGGCTAACATCACACCAATTAAGGACATAATCCTATCCCTCAGCAGGAAGTATGTTCTAAGAACCCTAGCTGACTCGAACAACAGAGCCAAATAAATATTAAAGACTCCTTGCAATCACCGAGGGCAAATACTCACCAGACATCCCACAAGAAAAGTTCCGTTTCCTCCAGCAAAACTTCTTCATAACACTGGACATGAACTTTCTGATGAGTATTTAATCATTCCCAATCAAATATCGCAGTTAACCACTGCACGCCAAAAACGCTGATAAAGAGCCGTTCCTACTGTATGGCTGGTGACTCCTGAAGTACCTGATCTGACATGCTTGGCAGAGCTTCCACATTTCCTCTTGTGCGCTCCTTACAATCCTTCACACACACACGCCACCTTCTGAACCCTCCTTAAAGAGGCTCAAGCCTAAACAAGGTTAAAACTCAAGTGTTATGATTATATGTTAGAATCATTAGCTACAGGTGCTCCTGGCGCATTCATCACCTGTGTACATCAGTTCTTACTTCTTCTGAAACAAAAAATGTCATAATATCTCCCTATCATTTATCCTATTTACTGAATATCTAATACTTTTGTGACTTTATTTCAGGCATTATAATGAGACTTTCCAACATTGCCACATCGTATTTTGGGAATATTCACGGCAATCACATACGAAATGTCCGGAAGACATACTTCCAGACCGCGAGCTATTACTCAGAAGACAATTTATTATTATAAATCACCTTATTACTACGCCATTTAATACTTTTAGCAATTGTACAAATTCATTGTAAGGTATAAACTGTCTAACTAATGAAGTACTAACATTTCATAATTCTTTGGCGATTTAATACTCTTATATCATGGTCAATTAAACAGCCTATTTCATAAAGTCAAGCTTGATTATGTTTTGTTTTTTCCAAAATCCACAAAAAATCTTTCTGTCCCAGATGTTTCGCCGAAAACCCAATCACTTACTTTTTTCAGACACATTAATCAAAACGGAAAAAAGATTGTTCCTAACTAAATTCATTTATCTTTACAACTCGATTATGCTGACTAGACAGACGTATTTTATTGTAAATGGAGAGGAAAAGTCAAGAGAACTGAATATACACTCCCCGGTGAACTTCATAATATATTGATATTGGTAACGGGCTATCAAAAAGGGGACGAAAAAAAGATGGAGTATCATCGGCAGGAAAAAGTTTTTTGACGGTTATTGGGTCTGAACTTATTATAAAAATCATAGAGTTCTCTTAAATATTTATTTGAATTGGTAAATTAAGACAATATTTGCAAAAAAGACATCAAAAGTTCTGTAAAAAGTATGATTTTCCCCTGACAGAACTATAAAATAATTAAGATTTAAATTTAAAAAAATACGTAAGATAGTTTATTACTTAAACATTCATAATCTGCGAAAAAACTATTTGTTGTTTTTCATAACCTACCTTTTCATCTTTGTCCACCAGTGTTCACTCTATTACTGTAGAAAACTAATTGTCTTTTCTACAATAGTTTGTTTAATAAATAACAATAATAATTAAATTATTTCAATTTTCCATCTCACTAAATTGAAAACCTAGGATCAGCACGGCATGCCTTCTTCATGCTGTTTCGTATCCCCTACGCCTGTCAGTTTTTCACATTCAAACCAAACTACCCTTAACTTACTTCGGATTTAATTACTATTTAACTATGAATAAGCCACAATTATAGATAAAAATACGTTTATTGACATTTCATTTTCCACTTCGGAAATCCAAACAAAATACAAACAGTAAATCTACTGTTTGTATTTTGAGAACGGTTTCCGAAGTGGAAATTGAAACGTCAATAAACGTATTTTTATCTTTAATTGTGGCTTATTCCCAGTTAAATAGTAATTAATTTACAATGCCACAAGAAAATAGCTTCAGAACAATATTACTTCGGATTTGTCTTCTCAAATAGAAGCACGTCAAAACGCCCTTTTTAGCTTCTCAAATAGAAGCAAGTAAATAGTTCATCTCACGCTTCTCAAATAGAAGCAGATTTCAAGCAAGTTAATTTTATTTTATTAAATTCTTCTTTTTCTTCTTCTTCTTCTTCTTCTTCTTCTTCGTCTTCTTCTCCTTCTTTAAGTGCCATCTCCACGACAAAGGTTGACAATTATCATGGCCATTCTGACCTTAGAGCAGCTAGCTGCTCTGAACAGTTGCCTTGAGCAGCAACCAAACCACTCTCTCAGGTTCTTCAACCAGAAACGCGTCTTCTTCCTATGCTTCTCCACCCTCTATTTTTTCTTGAATTATGAGTCTCAAGATGTTGTATCTTTCGCCTCTTATCACATGTCCGAGATATTGCAATTTCTTTCTTTTATTGTATTTTCCATTTCCTCTCTCTGCCTATTCTCCTTAACACTTCTGTATTCGTGACTCTATCTACCCATGGAATCCTTAACAATCTTCTAAATGTCCACATTTCAAACGCGTTAAGTCGATTTATTGTACTCCGGTTTAATGTCCATGATTCAGCTCTATAGTAGAGTACACTGTGTACATAGCATTTAATTAGCCTTATTCTGAGGGCCAATGTCAGATCTTTGCTGCATAAAATCTTTTTCATTCTCACGATGCTCACGAATTTTTCAATTCTGATTCTTATTTCTGCAGTATAATCGTTATTTTCTGTGATTATCGTTCCCAAGTAAGTATATCTTTTTACTCTCTCTATAAAACATCTAGTTAATTTTATTAAATAGGTATCTTAATTAAATTTCGTGTTAGTGCATCTAATATGTAAGTACATGAAATTATTCTTTAATATAGAAGAAAATCGACAGTTTTTGTGCCAATATTTCGTAAATGCTGGTCCGACAAATTGCAGGGTTGCCGGATATACAACTAAACTTTTTTGCTCTATAAATCGCGTTTATTTAGTTTTAAGAACAATTAATATACACAGTTGTGTATTTTAAGAACATTTTATTTGAACATTTATGTTTTGTATTATCATTCAAAAGGGTGATTTGTTGGCAATTCCGATACTGCTATTTATTTATGTAAATAATAAAACAAAAATATTTCTACCGGAAATCTTATTTTAATCATTCTTTTTCAATTTTACTATTTATAATACGCAATTTTGCGACCTATTGGTCGCTGGTCCTTCGAGAGTTGTATGTATTTTTTATCTACCAAATGTAGGAAGGTGAGAGTATAGTTTTAAATATTTGCTTTTAAATCATCAAACCAGCTACCTCATCCTTTCCCTACACTTACCTTTACGTGACCTACAATTACTAGGTCAATAAAGGGAATAAGAGTATTTATTCTCTCTAGGTCTGTTTTCCTTTTAACTTTCGCTTTCATTATGGATAGTATGTAGTTTTATTTTTCTACTCTATAAAATACCCCAAATAACTCGTGTTTCGGTATTTACATGTGATAGATTTCTTTGTAAGTTAAAAAGATCAGCAGTCTTCTTCGCAAATCTTACAATTCAAAGAATTTTATTCGTCTCGTAGTGCTATTTTCAAGACTTGATGTTTTTACTCAGCGGCACAATTAACCAGCCACCAACAACCACCAAGTAGGTACGCTGGCAATCAATTGAATACTAATACACTCAATTTGTTTCCTAAATTTGTGTCACCGAAGGGTTTTTTGGAATGTAGTCGTTGTACAACATTGTTGCAATTGTGTTTAGTGTTCACATTTCCTGTTATTTTATGTTATAGTGTACGAATATTATTTAATTTGAGATTTTAGTGTCTGATTATTGTTTGTGATAATAAAAGTATCACTCGTTGCAACTGGTGCAGCTAGGACAGTGGCTTTAGCTGATGCTGGGTAAAACCATCGTTGTATCGCTCGATGTACTCCGAAGTTCCGTACGGGATGCTATCAGGCAATTTAGGGAGTGAGGTTCATACATCTGTAGGCCAGGTCAAGGCCGACATCAATGCACTGCAATTTGAGATGACAGCTTCATTGTCAGCAACGTGTCGAGAAATCGCTTTTGCACCGCTCCTGAAGCTCATACTTGTCTTTTTGAGTTAGTGTGAGTGAAGGTACCATTAGAAGAAACTGGCGGTAAAAAATTGAGACCTGTCCGTCCAGCTCCCGCCCCGCAACTGCTCCCACAACAACGTAGAGCTAGACTTGGTTTTGCGCGGAAATATGCTGATTGGAAGAACATACTGTTCTCAATTGACAGAAGGATAGCCCTAATAGGTCCACATGGACGTCAGCCTATCTACAAGGCATCAAAATAAAAGATTTGCTTCTTGCATTATATCTGTGGAAACAGTGGCTTACCGAGGAGGGTCAATAATGATTTGGGAGGGTATCTCTTCACATAGTCCCAACCTTCACCCAATTGGACAGATTTGGGACAACCTCTAAAGACGAGTAAGATCAATAGTATCAGCCCCACATCCTTCGGAGAGCTATTATTGTTTTTAATAATAATTTTATTGTTTTCTTTTTCCTAAAGGTAGTTTTTACCGTACTTTTCATAAAATGTGGTCTAAGATTGACAATTTCTGCAAATTGAAAGAAATAAAAGGCGGGCGGTTAATTGCGTCGGTGAGGTTATTGTGATGTTGGTACTAGACTTATTTAGACATAGACCAGGGAAGGACCACTCGTCACATGACTTTGCAAAATATGCAAAAGATTAAACGTCATTTTTTACTTATAAACAATACATAAGTAATGTAAGATCGCTATTTGATTTTAAATGCCAAAGGTAAAGACCGGTAAATTATATGGAAAAGTGATACAGTTTTACTGAAAAAGCATAGAAAATTTGCAAAAATAGCTTCAAAAAATAATTTTTTTGAAAATTATTAATAGTTTGCAAGAGTACAGCAATTTTAAGCTTATAAACAATTAAAATAATTCTTTTTAACTAAAAAAACATGTCATAGGACCGGTAAAACCCAAGTTAGCCCATTTTTTTTTCAAAAATTCATCAGGACTTTGTTCATAAGAAAAAGCAATTAAAAAAAAACCATTTGACCGATCAAGAATTTCAGTTTAGACAAAAAAATTAAAAAAAAAAACGATTCCTTTAAAAATGAGCCGTCCATGATACGCCAAAGATAAAGAGTTTAAAAGCGAAGCGATTTTTCTATTTCAAAACTGAATTTATGAATTTAAATTAATAAAAGTTGCAATATTTCTGGTTATAATAAACGAAAATTGATGTTTTTTTATGTTTGAAACTGCCTGGCATAGCTAATAAAAATGCATTTAGCTAATTTGTGAATTTTTATTTAACCGACCTATTTGTTTAAACAATTTAAAATAAATATTTATTTTGCAAAATTTTACTTTTTGCTTATTATTATTAGCAGAAAATACTATTATTTTAAAATCTTCTAATTAATCATAGCAAGCTTTTATTTTATCTAAGATTATATTCTAGTGATAAAACTATAATAATACATCCCGTTTATTGTTTTGTATTTATTTTGTTCACAACTGTTTGATGTTGCCGGAATTGTGAAATTAGAACAATTAATTTGATGTCATGCTGAATCATCTTGTATTCTATTTGTTGCCTCTTAATATAAACACTAAAGATATAACCACTGAAAATAGAAAAAATACCCGAACAGAAAAATGTATTTTTATAAAAGAAGTTGCCGCATATCTTGAACTAATAATGTGTTAAGTAACCCGAGGCCGACAAAAAATCAAGAACTGAATGCCATAAAATGCAGCTGTATGAGTATTTATAGAAATTGTATTATTTTTATATGGTTACTAAGATTGTGTGCGGCCTGTGCGCGTGAAGAAATATTGTAATACTGAATAAATTACAATTATAGATATATAATACCATAAATACTCACATAAATTAGCTTAAGATTTACTCAATATATTTTGTATTGTGTGAATTCAAAAGTGAATTCTTAAAAACGTGTCACTTTTTGCTTGTGATGGATACACCATTTTTCTATGATAATAAAATACAGTTATGATTTTCATTTCCTAAAAAATATTTCATTTAATAAACTCTGTTCATCTGCACTCAATACCGTATTCTTCCTGGGAAAAACCAAAATTAATTTAAAGGTTAAAGCAAGCAGGCAAACTCATAGAACTATTACGTCTTTCAGGACTTGACACTAAGGACATCCAGATTATAAAAAAAGCCCACATGAAGAATGGACATATGGTGAGTGAAAACATAACCATTTCTAGAGGGGTAAGACAGGGCTGTATTCTTTCGCCACTGCTTTTCAACCTGTACACGGAACAAATATTTCTAGAGGCACTAGAAGAGTACAATGAGGGCATCAAGATTAATGGCGTACCAATAAGTAATTTTCGATATGCAGATGATACTATTATACTGGCCGATAACATCGAAGATTTACAGATGATGCTACATAGAGTTAATACAACTGGCAGCCGATTTGGACTGAAGATCAATAGAAAGAAAACTAAATTTATGGTGATCAGTAAAAAAAAATTTCAACATATCGACCTGCATATTGAAGACGAACGTATTGAAAGAGTACACCGATTTAAATATCTGGGATATACAGTAAATGACAAGTGGGACCCAGAAGTAGAGATTAAGATCCGAATTGAAATAGCAAGATCCAAATTCATCAAAATGAGAAAGCTCTTAAGCAACCGCAACCTAAGCATTAACCTCCGATGGCGCGCCACGAAATGCTACGTACTCTCTACGCTACTTTACGGCGTAGAAGGGTGGACGTTAACAGCAGCAACTATAAAGAAGTTAGCGGCTCTAGAAATGTGGCTGTATCGACGCATACTGAGAATACCTTGGACAGACAGAGTGACCAACACAGAGGTATTAAGACGAATGGGTAAAGAGGTGGAATTGAAAGAAGAAATCCTGGCTGAGAAACTTGAGAGAATGGTTTCAAAACCAGAAGCTGCGAACATAATTCATGCGGCACAAAACAGAGAAACCTATCGTATGATGGTCGCCAACCTTCGGTAGAAGACGGCACATAAAGAAGAAGAAGAAAGCAAGCAGACATATATCTTGCTGAATGTGCTACTAAGCCTTTAACTTGTGAATAATCAATTGCAAAGTCTCTTAATGGATCTATATTTACCTGTGAACACGTTGATGCATTAGCAGTATCAAGGAAGTCACTTGCTAAAAACATTCTTGATGTTGTATAGAATCTATAGTTCTGAAGAGAATAACAAAAACACATCTTCCTTGTCCATCCGAGGTCTGCTACTATTACAATGGGCTTGTCTTTCAGCAGTTGCTTTGTATTGGCCTTTGCAGACAGCCCACACCGTGGCACTACCTTTCTCCTTAAAGTGTCCGCACATGGAAGAGCACCCTACTCCGGCACTTATTTAGCACTATATTTACGCACAACTGGATGATCCAATTTATGAAGTGTTTATGTTGGCTTTCAGACACATACTAACTGTATCCTACACAAAAGTATCATTTTCTTCTTTTGCTCGTTTCTGTCTCTTAAAACCACTAGCAATTGACATCTGTCGCTTAGTTCCTGAAGTAGATTATTATTATTATTATTATTATTATTAATATTATATAACAAATAAGGGCAGAGGAGCGAGCTCCTATTATGCCCAAAAAGCAAAAATGAACAAAAATAAAATATATCCTTATAAAACTAATACTAATTATAAAGTTAAGTACAGTTAAACAAGTTAACAAAAATTGAATTGTGACACAATAAATAAATAAATAATGCTGTCCGAGAAAAAATATCCTATCCTATAAAAAAAAATAAGGTTCTGTCAAGTTTATTTTTAAAGATGTTAACACTAGCTGCCGATATGGTGTCATGATCCAAATTGTTCCAGATATTAAAGATTCTGTTTGGCAAGAAGTTCGCCCTGGACCTTGCAGTAGTTTGTTCCCTCTTTAATTTGTATCGATGGCCTCTTAATCTATCGTCTTCATTCAAAGTGAATATGTTGTTTAGGTTCCCAAAATTATGTTTTAAAATACGGAAGGACATAATTAGGTCACCTCGAAGACGTCGCTGCTCGAATGTCGTAAGATGAGCCATGAATAGTCTATCTTCATAGTTAGGTCTTACACGGCCGTATGCCAGTCTTGTGGCTTTACGCTGAACGTTTTCAAGAAGGATTTTATCGCGACTAAGATCTGGATTCCACACTGGTCCGGCAAACTCAAGAATAGGTCTAACGTATATTGAGTAAAGTTTACTAACAGAGGTTAGAGATATGCGTGCAAAACATTTACGGATCAAAAACAGTTTCGAGTTAGCACGTTTACACACCGACACTATGTGATCAGACCAATTTAAGTCACTATTAATTATCACTCCGAGATCGTTGTGTGAGGTTACAGAGTTTAAAGGATGTCCATTAATAAAGTACGGCAGTGATGGGTTATTTTTGCCGATATGTAAAACAACGCATTTTTCAATGTTAAGCGGAAGTAACCATTCTGAGGACCATTTGAATATTGCGTCAAGATCTTGTTGAAGAATATGTTGGTTAATAGTTGGATTCACATATAACTTCGTGTCATCAGCGTAAATGGAAACCTTACTGGATACAATGAGCGGAAGATCACTAGTGTAGACACAAAAAAGTAGCGGTCCAAGTACTGATCCTTGAGGAACTCCACTCTTGACTGGCTTATCTAGTGAATGGTCTTCCCCAACACGAACCCTGAAGTATCTGTCGGATAGAAAATCTTGTATCCAAATGTTTAACTTTCCGCGGATACCATAGTGATCCAATTTAGCTAGTAATCGACGTTTTGGAACACGATCGAAAGCTTTGGAGAAGTCTAAGTAAACTACATCGACAGGATTCCGATTGTTTAAAGATAATGACCAATCATTTACACAATGAAGTAAGTTTGTGATCGTTGAACGACCTTTGATAAATCCATGCTGTTGGTGAGGAATGACATTTTCTTGAAGAAGGAACTCGGACATAGCTTCCGAAATAATCGATTCCATGACCTTGCCGACAATAGGAACCAGGCTGATTGGACGATAATTATTGCAATCAAGTTTATTACCTTTCTTGAATACAGGAGTAACAGAAGCCAATTTCCAGGACGAGGGGAGGGAACCTTGATTAAAAGAAGCAGTCATTATGAGAGATATAGGAATGGCGACAGAATCTGCACATTGTTTGAGGAAAAAAGAGGTGAGTCCGTCTAATCCAGGTGATGAATTATTTCGCAGTTTCCTTAAATGATGTTTAATTTCATCCGGTGTGAAAGATATATTTTCAAGAGTTTTAGACAAACGAGGGCACATTATTTGAGGAATGGTATCGTTAGATTCATCTGTAAAAACTTGAGAAAAGAATAACGATAAACATTCCGAAGATTCGTTATTCGAAGAACATAAAGACCCATCAGCTTTTTGAAGCAATGGTATGGAGACTTTAGAAGATAAAGATGTACGAATGTACCGATAAACTTTTTTACTATTACCACTTGCAATGATAGATTCTTCAAATTCTGTTCTTAACTTTAGCAAAGATTGTTTGACTCGGTTAGAAAAATTACGGTGGGCGAAAAAATCATCAGGGGAACTAGTGAGTTTATATCTTCGCCAAAGCTTTCGCTTATGTCGAATTAAATGAGTAGCTGAGAGGTTAATCCAAGGTTTTAGTCGATTTCTATATACTTGCCGTTCGGTTGTATGATCAGAAATTGTTGTAATAGCAGTATGAAGAAAAGAGTCCCACATTGACGATGGATCAGAGTGATTAGAAAAAATAGATTGCCAGTTTAACTGGGATAAAACTGAATTTACATCAATGAAATTAGTAGTGGCATACGTTACGAAATTATTTTTGCAAGGCGGTGTTAAACTAAATTGAATGTGAGCAGTAATAAGCGAGTGGTCAGAAAGACCCACAGGAGAGGACACTTCAAGTGAAGAAATTAATTCATCGTCATTTGTGAAAAATAAGTCTAAAATTGAAGGATTATTGTTGGCTCTAAACCTTGTAGGTTCAGTTATCAGTTGTAATAAATTTGAGTTCATGATAAAGTTTTTAAACAAATTTTGGGAATTGATAGTATCAGTTTTGGAAATAATGGGCCAGCTTATTTCTGGAAAATTGAAATCTCCAACAACAATGAGATTTTCAAGGGATGATAATTCCTCAAGTTTGTTAATAAGCATATTGTCCTGAGTAAGTACTGTATCAGGAGGTCGGTATATGCAAACTATATTAAATATGAAAGAGTTATTAGTAATAAGTAAGTGGATAATTTCTATACCGGGTACGTCTATTGTTTTATTACTGATAGAAAAAGTGTTGGTAATTTCATTTGCTAAATAGATGCATACTCCTCCCCCTCGACGAGTACCTCTGTCTCTACGAAATATAGTAAAATTATCAATGTTTACAATAGCATCGGGAATAGAAGAATTAAGCCACGTTTCTGTTAGGAGAATAATGTGAGGTTTTAAAAGTTGAACAGTACTTATAAATTCATTAAATTTGGACATAAGAGAGTTTAGATTAGTATACATAAGAAGCCAATCCGTAAATTTTAGTGCAGAAGAATTATGAGCGAAATTTCATTATCTTTGGACAGCCATTCACATATTTAATCGTAAGGTCATTTTCTCCATTATTTTTACGAGTTTCAAGCTCAGTACGAAGTTCCTTTAAACGAAGTTGCTGCATAGGTGTCTTGTCATCAATAACAGAATACGTTTCAGTAGATTTGTTTTCCAAAAGTTTATTTTTGTTACGAAGAATTTTTCGAGTGTGGTGTTCAGAACTCATTATCACTTTTATCATGCGGGGATAACGTTTATTTTCATTTGGTTTACCGACTCTATAAAATGTAACAGGACTTTCTTGACATCCAATGACTTCTAGGGCTAAATGTATTTTATTCTTATCATGATCTTTTTTATTTTGTGCGTCTCCTGTAGGTTCGGGGACGCCTCTAACCAAAAAATTTTTGGAACGAGATATGCGGTCAGCGGCTTCATTGACAATGCTGTCGGTAAATTCTGTTGTTGTAATAGAATCGAGTTGATTTAATTTATTGCTGAATTCAGATAGTTTAATATCAAAATCTTCAATTTTCTTCTTAATGTCCGCTTTAAACTCGACAAGTAGATTCTTGATTTCAGTAATATTCGTAATGTTTGAACTGCATGCATTGCATAGTATACATATACCACGTACTTTTTGCCTCGTAACTCGATCATCGACCGACAGATCCGTACAAGCAATGTGAATTGGTTTCTTACAGCCATCGCACTGGAGCTTTCTATCGGAGGTAGAAGTTAGCTTTGAACAATTAGCACAAAACGATGTATTAGGCATGATTAACTTTGTGCTAGTTTTGGATATGAATTATAATTATTGGATTGATAAATAAACAGCAAATTTGTCGTTATCACTTACTTGAATATTCAAAAACACAATCACAATAAATTATTTCTTTGGTTTTTTAAAAACACATTTAAAATCAATTAAATTTTAATTTGCGGAGTGTAGCAAAATACTACCGCTTCGATCGAAGTCTGAAGGATATATTAAATGGTGAATATATGAAATGATGGTATAGATTTTTTTTTGTTAATGTGGTAAGTCGACTTCACATGTTTCTGCAGTGTGTCCTTTTTATCACCTTCCAATCGTGTATTACAATACTTACACATCACAATATTTGTGTCACACAGATATAGGCCATCTGTTGCAAATTCTTTGACTCGATCACTCAAAATTGTTTTAGGGCGTCCCATTTTAGGGAATACTTTAAGTAACTTTATGTTACTATGAAAACTTTTTTGATATCAGATAACAACAGTCGGCTTTTTATATTTCTCAAAGAATCAACATTGAAAAATATCAATTCCTTACCTATCTTATCTTTATCTATTTAATGATGAACAATGAAAGATTCTTCTGTTTCAACACCTGTTACAACAATAAACAATCCTTTCAAAAATTACAATAGAAATCTTTCCGTAAAATCTTTCCATACCTTCGTAACTACTTACTTATTTAGGGGTGAGTTGAGCATCTACAGATATTTCGCGGAAATAAACAAAAACTCCATATTTCTTATTTATCGGATTTATGTTCAAAATGTCGTCGAAATTCGCATCTATTTCGTAAAAACGAAACTTCTGTACCCCTAATGATAATATATTTTATTTTTAAAATATTTAAAATTTATACAAAAGAATTACAAATATCTTCAAAACGTTCAGTAGGATCATCATCAGTGAAACCTAGAAGTATTTCCACATTAAAATTTTATAGTATAAGTCAAAAAAATTTGACTGTTAAATTAGTAAACATGTGGGAAATATAGTCATCCCAAACCCTTCTTTCAGTCCGTCATAGTTGATCGCATTCTCTCTAACGCATTAAGCTAGAAGTGACAGAACAAAACGTGATTCTGTGATTATTATACAAAGAACTTAGAAAATTATGTATCGTTCACGGGTATTTGCATATTAAAGCGAATTCTACTTACGGATGTATAATTGGTTGGAGTTTAGAATACGCTAAATAGATATCCAATCAATGATGCGCATAAATATAATTTGACGCAGATGGTCTCGATCGTGACAGTACCTTAACAATGTTAACTGATAAAATGATAATTTTCATTCCAGGTTAGTATTTTTAGACATTTTATATCCAATTTAGACATCCAATATAATGCGCACTAAAAATTTTTATACAGGACGGGACCTCTAACATGTAAATTAAACAAAAAATGTTAATGTTTTTACTCCACATTAAAAAAAATAACCTTTTTACATTTAGCCGATTACGATCCTGCAACTGTCAGATTGAACAAAATGTCATGCAATAATTCTCGATATTCTTAAAATCCTATATGACGTCAAAATTAGTGACGCACTCAAAGAAGGGTTTGGGACAGACTTTACTTACATCTTGAGAGTAGTTGCAGCTAGTTACCAGTCTAGGTCTAAATAACCTTTAGATTTTGAATTTAAGAAAATGTGTTGCGAAAAGGACAATTTAATTTTATAATTCACTGCATTCTTATTATATTTTTAAATTTATTTGTTTATTTATTGCCATCTGTCAAAAATATAGCACCATCAAAATTTTTTTGAATAAAAATATGTGGCATACGATACATCATTTGAAAGCTATTTCCCTACACAGTCTTCTTCTATATATCTTACATTAACATACATTGAAAGCATACCTTTTTTTCTAGTAACATACTACGTACATCCCGATTAATTTCTTTTTATTTATGGCAATTTATAAATCTTCTGGCATACTACTTGTTTAGCAGCTGTACGAAAACTTTCTATCTCTTCCTGTGGTACGTTTAGATACATTTTTCCAAAGGAAATAAATTGTCCGTTCTTTAAAGCAACCGTAAACTTTTATCGTTCTATTTATTTTATAACTTTTGTCTCTCGACGACGTAATAATGCCAAATAATAAAACATTTTATTCGATAAGGGTTGAAAAGTTATAAAAACCTATCGTATTCAGTTGACACGTCACTGAAGTGGAAAGTGTCTATAAAACAAATATCGGTATATTTTGTATGGAAGGTGTTTTACAAAATTTATACATTGCGTGATGATATGTGTGCCTATTTTGGTACGCTTTCTCAACAACGATTGACATAAAAATTTTATTGTCTTTTAGAAAACACGAATTTTTGGTTAACCTAACAGTATATAGACACCTATGACGTACCTTACACTCTTAAACGGATATTGGATAAATTTAAGCAAATATATGTAAGATTAAAATAATTTAAAATAAGTCCAGGTTAAAAAAAAGTCTCGGTGCTCCTTAACACTCTCTATATTATCAATTATTTCCCAATTTTGATGGAAAATATCAGTGTTTTATTCTTAAAAAAGTAAAGAATTGTACAGACAACAAAAAATTTAATTAGTATATTTCCAGCTCTCCATTAATAATTAACTAGGCCTCCAACTAAAAATTAGGGGATAAAAAACGACAGTGCTAAGCAAATGTTAGTAAAAAGGAACTCAAAGCTATCAAAGCTCTAAAAGTAGAAGAGTCCATAATAATATTACCAGCGGAGAAGGCAACGCAACTGTAATCATGAACAAAATTCAATACCAGATGAAACTTCAAGAATTATTCACAAATGGACCCTAGACAAAACTAAAAAGGACCCTACCAAATCATCGAAGAACAAAATATAAAAAACATTGCACCGCCTTCTGACCATAGTTCATTCTTCAGTTCCCGAGGTGCATTAAAACACTCTTCTGTTGTCGAGTCTACACTTAACGCCTACTTGCTAAAATAGACCTTCTGTCATCCAGCGCTCTGAAAGCGGAATGGCTTGTAAGCTGTACACTTCCGAAGTACTACCTTCATTGATCCCCCGACTATTAACAAGGATTCTCCCTGTTCCTTTTCCATGTTTCCCCCTTTTTCTTTTGGTCTTAAAAATTGGGCTTTTTTTAAGAGGAACCCAGTTTCAGATATCGTGGGGAAGACTCTGATCGATCCTAGAAGGGTATCACTCCCAGCTAGCATTTCTTCCTTCCCTATAGTTTGAATCGCAGAGACTAATTCAATTGTTTGCCTCTTATCAACACGTATTCCGTATAACTTCAACTTAAAATATCTTTTCCTCTTACCTTTTCCGTTGCTCCATCTGTCTTTCTTCCTGTTTATCTTCTTGATCGCTGCACGGATGTAGTTGTGTACACTAGTCCAACCTTCTTTATATTATCCATCTGTTACACTACAACGTCGTATATGTCACAGTGTCTAGGCTTCCACGGTATAGGCATTTATCCGTGTCAGCCTTTCCGAACATAGAGAAGTAGGCCTTAAAAGACACATGTCCTGTTAGCACTTGCGTTAAGAAATAATCCAGTCGCCTGGGACCACAGTTCACCCAATCTCTTAAGTTTGGGATCAGCATTTTCGTCTACTGTGCTACATCCTCCATCTTGTTCCATTCTTCTTGCCTTCTTTCAGTTAGCCTTTTTTTTTCTTGTCTTCTCTCAGCCAGGTGAAGTCTAGTTCCCTTCTTTCATATATATCTTTTTTTTCATTGCAAACACATTCACAGGCACACTCCCACCTTAAGAAGGATACTACACCCCACTACAGCAGGATATCGGAATTCCAAAGATACAAAAAAATATCGTACCCCACAAAGGAGTTTGCAGCAGCGTGAGTCCTCCTTACAGAAAACTGTCAAAATTTCTCCTAGAAATAATATACCCATTAGCAAATACACAGCTTGTTAGAATAATGGAGATCTTTAAAAGAACGAGAGGGGAGGAAACTCACAACAGAATTTTAAAACGAGTGAGTAGCACCTCGGTGGAGTTCGGACTGTCGCAGGCCGAAATAGGAGCGAATTAGAAACAGACAATAAGAAAGAGATGGCAGCCTTGCTAAGGCAGGGAGTTGCAAGTGTTTGGTGGTTCGTGTGGGTGTGGTTTTCCCGATTAATGTTTTGGAGAAAGAATGAGAATCGGGTGATAGCAGGGTATCAGGAGAGATGTTTTGCCCTTTTCATCTTGATGCCTGGAGTAACAGAGGAGAGGTGTATAGTTGGACGCCGACCGTCTTGAAGTGGTGACGGGAGTGTCAAAGGTCAAAGTATCAAAGGTCTAACTTCCTCGGGCATCTCGTCCCGGTACAACTTCCATAGGGTATTAGGAACCCAACACAACTTGGGTGAACCACAGGTGTCTGTATTCAGATTTTTCTTCTTCTCTTTAAAGATGTAAAAAAAGAATATTTAATGGATTTTCTTCATATTCTTCCATCTTTCATTGCTTGTTATTCTTTTGTCCACATTATCGAGTTTGTTAGGTATTACATAACGATTCAGAATGTCCCATCTAGCGGTTCATTATATCTTTATTATTATCATCATCCAGCCTTCATTTATCACGTCCACTGCTGAACATAGGCCTCCCTTAAACTTCTCCATTCTTTGCGATTTTGTGCTCTTTGTTGCTAATTTGGTGATACGCCTGATGTCGTCAGCCCAACGTGTAGGTGGTCTTTCTCTACTACGTTTGTCTGCTCTTGGCCTCCAATGTGTAATTTTGCTCGTCATTCGTGAGTCATGCATTCTTGCTACATGGCGTGCCCAATTCCATTTTAGTTTCGCTATGCGTTCCACAACATCAGCAATACTCGTCCTTTTTCGCAGATCTTCGTTTCTTATTCGGTCCCGCAACGTCACTCCCAGCATAGACCGTTCAATTCGTCTCTGTCTGTGTCACTCTCAATTTCGATTTCGAGCGGCATTATATCTTACTTGTTTGTTAATAACGTTATATCTATCGAGTTATTTTGGATTTATATGTTGCTCTTGTAAAATTTAATTCTCTCTAAAATCTTTTATATTCCATTTATTTATTCAGTTCTTCGCTGTTTTTTTGAAGTATATTTTTATGGATTTTTTTGGTACTAATGTTCTAATCTAGTATCACTAATGTTTAAAAGGTAAAGACAAAAAAGGTATGCGTTAAAATAACCGTTGACCTACCCAAAATGACGCCTATGATCGGTACTAGAAATTACCAATTTATGAAATCGATTCATCTCTGAAGGATAAATAATCGTACCAGTTTTCGTTTTTCTAAATAGAAGCGTTCTGGAGGTATTTAACAAAAACTAATTACAAAGCGCCATCTTCAAAGAGCTCTAGCTCCTTAGGAAGCATTTTTGGACTAGTTGAATTGGGTTAAATTGTCTTAAAATTATCTGAGGAATCTCCGGTCTTCGTTTGTCAGGAGAGGTTCTGAACACTCCGTATAGTTTAACAAATACGTAACGCTATAAACAACTGCTTAATTAATATAAATACATAGTAAAATAATCATAATAAATATAATGCCAATAATACCACATGGGGTATTAATACAAGGGGTAGAAAATTGGGGACTGAAACTAAGGGGGTGGAGATAAGGCAAGCAAAATAATCGCTACTTGTGCGAACGGCACTCAGGGTTTGTTAGGAGAGCTGGGTCGTGGATAAGTAAATGGCAAAGGGGTTTGGATTGGGGCAACTACAAAAAATGAAATAAAGGGTCATTAATCTCTTGGAACAAACAAAATAAAAATAAACAGGAAACACCTCTAGTAATTTAATATAGGGCGCCACTTTGAGGTGCCTAATTATAACTATTACAACAACTAGTTGTAATAGGAAAATAATTATTAAAAAATCAAAACATATCTGGGCGACATTTTTGTAACGATAACTTGGGATACTATTCGAAAAGAAAAAAAAAGGATTAATTTAAAAAAATAGACAAAATGTTAAGAAACAAAATTTAACATTTATTTTGTGTCATACCACAAACAGTTACACAAATACAGACAGCACAAAAAATGCTATATTAGTTACAGAGATTCTTACCAAAATAATAAAGAAAACTTACATGTGTTCTACTGATTTACAAACTCAGGAGATGCTACAAAAACTTACAAATGTTACTGACGTATAAACTGTGGCAAATATAAAAATTATTACAAATAAAAAAAATTATCTTTTTAAACAATGAAAGCAATTATTATTTTTTTTAATGTCTATCTTGACTTTAAATTTTAGACACAGAAAAAGTTACCTGAACCTCACTAAACTTCACTCTGCATGTCTGGGGTCGGGAACTGGAATCATGCTGGAACTATACTGGGGGCAGATCCGGGATGACGATCAGGGATAAGAAGATGAGGGCGGAAGCCAGCACCGGCTGGAACACAACCTTGAAAACTCGTCTCCTTCAAAGACTGGAACAGGCACAGCACAATGGCAACATGAGGCCATCTTCAAAAACTAATGTAAAACTGCTCAATACCAAGTATCCAACTGCTACTGTCACTTCATGCTACATTTCCATGACAAGAAAAGGAAAACGAAAAGATTTCGAATTTGAAAATAAATTCGGACTCCAACAAAACTGAACACGCCTTGATCAGCGGCCGGCTTTACCGAGAGTAACGAAATTATCCTCAGAAATTGATCGCATAACTTAAATTAACAAAACACTAAAACGATGGTTGAAACTCAAATCCTTTATTAGAAAACGCAATGCAAGCAGTTCGAATAAAACATTAAAATAAATACCGAAGAAGTAACATCTGTAAAATATAAACAAACTATAAAATAGTTTATATTCTCGAGCCGACTTAAGAAGGAATTGAAAACATATTTGGGTTTTTTAACTTGAAAAATACAAACTAAGAAACATGGAAAAAATTCTTTAATATACACCAAAAAATCAATGAAATTGCAAATGCTACAATTTATATGTAAAGTAAATTCCATAAAATCTTTGTTATTACTAAACTTTATGTTTTTCTTCCAGGTTGTCGCATTCAACCCCCTCGTCGCCCAGACTTTTGCCGCGTAGAAATCGCGATGCGAATTCGGTGTTGCCGCCTTCTCTCGCCGCTTTCGACGTAGTGGACGCTGGCGGCCACGGTAGTTCTAGTGGTAACGGTAGTGTCAACTGGCAGGAGAGATGTCTGGAGCTGCAACTGGAACTCCACAGGAGCAGAACGCAGGCGACCAGAACGAGAGATATGCTACGAGAAAAGGTAAGTTTTCCAAGTTTTTAGCGTGACACGATATTTATCTTGAAAGTTTGTTTATTCTGGTTAAAATTATTTTTTCTAAAAGTAACAGAACTGCTAAAACACATCTCTTTAGACTTAACACAAGAATTAAAACAAATATTTAACAAATGCCTATTTGGGGAAAATACCAGAGGAGTGGAAAATGGGCTACTTACCTTTATAGATAAAAAGGAAACAAATTGCGTTGTTAACTAGGTTTCATTAGACTTCTCGCGGCATTCAGATTTCTTCTTCTTAGTGTCTCTTGAAACGAGCACCAAACAAAGAAATAGCAACAAACAAGGAAACCTTAGTTAACCAGAAGGGTAAGGAAGATAGTTAAATCAGTTGATCAGATAGTTATTAGTTGATAGTTAGATCAGATATGTTGAGATCAGATCAGATATGTTGATAATAATCGCAGACGCCAACATTATAAAAGAAATAAAGTCCAGAAGACTCCAATGGGCAGGACACCTCAGAAGACATTCTGACGAACGAACAGTAAGACTGGTGTGGGAGGAAGTCCCAACTGGAAGGAGACCACGCGGACGCCCTCGTCTCCGGTGGCGAGATAATATAGCAGGAGACCTAAGCACTATGGGCATGGAGTAAGTAAGTAAGACAATTATGGACATAGGATGTACCTAGGAAATCTTTCAGGTCGCAGCTTGTAAATTTCTACAATACCAAACTATCCTTTTTTCTACAATCTACAATATAGTATCAGACGGTGGGCTGATGTATCATTATTCATTCGAAATCCATCCATTTCATGTGATAATCAAATAAGTATAATACATTTTCTAATTGAGGGAGTAGCATATTTTTTAGTGTTCCTTCCTATAATTTCCGTAGTTCTATCATGAATCTCTCATGATTGCTTGCTTATAATAATCGCAAACCATCATCCATTCCGCATATTCACCCACCTTGTAAACGGAGCCCTTCCTCGAAATTATATTCATTCGACATTCCACTGTTTATTGCAGGAGGTATGACTAGATGATGGCCGCTCGACGTGGACACCGCTATGCATACGCCAACTTGATTATATCGTTCCCCGCCCGGCATCGTAGGGTCGCATACGCCTCCCGCTCGTTGCGACGACGACAGACTATAATGCCTATCGTGTCACTAACAACGATGCAACGAACAATTTCCTGCTGTCCTGGTCAATTTCGATTTTCTAATTGCATATACACACTGTATTACAAAAGTTAACAAAACATTCTTTATCTTGTAATAAAAATTAAATTACGGAAATCGCTTTCAATAATTCTGAAATAAAAATTTTGAATAATCTTAACCTGCAAAGAATAAAATATCTATGTTAAGCATGCCACAATAAAACTACTTTAACATTCTTTATTTCGTATTAAGAAAAATGGAAATGCAAGTTGCACTATCAAGTATCTTCTTTTTCTTCCGCAGCTTTTCTCTTTTCAGAGTCGCAGTTCTTTAATCGTCATCGCCATTTATTTCTGTCTATTAGATCTTCTTTACATAAACTTTTATTTCTCAAGTTTCTGCTTCATAGTCCTTCCATCTTAGCCTCGGTTTCACAAAACAACAAAATATAAACATTTTATATTTTGCAATTCTCATCCACTGCTTTCCAGCTACAGCTGTTATATCGTCTATCCATCTCTTTTTGGGTCTTCCCATGCTTCTTTTTGTTTCTCGTGGTCTCCAGAATGTCACTTTATGAGACCATCTGTTGGTGTCTTGTCTTGCTACATGTGCTACCCATTTCCATCTAAATATCGGTATTTTTCCCATGATGTCGATTACTTTAGTTCTTCGACGTATTTCGGTGTTAGAAATTTTGTCTCTGAGGCTTATATTTAACATGGCTCTCTCCATGGCCCGTTGAGGTACTCTTAATTGTTCTGCCATTTTTCTTGTTATTGCTATAGTTTCCAATCTATAAGTTGCAACTGGTAGAATACAAGTGTCGTAGGTTTTTCGTTTTAAGTGTATTGGGATTTTTCTGTCTTTTAAAATGAAGCTCAACTTACCAAAAGCAGCCCACGACAATTGTGTCCTCTTTTTAATTTCTAAGGTTTGATTTTCCTTTTCAATATATATATATATATATATATATATATATATTTATATATATATATATATATATATATATATATATATATATATATATTATAAGGATCACTCAGAGGAGTGGTGGGTTCTTATATCGGTCTCAAGGTGGAGAAATAAAAGACAAAGTTGATAGGCTACTTTATCTATTTTGAAGACGTTTCGCTTTCGTATTCTGAAAGCATCATCAGTTCATCTAAAAAGTACAATATGAGAACCACACAATCATGGAAAAGATGTTATAAGTGTTACCTTAAAAAGACATGTAGCAGTCAAAGATATTAACAAGTTTGTGAATAAAACTCAAGTAAATGGACATTATACGGTAGTATTGTATAAACAATCAATTAACTAACAACATTTAGCAACTTATTAAAAAATTAGCACATCAACTGACCATGTGGTCTAAAGTATAAGTAATATTTTATTTTATCTTAAGCGGTGAAAAGAACCAAGAAAATCATAGATTTACTTCCAACTATTTGATAATTATTTAGCTTTGATTTTAACTTTAGGTAGCATTATTAAAGTGATGTTTAATAAAAAATTATTTTAAAAAGTAGTGTAAATGAAGTTACCGATCAAAGCCTTATAGCTGCTGCCGGGAAAATAGCGTTAATTGAAACAGACCGAACTAAACCGTGAAAAGACAGCCAACCTTGAGGTCAAAAATTTGACAGAGCAACAAGGTAGAAGTACAACCCCAAATAATTGGGCGGTCTATTTAAAAGTTTAGATGAGTTTGGCCGCTTGTAAGAGACAAACCAATGAAAGAAATTGGTATTATAATAGCAATTCCTCGCATTAACCAGTCTAGAACGAACAAACAGGAGAAATTCATTCAACCTCATATATAGTTAATATTAACTAGTGTTAGTAACTTTATAACGATAGTGAGCAACATTTTATCAAATAGATACTTTTGCGTCGTTAAATGCAACAATATAGTCAAACGAAGAAAGTTAAACAACGTACTACTACAGGGATCTATGTTAGTCCTTACTCATCCAATCTGTATAATCATACATGTCTAACCTTTTAGCTATCCAAAATAAGAACTATAAACCTACCAAGATAAACTGAAGAGAAATTTGTCCACTCTTAATGCATTTTTATGTGCTAAATAAACAGTTTTTTCTATTTTCTGACAGCGGTAAAATATACTATACTTTACTTTAATTCAAAAATTAAACATTGTTTAACCATCCTGCATACATAATTATGTCTCAACGTTTATAAGACTAAAAAATAATGTAATAACCCTTTAAATAAGCTAGCGCACGATCTCTATTCCCATTTAAAACAATAATAGATTACGTCATCACGCTCAGATGATCTAGTATATTACACTAGTGACTAGTTAATAACATCACTAGTATGATATATAGCAAAAAATCATAATTTAAAAATAAAATGGACCTATTTCGTGATTTGAACTGATCAAAGTTGACTATTTTCGAAAAAATTAAATTATTCCATACTTTTGCACCTCACTGTATAGTCATATAAACAAAATATATATTTTTTATATTTATATGTTTACTCAATAATGTTAATTTCCGCCCGGCTTATAGATATAGGTAGACATTTCCGAAGGCCATTTTTTGGGCAAATTCTAACAAAATTTCTTAACCAACTTTCCGTCACATCCTGCAAAGGAATAGGTATCGCCATCACCATCACCGCACCGTCAAATACTCCGTGGAAGTCGTGCCCGGAATATTTGATGAGAAGATGAAATAATTTTCGGAAAACGGCCAATTGATTTTAGGCGGTTCGGAGTTGATTTTCTCATGGGTAATAAAATGTGAAATAGTGTTACGGTTATGGAAGTTTCAAGGAGTTGCGATCAAAGGAACTGATTTCTGTAAGCGGTTGCCTCCGATGGGTTGTGTTTTTGGAGGAAATTTGGTTATTGATTGATGGTATTGCTAGCAGTGAGATGAAAGCTTATAGAAGCACATATGGATACTTAGGTGTTGGGTCATAAAAAATACTGGTTTTTCAACAATGATTATATAAAAGAGTTGAAAGTTTATGGCAATCTGAAGTCTAGTATAGTTTCAATATATTAATAATTAATAGTGTTTTTAAACAATTATACAGGGTGTTTCAAAAATAGGTAACCCCGTCTCTAGGGTAGGTAAAAAACTGAAAATAATTGGGGTTTGCTTAGTAAAAAATTTTTGTAACGCCATCCGTTTTCAAGATACAGAGCGTTGAAGAAAAAAAATTTACGCATTTTTTACGATTTTGCCGAAACTACTGGCAACATTGTAATGAAATTTTATACGAATATGTTTTGGAAGCTGATACATCCCATGAATTTGTTTTTATATCTGATTCTCATAGAGGGCGCTAGTTACACGGATCGTACTAAATATTAGTCAATATAACTTTTTTGAGAGTATAATTATTAATCAAAATTTCAAGTAAACTTAAACATCATTCAATTTTACACGAAAAAGGTACTCTTGGTAAAACTCGATACTGTGTACCGTTTTCGGAATATTTTGATTTGAAAATTCTGAAGTAATAATTGATGCTGGTAGTAATGATAAAGTTCTAATAGGTATACCTCTATTTTCTCCAAGTGTGCCATGGAAATCTGACATTTATTGATTGTTATGGCGATAAATCAACAATAATTTGATATGTATAAAGTAGACTACTTAAATAAATACAAGTAAATTGAATCGGTATATATTCTTACTACACAAATTAAAAAAAAACCTGATGATGCCCATTAAGTAACAACTTAACGAGTGTTCAAAAATGTCCAACAAAGACATTGGGTCTATTGAATAAAAATAACTATTTGCTTTTACTTCCTCGTATTTAAGTATTTACTTAATATTAATTGAATAAAAGAACAGTAATTACTTTATGTAAAAGAGTTTACTTAGAGCAATAAGTAATCTCTTTTATTTTCAAGTAGTTACTGAATGTATAAGGTTACACAAAATTTTTTCCAGTTATTACTTCTTTTTAGTTGAATAAAAAGAAGGATATTCTACAATTAGTAAGTAATACCTTAATATTTGTTAAGGAATCTCAAATGAATACTTACGCCAGTAGTTTATGCATACTTACACCAGTAGAGTGGTAGTTCTAACATTTTTCGATTATTATAATTATGGCTGACTTTATATGTTCGTAAACATAAACACTACATGAAAAGAAAAAACGTAAGTCCCAGCAAGTCTAAGGTTCTTTTGCGTTTTGAAAGCGAAAGTATAGACTTTCCATAATAATTATAAACCATAAATATTGTTGCTGACAGAATTTTTGAGATATAACATTAGTGGATAAAGTTTCCGTCTGACCTGGAAGGTATAGAAGAAGCAAGGACAAAGTAGGCAAATCGATTCCAAATACATACCGTTATTGGCGCACTGGATTGTACCCATGTTCAAATTAAAAAACCTTCAGAATTTGGTGAAGAATTTATTAATAGAAAAGGTTTTCCTAGCATAAATGTACAAATAACGTGTGATGCAAATGAAGTGATTACAAGTGTGGACACTCAGTGGCCTGGAAGTGTTCACGATTCGAGGATTTGAAAACAAAGTTCGATTTATCAAATTCTACATAGCTTTAGAGGCAATTTTTGCCTCCTTGGAGATAGTGGATATGGAATTGCTCCATGGTTATTATGCCCATTCAAAAACCTCAAAATAGAAGCGAGGAATTATTTAATATCACTCATTCCAGAGAAAGGGTGATAATTGAAAGAGTATTTGGCAGCTAAAGCAGATATTTCCTATATTAGGTCTAAGTAAGAGTATCTTGGCAAAAGTTCCAAAGATCATTGTTTGTTGTGCTGTTTTGCATAATATTTGCAAATATCTACGGGACGATTTTGAGTTATCCGTAAATGAACGGAAAAACCCACAGGACCTCCATGATGTACATTACAATGAAGCGGAAGTAGATATCATTCGTCAAAGAGGAGCTGCAAAACGACAATTAATAGTGGAAACAATATTTAACAATAATATTTAAAAACAATATTTTACTTGATTTTGTAATTTTCTAACGTTGTTTTTAATTTGTTTACTTAAATATCATTGTCAATTTTTGTGCCATAGACACTACAATATAAAACAAGTATTTTTTGTTTTGATACCTATTTAATACACTGAAACTTTTAATACAAAATTAAGAAAACAAAAAATGTGAAACTAAAAATTGCAGTACATATATGGAAATTACAAATACATTAAAAATAGCAGTACATATTTGGAAATTACAAATACATTACAAGTCTATGTATTCTCGTAGTTCTGATACTATGCGATTATTAACCACTTCTGCTCCAAAACTATCTTCAGGAATTCGATATGGCAAAACATTTGTCAATTTTTCTATCAAAAGTTTTTCCCTTTGCGCTTGAAGTCTAGCAACATTTAATTGTTCAAGAAGAACAAGTCGTTGCAACTCTTGTGTTGATAAACTTTCCGTTTCATCGGTCTCTAACTTAAATTTCTTGTTCTTTGGGCGTTTTTTCAGCGTTCCTATAGATGAGGGTATTTGTGAATAGGTACTAGCTGATCCAGTATTTTCTAGATTGTTCGCTTCTCCATTATTAGTTCCAATGGAACATCCCCCAGGAATTTTCATAAATACTGGATTTTCATAAATACTAATAATAATTAATCTTAGGGTTTTTAGGGTTTATTTATAATGAAAATAGTCTAGAAAATAGAAAAGTCTTATAATTGTGTTTCTTTTACAAAAATCCAAATGTTAACTGACTAAATATAATGCGAATACTGTATTTTTGTGTTCTATTCACATCTGTAAAATTAAAATATATACAAAATAGTTAGACCACACACACACTCAGGTCAATCGTCCATCTAACAGGACTCTCAAGATGCCATATGGTGGGGTTTGAAAATCATAATATTACGCCTCGCCCTCCAGAGGCGCAGCGTCATGGGTAGGTTTGTTACAACGTCTATTTTACATAGTCATCATCATCATTAACCTGTATGCGTCCACTGCTGGACATAGGTCTCTCTCAGCTCTTTCCATCTGTCTCTGTCTTGTGCGGCTTTCATCCAATTCTTAAGGTCGTCAGTCCATCTAGTTGGTGGGCGTCCACTGCTCCGTATTGCTTTTTGCCTTGGTCTCCACTCTAAAATACATTTTGTCCATCGGTTGTCTGATTATCTGGCGACGCGTCCTGCCCAATTCCATTTTAACGACGCGATTTTTTCGATAGCGTCTGTTGTTTTATTCTACGACGTATTTTTTCGTTTGGAATTCGGTCTCTCAGAGAGACACCCAACATATGGCGTCCCATAGCCATCTGAGTCACGCGAATCTTATTAACTACCTTTTGTGAGTGTTAATGTTTTCGCTCCATAAGTGAGTATAGGTAACACACATTGGTCAAAGATTTTCCTTTTGAGGCATATGGGTAGATCCGATTTAAATACATAGTTTAGTTTACCAAACGCTGCCCAAGCTAATCCTATGCGACGTGGGAGCCCACATGTCTGATTATTTCTGCCCAACCGAATTTCATGTACTAGGTACTTACGATGTAGTCTGCACAATATCCCTTCCATCAACAGCAATATTTAAATTTAGCACCAGATTACTCGTGTGGTAAACGTGGTAAAAAAGTTCCATCGTTATGAAACCAAATATCTGGTTGGTACGTACCTTCGCCTTCTTCATAATTTTCGTGACTACTGCTTTCTTCTTTACTTTCGTCACTTATCATCTGATTCTCTTCATTCATCTTATTGCCCTCGGAACCTGAATCTATTTCGTGACGCTCTCGTTCTACGTCTCCTTCACATCCTGATGGATTGTAGTCTTCATTATCGGAGCCACTAGTCTCAAAAGGATCGACTTCTGATTCAGTATCGCTGGCAAAAATGGCTGCTGCCTCCTCCTCTAGCTCTTTGTGCGTCAATATCTTTCTACTCATCTAGAACAAAACAAGACTGTTGAGATACATGTAACCCACCATAAATGTCTGTTGGGACATATTTCACCCATAAAACAAAATACTAGTTTTATTGAATATATTTACCTTTTTTTGTAGGTAGCTCCACTCACAGAAACAAACTCGCTTAGTAACAGCTTACAACTGTCCCTGTGGTAATCATCAACAAAACTACATAAGCACATTCCATCGATCAACATCACAAGCAAACAGCATGAAAACGGTTTGCAATGTTGCCGCTTACACAAATTATTCTTTCAAAACTGATGTCAAGTTCTTAAAAAGTCGGTTACTATACAAATTCATGTAAAACGGTTTAGATTTTATTAGAGGTAAACAACACTATGTCCAACTACACATTTAAAAAAAAATTATAAAATGAACGGTAAACTTCAGGTACATAACACTTCATGGAAGGAAAAACGATTATACACACCACAATAATAATATATTAATCTTGGTTAAATATAAGAAACATTTGAGTATTTACTGATTAAAAATTTAAAAAATGTTAAAACTGCTCTCCTGAAAAAGTAAGAAAATGGACATAGTGTCCTTTACCTCCGAGGTACGGATGTATACTTAATCCCTTTAAACTCAAAATGCATTTAGAATTTTATTATTTAACAGACAATATCATCACAGAACTTTCCGTTTTTTGTATTTGTTGCTCAGATACTCTTAATATTTCTTCTTGGCATCCTTAAGGACATGCATAAAACTGTAGCTCTTAACAAACTTCAATAATATTGTAAACTTTCTTTTTCCTGAAGAGTTGATATCAAGAATATTAGTACATTTACTCTATAAATCGATTAAATTTGTAACAAAGATATATATGTGAAATATATAAAATGGGTGCATTCATAAATCGCAATACCCTTTAAATATCTGCATAAAATTTATACATTTCCCATAAATACATGAACAAATGGACACAAAAAGTTTTATGACCAATCGTATAATATGACGATCCATAAATATAGATTACATATATATAATTTTAACCGAAACCACCCACTAAGTTCAATATTGATGCGGTATTTTGCGCATTATTTAGCCGTTAACTTCGGTTACATACAATTTTTATGGAATAAAAAATGGCAGTTGGTATTTGAACCGGTAATAAAAACGAATGGTTGCTAATAGTGAAAAGTGACCTGGATTAAGAGTCGACGCAATTATTGTATTTATTTTAGCAATAAAAACGAAGCCGCGCCGCTCGAGTCCAAATACTTTACTACTATATACTATAACAATGGTTCATTAAAACGTAGTTAATACAAATGAAACTGTATGATATCAAGCAAAAAGGATCCGTATTCTTATATTATTTTACAATGTAACTGCAGTTACATTGTTTTCATACGTTTGCAAGAATTTCCTTATTTGTTTACTCTCTCATTTAGACTGGCTCGACAGTGATAGCTCAAACACTCGTAATAAATTCAAAAGTTTCCTGTATATGTGTGGGCCCGGCTCATGCCGAAAACCACTTCCACGGGAACGAGATCTGGGACACTTTGCAAGGCATTCAAAATTGTCATTTCAGCAAGTCAAATACGACCGGAACTGTTAATTGAATAAGGGGACCAGCGAAATATTAAATGTTTGCCAAGAGGCAAAAAGAGGGAGGGATTAATAAAATGGTATATATTTGAGTTTAATTTGGGACCGGGTCCCCAGTCGAGTCGAACAAGGTGGTCTTTTATTATATTATGGAGATTTGATGCTGAGAAGTTGATTCTAATGATACTTTTGGAGGAAACTGATATTCTCTTCATTTGAGCAATTCAGTCGGTTAAATAAGAGACGATTTGCCGTTTCCTAAGCTCATTTCCGTAAAATCATTCATATTTTAGAAAAAAATGTTACTAAGCAAATATTAACAAAAAAACTAAAGATAAATTTTTAAACTTTTCTTAAACGTTTATTATTGTTATACACTTTAAAAACATAAAATTCGGAGGTATACGAATCTGAATATGTTAAAAATATTTATCTGTAATACCTCGCGTTTTTAACAGCATGCAATCATATATTTTTCAAGTTTACATATATTTTTTTCAATAACTATTTTTCCTCGGGCATTTTTATCCCTTTCGAGTCTGACGGGGCGTATGTATCCGTCATGAAATCATCAAGTCTCTTGGACTAAATCTAAACCTTCTTGTTCTTAAAGTGCCGTCTCCTCAATGGAGGTTGGCTACTACAATTTTAAACTCTTCTCTATCTTCAGCTGTTCTTATTAGCTGTTCAAAATTTAGCCCTGTCCATTGTCGGATGTTTCTGAGCCATGATAGTCTTTTCCTTCCTAGGCCTCTCTTTCCCTCGATTTTTCCTTTCACTATAAGTTGGGCATATTGGTACTTATTATTTCTCAGTATGTGGCCTAGGTATGATGTTTTTCTAACTTTTACTGTGTTAAAAAGTTCTCTTTCCTTGCCTATTCTATGCAGCACTTCTTCGTTTGAGGTATGCGATGTCCATGAAATTTTGAGTATTCTCCGGTAACCCCCAAACCCCCTTCACCAAACAAACCCCTAAATCATAAAACCATCCAAATACCCCCCCCCCCACCCCACCCCCCCACACCCCACCACCCCAACCCCACCCCACCCCCCCCCCCCCCCCCCCCCCCCACCCCCACACCAACCCCCAAACCCCCCCCCAACCCACCCCCCCCCACCCCACCCACCCCCACCCCCCCCCCCACCCCCCCACCACACCCCCCCAACCCCACAAACACCCACCACCCCCCACCACACAAACCCCCAAAAACAACACCCCAACCCACACCCCCACCCACAAACCCCACCCCAAACCCCAACCCCCAACCAACCAAACCAACCAACAACCCCCAAAAAACCACACAAAACACAAACACCAACACACTCCACCAAAAACCTAACAAACCTCCACCACCTCACCACACCAACCCACCACCCACACACCCACCAACACCCCCCACTTACTCATCACCCCCCACTCCCCCCCCTCACATACACATATACCTTTCCAAATATTCTCCCCCCCCATAATCTAACTCACTTCTCCCTACCATAACACAAATTCTCTAATATCTACCCCCTCCACCCAAAAGGGATGATTAAGTGACAATTTCTTATCGAACACGTTTTGAAGTTTTTTAAAATCTGCAAGTTCCATATTGTGCACTGTGTATTTTCTGATATTTGACTAACTAGTTGCCTGTTCCATGGTGTTAAATGGTCAAATTGGAGAGTTTTTTTTGTTTCTCTCGATTAAAGCATAAACACTGTCGCTTCCATATGTGTGTGCCCTTTCAGTAAAAACTTTTGAGTGATCTGTCTTTATTTGAGTATATACGCAGTAATCCAAAAATAGCACATCATAACACTTATATTTTTATTTTTGTCCATTAGCAGTTATCGGTTCAAAGAGTGATGTCCCTTTACTTGACTACCTGGAAGTGTATTGTCAGTCCAGTTCAAAATTCACGAGGCAATTTCATTTGCACTTCGGAACCCTTTCGATTCGTCCCACATCATACATTGTACAGAAGAATCACTTCTTCTACAAAAGCTTCTTTTTGTAGAAACTAATACAATTGTTTGTTAGTGGTGAAAGCAAACATTTTTACAAATCACCAGATAGTACTTTGTGTATATCGAGTTTTAAATTCAATTAGGTAAGTATCATGATTAGCCTGTACACTGGTTAGTTCATCTGCAGTGAGATTATTTTTCAATTGAGCTGTGAATGCACTTCATGTATCGCAAGTGTCTATTTCGGGTTTCCAAGTTTTCAAACGAAAACTTGGAAATCTTTATTAACAATATCTCCGTCGAGGTATTTTTTTACTCTGAGCTATGGATCTACATGTCTTTCATTGCATTAATCAAAGTACAGTTGATACAATTTTTCTATCGTAATTTCTGTGTTAAGATGATCTCTCTTACTCCTTTCTCTGGAATAATGAATCTCGCACTTTGGGAATGATTTAATATGTTGATGTATACTATTTATGGTTTCGGTAGGAGTTTTATTGATTAGCGTGTGTCTACCTCTTTGATCAGCTTTTATCAAACCTCCTGGCTCAATTTTTTTCAACATATTTACTACTACTAAATTAGATATACAAAGTGTGTTTGAAAAAATAACCTTGCACACCCTCAATCGCTGATTGTTCACTGTAAAATGGTAGTGTAGTGTATTATTTTTAGATTTGGTAGAATTTAGGTCTTTTTTTGTTAATCGAAGAGTAGGTTAGATGTCGACACATGAGAAGATAAATTGCTTTTTAACATCTGAAACGTTTGTCTCAGTCCAGTATGAGTTGAAAATTTTTTGTCTTTCGTATTCTGGCAATCTTTTAGAGCATTTCATGCGACACATGCAAGGAAGCTTTAACATTTTTGCAGGCATGTTTTTGCCTTTTTTACTGAGATACTCTTTCCCACCAGCTATTTTTGATTTGCGAACATTACAGACCCAATTTTGTTCATTTACTACACGTTTTTTGCTTTTTTTTTTGCACTTAGTTACATTTTGTACCTTTCTTTTAACACTTTTACATGCGTACCTCGAGGTACGCACATGAAAATCTACTTTCTTGTGACCACTAGCTAGTGTTTCGGTGATGTGATACAAATATTTTTACAAACGATATTGTACCTATTTAAATCTAACAATAAAACATCAAAAACTTGTTTTCAACATTTCAACAAAATTTATTTTAAATTATTACTACAGCTGTTTCGGCCAGGGTGACTTAAGTGATCTAGTTTTTGTATGTGTTTACACTTTATAGTCTTCAACTGTATAAGTTGAGGAGGAAAGAACTGTTTCTCTTAAGTTGTCTGTATTTTTTTAAATTTATTTCCATAGATTTTAATAATATAGCTTGAGGCCTTTATTTTGAATGTGAAGAATTTAAAATTCTTCATTAAAAGATTGATTATGGTCTAGAAGATGAAGTGCGTAGGTAAAGTCTGTTTTTCTATTATTGAAAGCCCTTTTATGTTCTGGTATACGTTTGATAAAAGTTCTACCAGTTTGGCCAATGTCAAAAATTTTTGGCAGTCGTCACATTTAAGTTTGTAGAAACCGCTGTGTAATTGATTTTTCTTTTGGCTGTTGTTGTATTTAATATATTTGCCTAAGTTGTTTTTTGTTCTAAAAGCTTGTGTTATTCCTTTCGTTTTTATGTGTTTGGCTATTTTTGTTGATATCTTGTCTGTATATGTAATCGAGCAGAAGGTACTGAGTTTTTTCTCTGGTGGTGGAAATACTAATTTCAGGACTGTAGTTTTTGATTTAAAATTTTGTTTATTGCGTGTTCGTTGTACCCATTGTTTACTCCTCCTCCTCAGTCCTAATCCCTTTGATTGTGACACATCGCTTTACATTTTTCACGATTTCCTCCATCCTTCTCTGTCCTGGACTAGTTGTTCGGCTTCATGTAACCCTTGGTTAATCAATATTTTTGTTTAATCTACCCAACGGCTTGAAGATTTCCCCTAGTATCTTTCCTTCAATTCTCCTTAATTTTACTACTATTTGCTTAATGATATTCAGTTCTATCTCAAAGTTATTCTTGATATGGGAATTTCTATTAATTTATGTAAAATACTATGGTAGGTAGCCAATTTATGTTATGTAGGATGGAGCAAATGAATACCACATTCCTTTATATATGGCGTTCATAGATTTCGAAAAGGCTTTCGACAGAGTCGAACATTGGGCAGTGAAAAGTTCTTTGATTAACAGCAGAATTGACCACAGATATACGGAACTAATAGCCAATATATATAAGGAAGCCAAAACAACAATTAAAGTATATGAAGGAACAAAATCAATACAAATAAATAGAGGCGTGAGACAGGGTGATACAATATCACCGAAACTTTTCAATCAGGCTCTTGAAGATACTTTTAAAAGATTAGAATGGGAAGAAAAAGGTATAAAAATTTGTGGACAACGCTTGAACCATCTAAGGTACGCTGATGATATCGTATTGATAACTGATAAAAAGAAGAATTATTTGAAATGATGAAAGAACTGGACGTAGAAGCTGGAAAGATAGGCCTTAATATGAATTACAGCAAGACCAAAACCATAACAAATACAGATGAAGACATCACAATGAGAATCGGACAAGATGAAATAGAACAAGTTCAGGATTATGTATATCTTGGTCAAACTATAAAACTTAACAAAGAGAACCAAACAGCAGAGATAAAGAGACGAGTTAGACTGGCATGGGCGGCATTTGGCAAACTAAGCTACATTCTTAAAAACAAAAGATATCCACAGCATCTTAAGACCAAAGTATACAATCAATGCGTACTCCCTGTTCTTACTTATGGTTCCCAAACGTGGACATTTACAAAAGCAAACATGGACAAAATCATAAAAACCCAAAGAGCAATGGAAAGACAAATGTTGCACATAAGACTAATGGATAAAAAGAGAAACGAGTGGATAAGAGAGAAAACAAAAGTGAGGGATGTTAGACAAGAAGTTGCAAAATTGAAATGGAGATTTGCCGGACACAATATAAGACAAAAAGAAGACCGATGGAACAAAATTCTTATAAGTTGGAGACCGTGGGAATATAAACGAAGCAGAGGAAGGCCCCAAATGAGATGGGCAGATGATATCAAGAAGCACGTGGGCTCTAGGTGGATGACTGTAGCGACAGACAGAGAAGAATGGAAAAGGATTGGGGAGGCCTATGTCTAAAGATGGACCGAAGAAGGCTAATTAGATAGATATATAGATAGGATCGAATGATGAATTATGTATAGTTGTGTCAGTATGGATAGGTTTATGAAATACGGTGAACTCATGTTTGTTTTTAAGTCTGATAATTTTTTAATCTAGAAAATTTACGAATTGATTCTGTTCGGTTTCTATTGTGAATTTAATATGACTATGGAGTGAATTAATATACGATAAGAATTGGTCAAGTGGTCTAGTTAAGTGGTCAAGTTCATGTAAAACATACTAGTACATCGTATACGTATCTCCACCAATACACTCTACATGGCAAAATCATTGGGAAAAATTAGGTACAAAATTAAATGTAATTTGCCTAAAAATAAATGCTGTCCTGGAGACTTCTCCAAACAGAAGAAACCAAGTTAATATTAACCGTCTAAGAATTGGCCATACTGCCTTAACACACAAATACTGGCAAAAAAGAGCCACTACCTATCTGCTCCATCTACTCTAACCCACTAACCGTCAAACATATCCTGCTTGATTGTCCTCAATTCATGGAAAAAGGAAGATCCCACGGATTTGCAGATGATGATCTCAAAACAGTTCTCACCAAAACAAGTCCAGAGGTTTAATAGGTTACCAGTGTTAACCTATTTAAAAGACATCAAGTTATTCAATTCTTGTACTTCTTGTATTTGTTATATCCACTAATAACCCTGCGCGTTTGATGAAGTTTTGTGTTTAAATAAAAAAAATATATATGTTCTTATTTTTTATTGCATGTAGTTTAAGTACAAATATTGCATATCCTCAGGACAGCATATCAAATATAATTATTCTGAATGCTAATCCAGACTGAATGATAATCCTGCAGTTTCGCTGCATTGGTTAAATTTAAATCAACTCTGTGAAGTCTTGTTGCCGCGACTTACAGTTCGGGATATTATTTTAGACTAGTTAATGTTATTTCTCTTTGTGGATGTTGGCGAAGCGAATGGTTGCTTTCATCCGATATTAATTTCAGTTTGCTATTTCAAATCCCTGCTTTGAATCTGTAAAGTTATCAACTTGCACTTAATAATTAAATAATATTCTTTTATTAACGTTCAAATTTAAATTATAATTGTTAATCAAATGGTACTACCACAATTTTTTACAGATTTACAGAATGTGTAGCTGTGAAGAAAGTTTTGGATTAATGACTAATTAGTGGTTTTTAAAGTCCTTTTACATATTCTATGAACTCGTGATGTAAGACTTGCTTCTTTTAAGCTTAATATAAAAAAAAATAAAAATAAACAAAGACACTTCCATTGATCTGGAGCAGAAATGACCAAACTAAAACTGAAAGAATAAAAAATAACCACCCTAAAAATTTGAGTTTTATTTTATCATAAAGTTTCCATCATTATCGTTGCCGTTACAGTAAAGTAGAATTAAAGTAAGTAAATAATGTGACGGCTCATTTTCAATCACTTTTGGACCTCATAGTTTGCAGCATCATCTCCTCATGCTTCGGCACCCATAGGCACCTTCTTGTCTAGTACCAAGACAAGAAATTAATAGATCTTTTCAATTATTTACTAGTTTTTTTTAATTTTTTATCTGTTTAAATATTCTCAACATTCAAACTGTGATGCGGTTCTTCAGAAAGTCTTAATAAAAGGTTAATAAAAACTCTCCATCGGAATAGGAAATGTTCTATATTATACCAGATATAAATCTATCGAGTTTTTCTAAAAGATAGTTTCCACAAGAATAGTGTCAGTAAGGTAAAGTGCCCAAATACCGTCCTCCTAAGCAAAATCTTAAATTCTGAAATTTGATTTAGAGTTAAAATAATGGAAAAAACTGATTTAAGTAACTTAACTCTATGTCTAAGAGTTTTGCTAGTACGATTCTACTAAATAAAATTTCCTGAAGTAAACATAAATAAATAACAAAATAAAGCAAATTTCCGTTCTTTAAAAATGGTATCCCAATTTCGTCCCCCACCCATGGCTAGTTAAAATGTATGATTTTTTTTGTAAAACATGATTTAAACAGTACTAATATCTGTTATAATAAATTTATTGAGATAGGAACATGTTTATACATTTTGATACATAAGTTCTATCTATTTACATCTCCAGACACAAATTACAAATAAAATTTTTGACCTTGTTGAAGTTGAACACATCTCATGACACCACTTGAAGCATTCCGAACACCTTATCCATTTTTCTCTTGCTTTCTTTTCGCTTGTCTTGTGAAAAACGTTTTCCACAAATGGCACATGGTGCATCTTCATCACCAGAACTATCCTCATCATCGGTTGATACCAGTGGAACTTCTGTTTCGTCCTCAAAGTCACTTGAATTTAAATCCCACTTCGTTGTTTTCTTCTTGGGACGTTTGTTCAATGATGTGCCAGGATTTTCTTTATCTTCCATGATGAGACGTTTGTTAGCCTTTGACTGCCTCTTCTCTTCTGCCATTTGTTTCTTTTGTAAAGAAATTTTGAGAGAAGTTTTGTGAGGAGATCCAGTTACCAAGAATGAAGTACCGGCTCTAGAAGATGTGAAGGTTCGATAATTGGCATGTCTCGTGGACTGACCACTTGAGGTGGGACTGGAACATTCTGGATGTCTCGTGGACTGACCGCTTGAGGTGGGACTAGAACAGTCTGGTTGTCATTATCCCGTCCATTGGCAGGCACCTCTTGCTGTTCAAGTTGTCTAGGATGGATGGATCCCAGTCTTCCTTAACCCATTGACGGCCGTTTCAAGAGTAGCTGCACGAAGATACGCTTCACAAAAGAGACTGATATTTGCAATTTCCTGACAACTCTATTTTGGTTACTAGCTAACTATTGTTCTATAGTTTTTGCGTATCTAGTTTTCAAAAGGAAACATAAGCGATACATCCAAAGGCTGTAGCTTGTCTGTTGAGTGTGGAGGAAGGCAAACTATAGATACTCCTGACTTTCTTGCAATGTCAATAAGTTCGAGATTTCTAGTGTGGGAATAGTGACCATCAAGGATGAGCACAACAGGATTCTCTTTTGATGGGTTCACAATGGAACTAAAGTGTTTAAACCACTTAAGAAACAATGGACCAGTTACCCAACCTGAATCTGAACATCCGCCTATCGACCCGAAGGAGCGTCGTCAAGCATTTCTTCCTGCCAACTTTTAAGTCGAAATATTAACAAGGATGGAATATACTGGCCTGCTGCTGACATACAAGTTATGACCGTGGTTGTGGATCCACGTTCAGCAGATGAAAGTTTATACACTTGCATTTTCCCCTTATAGGTAAACATTTTCTTTTGTGAATTATTTAGCTCTAGCCATTGACAAGTTCTGTGGTCGTCTGAGGAAAAGCTCTGGATGGCGTTTGAAAAACAGTCTAACCCACTTTTTCCAGCAGCCTTTGATTCATTCGAGAAAGGATGAGGTACTTGGTTTAAAATGGCTAGCTGGTAAGCCAATCGCCTCAGGCCAGAAATAGTCAGTCCATAATAATGCTGCTCCATATCGAGACAGTGTTCGACAAGACTTTTCTCGAGGTCAGCTGTAAAAACTGGCTTTCCTTCCAAATTTTGATTTCACACATTCCTCTGGTGTGCGGTCAGATTTGACATAATCTTTAGGACACCAAAGGTCTTAGCATATATTTTATATCTTATTTCTTTATCTCTCACAGCAGTGATAGCTCTCACCATGGCATCAGGATTCCACCTTGCTTGTGCATCTGAAAATTTAGACCTTGTATTGATTTATCAATTTACGCAATTCTTAAAATTTTCATCATTTTCACAGAACTCTAAGTTTAATAATAACATTACTTTTCAAGAGTAAGGTGTCTACATATTAAAACTATTAAAACATATCGAAAAGTGATTATATATCCATAAAAAATAATTGAAGTAGTCAGGTAAAATTAAAATTTATTGAAAGAAAAATATATGAAAAGATTCCTAAATCCGTCCCGGGACGAATTTGAGAACCTCAAAGGGGACGGATTTAGGAATTCCGTTATATAAAACATGGCCGCTGTTCGTGATGAAACGACTACAACTACACTGCTGTGACAAATGAAATATAATACTCAAAGAGCATTTCATTACTATCAATCGATAAATCAGTTTAAACTTACCTTTAGGCAATATATATATATATATATATATATATATATATATATATATATATATATATTATATATATATAGGTCAATATAAGTAAAGTCGATTACAAAGTGTACCAAGCTATCACATAAACTATTTATGAAAAATTTAAGGTTAAGTGAACATACTGTAGAAATTACAGTGGGGGACGAAACTAGGACAGGGTACGGATTTTGGGCACTTAACCTTAATATTTTTGTGACTACTTGATGATTAGGTCTGTCTGTAGAGTAGGAAGGGGGAGTCAAGTCTCACAGCACTAAGGCCACAATTTACCCGTTGTGCATCCTCCTAGGACATCCTTTGTGGGAAGGTGTACAAATCATCAGGGCACACCTCCCTTATGGGGCGGGTATAGGCCAGGGCTTGCCAAACGCGTACTCCTGAATTGACGGTAACTCTGGACATTCACATAGGACATGCTCTACAGTTTCGTCCTCTCGTTCAAACTACTAGCATATAGATGTGTTTACTGGCTCCAGTATGTGCCGATGTTTGCTAAGTTGACAATGACCAGTTAAAAAAACCAATTACCAAGCGTAGGTTTTTCCTGGTCATTCCCAAGTACTTCTTTGATGCTGACTTTTCAAGTTTTTCCTTGGCAAGTCTACATCCTTGTCCTTGTTACCATCTTTTCATGATTTGCGTGTGGAAGTGACATTTGACAATTTCCGCTATTGTAGTAGTTGACCAATCAAAAGGATCCCCAGGTCCTAAGAGCCTTAGGCCTGTCGCCATTCTAGCTAGTAGGTCAGCAATACGGTTGCCTTTAATCCTACATCATTAGGTATTCAGGTAAGAATAGCTTTGAGTCTCAGGATATTTATATGGGCTATCACTGAAATAGACGGGTAGACCTGTAATAGCCTTTAAATATGCTATTCTCTTACTATTTAGGTCTATATATTAAACAAATTTCTTCAAAAACTATACAATGTGCATGCTTTTTAATTACTACCAGATTAGCATTTTTTATCATTCAGCGTGGTGTTAAACATTAAAAATACATTGTAAGTTATGGTTCTTTATATAAGGACCAAGAAGATTCGGCATCTTCTGTTAGGCCTGGTAGTTATCGAATAACCATCTTTACCTGATGGCTGACTTCAAGTATCATTCCAAGCAATACAAATTACTGTTTTGTAGTCTCATAACCCCATTCCGTGTTACGCTTCCGCCATTTTTCGCTAGCCATAACATTAAATTAAGGCCCCAAATGAATCGCTATCAAATTTTTCAATTAAAACGATGCAACACAGCGATCGCTTTAATTATTTCACTTTATTATTTCGCAAACGGCTCCATACCGTTTACATAAACTTTAATAACTATTCCGCTCACAAATGCTGCACCCGATTTAATGGAAATTTGCAGTGGCTTGTACCTACTGCTTGCTGTTTTTAAATCCACTTTTAAATTTTCAAATAACTTCCGATGTTTATTTAACATATGTGGAGAGACCGGGGCGGGCAGTCCATGTTTGTTTTCGTTTTTGTTTCGTAAAAAAGTCGTAATTAAATAGAAAAAGCGGGATTCTCGATGGTTATTGCTGTACATAACAGCAATAAAAAACAGCAAAAACCTTACTAGTGTAGAAAACTACTAGTGGAATTTTTAAAGACAATCTATAGTATGAGACAAAGATATAGTTCAAATGCCTCATATTTGTTATCAAAATTCAAAATGGAGTTATACGTTTTAATGACCAGGCTCTAACAATGGCAACTCCTCAGCAATGGAAGTGATAAATTGTTTTGATTTCATGAGAATCGTAAAAAATGACAAAATTGCGCAATGTTTATTTTTTTAACAGCTTTATAGAAATTGACTTTATTTTGACAAAATTCAAAAACTAGGTACGAAAGTTTTACTTTTAAAATGTATTTTAATTATTAACGATTGGATACTCTGAACGACGGCGTCACAAGAAATCAGATCGATCATGTTCTAGTAGATGCCAGGAGGGGTAGTAACTGTCTAGACGTAAGAAGCCTAATAGCGGCTTCCCATGGTCGGCGATATTGCGGACTTAAGCGGACCAGCACGCACCACGCACCGTGGGAAGGGTCTCGTCCGTGGTAGCGCAGGCACGTCCGTGCTGGTCCGTCCTATCCATCTAGAGTCGTAACATCAAAGGTGCGGTACATGCTCGTGCGACGCGATCCTAGCGCGTCTGTGTTTTAACAGACGACAAGTGCAAGTCAGAAGTTTTTCATTCGCTGACACGAGTAGTTGTCTGTAGTGTAGTCAAAGTTGTTTTGCAGTTTTTTGCTGAAAATGGAATGGACCAACGAAGTTGTTTTTGATTTTTTAAATTTGTATCAAGATGAACGAAGTTATGGAATTCCACGGCGCCAGAGCATAAGAACCGGAACGATGCATGGAACCGAATAAAAAATCAATTGAAGAATATTACTATTTCGATTAAAGAATTAAAAAAGAAGAGAGATAATTTAATGTCGACATACAGAAGGCAAAAAACAAAAGTTAGAGAATCGATGGGAACTGGTAGTGGGGCTGATGATGTTTACAAGCCTGAGTGGCCTTTTTATGATATAATCAAACACTACTGTTTCGGACCTACACAGACTGTCACGGACCGTAGGAAGAGCTCTGTCTGCGGTGCGTTGCCGTCCGTGCCGATCGGCTGTCCGCGATGATCTGTAGAATTGCCGATCGTGGGAAGCCACTATAAGATATCATTTTCTGGTAAAAGCGAAGATAAGGACAAGAATAACGTCCAAAAAAACACACAAGAATACACCAACACAATTAGGGAATAACGAAGTTCTACGTAATAAGGAGACAGAACAGAAATTTAAAAAGGCTATAAAAATCGCTCTATAAAAAGACAGTTCTTCAAAGGAGTTTCAGATATCAAGACCGGGTACCAAGCAAGAACAGAAAACTTCCTTCAAAACGACAGCGGGCAGCTTATCACTGATGACAAGGAAATCCTAAAAACCTGAAAAGAATACTTCTATCAACTATTGAACGACCAATCTAGCAGAAATACATCAAACATAGAGGTATATACAGCTGAAATAGAAGACCAATACCCGACATACGAAGAAGTAATACAGGCAATTAAAAAACTTAAAAATAATAAGACACCAGGTAGCATGGTATACCCGCGGAGTGCTTAAAACATGGAGGAGAAGCGTTGTACAGCTCTATGTACAAGCTAATTCAAACATTTGGCGAGAAGAAACAATGCCAGGTGAATGGAAAGAAGGGGTTATTGTACCAATACACAAAAAAGGAAACAAAAAGCAATGTATTAACTACCGGGGAATAACACTCCTAAACACCACCTACAAAATCCTTGCAAACATCCTGCTAGAAAGAACCAAAACATACACAAAAGGAATCGTTGGAGATTATCAATGCGCATTTAGACCGGGCCGCTCTATCATTGGCCAGATATTCACAATAAAACATAATAGAAATGTAACAATAAAACACTGAAAACTTTGTTTTCAAACTTTCACAAAATTTATTTTATCCTCTTATCACTACAGCTGTTTCGGCTGATTGCCTTTCTCAAGTGATCTATTTTTGGCATGCGTTTACACTTTATAGTCTCTAATGAAATAGGTTAAGGAGGGGAGAACTGTTTGTCTGAAGTTGGTCATTCAGAATTATATCTGTGTTTTTTAATTTGTTGATGTCCATAGATTCTAACAAGGATAGCTTAAGGCCTTTATTTTGAATGTGAAGAATTTTAAATTCGTCATTAAAAGAATGATTGTGATCAATCATTCTTTTACTCAATCAATTCTTAATCATTCTCATGATAAAAAGCTGTTTTCTTCACTTTTCCAGTTTTTGTCAATTGCCTGCAACTGATATGCAAGCGACGTTATTTAATCTGTTTCAAAAATTGCTATACCTGTATTGTATCTGTAATCAATTCTGAATATAATTTCTGTTAATAACATGAATTTAATTTAACCTATTTCCGATACATAATCAAAAACCTCGTATATCACGTAAAAAACAAAATATTACCCCATTAATTAATATCCTGATCAAATAAAACTAACTTTTCTCGTAACAAATGCCATAAATTAAGAGAACGGCAAAAATCGTTTCGGTTTATTTTATTTTAACGCGAATCTCCAGTTTACACTCCCGAGCACCGGCATTAAAGTTTATACGACGGCATTTAATCCGTATCCCGTGTAAAATCCAAATCAATCCCTTTATAGGGTATAAATCCCCAAATTACCTAGATATGTAATTAACTTCTCGAACGGCCGCCTAACAAACTCTCAAACAGTAAACGCACACCCTGGTAGATTTTAAGTTTCTGTAAAGGAAATAAGGTCTCTCGTCCTGTTGCCGACTAACCGAGGATATGTCTAGTCGGAGGTTTACACCGAAGGGGTACGACATAACTTTACTGAAGCATTTATTTTGCACATGATTACGGCTAGTTTAAAGAACATAAACAATTAGACAAAGAGAAATTATTTTGGTTTAAAGCTATCAGAATAGATAGTACATTTTTTTAGCGCCACTACACTAGTAAACATGTACAATTATGTATCCTTTCGTTCTGACTTTGAAGTTATAGATACCTGCATATGTCGGACGTCATGCAAGTACCTTGAAATTGCGATAATATTATACAGATTTCAAATATAAAGACTGTAAAGCTTTGTCATTCCAAGGTGTAAACTAGGTGTAAACAAGGAGCTAAGTGTATCAGAAACTGACAAAGCTACATTGCAAAATTTACCTTTTAGAGAAAATATATTAAAGAAATAGCTTCGGAAGATTCTGCAAAAAACATCTCGACTCCCATTATCTAGAAAATACCAAAAATTATGAGGAGAGTTTAGATTTTTATCGCTCTACGCAAGTTAGATGATAGATTTGTACAGAGTAATGAGGAAATATCAATTCTCTTTCTAGGTACTTTTTAGGAAGCTAGCTTGTTCTTCAAGCTTTTTAGGAAGCTTCAAGGACTAGCTCGTGTATGCGTAACAGGTGTAATGAGAATATGGCCAACGACTGACATGAAACTAATCATTAATCTACCTTACTTTTTACTTTTACGAGTCTGGATCCGACTACAGTTTTTCTGCCCAATATCGGGCTACGTCTACAGCCTTTGTGTTTGCGAGCCATAAATCATCGAGGGTGCACTGTGATGAGCAAAGTCTGCATACTCTCAGGTACTCCACGTTCTGTATTTCCCCACATTCACAGAGTGCCTCGCTATCTGTCTTGATGCCCCATTTAATGAGGTTCTGTTGTACAGGGGCAACACCTGTGCGCATGCGGTTGAGTGTCCGCCAGGTTCTCCAGTCCAGGTTCATTCCATTAGGTCGTTCTGGATGTAGGGGGAACACTTCGGGTGGTTCGACGCTGATATTTCTCATAAACCTTTTCCTTGATTTAAGTCGGCTGATTCCTGGCGGCTCGTCAAACCCGTATCATTGGTGCCGTTCATCGAAAGTTTACCTGAACTTCTCCACATATTGTGAGGCACATCTACGGTCGTCTCTTGATGCGAATCCAGCTACCCGATACAGTAGGTGTAGAGGGGTAGGCTTCATACAACCGGTAATGATTCTACATGTTTCATTTAACGCCGTGGTGACTTGTTGGGCGTGTATAGATCTACCCTAGACGGGACAAGCATATTCCCTGTTGAGAATCATAAGGCCTCAGCTGTTGACTTCAAGACCTCGGGGGTTTGCACCTAACTTGCTCCCTACAAGTTTCCGGAGAAGTGGTTTCTCGTAGAGACCTTTTGTCTTGTGCTCTGACAGTGGAATTTATACGTTAGTGACCGGTCTAGTATCACTCCAAGATATTTGGGCCTAGCAGTATGTTTCAAGCGTTGTCCCTTCCAAGAAACATTCAGTTTTACATGCGCCAGTTGGTTGTTGAGATGGAATGCACATACTTGGGTTTTAGTAGGGTTTGGCTTTAATGAGTTTTGTTTGTAGTAGGTTGACATCATGTTTAAAGCATCTTCCATTGTCGACTCTACTTGTGTGAGTGTTTTCCCCTTTACGGCTATACCAAGGTCGTCAGCGTAAACAAAACTCTCAGTCTGAGGGTGCATTGGTTGGTCGTTGGTGTAGATGTTAAATAAGGAGGGCGCCAGAACGCTTCCTTGAGGTAGGCCATTTTTTTGGGTTCTCCATCTACTCTTCTTTCCATTTAGCACAACGTAGAAGCATCTATTACATAACAGTGATCTAATGATATTTACCAGGTCATAGTCAAGCACAGTGTTATAGATCTTAGTTAGCAAGGTTCTGTGGTTTATCGTATCATAGGCCGCTGTGAGATCTATCAAGGCTACTCCTACTATCTCTTTCCGCTCAAATCCCTTCTCTATGTATTCTGTTAGGTTCAGCACTTGGCCTCTGCATGATTTATCTGGTCTAAAGCCTGCTTGTTGTGGGATTAGTTTTGCATCTAATGTTTCCTGGATGCGGTTCAAAATGAGGCGTTCATACAATTTAAACAAATGGCAAAGCAGAGATATCGGACGGTAGCTACTCGGTAGTTCAGGGTCTTTGCCAGGTTTCAGAAGGGCTACTACTTTTGATTTGCGCCACAGTTTTGGAATCTGGTAGGTAGAGCGACAGATGTTAAATAGATCGAGCACCCATTGTCTCGCTTTTTGCCCGAGATGTTTTATCTGCTCTGTTAGGATTTCATCCACCCCAGGTGATTTTCCATTTTTCATACAGTCAATACCATTTTTAAGCTCTTCGATGGTAAATGGGTTTCGTAAGAGTGTTGTTTCCTGGTCTTGAGTTCTTATATTATTTGGCGTTTTGCAACGATTGTTTGTTTTGCCATTCAGAAGCAGTTGGTGGGCTATCTGATTTGGCGTTATTGCACTTAGCTCTTTCATCTCTGTGGGATCACCATTAAGTTTTTTGATCATATTCCAAGCCTGCTTACTACTGTGCGTCATGTCCATTTTACTTAAAGTCTCGCTCCACCGTTGTTGTCTGGAGGCACTTAGTATTTGCTGCAGTCTCTCCAATATCTCTGCCGTAACTTCGCTAAGTGGGTCTTTACTATATCTTCGGTGTACTTTGTCATAATGTCTTTTGCTTCATCGTTCAGACGAGATATGTAATGTGGTTGACATCCTCTGGGTATGTGTTTACATGAGATTCGTTTTATAAGTTTGATGAACGCATCATAGTTTTTGGGGATCGGGACTATATTTTTCACCTGTGTTTCCAATTCATCAGTAAATTTTTCCCAGTTCGCTTTTTTGAAATTAAACTTTAGTTTGAGAGGGATTTTGGGAGCTTTTATAGCGCTGTATACGGTTATTCCCACGGGCCTATGTTGCGTCTTCGGTATAGGCTTATATACCTTCCTAACGCAACGGTCCTCTAAAGACATGCTGATGAAGGTGAGATCAGGGTTGTAACCTTTCTTCCATATTTTGCTTTGGAACGAATAGGGCAGTTTTGGGTCATGTAGAAGTGACAGGTTGTTTTGTTTAGCCCACGATTCCACAAGATCTCCATTTTTATCAGTTGAAGCTCAGCCCCAATGAACATTATGACTATTAAAATCACCGAGAATGAATCTGGTTTTTTGAGAAGCGAAATTTTATGGAGGGGAGAAAACAAAATCTCTCCAGGGTGTTTTCCGTGCTCCCCATTAATCTACCAATTTCGAGAACGATTTCCGAAGTGGAAATTGAAACGTCAATAAACGTATTTTTATCTTTAATTGTGGCTTGTTCCCAGTTAAATTGTAATTAATTTAAAATGCCACAAAAAAATAGCTTCAGAACAATATACAGGTATAGTTAGAAAGTCAAAGCATTTCGTGTATTGCTGGAGAGGATATAATGAAAAGAATGAAATGACAAAAATCAAACATGGCACTAGGTTTGTAGAATGACATGTTCTAAGAGGCATTTATAAGAGTTCATAAGAGGCATTAGGCTTGTAGAACGACATGTGAGGTATCACAGGAAATAGAAAGAATACGGTGCGAAACGTATAGTAATAGAGGAAATTTGCAGATTACTTATTGTTTACAGAATAGATAAAAAACAGAAAAATAATACTTAAACTTTTTTATTATTATAAAATTCAATATGTTTATTCATCACCATTGCTTTCACCATTACATCATATCTTCGTTGTTATTGATTCAATTTTTTGAGGGTAATGATTTGTATCTTCTTTGTCAACCATTTTCCATCCACTCCTGAATGTAGGTCTCTCCCAATTGCTTCCATCTTTCTCTATCTTGCGCCAATCTAATCCACTGTTTGCCTGCCACCGCTCTTATGTCATCTACCCATCTTTTTTGAGGTCTTCCCATGCTTCTTGTTGTCGTCCTTGGTCTCCATTCTAGAATTCTCCGTGTCCACCTGTTGTCATTATATCGGGCTACGTGACCTGCCCAGCGCCATTTCATTTTTGTAATTTCTTCCACAATATCCCTAATCTTCGTTCTACGTCGTATCTCGGTGTTTCTAATCTTGTCTCTTAGTGATATTCCAAGCATGATTCGTTCCATTGCTCTTTGCGTTGTTTCTAATTTTTTGGCAGATTTTTTGGTAAGTGCTACTGTCTCCAAGCCGTAGGTACAAACAGGTAGTATGCATGTGTTATACACTTTTTTCTTTAAGTTTATAGGAATGGAGGTGTTTTTCAAGATATGTGCTAGTTTGCCGAAAGCGCCCCAAGCCAGTTGTGTTCTTCTTTTAATTTCAGCATCTTGATTTGGTTTTCCTAGTTTGATAACATGACCTAGATATACATAATGTTCCACATTTTCTATGGTATGATTTTGTATTGTTATATTTGTCTGGTCTCGGCTCAGTATTTTTGTTTTGCTGTAATTCATTTTTAAGCCTACCGCTCCTGAAACTGCATTTAATTGTTGTAACATATCATTTAGTTCTTGGATATTATCGGCTATTAAAACTATGTCATCTGCGAATCTCAAATGGTTTAAGTATGATCCGTCGACGTTGATACCCTTATTGTTCCATTCCAGTTTCTTAAAAATATCTTCTAGAGCAAGAGTAAATAGTTTGGGAGAGATGGTGTCTCCTTGTCTTACTCCCCGTTGTAGTCTTATGGGATTAGTTTTTGTGCTTTCGTCCAGTTTTATATGCATTGTGGCATTTTCATATATGTTTTTAATTATGTTAATGTATCTTGAATCTATGCGTGCATTTTCTAGAGATTCAAGCACTGCCCATAATTCGATGGAATCGAATGCTTTGTGGAAATCGACGAACGCCATATGAATTGGAACATTATACTCGGTGCATTTTTCTATCAGTGTTCTTACGGTGTGCAAGTGGTCTATGGTATTAAAATGTTTTCTGAATCCAGCCTGCTCGATAGGTTGATAGAAATCGAGCTTATGTGTTAGGCGGTTGGTTATGATTTTAGTAAGTAATTTATACAGATGTGATAGCAAGGATATTGGTCGGTAATTCTCGATGTTTGCTCTGTTTCCTTTCTTGAATAATAAAATGACCTCGGAGTTGTACCATTCTTGAGGAATCTTTCCTTCATCAATTACTTTATTAAATAAAACATTTAATACCTGTTCCATTTTTCTGCCACCAATTTTCAACATTTCAACTGTAATCTTATCCTCTCCCGGACATTTATTCGTTTTAAGTTGATTTAGGGCCATTCTTATTTCATAGTCGGTTATGTCCGGTATTTCTTCTGAGCCGGTGTTAATTATTGTTCGTTGAGTACGTCGTTGTTGTGGTTGTGTATTTACCGAGTATAGTTTAGTGTAGAATTTTTCAATGGCCTCGCTTATTTCCTTTCTGTCTCTGACGGTGACGTTTTTCTCATTTTTTATTTCTATGATTTTTGTTGTGCCGCTTGAGTTTTTTGCTTTGAGTACTTTCATGTTGCAGTTATCTTGTATTATATTTTTTATTAGATTGTTATTATAGTTTCTATGATCGTTCCTGATTTCTTTCTTCACATTTTTGTTTAAACTTTTAAAGCTGTCCGAAGTTCGATCTGTTCTGTTTCGTCTTTCTTGGAGTAGTTTAATTGTATTAGGTTGGAGTTTAGATGTTTTGGCTGTTTTCGTGTTTGAGCAAATTTTCTTAACCGATGTTGTTACAGTTACTTTTATTTTAGTGGCTAGTCCGTTTATATCCAATTGTTTCAGTGTCTCTATTGATTTTAGTCTTGTGCTTAGTTCTTTTTGGTATTCCGTTTGTTTTTGAGACAGGACATCGGTGGTTGGGTATCGTTCTCGTTTAATAAGTTTGCTTCGTTCTACTCTCGTCTGTATTTTAATGTTCGCTCTAACCAATCTATGGTCACTCCCGGTATAGAATTTGTTTAGTACTGTCACGTCGGTGCATATGTTTTTGTTATTGGAGAGTATGTAGTCTATTTCGTTCTTAGTTTTCTTGTCTGGGCTGATCCATGTCCATTTACGTTGTTTAGATTTTTTAAAGAAAGTGTTGAGACAAAATAAATTTTCGTTGTTTAAGTAGTTGTACAACATCTCACCCCTTTCGTTCCTGTTGTCCAGCCCAAAGCGACCGATATATTGTGTGTCGCCGTCTTCTTTTGTACCAATTTTTGCATTAAAATCTCCTGTGATTATTACGAAGTGTGATTTTTCTTGGTTCCTTGCTGTTGTCAGATCCTCGTAGAATGATTCAGCTTCCTCGTCTGTTGAGTTTCCTGTCGGTGCATATCCATGTATTATCTGTAAGCTGTATCTGCTGTTTAAAGCGATGACAAGATATATGACTCTGTTTGATACAGCACAGTACTTCGTTATGTTATAGGGAGTTCGTTTGTTTACTAGGAACGCTACACCGCCTATGTGATGATTTTCTACGGAGTTTTTCTGGTATAGTTGGTGACCAGATTTTAAGATGGTACATGCTTCTCCTGGTAAGCGAGTTTCGCACAGTCCAATTATATCCCATTTGATATTTGAGAGCTCTTGTTCTAGTTCTTCAAGGTGTTCTTGGGTCCTCATAGTTCTTATATTGTAAGTGGCTATACGAAGCAATGGTGGGTAGTTTTTCTTATTAGATTCAGTCGAATATTTGCCTCCCCCAGAATCCATGAGGCTGACTGATTGCTCAGTGTGAGATTCTGAGTGTATAACTCTACTCACCTGGGGTAATTTCGTATTGATACTCGACATCTTCAACTTGGGAGGTTTTAGCATATTTAAAACGCCACGCTTGCCGAGCGGGTTGGCGAGTGATTCTATACAATCCCTAAAATCAGGGGATTGCCACTTCCGCCGTCCACGCCGTACCGAAGGTATTCTTCTCCGCCGTGTCTGCCGTTGTGGACTTCATCCGTGACCCTGGACAAGGGACCCTAAGCAGGTACTAGTTTCCCGGGTCAGGAAACCCCTGAAATCTACGGAGGGCAGGGATTGATTCATTTTCCCTGATAGGACTATCCAGAGGAGTTCCTACCCGCTACCCGTGATTTTGATGATTTGTATACTATAGTTTATCTACGACGAGTAAGTAATTTATTGTTTTAAAGTGGATAATGAGCATTGCTCTCTGAAGAGTATACGTTGGGCATAGATGGTTCTTCGATAGCCATCAGGCAATAATTTTCCTTGGTTATGTTTATAAAACATACGGAATACACTGTATATACCTAACCTTAGTCACTTTGCAGGTTCCGTCTCACAATCAACTAATAGGTAGGACTCTTTCCGAACTGTTGATTTTCTTTTCATTATAATATTTAACTTATATTTTGTATAATAACGTAGATAGCATAGATTTGTTTTGAAGCCATTACTATTTTAAAATTAAGTGGCAGATGCATACTACTTATGCATACAGAGAGCATTTTATTATGCCCTTTCGCGTAGTTGGCTCATCTCTTTCTACCTGCCACATGAACTAATTCGTGCATCTCAAGTTATCGCCGTAACCGTTTTCTTGGAGGAAACCCCATTATCCCACCGCTTTTAATTCGGCCTACTACTTCTGCTTAATCGAATGGGATTAGGGGTCCAACTTTAATTTAACGCCATTTCTATTCCTACGTATGTCGTCGTTCGCAGTCGTGAGTTACACACAACGGACCGCACCGTACCTACTATAGTAATTAACTGGCTTAATATACACGTAAACTAAGAGGAAAGAGACCACCGGATGAAATATGCTACTACTTATCCTGCATTTTCAATGAGTCTGTGGAATTATGCGTGAATGGAACATGCATAAGGAATTGGACGTTGTTTTTGGTCGTTTGTCGTTTATACTGTTATCGTGTGAACGAAACGGTTTTAAAGAAATTGATCGTTCGATGAAAATTTGCTACTTATTAATTATTTGTAGTTTATATTAATCATTTGTTATGTTGAACAAGATATTAATCTCGAAAGAGACAGACATGAAAAATATGAATATCAAAGAAGCAGCTGTTATCCTACTAATGAAAAAAAAAAGTGTAGCAAACCCCATCTGTAGCAGCCTTTGGTTGCCAATACTAAAAGGAGTCAACACAAAAACCAAATAGCAGATTAATAGAAAGTCGGAAATATCTACAATTCATACATAATACATACAGAGTAGCCCAAAAGTCTGGAAACGGCTAATTATCTCGTAAAATGCTAATCATAATTGTACAAAATTTGAGGTACACCTATTTTGGGATACGGAGATTCCATATTTGATATTTACAATGTTGCCAAGTTATTTGCTGTTTTTCTTATATTATTAGTAACTTTGGTTTTTCAAATACATCACCCTGTATATTCAGTCATTATTGGAATCTCCTATTCAATACGAGTTCAACCATATGTAACACTTATGATTTTATGTAATCTGGAAGGTCATAAATACATAAAACCGAAGTCTGGCAACGCCTAAATTGTTTCAATAAATTTTTTAATACTAACTATTTTCAAATACATTAAAACGTAACAATTGATAGTTTAGAACATTTTTTAACATAGTAGTTACGTTATTAAGTGTTCAAAATGTGCTCAATTTGTGAGTTGACAGCACCCTAATCGATGGTAGAAGGCGTCTACCACATTTCTCCATGATTGTCTAGAAATTATTCGAGATTCATTGATAATTCGTTGCTTAGCTTGCAAGACTTGCTGGTTAAGTTTTGTAAACTGAATTTTTCAAGTATCCCTAATAAAAATAATCTTTAGGATTGAGATCGGGTGAACGTGGAGGCCATTCAATTCTACCTTGTCTACCAATTTATCGTCCAGGAAATATCTCATCTAAATATCGCCGAACATTTACACCAACTATCTGACGTTAAATTTCTTTCGACAAAAAATGACCCAATTGAATAAGTAACTACTATATCTGACCATACATTTAATTTTTGTGTCTTTGAGTATGGTTTTACGCTTTGAGTGCTGTCAACTCACAAATGGAGCACATTTTGAACACTTAATAACGTAACTATTATGTTAAAAAATATTCTAAACTATCAATTGTTACGTTTTAATGTATTTGAAAATAGTTAGTATTAAAAAATGTATTGAAACAATTTAGGCGTTGCCAGACTTCTGTTTTATGTATTTAAGACCTTCAGACTACATAAAATCATAAGTGTTACATATGGTTGAACTCGTATTAATAGAGATTCAATGACTGAATATACAGGGTGATGCATTTGAAAAACCAAAGTTACTAGTAATATAAGAGAAACTGAAAATCTGGCAACATTGCAAATACCAAATATGGAATCTCCGTATACCAAAAATAGGCGTATCTCAAATTTTGTATAATTATGTCTAGTAATTTACGTTATATTTAGGCGTTTCCAGACTTTTGGGCCACTCTGTTTACAACACATAATACAAAATAATGACATAAAAAAACAACACACAAATGCATAGTTCACAAACAATTGACACAAAAACACACAAAGTCAGAATTTGATATCCTGAGGACCAACCTCAAATTTTTTCATCTAAAAACGACCATAGTCAATCCTTTGAATTGCTCTATCTGTTCATTTTTTCATATATGTTTGTATATAGGTATGAATTCTTAATTGTAGTGTAAGGTTAAATCTATCAATATTTTTATCATCATCAACATCATCATCAGTAGCTTGACAACCCTTTCTGGGTCCTTGCTTGTTCTAGGATTTTCCTCCACTCTGTTCTGTTCCTTGCTTTGTTTTTCCAGTTGGTAATCTTAAGTACTTTCGTATCTTTTTCCACTTGTTCCAAGTTTGGGTCTTCCCTTGGACCTCCTCCCTACTGGTGTTTGGCCTTAACATGGCCAACATGGCCCATCCAGCTCAGACGTCCGATCTTTATGGATGTTATGACCTTAGGTTCATTGTATACTGTGTATAGTGCAAAGTTATATCTTCTGCTCCATATATTATTTTCCTTTCACACCGTTATATATGTGTCTAAGGATTTTTCCTTCAAACGTACCTAATAGATTCTCATCGCTTTTCGATAATGTCCATGTCTCTGATCCATATACAAGGACTGGTTTTATCAGGGTCTTGTATATTTTGAATTTGGTTTTTCTTGTATGTGTTAGATGTAAGATGTTTAATTAGTCCATTATGTTTTATTAGCGATATGTATTCTTCTCTTAACTTATTCACTGACATTGTTATCTGCGGTAACTAGTGAACCAAGATATGTAAAAATTTTCACGCTTTCGATGTTATAGTCTCGTATTGTCAGATTTTGTAGGTTTCTTTGGCCTGTCGATTTACTGGTCTTCATGTATTTGGTTTAGGCTTCTATAATCTCTCTTTCGCTTTCGCTTCTAGCTATGATATCAACATCGTCTGAAAATGCCAATATTTGTACACTTTTTGTTATTGTTGTTCCTCCGGTGTTGACTTTTGACTCTCTAATTATTTTTTCTAATGTAATGTTGAATAGAATACAGGATAGGGCATCTCCCTGTCGTAGGTCCGTTCTCACATGGATTGTATCTGTTAGTGCGTTTTGAATTCGAATTTTGCTTTGTACTTTAAGTGTTTCTTTTACTATATCAATGAGTTGAGTTGGAATATTAAACTCTTTCAGTGCATGGATCAGAAATTCTCGATGGATGCTATCATAGGCACTCTCAAATCAATGAAAAGATGATGTGTGTCTATATTAAATTCACTAGTCTTTTCCAAGATTTGCCTCAAGACGAAGATCTGATCTATTGTGGACTTCTGCCTGCGGAAATCACATTGATATCTCCAACTATTTGTTCCGCATATGGTCTCAATCGGTCATACACAATATTTGACAGTATTTTATATGCCACAGTTAGTAGCGTTATTGCCCGGTAGTTTTTACATTGAAGCTGATCTCCCTTTTTATGTAGTGGGATAATTACTCCGGTATTCCAGTCTTGTGGCAGTTGTTTATTATTCCATATGTTCACTATTAGTTCGTGTATCGCATTCAATAGGGAGTCTCCACCTTTCTTTATTAATTCTGCGCTAATGTTGTCTAATCCAGGTGACTTGTTGTTTTTCAGTCTGGTAACTGCTTCTTGCATTTCAGCTACTGAGGGGGGGTTGTTTCTCTGGTATCCGTTTGATCCAGTATAATTCCATCATATAGTGGATCTTCGTTTTTTTCAAACTTTTCTTTGAAGAATTCTGTCCATCTTTGTAGTATTTCACTCTGTTGAGTTACTATATCTCCTTCTTTGTCTCTGCACATCATTGTTCTTGGTTTAAATTCTTTTCTACTTTTGTTAAGTTTTTGGTAGAATTTTCTGGTTTCTGATGGTTTATTTAGTTCTTCCATTTCTTGGAGTTCTTTTTCTATGTGTTCTCTTTTCTTTCTGCGATGTATTTTCTTCTCTTCCCTCCTTAGCATTCTATATTCCTCCTCTGCCTTTCGTGTTCTATGTCGTTGTTGTAGTCGTTGATATGCATTATTTTTCCTCTCTGTTATGTTACGACACTCTTCATCGAACCACTGTCCTTCAGTTGATTTGAGCTTTTTTTGTAGACCCAGGGTCTCTTTGGCCGCGTCTTGTATGATGTTTTTACACGCTTCCCATTCTCTGTTTATATCCTCGTGCTTTTGTCTGTTTTCTAGCCTTCCTTTTATATATTCTTTGTATTTTGCCTTTTTGCTGTTGTCTGCTAAGTTTTTTATTTCATATTTTTTAATTTTGGATCCCTTTTCTTTTTTAATGTTTGAGATTCTGGCTCTTATTCTACTTTCCACTAGGTAGTGATCCGAGTCTGCATTTGCCTCTCGTCTGCTACATACGTTTATTACGTCTGAGTGATGTCTAGAGTCAATAATAACATGATCGATCATGTTTACTGTAACCCCATCTGGAGATCTTCACGTTCCCTTATGAATATTTTTTCGCTGGAAGCATGTGCTGGCAATGATCATGTTAAGGGAAGTTGCTAGATTTATTAGTCTGATGCCATTGTCATTGGATACCTCATGAAGGCTGTGCTTACCTATAGTTGGTAGGTATTGTTGCTCTTTTCCTATTTTTGCGTTAAAATCATCATAAATAATTTTGATTTCATTCTTTGGGTATGAATGGTGTACAGCTTCTAGTTCTTCATAGAATTTTTCTTTGACATCGTCTTCCTTTTCCTCTCAATATTTCTATACTTAGACCCTTTCTTGATAGAAAACTAGAAAAAAATTGAGTTAAAGCCTTATACTTTGTGTATTACATTTTCTTTATTTTTGTAAACATTTACTAATAAACTGCCTCCCCATTCATCTGACGTTTGTCCCACTTCCATATTCTACTACTTAGTTTAGCCAACTTTTCTCACGCACACTTGTGGATATCATCTGTAACTGACTGCACCTGCTTAACTTTTTTATTTATTGAAGTGCTTGACTAACTTTCTCGTTTGTTACTTAGGTGACCAATGGTGCTAATATATCCGTTAATTTAACAGTTAACGAAAACTAGTATTTTATAATTTTTTTCTTGGGTACATCCAAACTAATTAAGGGCTTTTTGCTTTTTGTGTTATTTGTTTGCCTATTGTATATACCTGCCCTTGTTTTGCCATTCCTACAAAGAATTGAAGTATAGCATGCAATTTAATCAACGTAAAGATAAGAAAGAAAAAGTTTTTGCTAAACAAAATTAGTAAACAAAACTAATTTTTTCGTTATTACTGCTGTATCTCCCGCTTTTCATAAAACATTTTTAATTTAGCATTTTCTACCATTAAAAAGAGTGATAGGGTAATAAACTTTGGGCCAGAAGTAGATTCTCTATTCATTGCCGCCTTCATTATGTTTAATAAAGAGACCGCCTCCCGATATTTGCCAACAGTATTATTGCCTAATATCATCAATTTCGAGATGAAGCGTTGATGTATAGCACGCTTTGACGTCGCGACGCTACTTTTCAGGCGCCAGTCGTCTTCATTGCAAATCATCGCACAGAGTGCGATGTTCCTTCGGAGCTTAACGTCTCGGGAAATCCCCAAATCACGTCTGATTCAGACTGTTCTGAACGTTCTTTGCTAAAAAGTAGAAAAATTTCCTTATGGAAATGCAATATGTGAATTTTTGCGGTTTTACACTCTCTGCGGAGTCTTTATGTACTTTCTGATTCATAGGCGCACTGGAAATTTATGTCTGTCTTTAAACTAGAATCTTGGGAACTGTAAGATCTATATTTCAGAATATCAGTTTTGTGTATAAATTTACTGTTGTTATAAGAAATTAGTTTAAATTAATTTCAATAAGATATAATTGATCGTTAATTACTTAAAAATATAATAATTTATACAGAAGATATCCTTCATCATCATCTTTGGCTCGGCAATCCTCTATGGATGCTGGTTTGCTCTAAGATTCGTCGCCATTGTGTTCGGATTCTGGCAACGTGTTGCCATCTTCTGATCTCTACTATCCCTAAATCGGTCTCAACTTCATCTAACCACCTAATTTGGGGTCGATCTCTGCTTCTTCTTCCTATAGGTGTTCCTTTCGTTAGCTTGTTAGCAGTCATATTTTCAGGCATTTGTATTATGTGTCCAGCCTAGTACTCTACGATCAACTCTTCGAGGCGCCCCTCGCACCGAACATGGTATCGCTCGCCAGGTAAAATAAATGCACTTTATTTTAAATGCGAGCATTCACTGTCAGTGCTATGCTCTATGCGAGGATACGATGTTATGATCTCCATAATGAACACACCCTTTTAGAGTTCCTTGTATCCATCCCGTATACGAGGACTGGCCTTTGCAGTGTTTTGTATATAATAATTTTAGTTTTTCTTCATAGCGTGGCTCCCCGATAATAAAATATGTTTTGAGATCGTCCTTCTTGGACATCAGGTCTTCCAATTTGTGTAGAATGATTCCTTCATTTCAAACAAAATCACAAAACACAACAGCACTTTAAAATAAGTCAACACGCACCATTTACGCACAGAACAAAGAAAAACTTAACTGCTTGTGTATAATGACAGTGCATTAATGTTAATGAAAATAGATCATAGGCTTAATCGTTGCTAACAGTGAGGATAGTGGAGGTGACGTGTCTCGACCTGCACGTCTGAATCGTGAGAAACATATTTCGGCGTTTGCATCATCATCATCATCATCTTGGTGCTACAGCCCTTAGAGGACCTCGACCTTTTCAAGCTTTCTACGCCATTCTGTTTTGTCTCTTGCTTGCATTTTCCAGTCGGCGTTTGCGCAAACTAGAAATACCCACAACCTGACGTGGGTAAAATAGATTACCCGTCGGGTTATGAGTATTATGGTTTTGCTCAATCTCCGGTAAACGTGTTTATTTCGGCAATTGAGTAATTTCGTTTATCCACAATGCATGTGTTACGTTCTGCACATACGATGACCTTAATATAACAGTTAGGGTCATCAGAAAGAGGGAGGGAATGTATTTTGTTTAATCCTGAACTCGCTGGTTTCCCCCCTTTGCATTAGGTATGTATATTAAAATAAAAAAAAATTAAAGCAGAGGATTATATAAAACTCTAATTTAAAAAGATGTCAAATCAAACATAATTAAATAATAAATTCAATTGTTAAAAAATATTTTAATTGAAAACTCTTATCCTCCAGATATGCTACATAGGATGCTTTTTTCTAATTTATTAAATATAAATAACTTAACACCATTTTTTGCTAAATCTCAAAACACTGTATCCAACAATCAGAACATATATTATCATTCACTACCTTTTATATCATCATTAACTCCTAAATTAATACAAACACTAAGGGTTATTGACAATATAAAAATAGCAACAAAGAACATCAAAACCATTTCGTCTTTATATTCCAAAACTAAATATCCTATAGACAAATTAGATCAAACAAATGTAGTATACAGCATTATTGTACTCAGTGTGAAGCTGAGTATGTTGGTGAGACTGGAAGAAATCTCTCAAATCGCATTATTTCTCACAAAAGTGATTGCAGAATTAAGAAACCATCTTGTGCTTTGGCAGAGCATGTAATAGACAAAGACCATATTATGGATTTTGATAATATTAAAATTTTATGTAGTGAAAGTAATAAATTTAAAAGAACTTTTTTGGAAATGGTTTGTATTAGCAAAAGTGATAATAATTTAAACAAAAGGTCAGAAATTCAAAATCTAAGCAAAATTTATAATTATATTATTTCTATGTAGTTTATATATGCAATCAGTAAAATATCACATTTTGAATTTTCCATGTATTTGTTACATTTTTTCAGGCATCTATCAATGGTGAATAAATCTTCTTCTTTTTTGTTACTAAACAAAAAAGAATTTTTTAAACAAAATTTTATTTTTGACAATATGTCAAAAATAAAAATTTTTAAGTTGGTATTTATGACATTGAGGCTTATTTGTAGCTATTCAATTTTTGTTTACAAATTCAATTGTTTTTGTTAAGAAACTTTTTCAAAATTTATTTCAGAGAAACATTTATTAGAATAGGACATTTTTGTATTAATATTTTTTGTAATAAGATGTTAGCAGCAGTTTTATATAAAAAACTAATTTTATTTGGTGAGTTAACAAAAAAAAATTATTTCTAGTTCAACTTTGTAAGATATTTTGTATTTTTTAGAAGCTCTTGATAATAATTGTAATCAAATTGAAAGCTCGAGTAATATATATATATATATATATATATATATATATATATATATATATATATATATATATATATATTATATTTTAGTTTGTCAACAATAAATGATATCCAACTGGTGATCACAGCAAAAACAAAATAGTTTGAAAATGGGTTTATTGTACTATCACTGAAAACTATAATGTGATTGTAGTTGTTCGATAGGTTCAAGTTGTCTGAAATATCTACTCTTATACTTTAAAATGAAAGTAATTTCCCACTTGTTTTCTGTCCCTGTGCTAGTCGTAACCTTTTAACAAATAAATTTTTCAGAAATCCTATCTGTAGTTTAGATTTATATTGAATGGCATTTTTTGTTGTATTATATGTTTTTTTAAACGTTTTATTAATTTTTGTGAAGTCTATAAATTTTATTTTTCACTTTCCAGTAAGACCGTAGGCGTAAAATTTCGGCCCAATGCTTTTTAAATGCATTTCATTTTTTTCGAATCCTGAGAAAACTAATAAGTATTTTTGAAAAATTTAAACGCAGAGTGAAAGATTACATTATTAAAGATGGAAGAAGGTCCCTGAAAACTTCTATAATGTTTATTTTAATAAGTTACAGGGGTAAAAAAGAAGAGAAAATTTAGTGTGATTTTTAATTTTAAATATCTCATTCAAAAAAACTTTTTATTTATTCTAAGGGACTTTCGGCCCTCGGTAATAATGTAATCTTTCATTTTGCGTTTAAATTTTTCAAAAATATTTATTAGTTTTCTCGTGATTCGAAAAAAATGATAATATTAATTTTTAGTAATTATCTCTTTGGTTCTTAGGGGCCAATACCGGTGTGTATCTAAGTACAATTTTAATTTTTGTATTATTTATTTGGTAATATTCAATATTAATCAATTTACTCACTTAACTTTTACGATATTTTTATTCGTTTAAATTAATAAATAGTTTTATTGAGAATTGTTATACAAACACGAACTTTTTAAGTACATTTGAAGCGATTATTTGAATCATTATTTTCGATACGCCCATGTGGAAATGTTTATTTTCTTTAGAAATTGCACTTGAAGTGAGTAAATAGTGAAAATTTCGGGAAGGAGCAGATCTTTGTGATGCGGAATCGCTTGTTTACCTTTCAGATATAATTTTTCCTACGGCCTTACTTAGAACCTGTCAAGCGTATTTTTACATTTCACTTCGAATGCGAGAGCACACTTTAAGAGCGACTCAGGGTTTTCAAAAGAGAATTTCTCGAACGTACAAGGAATTTCTGTAGTGCTTTGACTGATGGTAGACTTGGAGTAGGATTTATACTCGTCTAGGTTTAACTATTTTCGAAAGTGGGTTGAAATAGCAATTTTTGTTTTCGTTTTTGCTTATATTACGATAATTTTCTTAAACTACGGACCTGTATTTTCTTTTATTAAGTTTTTTTTAATGTTTCGTTAAATATCAATGAATGATTGCAAATGTCTTACATTTCATCTTAATTTTTAAATTTTTATTAGCTACTCCGAAGCTGGTGTATAATACACTACTTGTGCACGAGCCAAACCAATTTAAGTTAGCTGTTAACACCTCGTAATATTACGAAAGATGCCACCTGTGCTAATTTGGTTACAGCAGTATCTAAGAAGAGGTATAATACTGCACATAATCCGTTTATTAATTGGCGAAAAGATAAAAAAGAAAGTTATATTAGGAAAATGTTCCTTTAGCTTATTTTAATGAAATATTAAAGTTATTTAAACTTTTCGCTTTAATGAGTTTGTAGTCAATATTAAACCACTGGTAGTAGAGAGTCGTGAAAAAAGGGGTTCAGTGGGCGAGCAAAAAAAATTTGAAAATCACATTTTTAACTAACTAGTATTTGATATTTTGACTTCCACTCCGAAGATCATTCTCAAAAAGTTGGGCAAATGTAAAAACCAAAGTTATTTATTTGTTTTAGATTATGATATTTCAAAATTGACAGTTATAACTCAAGAAAACAAAAGGCCTATATGTTAAAAGGAATATATAAGTTGAGCAATGTAGGAACAATATCACACCTAACCATCTTTCAGCCATCAATTTTCTTTCAGTCTGGCATACTTGCCCACACAACATAAACAACCTACCATCTTTACTTTACACACATAACCAGTAATTCATGTTCACTTACTTATAACTTAAAAAATTTTTCATTTATCTTTACTAGTTACTATTTATAACTGGGAATAAGCCACATTAAAGATAAAAATACATTTATTGACGTTTCAATTTCCAATTCGGAAATCGTTCTCAAAATACAAATAGTAAATTAAACAAATTTTGTTTTTTGTTACATAGTGAAAAAATTCTTCTGATAATTTAATTTTATCTGACTCATTTATATTGACAATTCAGACATACATTATGCATTTTAAAGTAGACGACTTTAAAATGATATTGCCAATATTGTTGAGTTGCGCTCCTGGGACGACTTTACTTATAAGATAGTTCATTCGATTACATGAAATCAACTTTAACTTGAGAATATCCGTCAGAAAAAATCATAGCATGTAATTCGTCTTTAAAAAGACAAACACATGACATGATGACAGTAAAATTCTCCTGTTAGTGATTCCATAGTAAATTATGAGGGAAAAACCAGGAAAAAAACCTCATAATACTATCCCGACATTGTAAGTATTTGTTCGTGAATTTAGTTTACCTTCAACAAACATCAAAATTCTGATTTTATGTTACGTTATTTAAAAAACATAAATGATGTATCCTCTATATGTTACTGACTTACTAATACTGGTATTTTCTTATTAATAACTTCCTCTTTCAATATTGGTAACCAGATCCTACTACATTCTGCCGAGGAATTTGCGACACAATTGGCCTCATTTAGCATAATTAGAGCCGCTTCTTTGATTTTTCTTTTTTTACCATCCGTTTCTTTTAGGACTATATTTGAATTATTCCATTGAACTCTATGTTCATTATCCCATGCGTGTTTACATATTTGAGATCTATCAAATTCTCTATTTTTAATATAAGATTGATGTTCACTTATTCTAACATTTAATGGCCTTGATGATTCACCTAAATAAAACTGATCGCATTCACAAGGTATTTTATAAATGCAATTCTTTGTCCTTTCTTGTTCATTGTTAGGTTTGGTTTTGGACAAAATAGATCTCAACGTGTTTGTTGTTTTGAATGTTGTTGAAATGTTGAATTTATTTCCTATCCTTTTAAGTTTTTCTGATAATCCTTTTATGTACGGTATTGTTATTTTCCTCATATTATTCCTTGTGTATGCTGTAGGATCTCGTTCTAAGTTGTTCTGTTCTATTCGATCGATTGTTGAAAATTCCTTATTTATAAACGATAAAGGATAATCATTTTTTAATAAAACAGATGTTAACAAATGTTTCTCCTCCAAGAACGAATTTTCGTTAGAACAAGTAATTTTGGCTCTATCGTATAAGGATTTAATTATTCCCTTTTTTACATTAATATTGTGATTTGATTTGAAATTTAAATATCTATTGGTGTGTGTTGGTTTTCTATACACCTGAGTCTCATATCCAGTATCGTTCTTAGAGATTAAAACATCCAGGAAAGGTAGCGTGTTATTATATTCCTTTTCCATGGTAAATGTTATTGTCTCTTCTTTATCGTTTATATCGTTTAGGAATGTGTCCAACAACTCTGATCCATGAGGCCATATTGAGAATACATCATCTACATACCTCCACCATACTGTGGGTTTGAAATTTTGTTTAGAAATGATATTTGTTTCAAAATCTTCCATAAATATATCGGCTAAGAATGGAGATAAACTAGAGCCCATTGCTAGACCAAAATTTTGTTTATAGAATTCATTATTTAGTTGAAAATATGTATTATCAGTACATAATGTTAATATACTCCATTACTAAACGATATAAACGATAAAGAAGAGACAATAACATTTACCATGGAAAAGGAATATAATAACACGCTACCTTTCCTGGATGTTTTGATCTCTAAGAACGATACTGGATATGAGACTCAGGTGTATAGAAAACCAACACACACCAATAGATATTTAAATTTCAAATCAAATCACAATATTAATGTAAAAAAGGGAATAATTAAATCCTTATACGATAGAGCCAAAATTACTTGTTCTAACGAAAATTCGTTCTTGGAGGAGAAACATTTGTTAACATCTGTTTTATTAAAAAATGATTATCCTTTATCGTTTATAAATAAGGAATTTTCAACAATCGATCGAATAGAACAGAACAACTTAGAACGAGATCCTACAGCATACACAAGGAATAATATGAGGAAAATAACAATACCGTACATAAAAGGATTATCAGAAAAACTTAAAAGGATAGGAAATAAATTCAACATTTCAACAACATTCAAAACAACAAACACGTTGAGATCTATTTTGTCCAAAACCAAACCTAACAATGAACAAGAAAGGACAAAGAATTGCATTTATAAAATACCTTGTGAATGCGATCAGTTTTATTTAGGTGAATCATCAAGGCCATTAAATGTTAGAATAAGTGAACATCAATCTTATATTAAAAATAGAGAATTTGATAGATCTCAAATATGTAAACACGCATGGGATAATGAACATAGAGTTCAATGGAATAATTCAAATATAGTCCTAAAAGAAACGGATGGTAAAAAAAGAAAAATCAAAGAAGCGGCTCTAATTATGCTAAATGAGGCCAATTGTGTCGCAAATTCCTCGGCAGAATGTAGTAGGATCTGGTTACCAATATTGAAAGAGGAAGTTATTAATAAGAAAATACCAGTATTAGTAAGTCAGTAACATATAGAGGATACATCATTTATGTTTTTTAAATAACGTAACATAAAATCAGAATTTTGATGTTTGTTGAAGGTAAACTAAATTCACGAACAAATACTTACAATGTCGGGATAGTATTATGAGGTTTTTTTCCTGGTTTTTCCCTCATAATTTACTATGGAATCACTAACAGGAGAATTTTACTGTCATCATGTCATGTGTTTGTCTTTTTAAAGACGAATTACATGCTATGATTTTTTCTGACGGATATTCTCAAGTTAAAGTTGATTTCATGTAATCGAATGAACTATCTTATAAGTAAAGTCGTCCCAGGAGCGCAACTCAACAATATTGGCAATATCATTTTAAAGTCGTCTACTTTAAAATGCATAATGTATGTCTGAATTGTCAATATAAATGAGTCAGATAAAATTAAATTATCAGAAGAATTTTTTCACTATATCTTTACTAGGTACCAAATGTAGTTTTTTGACATAGAGGGCCTTCCATACTTAAGTTTTAAGTTGAGTACTACATGAACACCACATTATAATCACATTCTTATCATATTTACATTTCAGCTCAATAACATATCTAAACACACCTCCACCTACTACATCAATACTCAATAATAAATCTTTTAGGACCCATCTTCCCACATGTGCCTTTTTACCATTTTCTAGGTACCAAATGTCTCACAACATACAGGGCCTTTTGACAAAATCTTCAGCTTAAAATAAATATATCCTTACACATGTATAGTTGGTTGCCTATCAATCCTACAAAATTTCATAAATTCTAGTTGACCTACATTAATTTTTAAAAAACCAATTTTCAATGTTTCAAATATACCTATCTGATTAATTTACAATACAGATTACAATATTGATGGTTGATACTGTTACATTATTATAATTTTAACTTTTTCAATTTTAAATAAGGCTGACATCTGTCAATTTTAGACAACTACCGTAAGTTACACTGACTGCTCTGACACAACATCCGTCCTAACTTGTCAACAATGTCATTTTGATCAGTTGTTATCAACAGGTCCTCGTAGACACTTCGTCTCAGGACCATTTTACTCATGTAGAGTCATACGCCGCCATGTTACCTATCCAACGGTAACTTAACCATCACAAATTATAAATACTAATAATGTAAAACAACTTCAAATTTAAAACATTTAAAGGGTTTTTACCCATATATTTTGGTGGCTACTAGCATGTACAACCGTAAGTATTAACCACATTTTGCTCTAACCTTTGTCAACATTTTCATTTAACGTTCTTTTTAATTAAAGTGGTTATATACTTTCAGGTTTGCACTGATGATGGATTGTTTAATCCGAAAACGTTTTGCAATGTGTTTGTGATAGCCCGTTTGAGGCATTTTTATATTACCTTTTATAAAGGATTAAAAAAAAAATTTTAATGCTAGAAGCGGACACGATTTTCCGTACAATGTTAGGATTGTCCAATTTCGGACATTGCTCGTAACATATCCATTGGTGACCTTTCTAGCAACATCCAACAAAGGTTATGCATATTATGCTCAGACATATTTAATTATAAAACTTTATTAATATCCGAAGCCGGAGACAGAATCTGTACACAATGTATCTTCGCCTATTTAAAAAAAATTTAAAGTGTTTGTTTGTCCTTGTGTAGTGTAGTGTGATGTACCATTTTATGTTTATAACATTTTATTCTTGTCGGATAGGCCACAATTGACGAAATGCCCCTGAAGATGCTCTAGGGAGCGAAAGTACTTGGGCAAGATTAAATTAATTAAACTGTGCTCGATATTTGCCTTTTATTTGATCAAAGTTCATTTATTCGAACCTATAACCTTATATCAATTTAAAGTATATCTGTTTTTCATACGATCCGGTCTGCTATTATGATATCGCGTAATACATTTTCCTATCCTATATTTTATATCTTTCCAAAAATCCAGAATACGAAATACAATTCGAGTAATATATAACGAGCAGTAAAGGGATTATAAGAAGCCGATTTGGGCACCGCGTTTCTTTCATCAGTATTCATGCGACCAACTAAAAAAGTATTTCCATCCTGGATATATAGAATATAAACGGGCGTTATCCCTATTTCTACCTACTTAAAGAGGCTATATAGTAAAATCTCGATACGATTGTGATTTTTGGTTTGTAATTTGCCACAGCCGGTGCGTCGCGACGCCTTCTTCGCCAAAGTAGAAGGTCCTAAAGTACAGGTTTGGACCAGGAAGATTTGATGGTTAAAACATTTAAAATTCGCATTAAATTATATTAAATTGTAATTATTATTATCAATAATATTATTTTTTAATTAAAACCTAAATTCTAAGTGTCCATATACAGGGTGGCCGAATGAAAATGAAATGGCATATTAGGAACTGTGACAATATTTTTGAAAAACCTAGCAATAAATTGATTTTTGATTATGGTGGACCTATTTTTCCACTATTTTTAATTTATTTTACTTTGAATCTAAACAAAAATAAGGATCAGCCTAACCTTTTTGAATGGCAATGTCGGGTCAAATAAGATTTTAGTTTTAGAGCTCTTTCAATTCCTTATACATTAGGGAAATTTTTAAATTCGGTCTATTTGATTTATTTTAAAAAAATTACATTTTATAATTAATATCTTTATTAAGTTACTTATTTATTAGTTGACCAAATGTAGAAACTCATGACTTCCAGCATCTATAAATGATAACGATTTTGTTCGAAACGTTGGTTCACATTCCAACGTATTTGCGGATAGATTCGTTGGTATTTGTTGACAATTCGTTGACGCAAATCTTTTAACGGTGCGAGTGATATTCTATAGATTTTACTTTTAAGGTGTATCCACAAACATAAATCCAAGGGAGACAAATCTGTTTATCAAGGAGGCAATTCGGTGCTGCCTCTTCTCCCAATCCAAAGCCGTGAAAAATGTTTTCTATATATTGACGAACAAATAAATTATAATAGGAAGGAGCACCGTCCTATTGAAAAGTCAAATGATCACCACAACTAGCAGAGGTTTTGTGGAAAATCCTAGCGTTTTCGGCTGTGATAATCATCCTCATTAAGTTCCTGCACCAAGTGTATTTTATATGGACGGAATTTGTCTTTTTAAAGGAAAAAAGGCCCCAGGACGAAGAAGAATATCCTGGCTTGCTAACCTGAGAGCATGGTATAGAAAGACCTCAACACAGGTTTTTCCCTAATAATTTACTATGTAATCACTAACAGGAGAATTTTAATGTCATCATGGCATGTGTTTGTCTTTTTAAAGACGAATTACATGCTACGATTTTTTCTGACGGATATTCTCAAGTTAAAGTTGATTTCATGTAATCGAATGAACTATCTTATAAGTAAATCGTCCAGGAGCGCAACTCAACTATATTGGCAATATCATTTTAAATTGTCTATTTAAAATGCATATGTATGTCTGAATTGTCAATATAAATGAGTCAGATAAAATTAAATTATTAGAAGAATTTTTCACTAAGTAACAAAAAACAAAGTTTGTTTAATTTACTAATGTTTGTATTTTGAGAACGATTTCCGAAGTGCAAATTGAATCGTCAATAAACGTACTTTAACCTTTAATTTAATTCCAATTTAGTTCCAAGTGATGTTATGAGGTAGATGGAACGAAGTACATCAGGTCTTTAGCTATATCTATTTAGGGCATGAAATTAGAATAGGAAAAGACAATCAAACTTGTGAGATCCAGCGTCGCATAGGCTTGGGATGGGCAGCATTTGGCAAGATGCGAGATATTCTAAAAGGAACGCTACCGATTTGCTTGAAGAAAAAGGTTTACAACCAATGCATACTGCCAGTAATAACATATGGTTCCGAAACAATAACTTTAACCAAACATTCTGCAAATAAATTGAGAGTAACCCAAAGAAAAATGGAAAGAGCAATGTTGGGAATAACTAGAAGAGATATGGTACCAAATAGGATAGTGAGAGAGAGGACTAAAGTGACAGATGTCATAGAAAAAATTGCACAAGCCAAATGGAGATGGGCTGGACATATAGCACGTTTAAATGATAATAGGTGGACCAAAAGACTCATAGAATGGAGACCTAGAGAAGACAAAAGACACCGAGGCAGACCACCAAAAAGATGGATGGACGACTTGAGAAAAACAGTCGGAAATTGGATACAGAAGGCGCAAGATAGAGAACAGTGGAAGAACATGGAGGAGACCTATATCCAACAGTGGATGCAAGGTTGAGGAATGATGATGAATGAATGATGATGAACCTTTAATTGTGGCTTATTCCCATTTAAATAGCAATTATGTTACTGGTGTAATGTTAGTAGAAAACAGAAAATAGGTTTAGAACAACGACTGGATAGGTACAGCCAGGTTCTTAAATAAAAGGGTTAAAGTTTTTAGTAGGATAAAAACAGAATAGATGGATCAATTCAAGTTTCTGATCAAAATATGAAAGGAAGATAAAATATTATGAATGACAGTTATTTGTGACACACCGCTGAATGATAATAGAGTTGATATTACAAAGACACAAATATGTTGAGAAAGACAATTAGCTTGATTCTAAGTTATAGACTAAAGCCGTCTCTGCTCAAAAGATTTTACACTCTGCCCCACGCCATTGCGAGAGGTAACTAAAAAAGAATGGCATACGCTACGCATATGGTTTTAATAGTATACCGATCACGATCGAAAGATTTGCATAATGGGGTTTTGTAGTCGCTCGGGTGTAGTTTTTTCTGGATATACGCGCTGATGGGCGAATTTAGGACTCGGAAAAGAACCGTTTTTGAGGTTCACTTTAAGACTGGCTCGTCGGGGCGGTAGTTTTTAAAACGAGCGATGGAAAATTTTAATGGCTTTTCCCGATGGAATGCCGATTAGAATGTTTGCTCTATAAAAGTTAATAATAGAGTGAAGTGGGCTAATAGGAAAATCAGACGAGCTGTATTTATAAAAAATCGTATAATTTGATTGAAACTTAATGATATTTTCGGTGCTTGAGAAAGATTTTGCCGTTATTATTCAATATACATATCTCCATACTTTCAAAATAAAGATGTTAATTATATTTTTCCGTCGACCGTCCATTTATTATCAATTTTAACACCCTCAAAATCATTGATTAATGACCCCTATTAATAAATGATTTTTTATTAATGAACGATTTTATTATAGGCAACAAAACATACATTGCTTGCATAAATTAATTAAACCTCTGTGATTGGCAGTGACCTGTGGTGTAGGCAACCAAACATATACCTATTTATATTCCCACTAACAAATTTAAAATGAAGTAGTCGCTGTTAGTACTATCTGTCATTGTATGTCATTATTTACTTTATTGTTTAAAATTCTGTGTATTTGAAAAATCAAAAGATGGATATTGACGAAGAGTTTAATTTAACTCCACCAGAAGTGGCAGAAACTGCAAATGAAATATCTTTAAGTTTACTGCCTGAAAAAAGCAGAGTGTTGTACGAAAAAACATACGCTGAATTTATTGCATGGTGTGACGAGAGAAAAATAATACGATATTCAGAATCTGTATTGTTGACATATTTTTCAAACATTGCCGAAAAAGGACTATTAGCAAGTTTGTGGCCCAAATATTCGATGCTAAAATCAACCTTAAGTTTAAAATCAAACATTGATATATCTAAATATTATAAGTTAATTATGTTTATCAAGAAAAAAAGAACAGGTTATGTACCAAAGAAATCCAAAATACTTGAAAAAGAACAAGTCCAGAAATAAATCTCTGATGCTCCTAAACCAGTAAATTAAGTTTATATCTTTAATACTTGTATTTCATAACATTTCATTTTGTAGGTTGCATTAATTGTCGGAGTGGCTGGTGCGTTAAGAAAGGACGAACTATTGAAATTAAAAACAACTAACGTTCAAGACTTGGGGTCAAAGTTTCTTGTCACAATAAATGCATCAAAAACACACACAAATAGAATATTTACCATAGTAGATAACGAAGCAAATACCATTCTCAATGCAATCCAAAACTATATTTCTTTTATACAAGTTTTTTATAAAAGTAAATGTTCTACACAGCCAGTTGGCATAAATACGTTTTCCAAAGTTCCTTTTATTATTGCTAAATTCTTAAAATTAGAGCACCCGCATCTCTACACTGGCATTGTTTTAGACGTTCCTCTGCCTCAATACTGTGTGACAGTGGTGCAGACTTTTCAGCTATTAAAAAACTAGGTGGCTGAAAATCGACTGCTGTAGCAGGTTATATAGATAATTATATGCAGAATAAACTTGAGACGGCTGAAAAACTCTTGGGTCAAAATACCACTAAACCTTGGCAAAGTACTTTCTTCAGCACCACCGCTTCTTCCAGAGGTCCAAGAAGACTTAAATATAAATTTGTCAAAATGCTATACAGCAGATAATCATTTATCCATACCTTTCTTTAATTTCAGTAATTGTACTATTTTGAATATTATTGTTTACAATAATAAAACTACCACTAAGGACAATTAAACTTTGAATAAAGTTAATGAAAGCTGAAAAAATTAGCGTTAAAATATCTTAAAAAAATCCACAAGGAAAAATTCCTGTAGCTGGCTGTATACCACGTATAACAAAAAGAGGTTAATCTTTGTAAATGGGTATATTTATTTAAAAAAACCCCTAAAAGGGCCACATCAATAAAACAAACGTTTTCGGACCACACAGTCCATCATCAGGTTTTTAAAATCGAAAAATGCTAGGTCACAATGCCTGAGCCACCAAAATACTAGGGTAAAAACCCTTTAAATTACATTTAGTTATGAAATATTGTACATTGTGTTGTAAAATAACTGTGATGTTCAGTATTAAATTAAATTTGACTATAGGTAACACATGGCTCAATTGGGTTCCAGAGCCGGTGAGAGGGAACCTCTGCACTCGGAGAACAGCGTGGAACCAGAGCGGTTCCTTTTTTTTGTCAATTTTTCGATTTTAAAAACCTGATGATGGATTGTGTGGTCCGAAAACGTTTGTTTTATTGATGTGGCCCTTTCAGGGGTTTTTTAAATAAATATACCCATTTACAAAGATTAACCTCTTTTTCTTTTTTTTTAAATATCTCTATTGTAAATCGCCCTTAACAATACACTTGTTGGTTAAATAACTATTTATTGTATTGCATTTTTTATGTATTTACAATATCTGTTTATATTAATTTAATTTAAATGTAATTGATAATCCTTTACAATAAAACTAATACTAATAACACGGTTTTTCCTTTTCAAAAACAACAACAAAAACAGGAAAACAAAAAACAAAATAGGTATATCGATGGAAGCAACCGTATATACGTATTTTTGACTATTGGTCGTCTTCAGTACGGCGCAGCCAAGTTAGAAAAGGAGCATATTAACTTGAGAAAGTATCACTACAGGAGCAATGCGACCAATTTGTGGCAATAATGTTAGAAGACTCTGAGGTTTCCAGAGCAACAACCAACACATCCACGGAGGAAGCTAAGCTACCTGAGGAAAGGAATGCCAAACGTTTAGAACGTTTCAAACAACAAGAAAAAGGTTAATGCGAGTTGATAGTAAAATAAAGGTAAAAGATATCGGCATAGCTCGCAACAAAGGAAAAAAAATATAATAAAATATGTGTATAAGATGGAAGGCAACCGTATATACGTATTTCTGACTATTGGTCGTCTTCAGTACGGTGCAGCCAAGTTAGAAAAGGAGGATCTTTAATTGAGAAAAAATCACTAGAGGAGCAATGCGACCAATTTGTGATTTCAAACAACAGCGATACACACTATACTCGATGGAGTCGTTGCAAAAAAAACAGAGAAGAGAACAACTATTTTAAAAAAGGGCGCCACCATTTTTAACTGCTCTAATCTATCTAAACAAAAAACTCAATTGGGATATACACAAAATAATGAGAAACGTGTATCATAAAAATTAAAAAAAATATGGTAAAATGCACTATATCAAAATATATTTCGTTGTATTGTGTATCAAAAGTATTATAAAGTATTCAAATAAAATAATCAAAGAAAAAAAATACTGTTTAATTAATCTATTTTTTATTTAAACATGTTTAAAATAGAGACTACACAAAAATGTTAATTAACATCAAATATTTAATAGTAAATAATAAAAGATGCACTATTTTATTTTAAGCAAATACCCGATCTCCGCATTATCCGAGTTTTTCGGTATCCGAGGTATGCGCGGTCCCAATTAGCTCCGATAATCGCGAGTCCACTGTACTATACAGAGTATTAATATAAAATTTATTAAAATAAACTAAACTTTAATAAGCTGTAACTATCGCATTTTTGACACGTAACAGTCTATAAAATACCTCCCTCTTAATTTGTTACGTACTTTAATACTTTTTGCTACTGAATAATAGAAACATATTCATAATTTTGAATACATATTATTTTTAATGTCTAAATAGCAAATGTTGATATAAAAGTTCCTACAAAGGTTTACTTCACGACTTAACCGTACTGCACCATCCGCAACTCTTTTATATCCTCCAAGATTCAGATTTCCGTCGGTAAAAGTAAAAGAAAAACACTTTTATCCTCGGCAAACGATACCACTCAACGATATATAAATGTTGCAGGACCCAAATCGTCAACGGACGACTGTACCTGTATATATCCTTTGTGTCCCATTTCGTGTATCTCCCGCCATAAATCCCGTCTCCTTCCAAAATATATTTCGCGTGCTTTTTTGTCACAAGAATGAAGAGGGCAATAAATTTTTGACGTATGGTGCGCGGGGATTATGTTTTATAGTGTATTTTTTAAAAAGTTTGATCCCTTCTGCTCGGACCAGAACGATATGAGAAATGATACGGATAAATGCCCTTTTTTAGATACGAATATATACACGCACCAACGAGAGAAGATAGTATGGTTTTTTATGTGGATGGCGTTTTTTGTTGGATATAAGGGTTTCTAAACAGGAAGGTTACGCCAAGGGTTTAGGTAGGTCGGTTAGATTGCATCGTCAATCGTACAAAAACCATTCCGATTTCTAAAAAAAATATGCGTGTGTACCAAAGTTGTTTAGGACAGTATACTCCAGTCGTCAGAGATGAAAATGCCACTGAACCTCTAAAAATTATACGAACATGCTGAATTTTGCCGAAAATGTCAATTTTACTACGCTTGAAACGATGCACAAACAGTTTACCACTTTTACCCTCGGGCTTTTCCCTAAAAGCCCCCACGTAGAGGGAGGAAAACGGAAAAAATGGATTTACCAAGAATTTGTACGCCAGAGACAAAAAATGTTCCAAATAAAAAATGTAGCTAGGATAATTTTGGACAAAAACGTTTATTAGCATTTTTTGTGCAGAATGAACTGTTCTCTCAGAAACAACGATTAAAGCTATCGGCTTGTTCGTATGATTTTTAGGGTCTCCTCTCTGACTACTGGGCTAAAAACAATGTTTTAAAATAAAATAAGCCCAGATTTTTTATCAGGAGCTGATGGAAGATGGCTTAAACCTGAATTTATTTTAAAAATAGTATTTTTTACTTGTAGTTTTGAGCTTTGAAAATCGTAATTTTGTGTTGATTTTTTTTTAATTTTTAATTATTTATATCTCGAAAACGATCAACTTTAGAGAAAACTTACAACAGATCTTTTTTGTTTATAAAAATCTAAAAAAACAAATGAATCTAATGTCCAACGTATGTCAGGGCGGGCGCTCATTTGTACAAACTAGTAAACATTTCTGCCATATATCTTGTTTTCCTCTCTTATACACCTCTTATTACGCCGCAGCCCGAGCGCCCGTCCTTTCATAAGCGCTTCACTAAAGATTAAAAAATAATGTTTTAAAATTACTTACTTAGTCCTAAGCCTTTCTACCGTTAGGTGTAAGGCTGGTGGGAATCATGGGCGCATCTAGGGGGGTGGGCACAGGGGGTACGTGCCCCCCCCCATAGCCGTCATAAGGTTTTTTTTACCGATAAAATAACACTTACAATATTTTAGCTACCTTACTGCAAGTAGCTAATAATATCCAAACAGATACATTATTAACGTAAATTCTTGCTACAATAAATCACCACCACTGCTCTAGGGTGAGTCGTGAGTCAGCCGCGAGCTGCCTGCCCCAGCTGACTTGACAAGTCCAAGGTTAAAGCCTAAATCGTGTTTCGGCCGGCTTTCTACAGTCGTGGAAATATGAGCAACAGCGCAAGTCAACTGCGCGGAAGCAATCGATATTTTTCGTTCGACCGTTAGTAGTTAGTAGTTGTATCACTTAAGTCGAGTGAGCTGGAGCTGCCAAGTGCAATTGTTACTCTGACCTAACCTCAACAGTCAACTCTATTTCTATAGCTTTGTGGACCTTGTGGTTGTAATGAAACGTCAATTAGGATTAGATTCATTCTTTTCAAAAAAGATAAAGGTTTCAAAAGACTGTTTGAAAAAGCGCAAAACCTGGCCTCTAAAATGGGAACTGAATTAAAAAAACCAAGATTAGTTGGTCTTCAAAGAAACAGACCAAATGTGCAAACTGACACAGTTGAAAACTACTTTCGATTGTCTATTTATCTCCCTTTTTTGGATTTTCTCGTCTGTGAAATGAAAAATAGATTTCCAAAAAATCAATTGGTCCAGATTGGAAAGCTCCAGATGCTTCTACCAGTACTAGGTAAATTTTCAGATCTCTATGAGGACTCTGTTTTAGAAGGGGCTAAACTGTATGAAAATGACCTCCCATGCTATGAAGCTTTGAAAGGAGAGTTGAGTATTTGGAAACACATGTGGAATTCTAGTTCAGAAAGTTTCCCTAAACACCCTGCTGAAGCTATGAAATACTCATCCGATCTGCCCAACATAACAGTGTTGCTCCAGCTTATTTGCACACTACCTGTGACCAGTAGTACTGCTGAACGATCGTTTTCTACTCTCCGCAGATTAAAAACCTACTTAAGGTCTACCATGACGGAGGAACGACTTAATGGGCTGGCAAGTTTGCACATACACCAGGAAATAGCTTCCAGTTTAGATCCAGATGAAGTGTTGAAACTTTTTGCAAGGAAGCACAAGCGGAAGTTGTCTTTTTCATTAAATTGAACATTTAGTAAATGAATTCCTTATTCATTAAACATGTTTTTACTTTACAGTTTTAATTATTTCAGTTGTTCTTTTTATGTATTTCTTGGTTTTAACAACTGTCCAATCCTGTATATATATTTAACTACATTAATACTTAATAGGCCTATGTAAATAGACTTACCTATTAACTAAAACGGTGTTTTTTATTTACTGTACCTATAAACAATTTTCATAACGTTATTTTAGACACTAATTGTATTTCAGTTTTTTTGGTCATATAACTTAATTAGTTTAGTAATTGAAAAAATTAAAGTATCACCTAGGTTTATTTCAACATCGAAAAAAGGATAGTGCATTTAAACTACTCTGTTTTAGGCACTGCTCCAAAGAAACTAAACTTCATAAACCCATTAAAAAACACGAATTTAAGAAAAATGAAGTTGCACTTTTTGAACAAAAATGTGCTAAAAACGTTGTTTTCAGAGGCTTAAATTCCAAAAAATTTCGAACCCCCTCTTTCTGGGGGTTACCCCCCAGACCCCCCAATGGTGCCCCCCCAAACATAAATCCTGGATCCGCCCCTGGGTGGAATTAAGTTTTGTACTGTTGTCTCCATGCTTTCCGGTCTTGTGTTAGATTTCGTGCACTTTCCCATGTCAATCCTTTCTTCTCAACTTCTTTTCTGATTTCGTCTACCCACCTAACTCTTGGTCTTCCTCGTTTGTTTTTCCCTTGCACTCTCGTTTCAAACACTCGTTTTGTTAATCTTTCATTCGACATTCTACACACGTGCCCGAACCATCTTAGTTGCCCCTCTACTATTTTTTCGTTTATTGGTTCTAGTTTTAGGTTTTGTCTGATTGTTTCGTTTCTTATTTTGTCTGTCCTCTTTCTGTTTGCTATTTTCCTCAGGAACCTCATTTCCATAGCATTGACTCGAGATTTTTGTCTCCCAGTCAATGTCCATGACTCGCTATTATACATGATTGTAGGTCTAACTACTGATTTAACGACTGCCGTTTTTACCTTCTCCGGTATTTCTTTTTTCCCCAAAAATGTTGTTTTCATAGTGTTAAATAAGCTTCCTGTTCGTCCCATTCTCTCATTTATTTCCATGTCTTGTTTACCGTTTGATTCAATTATTACTCCTAGGTATTTAAAATGTTCCACTTGTTCTAGTTGTTTTCCGTTTAATTGTATTGCGTGTGTCTTTCTCTTATTTGAAATTATCATTGTTTTTGTTTTCTCTGTATTTATCTTCATATTTATGTTTGACAGTTCTTCTTCTAGGATTTCAAGGTTGTTCTGTAGGTCTTCTCTGTTTTCTGCTATCAAAACCATGTCGTCTGCAAATAGAAGCTCTGATAGTTGAGTCTGTTTCATTTGCCAGTATCCTAATGTTAGTTTTCTCATTCTTCTCTTGGCTTTCTTTATTGCTTCATCCAGTACCACTGAGAACAGCAGTGGGCTCAACACGCATCCCTGTTTGACGCCTTGACTTGTAGTAAATTCTTCGGATTCCTCGTTATTGGTTCTCACCGTATTTGTATTATTATTGTACATATCCTTTATTACATCAATTGTTATCCTGTCAACTCCTCTTTCCTTTAATGTCCTCCATACGTCCTTTCTTTGGATTCTGTCAAAGCCTTTTCCAGATCAATAAAGCTATATGTATTTCTCTATTTTTATTGATTACTTTCTCACTTACTTGTCTTATTGTGAATATGTGGTCTTGCGTGCTTCTGTCCTTCCTGAATCCACATTGTGTATCTTCCATAGTTGGTTCTATTTGGGTTTTTATTCTTGTTTCTATTATTCTTGCGAATACCTTCCCAGGAATACTTGATATAGTAATACCTCGGTAATTATTACAGTTTCTCTTGTCGCCCTTTTTGTGTATTGGTAGTATAATGTCTTTCTTCCAGTCCTGTGGTATTTCTGCTCTCTTTATGATATCATTCATTAGTTCTTTCATGCTGTCCACTCCCTCTATTCCCATGAATTTTATCATTTCCGGGGTGATATGATCCTTGCCTGGTGCTTTGCCTAATTTAACTCTTTCAATTGCTTTTCTAGTTCCTCTGTTGTTATGGGTTCTTCTTTTTGTTCTTCATTTATTTCTTGTATCTCCACTATGTTGTCTACGTCTGTATGAGTTCTTTTGTCTGAGCTGTTTTAATGCGCCATAGAAGAGTTTTTGATTTTCCCTATGATTATTTGTCATTTTTAGTCCAAACTTTTCCATGACCTTTCTTTTTCTGCTTTCACAGCTATTTTTAATCCTCTTTTGCATTTCTTGTATCTTTCCTTCGTCTATTTCCTCGTTTCGTCCGTCCACCATTCAGTTCTCCTCATGCTAGTATTTGCTATTTTTGTCTTTCCGCAAGTTTCCTCAGCAGCTCTGATTAAGTTGGTCTTGAAATTTTTCCACTTTTCTTCTATACTTTTTACAGTTTTTTGCCCTACCTTTCAAAATATTGTCTAATATTTCTTGAAATATCTTCTTATATCTTTCTTCTTTTAATTTGTAGCTTTTTACTTTTTCATTTACTACCTTTCTCCTCTTTTCTTCCTTTTCTTTTGCTGTTCTCATTCTTATTAAAGTACTAGATCACTGCCAATCTTTGAGCCTCTTTTTACTTTCGTGTCTTGTATTCTTTTCTATTTGTTGCTACTCACCAAAAAGTAATCTATGATTTTTTTATTTCTGCTCTCTTGTACTCTCGTGTATTTGTATACTTTTTATGTTTAAATTTTGTATTTTGATTATGTTTATTTATTTTATTTATATTATGTTTATGTTTCGAAAACGATTAAGTTTCCAGAAAAATTACAAAAGAGCTATCTTGTTCAGAATGGTCCATAAAGTTAATGTCCGGACCAAAAAAATTGATTGTTACAATTTAAAAAAAATGTATAAAAATATTTGACAAATTTTTTGGCCTGGGAACGAACCCTCTTTTCGTCTTGTCTAAAAGCAGCAAAAAGTCAATAACGTGTTTGTAAGGAAATTACTAATCTTTCTATCGAATGAATGCTAATTGCTGACTATAATTACGATTTTTTCGATTGTTTCATATTCATAGTATTTATTTGTATTTTCGAAAGTCTATAAAAAAAACGCATTAGAAGGTTTAGGTTTAAAAGGTGTTGAATACCCCAAGTATTGACGTCTTGGAATAAAAGAAAGATCCAAGCGATATGGTAATAAACAGATGAGAAAATATCATTAATATTTTAAACTAGAAACAGACGGAGAGAAACCGATGGAAATAAAGTTATAAGAATTAAAAAATTTGTACATAAATGTTTAGATCTTCTTTTATCTTCAATTACTAATCAGTGTTCTTTTACAACCTCATAAACTTTAAAAAAGTTTGAATGAAAATGCAAAGTGTGTCGTAACCGCTTTACCGCCATCTGCGTTACCAGCTATATTTCTGGTTGGCGGCGATATATAAATAATAGAACGGGTCGCGATCAGATATTCATGTTGTTGTGATACATGTGGGGCGGCGGCGAAGGCTTCGCAGCCTTCGATGACACTGTTTATGTAAAGTAGATGTATCTCTGCACATAAGAGAGGAAAATACCTAAATTCGATATTGGAAAGTTTGACGGCGTTGATGGATTTTTTATCTCGTCATTTTGTTTTCGAATAAGGTGCGCAATGTTATTTCGGAAATAAAAAGGCGCGAAAGGGATGAAGCTAAATCGAGGATTTAACCATACGAATGATATTTTTTTACCTATTTAACAGAAGGCAGAAAGAAGTTTTTTGTATTGTGCTGAGTTAAGTTTGTTAACGAAAATATAAGTTAAATAACTATATTATAAAATAAAAACATATGATAAACACTAAAGAAAGATTTGTGACCAATATATACACAATCTATGGGATTTTTATGCGTAATACCACAGAAGGAAAACCTTTTACGAATTTTTTAGGACTTTTTAGGAAAAATTTTTTACGAAACATCAACTTCTTTAGAAATTTGAGTTTCGCAACGATATATAAACATTTATATAATATTAACAGACTTTGTGGTAATTTTGATTCTCCCCGTATTCATGTACAAAACTATTAATTTACAAGACGAGCCATCTGCGAAATAACACCAGATGTGTTTGTGAGATAAGGGATGCATTCCATCTACAAAATGATAGTCGAGTTTTATCTCTCAAACCACACATATGTGTATGTGCGTTTTGTGTACTGTAGATCTGCTTTTTTTAGCGAACTTGGGGATATTCCAAAAAAAAAACTCTTCCACAAAGGCAACAAATCCCCTTGAATATCCACACGGTTCGTTTTTTGCGACATTTTATTTCCATAAATGCGACAACTATCTCTCTTATATCCCATGCCAGCTAGATCATGCTACATATAATCAATGAGAGACTAAAAACATTCCTTCAAAGAGAAATTCCACAAGAGCAAACTGGATTTACCAAAGGTAGAGGCACTCGAGAACACCTGCTGAATATAAGACAGATAATCGAGAAATCTAGGGAATTCAACATCCCACTATACATCTGTTTTATAGATTACCGTAAAGCGTTCGACAGGGTCAAGTGGAGACACTTATGGCGAATACTAAAAGAAGTAGGCGTACCACAACATCTAATTACGCTTATAACCGAACTATATGAACACACTACTGGATCAGTTAAAGTACTTGACACACTTTCGAACGAATTTCATCCAGAACGGGGTGTCAGACAAGGATGTATACTATCTCCACAATTATTCAACATATATGGGGAGTATATTATGCGAAGAGCACTTGAAGGATGGGAAAAGGGCATCTCAATAAATGGTCATAAACTAAACAACCTACGTTTCGCAGATGACACAGCCCTTCTTGCAAATAGTCAAGCAGAGCTGATAGAACTTATACGACTGATCGAAAACGAAAGTCAAATATTTGGTCTGCAATTAAACATATCAAAGACAAAGATCATGATAGTGGATAGACTACACAACAATCATCCACACATAACCACAATTGACCGGTTCGAGGTTGTGAGCTCATACTTATATCTGGGATCATTAATCACAAACACAGGGTCATTACAAGAAGAGATTAAACGTAGATGTGATCTAGCAAAAGTTGCCACAGCAAAAATGACCAAAATATGGAAGGACTGTCAAATTTCAAGAGCGATAAAGATGAGGTTGATCAACTGCTTAATATTCCCAATACTGACCTACGGATGTGAATCTTGGACTCTGAGACAATCGGAGAGAAGAAAGATAGACGCCACTGAAATGTTCTGTTGGAGACGAATGTTACGAATTCCTTGGACCGACCGCAGAACAAATAATTCAATTTTAAGAGAGCTAAAAGTTAGCCAACGACTCTCTAGTAAAGTCCATCTCCAACAATTAAAATATTTTGGGCATGTTATGAGAGCAAACACAGAAAACATGGAAAGACTCATAATACAAGGAAAGGTAGAAGGCCGAAGATCACGAGGAAGATCCCCAACAAGATGGATAGATCAAATTACAGGAATATGCCAAAGACCTATGCATGAATTAAAAGAAATGACCAGAGACAGAGATCTCTGGAGACGGACAATACACGACATCACGTCGACCACTACACTCCCCTGGGGGGTCAGGATTGAAGAGAGAGATCCACACGGTTCGTACTAGTCCAGATCCCACATGGAACAGCAGCAAAAAAACAAAATGCCGTTTTTAAACTAGCCCGAATCTTTTCAGTACCACGGTCAAACCTAGAATCACTTCCTTTCCGTCGTCTTACCGAACACTTGACAACTTGACACACGGAGGTCACCGAATAATGCCGAGATTCAAACATTTAAATTTTGTGATCACAATTCTTCCAAGATAACTCTAGAAAGAACGATCTAAATTAGTTTCTTGATCTAGATTAATTCTTTTTCTTGTCAAAATTTACATTCTCAGCTTGTTCGTATGATTTTTCTACTCGATTTAGTTTTTTTTTTGTCTTAAAACACCTTATTTCTTATTCAGCAGTTAAGATGTGGAAATCTAATATTTTGTTTTTGTTCCGCCTATTACTTGTTGTATTCATGTTCAGAAGAACCAATATCAAGTGGTGATTTGTACTCTTACTAATCATTATCTTGTAGATCTTAACATATTATCTAAATATGAGATTTTATAACAGAGAAAGTAGAAGGAAAACTTTGCTTACAACCAAACTTTGTTATGTACCACCTTGTAGTAAACATTTATGTTGTTTTGTCCATGTCATTCTGTCATTCATGCTACAATCCCTTTATATACTGGAATATTTTGAAACTAAAAAATATAGTAAAAAATTCTCCGCATCGCAAATAGAATTAATGTCAGTTAATACCGTGACAAGATATATCCCAGCTGACATATTCTAGGCATGGTTTTTTTATTTTATACATTAAGCAAATTAATTTTATTACTAATTTAGGACATTAAATTATATTAACACCAAACATTACACATATCTGTGGTTCTCTAGGGGAAATAAGAATACAATGATGGCATTTAAGTCACTTTAAACCCATTATACAGGATGTTTTGTTTCTTTTCAGTTCTTTGATGACGATTTCTGTTTTCTTGTTTTTCTTATAGTTGTTATAGTTTTTTTTAGATTCTTTTTCGAAGTTGCAGATTTTCCGTTACCCACTATAACAGTCATTACTTTATATGTTACATTCAGTAAATCAATTGCTCATTAATTTTTGCGTATTCTATGGTCTTCTTGTTTTGGGATTGTCACCACAATTCCATTCTTCGGGTATTATTTCTTTGCTCCATATATTCTGTACTAGTTCATAAATCTGTCTCTATCGTGCCTCACCACCGTATTTTATAAGTCTGCACATATTCCGTCTTCTCCCGCCGTTTTCCCGTTTTTAATTTAGCATATTTTCTCTTTCACTTCTATATAGGTTAACTTCTTCTTCTTCTTCATCTTGTTCTGTGTTAATTATTGTTTCTCTTTCTTCTTCTCTATCTGTTTCTTCTAAATATTTCTGCCATTTTTCGGTTTTTATAGCTATATTAACTGTCCGTTTTCGGTTACCTAGTTTGAAGTATTGGTACAATGGTTTTGACTTGTATCTTTTATTTTCTGTTTTTATCTCGTTCATAATTTCTTCGACTTTTTGATTTTTTTTTTCGATTTAAATAATTTCTTTGTCTTTTGCCTTTGATCTTTGTATTTTTCTCATTCCTCTTCTTTGCTTGTGCTTAACCATTTCAATCTTGTTTTATTCTTTTCTTCTACTGCTAATTTGTACTCATCGTCAAACCAATAATTTCTTCTTTTATTTTGCGTTTTGTCAACCACTTTCCCTGCTGCATTGTTTATTCCTTGTTTGATTTTTTTCACTGATTCCTCCATTTGTTGTTCTTTGAACTGCATCTCTGTATTTACTTCTTGTACAAATCTTCTTCTTACTTCTATCTCCTTCAATTGATCTACGTTCCATTTTCTTTTTGATTTTCGCCTTTTATTCTTCGTTTTTTTTATTTTACATTTTGTAATCACTACCATATTGTCCGAATCGACGTTTATCGATTGTTTGTTTGTCTTTTTTTTCAGTACATGGTCTATTTAATTTCCCTCCAGACTTCCTGGTCTCATGCATGCTATTTTGTGTATGTCTTTGTGTTTATATTTCCTGCCACTTATGTCACATGTTTAATGCCGCTGCTAAATTACATAGATTTTCTCCATTATTGTTTGTTGTATCATGTATTGAGTTTGCACCTGCATCCTCTCTGAAGCAATTTTCTTTGCCCATTTGGGCGTTCAAATCTCATATAAGGATTAATATATCTTCTCCCGGGATTTTCTCGACGTTTTCTTCTAGTGTTTCATAGAACTGCTGTTTTGTCCAGTCATCACTGCCTCCTGTGGGTGCATAGACATTTATTATGGACAACTTGTTCGGTTTGTATTTACTCTTATGTATAATATTCTTTCACTTGTGGGTTTAAATTTCATAATTTTATGCCCCATTTATCCATCTTATCACCATAAAAGCCGTTCCTCCATATTCCTGTTTTTCTTCGCGTGCATACCATACTGTATATTTTCTTTTTGATTTTTCTATGTCCCCCCATCTTTCTGTAAAATCTATCTTGTATTTTTTTAACTGTGCCGCTAGTTCTTTCATATTTCATATTTCCAGCAGCGTCCTTACGTTGCAGGTTCCAATGTTTTTTGTCATTTTCTTAATTCTCTTTCTCTTTTTTGTATTTTTCTTATTATTCTGAATATAACTTGACTCATTTTTTTTCGTTTGCATTGTCTATTTCCATTTTATCCATCCATTCTTCTTTTTCTAGTTTATTGGAGCATTTTGAATATCTGTGAGTTTATTTCCTTTTGCATTCCATTGCAGCACCTTGTCCACTAGTTTATGTACTATGGATTCAAAATTTAGAGAAGAAGACTAATGTCTTGAAATTGACCAATGGTATGGAAAGAAAAAAAATATGAGGAGGAAAAAGTGATTGGTAGATTGGTCAATAATTATATTTTTGACAAAACATTTTCAATAAAGACATATAATTTTATTTTTATTTAATTTAAAGTTCGTAAGTAATTTTATTAATTAGATTTATTAAGGTATTCGAATTTTAATATTACATTTATTTTAGTTTTAAATATAAACTATTCATGTTTTATTTCTTAATTCTCATGATTAGTTAGAATGTATAATCCTATAACCTATAATCAAAACCTTCAGGTATTAATTAATAATAAATAAGGTAAAGTGGGGTTAAGTTAGTTGTGTGTTCTTTCAAACCACTTTCTTTTTGTTTGTAGATATGTATTAGTAATCTATTAATATGTTCTCTTCAATAGAAGATGAAAAATGAATTGAGAGAGAAGAGTATTGACATTCTTCTTTCACATGTAAGGGTCCACAGTTACCCGTTAATTTAGGGTAACTGTGGACCCTGACGGGAGACTGTGGTCTGCTTGGTAAACTTCACTTTGTAGTTATTATAATGAAAGGTGTAACTGTGGTTTAAAATAAAAGCAACATTAAAAATGCAGAAACGAAAATTTTTATTAAAAACCATGAAACAACAAACAGCTAGGCAATATTTTTGAATCTCCTTAAATCCTCACAAAACGTAACGACGTTTTCATCTTCTGATTTTGGGTCGTTCAGTATTCCTAATATCTTATCATAAGCGAACAAGAGAGGCTCGTTTTCCTCACGAAATTTGAAGGCATTTCCCACACATCGTTTCAAACATTTGATTATCACGACTCTTTTCACTGCATTAATTTGACATATTAGTCCAATCGAATGAGTAACTGCTCGTTTGTTTATTCGTACCACGATGTATTTTCCTGGTATTATATTATCGTCAGTGGGTTCTTGAACTTGAGGTTCGGCACCTTCTTCCATATTGTCATTTGGAGCTTCATATGAGTCATCACTCTCTGCATAAACGACTTCTTCGGAATTTTCATCGTCACTACTTAATTTTGATTGTTTCTTGAATGTATTCTTCGAAGCTTTTGTCTTAGTTTTTGATAACTGTAGGTGTTCTAAATAGGTTTTAGTTGTGATCACCTCAGCAACATCTATTCTTTTCCTCTTCCTTTGATGTAGCTTCGGAGAAGGTTTCACTGTTGCTAGTAGAATGTTCTCCCAGGATGCAATGGAAGTTGATGCAATGCAATTCTGGCTTTCTGTAGTAGAGCTGCAAGAGGTTGTACATGGGATCGTAGTTTGCTTACCCGTAGAACTTTGCTCGTCAGTGATAGTGTCAGGAATGTTTTTCTCTTCATAATATCGTTTTAACTTTTCGGGATCAAACTTTTCTTTGTTAATGGAATCTCGATTTAGAGGAAAAATACCTGTTTTTCTAAAGCCATTCACCACAACAGGTTCTCGAATACTGCGCCAAGCTTTTCCCAAAAGGTTGGAAAATTCGCATTTTGTTAGCTGTTTTCCTAAATTTTTGCGCTGCCAATCTGTTAACAAAGCATCCCATGAAGACTTGAGCCCCTTGAAGACAGACACATCCAAAGGCTGCAATATTGCAGAAGTATGTGGCGGTAATTTAAGAATAGTCACATATTCTGCCATGGATAACGCAATCAGTTCGGGTGAAATGTGCGATAAATGACCATCGTAAATCAAAAGAGCAGGCCTTTCAACGCAATTTTCAAAAAAACATTTTTGAACCATAGAAAAAATACTTGTTCAGTCATCCAACCATTTTCGGATACGTAGTAAGATGTCTCTGGATACTCATCTGTACCAAACATATTGTCCCATAACCTTTTGCCCTTGTGGAGGATCATAGGTGGCAATATGGATCCGTTGGCATTAGCACATGCCAAAACTGTTGTTGTTTTCCGTCCTGAGCCTGCAGTTTGCCTTTGTGCTATTTCTCCTATTCCAGTTACAACCTTAGTACGGCTGGAGTCATAATTAAAAGCCGTTTCATCTGCATTCCATATCCTAGCAGAGTATTGTTGAAGTTGTAAATTATTCATAATAGTATAATGTTTTTATTAATTCTAATTTATTGTTCTTATTTTAATTTACTAAAGGTTCAATATTTATAATACTCACAAATTTATCAAAGTCTTTATTACTACTAATTTATTTTACACTTAACTAATTTATCTACGTGCGATACAATTTTAACGCGATCGCGATATCTTCTTTGACTGATTGCTCAATGAAAATCCCCGTTATTTATATGAAATGTCGTCAGCATGGGATCTCTCGCGAAGCAGACGGAGGTGACCTGAATGGTCTCGAACTGGTTTTTTATAACGGCCTGTTTCCAGAAAGGTCGATTGTTGTTTTTATAGCGGAGGGGAACCTATCATCTGTCAGGTAGGTAATACCTAGAAAAATCGTGAATGAACAGAATATTAGTAATAGATATGTTTACGGTTTTTAATATGACTCATACATTTTTTTACGTAACAATAGTTTCCAGTTGATCTAAGAAATCGTAAACAATAAATGGGTCACTTTGTTGTCTTACACGTGATGCTTTAATTATCTGAGATTTCTTAATAGAAAGTCGATTGCGTTTTGAAAAATTCAAAAACCAATCGTCACCAGGCTTCCCCTCTCTAAAGGGCGTTTGCAGATTATTTTGATGAACATATACCTGCACAGTGTTGAGTATTGGTTTGCGAGATAGTTCAAACCCCAAGTTACTCATAGTTTTTATCCGAGAAGCCAAAATGTCTTCTTCGTCTTCTTTAGAAAGGTCAGTTCTACCACCCCAGTCACACCTGTAATAGATTTTCATTGTTTTAAAAAGTAAAATCTAGTAGGTACCTAATTTTGTTATTACCTTGTGCATGTCCTGCCTCTGGTCTACCTTTCCACCCATTCACGCTTAAAATGAGTGTCGATTTTGGTACGCCATGCTCCATTGTAGCATTCTTAGTGAAGATTTTTCCGATTTCACATCTCTTATAGTCAGTTCTAATGCTTCTATTGAATAGCTACTTCCGACACCACGATTGATAGTCTTTTTAATATATTTTCTTGGCATTTTTGCACCCAAAGATTGCACAATAAGTTAAAAACAATCTAACCTAGAAACTTTTGGAATCACCAAACTATTCTTCTTATAGTCCGGTTACTCAGCGCTAGATGGCGCCTGAAGTTTACTTTCAGAAGCATTTATTGAAAATTAGCACTGCTTCTGTACTGAACCAAGTTTTTCAAATTTAACTCAACTACTACGCAATTTACTTAGATCAAAACATGACGGTCAGAGTTTTAGTTGCTAACTGAATTTTTGTTTTGGTAGATGATGATCAAGAATTTCTCATTAGTTAGAATAGAATAGAATAGAAATATGCTTTATTGTCACTGAAAATTATTGAACAATTTTATGGACAAAGCTAAAAAATAAATCAGTCAAATAGTACAAAAAGTATAAAAGAAAAACAAATATAGTAAAAAACAGAATAACACAATTTTAAATTAGTAAAATTATTGTATAACCTACATAATTTGTACAGACAACAACAAATGAGACAAATTGTAGCCACTGCTTGAGACACCCAAATGTAATTATAAACAATACTAATTTTGTTTCTTTGTTATACATTAAGAAACTCGTCAACTGAATAATATGGTCTTTCTGAGAGATAGATTTTTGTCACCTTACGAAACTTAATGAAGGATGTTGCGGATTTAATTTCTCTTGGAAGGTGATTATAAAGTTTCTTTGCACGATATAGAATAGAATTCTTTACTAGCTGAGTGGACGGGATCGGCAAATAAACGTTACAATCCGAATTTCTAATGGAGTAGCCATGGTCAGGTCTATCGGGAAAAATGTTTAGATGCTTTCGAATCAAACAAACCGTTTCCAAAATAAATAAAGAGGGAAGCGTCAAAATTCCGTGATTTTTGAAGTAGGTCTTGCAATGAGTTGTTTGTTTGAGACCAAATAGATAACGGATTGCTCTTTTTTGCAACTTAAAAATAGTATCAAATTGGGCCGCTGTACTAGAACCCCAAAATGGAAGCCCATATCGAAGATGGGACTCGAACAATGAGATATATGCCATTTTGGCAAAAGATAAATTTAGTTCCTTCGAAACAGATCTTATTGCAAAGCAAGCTGAGGCTAGTTTCTTCCTTAAGGAGTCAGTATGCAAGGACCATTTGAGATCACTGTCAATGAGAATACCTAGAAATTTCACGGAATTTACGATATTGATTTGGCTCTCATTCAATAGCAAGGGTTGCATGACTCCTTTATAAGATAATGCTACAGTCTTATCCACGTTAAAGCTAAGTAAGTTGGAGTCTGACCAAGTCTTGATTATAAGTAAATCAGCGGTTATAATTGAATGAAGCGTTGAAATATCAGAGCTGCTCCAAGTAATACTGGTATCATCAGCAAATAGAAAAATTTTCCCTTTACTACTTAAGTTACTACCAGAAAGATTAAACAAGTATGTACTGTAAACTTTATAAGATCTTGTTAATTAAAAAAACATTAATGGGTGCACAGTTAACCCATTTCACCTTAGTTGTATTATACTTTGTAATGTCACTATCACTAGCGCCCATCATAAAAACAAGTCCATAAAACACATTTTTAGACAAAGAACATCAAAAAAATATATGTAAAATTTCGGGATGGATATAAATATAAATTGGGTCTATTAACAAATTCATTAGTTTTAATAATTGTATTTACTCCGTCGACAGTCGTTTGTTTACATTGCTAGTTTCAAGTTTGTCGAAATTCTTATACACGTAGAGCAAGCGCCGCGGTATTCACGCCGCCGCTCTGCCAACACCGACCCCGCTGGTGAAAACTTACACCCAAAACTTAATTAGAGCAAACTATTATTCAGAGAGAATTTTTATTACCTCGGCCATTTACGACGGCACAGTTTTACTTTGTTGGAACAGGAACACGGGCTTCTGTAATTGTGCTGGTTGAGTTGTACAATCAGAGTAATGAAGCAGTTAATAACTGTGTGGGCTACATCCGATGACGCAGATCCGCAGTCAGAACTTCTTTTTTTTCGCAAATATCAGAAAATATTGTTTGACATAATCATTATACATTTATTTTATATTACTTGAAATAATCGTGATACATTTATTGTATATTATACTAATTTGTGCTTTAAATCAAGTTTGTACTTTATGCCATGGCGGTAAAATGGGCAATTTATATCATAGTCCAGTTGTCAGAGAGTAGATCCCTAAAAATCATACCAATAAGCTAAATTTTGCAGAAAATATTAATTTTGGGACCCCAAAAAAGATGCGAGAAAGTTTACCACTTTCAACTCCGGTCTTCCCCTTAAAACCACCCTCGTAGGGGTTACAAACTCAAAAAAATCGATTTATCAAGAATCTGTACACCGTAGAAAAAAATGTTTCAAATAAAAAATGTAGCTGAGATCGTTTTAAACAAAAATGTTTATAAGCATTTTTTGTCTAAAATGAACTGTTCTCCTAGAAACAACGCTTGAAGCGACCGTCGACTTTGCATGTCAGTTACTTTAGTGCAAAATCTACGCTCAATACAATTTTTATCAGCTCGACGGTAAAAATACGATATCTTTTGATCCAAATGTCCTATCTACAAAAATCAAGATATGTTTTAAAGGCAAAGAGTGCAGCTTTCGTATACAGTTTGCGGCTCTGTTTGCTCTATTCACTTGATCTTCCACTTCAATTTCGAGCTTTCCGTAGCTATATAATGTGATGCCTAGATATTTAAACTGCATCACTTGTTCTATTATCTGACCTTCCAGCTCCATTTTACATTTTACTAAACTTGCTGTTGTAACCATGCATATTGTTTTTTTTTTGGGGAAAGTAACATGTTTAATTTTCTGACGGTTATTGGCGACGTGCAAGTACTTGGATGTGATACGAGAAACGATCGTGCGCGAGTAGCGGAGAAATCTTGCATTTTTTACTGCACATTTCATGGATTTCATAAATTCATATTGTTAATTGTCATATTTCATATTCGTTTGTTTATTTACAACTTCTGTCTCTGGAGAAATGGGATTTAGGAAATGCTGTGGTTATAAATTGTAAAAATACAACACAAAATTGTCAATTTAAGTTTTATTCGTTTCCAACTTCAAAGCACAAATTACTACAAAGACAAAAGTGGATTTATATCATAAAAAAACATAAGTAATATAACCTAAATTATGCATTATTCTTGCGCCCGTTTTTAAAGTCAGGTTGAAATAAATAATAAATAAAAGTTCACTTTTAAGTGTAAATTTTAGTTTCATAATACTCACTTAGAGTTCATTTTAACCCAAAAATCAAGTTTAATGTTTAATAATAAATAATATTGACAATATTTTATAAATATATTTCAATCCTAGCTTTTCTTTTAAACTGTTTACAGGTTATGAACTAGGTATTGTTCTGAAGCTTTTTTCTTGTGGCATTGTGAATTAATTACCATTAAACTGGGAATAAACCACAATTTAAGATAAAAATACGTTTATTGACGTTTCAATTTCCACTTCGGAAATCGTTCTCAAAATACAAACAGTAAATTAAACAAATTTTGTTTTTTGTTACATAGTGAAAAATTCTTCTAATAATTTAATTTTATCTGACTCATTTATATTGACAATTTAGACATACATTATGCATTTTAAAGTAGACGACTTTAAAATGATATTGCCAATATTGTTGAGTTGCGCTCCTGGGACGACTTTACTTATAAGATAGTTCATTCGATTACATGAAATCAACTTTAACTTGAGACTATCCGTCAGAAAAAAATCATAGCATGTAATTCGTCTTTAAAAAGACAAACATATGACATGATGACAGTAAAATTCTCCTGTTAGTGATTCCATAGTAAATTATGAGGGAAAACCCAGGAAAAAATTATCATATCCTCTATTTGTTACTGACTTACTAATACTGGTATTTTCTTATTAATAACTTCCTCTTTCAATATTGGTAACCAGATCCTACTACATTCTGCCGAGGAATTTGCGACACAATTGGCTTCATTTAGCATAATTAGAGCCGCTTCTTTGATTTTTCTTTTTTTACCATCCGTTTCTTTTAGGACTACATTTGAATTATTCCATTGAACCCTATGTTCATTATCCCATGCGTGTTTACAGATTTGAGATCTATCAAATTTTCTTTTTTTAATATAGGATTGATGTTCACTTATTCTAACATTTAATGGCCTTGATGATTCACCTAAATAAAACTGATCGCATTCACAAGGTATTTTATAAATGCAATTCTTTGTCATTTCTTGTTCATTGTTAGGTTTGGTTTTGGACAAAATAGATCTCAACGTGTTTGTTGTTTTGAATGTTGTTGAAATGTTGAATTTATTTCCTATCCTTTTAAGTTTTTCTGATAATCCTTTTATGTACGGTATTGTTATTTTCCTCATATTATTTCTTGTGTATGCTGTAGGATCTCGTTCTAAGTTGTTCTGTTCTATTCGATCGATTGTTGAAAATTCCTTATTTATAAACGATAAAGGATAATCATTTTTTAATAAATCAGATGTTAACAAATGTTTTTCCTCCAAGAACGAATTTTCGTTAGAACAAGTAATTTTGGCTCTATCGTATAAGTATTTAATTATTCCCTTTTTTACATTAATATTGTGATTCGATTTGAAATTTAAATATCTATTGGTGTGTGTTGGTTTTCTATACACCTGAGTCTCATATCCAGTATCGTTCATAGAGATTAAAGCATCCAGAAAAGGTAGCGTGTTATTATATTCCTTTTCCATGGTAAATGTTATTGTCTCTTCTTTATCGTTTATATCATTTAGGAATGTGTCCAACAACTCTGATTCATGAGGCCATATTGAGAATACATCATCTACATACCTCCACCATACTGTGGGTTTGAAATTTTGTTTAGAAATGATATTTGTTTCAAAATCTTCCATAAATATATCGGCTAAGAATGAAGATAAACTAGAGCCCATTGCTAGACCAAAATTTTGTTTATAGAATTCATTATTTAGTTGAAAATATGTATTATCAGTACATAATGTTAATAACTTCGCTATAGTTGATATGTTTAGTCTTGTTCTAGTTGCCAATGAATCATCACTCTCTAATTTTGTCTTGACTATACTTAAAGTCTTATTTAATGGCACATTCGTAAATAAACTATTTATGTCAAAACTTACCAAAGTATAATTTGAATTAAATTCAATATTTGATAATTTAATTAAAAATCCTTTATAATAGGTATATATTTACGGACCAAACGGGCTAAGTTAAAAAGACAAAACGTTTTCGGAAACCATGTTCCATCATCAGTGTCTAGGAGTACATGAATGTAGCCACCAAGAGTAAATATATGGGTAAAAACCCGTTAACAGATGTTTAATTACATTTAGTTTTAAAAATATGTTATAATTATTTAAGATTATAGAGTTACCGATGGATTAGGTAACATGGCGACAGATGACTCCACGTTGAAGTTGCTAGTCCTGAGACGGTATGTCTTCGAGGACTGTATGAGTGCAACTGAGTTTAATAGTAATTCATTATGAACTAGTATTATAATAAATTTTAAGTTATCTTGACTTGAAGCTAGAATAAGATTTACTAAATATTTCTCTCTTGATAACTTTGTTTCACTGACAATAACTGCTGATAAATGAATATTCAACTGCTCATAACCGTTCTTTGGATATGCGACTTTTTTTCTGCACAACATTTCTAATATAACTTTTCTAAATATCGCAGTTAAAGAACCAATAACATTTAACTTACGGCTATTTACCACAAAATAAAATTACGCTTCTGATATGCTATAAAAGAAATAAACTCAATTTCGACAAAACTAGGATGTACGACATTTTACCTCTAAGGTACAGATATCATTTTTATCTTCTTATCTTTTTTGTCTAATATTACTGTTTTTTTAAGTATCTGTGAAATTATTAAAGGCCTTTAACGTTAACTAATCTTTTCAGCATAAAAAACACAGTTTTGCATGTATTTTTCATTTTTTGGTCTGAACTAACTTTGCACATTAGCATAAGGACCTGTTTTTTACACTTTTTATTATATTCCGGTTTCCGGTTTACAAAATATTGACTTTTTAATTATTTTATTAATGACTCTATCTATTATGTTTTCATCATTATTGCCGTTACGTCCCTGTGCGTTTTGCCATTCGTCATTTCGCGTATTTGTCGACAGAAAGTTTCTACGACCGCGCATTACCAACTCCTTCGACTCCTCGCAACTCCATCCGCCATCTATTTACTTATTTATGCGATTCTGCATGACAGTCGTCGCAGCCATTATTCCCAAATGCCGACCTAACTTGACTAATTTCCACCACGTGCTCAGACCGAGTCGAGGAAATCGCTTTGGAGAAAAGCAGCTGGTTCTAGCTCGCGGAGTATATATTATATGCGGCCCAAAAGACAGATTATGCCAGATTTCACGATGTTTCCTGTAAGTTTTGTATCGGTTTGTCGCAAATGCCTTAATTTAAACAATCTGTTATTAAAAAAAAAATATTATCAACTGTTTGTTTACACATAATTCAAGCAATGTATAGTAAAAAAATCATGGTTTATGAAATTCCTATGTATTTAGACCATACGCATTCGCCAGAAATTAGTAGAATAAAATACTAAGACAGTCACACTGAATAGAATAGGGCACATATTTCTGATAAAACAAAACAAATTTCACTGATTTAAACACATAGTGAAGATAGATGACGATATAATGGTAAAACTAACTGAAAACAAACGTAAGTAACGAAAAAGATACAAAGTGAAAAGTCATTATACTTTTTTTAACCGACACCTCATTGTGTTTAAATCTAAAGTATGCAAATATACTTTAGATTTAACATTTTAAGTCTTCCATATACAATTGCTTTACAGTTAAACCTTGGCTATAAAATCCATAGATATTTGATATAAACCAAAATACAACAGTCACTCTGATATGGGTACCATCTCATGTCGAAATTAGTGGTAACGAAAAAGTCGATATGCTTGACAACAAAGCCGCGTCATCCATAGATATCATTATTAATATACAAATCTACAACGATCTAAAAGCCAGACTGAAGAAGCTTAATCAACGCTGCATAAAATTATACTCTTAGTGAACTTATTTACCTTGTAGCAATACGCTCCCGTAACGTTAGCCATTTCTATATCAATTAATGTATCGGGCAAAAAAAGAACTCTTATTATACAGACCAACTATTGAACTGAACGCCTTGTTTGAAAATCAGTGCTAGTTCTCAAGCGATTTGAAGCAGAACTAGATGGGAATAAACACAAAACGATATTAAGTAGAAAACAAAACCGGCAGATGAGAGGCACAATTAATAAAATTAATTAAATGGATGTGGAAATATTTAAATGAGAATTCAGCCAACTCTAGTTAAATCAAACTATGAAAACAGTCGTCTGGTGAGTAAATTTTTGTACAGTTAATATATGTTGAAACCAAATGTAGATAAATTATTTATTTTATTTGATAATAGTTCAAATTTAGTGAAGCCAATGCTAGAAATTGGTTACTTAAATATTATTTTGGATTTTATTGTGTGAGGTGATTATTCCATATGCGTGGAAGAGTACCGTTCAGTATCTTGCTAAACCGGTCTGTCTTACCTTGTACCTTGTATCCATGGAAAAAATTTCTAGATACTTATAAGAACTTCTTTTTAGCCGTACCTAGTAAATAGAAAATATAGTCTACATGAAGTTACAAACGATAATGGATCAAGTTTGGTCGATTTAGCGACAGGCTGCAACTTAATAATCAAAGACTACCAAGAGATAAAAATGGAGAAATGCTGGCTACCGAAAACAAAATAATAGAAAGATGGGCTGAATATTTTGAAGAGCTCCTGAATATCCAAAATTTTACTGATGAAAACAATGAAAATGGTGAAAACAACGGAGAACATGAGTATCAAACAGTTGAATTAGAAATACCCCCACCAAGCATGGAAGAAATTACGCATGCCATAAAAACGGTTAAAAACGATAAGTCCCCTGGTCTGGACAATATTGATGCCGCGCTAATTAAAACAGGCGGTCATGAACTCATAAGTAAAATCCATCAAGTAATAGAAATGGCCTGGCAACAAGAAATAATGCCGAAAGAATGGTGTGGTAGTATTATTGTACCAAGGCACAAGAAAGGAAAAAAGGAGTCATGCATGAATTACAGAGGAATCCCACGACTCTCCGAATTAGACATACGTTTATGGTATGTCCTTTTTATGCCAAATGTATCAACAACTCGGTATCAGTCCTATCATCAAAAAGGTCCTAAACAGTATAGAGCAAATGATTTTTTTTGTTTTAAACATAAATATTATGTTAAATGTTTTTTATGTTAAATGTTAACTATCATCAGCTGGCGCTACAGCCCTCCATGAGCCTTGATCTGCTTCAAAACATTCTTCCATCCTTCCCTATCGAGTGTCTGTCTTCTCCAGCCCCTCACTCCAATCTCCCTCAGATCTTCCTGTACATCGTCCAGATATCTGAGTTTAGGTCGCCCCCTTCTTCTTCTTTCGACCGGCCTGTTTAGCATAGTTATTTTAGTGGGATCACTCTCATCCATCCGCATAACGTTACTTACCCACCTTTGGCGGTTTATTTTGATGGCCTTTTCAATATCTGCATCACCAAAAAGTCTATAGAGTTCAAAGTTCAAAAATGTTAACTATATTATTTGTAATTTATATTATATTGCAATGTAAACTGTAACTCGTGCGAATAAACGAAGATGTTATATTTTCGGTAATTTAAATAAAAAAAGATTAACATTGTTAAAAACCAGTCCACTAAATATAATTCAGATAGACTAGTCGAAATAAAAATAATTTCTGTATTAAATATATTTCATTTTTTGTAATACATATATGAAAAAATTAGTAATTCGCGTATAAAAACAATTGAAATTTTGATATTAATATTACAAAATGTCAGAACAGTTGCGGTCTAGCGACGCGTCGAGTGCTCATTAGTGCGTAGTTAAGCACATCAGCTGGGTCGGTTTAAAATTACTCTATTTTGGTGAAAACTGCATCAAAATAAGTTTAGTAGCTTTGAAAGCTCAAAATGTTCCTTTTACGTTGTACTATAGTCCTTATTAACATTTTAATAACTAAAGCAATTATTTAAAAAAGAACAGCAAACAATTGACTGCAGATGGGAAATAAACTTCGCGTATGAGCAAAACAATTTAATAATAACATTTGTGACTATCTGACAGCAGCTTACACCTTTTATAAATCGTATCATACTTTTGTGCAAATAAAAATCCTCTTGAGAAATTTTCTAGTACGTCTATGCAAGTAACTGTTTATAATTCACGAAGCATAGTAATATACCAAAGGAAATTGGGTATAAAGGAGAGATATTGACGCCTGAGTGAGTTTTACTGTTCATTAGTTCATGAGGCTCATGTATCTAAGTAACATAAATCAGTTAGGTAGATGATTGCGTAGAAAACAAAGTAGACACCTTGAAGTAAACGATTTTACAAAACAATCTTTATTTTTTACTAAACATAATGATACAGATTCATAGTACGTAAATGTTAAGTGTTACTTCTTGTTTGGAAACAAGTATCAACAACATGTTGCGGAACAGGTTAAAGTTTTATATCCACCAGTGAGTGCCTTAATGTGTAGAAACATTTAGGACAATGGCGAAAAAGGTTCATTACATCCAGCCTCAGTCCAAATAACTATTGCCATCTGGTACGCTGAACATTTCGATTTATTAACAAGCGTTGTTGCGTTCTATACATACGATGACCTCAATATAACAATTGGGGTCATCAGAAAGGGAAGAGAAGATATTCTGTTCAATCCAGAACTCGCTGGTTTCAACCTTTCGCATTGGGTATATATATTAAAATAAAAAAAATGAATGCCAGAGGACTATAAAAACTCTATTTTAAAAAGCAAAGAAATTAAACATAAATATACATAACCAAATATACAATTATAACTAAAGAAGAATATACAAATTATGTGTGTGTGTAGTTTTATTTTATGACTAGAGACATCTATTAGCCTATTATGTTTTGAGTTATTAATTAAGTTTTTAAACAATTGTTATAGAGAGAACACGTAACAACAATAAAATCTTATCTTCTATTGACTTACATATAAGTACGTACCTACGTTAAACTTTTTTTTATTATCATTATATTTTGAAAGACAAATTATTATTACAAAAAAAAACAACCTAATGATGGACACATATGTCAATGTTATAGAAACAAAGTAAGAATGCGGTGCATACAAATAATTAATACAATTATTAATACAAAACACACAAGAAATATAATCGGTGTTAACAAAATACAAATATAGAATATAGTAAATGGCACACAACAAATGCAAAATGTTCAATTGACAATATTCAATCGCGATCGCGGCACAACTGAGATAATTGTTCTAAACAAATATGAAATAAATAAACCAAGTACACGTACTTGATATATGCAGCAACAAGTTAAATGGTGTATTGTACCTTACCCAATGAATTGATAGCACCACCGCTATCGCAAAAAACGTCTTCACCGACGTACACGAACCACAAAGTTGATAATGGACATTCCACCCCAACTGCATTTGACGACTGTCCCGGTCACAGAACCGATGCGGAGTGTCTCAGGCACTCTTAACCCAAACGCACACATATCTGCGCGGTTTCAGAGATAAAACTTAACTCCCTTTTTGTATATGGAAGGCATCCCCTATGGTGATATTTCACAGATGGATCGTTCTTGTAAATTAGTTCTTAAAACCGCTGTGCCCTTATACACGCTTTCTTCAATAAATCAATTGTGGCACGAGCTGTGTGACATGTTGACCTGTCTTATTAAAACGACAGCTCCTGCACATCATGATTGTTCAATTGTGGAATGAAAAAGGCAGTAATCATGTTCTATAGCGGTCACGATTGACTGTAACGTTCTGGCCAGTATCGTTTTTGAAAAAGTACGATATAATGACCGTATCCACCAGACTATAAAGCACACCAAACAGTCAGTTTTTCTGAATATAATGGTTTCTGTACATACATTTTCTATACATACATTTGAGGATTATCTTAACTATATGGCAGTTTTGTTTATTGACGTAGTCATTTAACCAAAAGTGAGCTTCATCGCTAAACAAAATTCGCTTATGAAAATCGGAATCAACGGCAATTTCGTTTTGGACCCACTCACCGAATCTACAAATCTACGCCTTGCTAGGTGATGATGTACCTTTAATTCTTGCATGAGTTGGATTTTGTAAGCATGCAAAGCAAGATCTTTTCGCAAAATCTTCCATAAAGTCGATGGACACGTATCCAACCGTTGTGCACGATGGCAGATAGACTGATTCGCGTCTTCCTGTATGCTACGCTCTACAGCAGCAACAACTTCTTCTGTACGCACTGTACGACGTGTCTGTGGAATGCATATTATCATTTAGAGTAAACGTGGTTCAAAAACATTCCATGGTTAATCGAATTACTTGCTCTGATAGACTATTATGTTGACCATAAAATGGATATTGTTCTGAAGCTATTTTCTTGTGGCATTGTAAATTAATTACTATTAAACTGGGAATAAGCCACAATTAAAGATAAAAATACGTTTATTGACGTTTCAATTTCCACTTCGGAAATCGTTCTCAAAATACAAACAGTAAATTAAACAAATTTTGTTTTTTGTTACATAGTGAAAAATTCTTCTAATAATTTAATTTTATCTGACTCATTTATATTGACAATTCAGACATACATTATGCATTTTAAAGTAGACGACTTTAAAATGATATTGCCAATATTGTTGAGTTGCGCTCCTGGGACGACTTTACTTATAAGATAGTTCATTCGATTACATGAAATCAACTTTAACTTGAGAATATCCGTCAGAAAAAAATCATAGCATGTAATTCGTCTTTAAAAAGACAAACACATGACATGATGACAGTAAAATTCTCCTGTTAGTGATTCCATAGTAAATTATGAGGGAAAACCAGGAAAAAAACCTCATAATACTATCCCGACATTGTAAGTATTTGTTCGTGAATTTAGTTTACCTTCAACAAACATCAAAATTCTGATTTTATATGTTACGTTATTTAAAAAACATAAATGATGTATCCTCTATATGTTACTGACTTACTAATACTGGTATTTTCTTATTAATAACTTCCTCTTTCAATATTGGTAACCAGATCCTACTACATTCTGCCGAGAATTTGCGACACAATTGGCCTCATTTAGCATAATTAGAGCCGCTTCTTTGATTTTTCTTTTTTTACCATCCGTTTCTTTTAGGACTACATTTGAATTATTCCATTGAACCCTATGTTCATTATCCCATGCGTGTTTACAGATTTGAGATCTATCAAATTCTTTATTTTTAATATAAGATTGATGTTCACTTATTCTAACATTTAATGGCCTTGATGATTCACCTAAATAAAACTGATCGCATTCACAAGGTATTTTATAAATGCAATTCTTTGTCCTTTCTTGTTCATTGTTAGGTTTGGTTTTGGACAAAATAGATCTCAACGTGTTTGTCGTTTTGAATGTTGTTGAAATGTTGAAATAAATTCAACATTTCAACAACATTCAAAACGACAAACACGTTGAGATCTATTTTGTCCAAAACCAAACCTAACAATGAACAAGAAAGGACAAAGAATTGCATTTATAAAATACCTTGTGAATGCGATCAGTTTTATTTAGGTGAATCATCAAGGCCATTAAATGTTAGAATAAGTGAACATCAATCTTATATTAAAAATAAAGAATTTGATAGATCTCAAATCTGTAAACACGCATGGGATAATGAACATAGGGTTCAATGGAATAATTCAAATGTAGTCCTAAAAGAAACGGATGGTAAAAAAAGAAAAATCAAAGAAGCGGCTCTAATTATGCTAAATGAGGCCAATTGTGTCGCAAATTCTTCGGCAGAATGTAGTAGGATCTGGTTACCAATATTGAAAGAGGAAGTTATTAATAAGAAAATACCAGTATTAGTAAGTCAGTAACATATAGAGGATACATCATTTATGTTTTTTAAATAACGTAACATATAAAATCAGAATTTTGATGTTTGTTGAAGGTAAACTAAATTCACGAACAAATACTTACAATGTCGGGATAGTATTATGAGGTTTTTTTCCTGGTTTTCCCTCATAATTTACTATGGAATCACTAACAGGAGAATTTTACTGTCATCATGTCATGTGTTTGTCTTTTTAAAGACGAATTACATGCTATGATTTTTTTCTGACGGATATTCTCAAGTTAAAGTTGATTTCATGTAATCGAATGAACTATCTTATAAGTAAAGTCGTCCCAGGAGCGCAACTCAACAATATTGGCAATATCATTTTAAAGTCGTCTACTTTAAAATGCATAATGTATGTCTGAATTGTCAATATAAATGAGTCAGATAAAATTAAATTATTAGAAGAATTTTTCACTATGTAACAAAAAACAAAATTTGTTTAATTTACTGTTTGTATTTTGAGAACGATTTCCGAAGTGGAAATTGAAACGTCAATAAACGTATTTTTATCTTTAATTGTGGCTTATTCCCAGTTTAATAGTAATTAACATAAAATGGATGTAGTGCGCGATACATATTTCGAACACAACCACAATTTTCAAAATAAATTTGTGCAATTTGGAAGCTTTCTTCAGGCTTCCAAAGTAACTTCAGGAACTATGAGAGCAGAGTGTACGACTTCGGAGTGAACTAATATGTAGTTAAAGGGGTTTTTTGACCTCGAGAGTGTGCTCCAAATAATTCAAACAAGAAAACTAAAAACAAGAGGACCTGATACGATAATACAAAGTAATAGGCCTAAAAGGTTTGTATATATGTAGTATTAATTGAAGAAAGATTTATTGTATGGAATAAATAAATATAGATGGAGAAAATTGTACGTTGAGTAATTATTTAAGGAATGTAATTTTAACAATGTAGCTGCGGGATATCGCAATACATTGATTCAAATTTATATAATATTCCCTTTATAATAGGAAATACGCTGTACATAAAATTCCGTCGCCCCAGGATCCCATCTTCCAAATCGTATTGTTTTCTTGTTCGCGGATGCCCTCCTTTTTTTTATTAAAAAACCAACAATTGAATTTTATCTTTATTGCTTATTTCCTCATCTACATAGACGTATTCTCATTCAATAGAGATAATCTGCTGTCGCTAGTGAACTTTTTCGGTTGTATTGAAACGAATATTGCCGTGGAGAAATTGATTTCTGGTTTTGGAAAAGTAATAAATCGGCGAGGTATAAAGGGGCAACCGGTTCGTTTCCAACACTAAATCATGAATCTCATAATCCATTGTTATTCTGGAGAATGGCATTATCCTACCTACCATACGACATGGCGACAGTTGCAAATGTTGCTGTAATTAATCACCCATTTTGGATAACGAATTGATACGCTTAGGCACTAGCGCACGACGATGTCCTGAAAGGGTTGAAATAAATGCTCAAATGAACGCTTGTGTACCTACATATCAAGTCACCGCATCACTTAGAGAGATTGTTTTGTAATTTTCGTCTACCGTCAAAACTTCAAGGTCGGTATTGAGAACATGTGACAACAAGACAGACAGCTAAAAAATTACTAAATGTTAAAACGAAAAATTTTTAAAGTAGACCAAGAAAAAGGGACGTGACAGATCAAAGTAAGCAAAGTTTAAGCAAACTTAAACGTAAAATTTTGACTAAGCTTGAAAAAGCAATGTGGTTAAATACTTACGAGGTGTACATGAGTAAAGCCACTGAATATTTAGGTAAAAACCCTTAAATGGTACAAAATTTAATACGTCCTACATTTTATTTAAAAAATGTTGTGATGTTTGTGTATTTCTTAGATAACCTACATGGCAACGTAAGACTCTCACTAAGGGTTACTGCTGACCCTCAGACGATGTCAGAATGGCTTCTCGATGGTAACTAATTAAAATGACATTTTTTAACGGATGTATGAACAAAGCAGTTAAACAGTAGCAAACATCCATATGCTGTGATTATAGTGTAATATACCCTGAAAATTACCTTGTAAAGGTAATATAAAATTGTATAAGAAGTTATCGAAGAAGCAAAATATCCAGGGGATACAAGTGTTTAGGATTAAACTTGAGAGGTCGCTGGTTAAATTATATCAGATAAATAATTATAACGAAAAATGCAATATTGGTTGGTACATAAAATTGGTGAAAATAGCAACTATAAATTGTGAATAAGTTATGAAATCAACTGGTTTACTCATTATCAATGTTTTGTACAAAGAATTATAAGGCTTACCCTTTGGTTCTACTGATGAGTTCGTACCAGGCTGAAGAGTTGGTCGGTGGTACCGACGCTAGCGTCGCCGTCGCCCGAGGCTCAGCATGAGAACCGTCCGGAACTAGATGCGTGTCGATCGATCGTTGTCTGACGAAGAAGTGATTTTGAGATCGTTTCTAGGGCACAAACCAGCCTCTAACTGTGGGGTGGTCAACAGCTCGTAGGCCGGGCATGCCATAAATCAACCATTTGTTTCAATCTTTCTGACATAGAATACAAAGAAAAAAGCCCAATTCTGCGTACTTTAACATGATAAATGAGAGCCAGTTTAAGTTTTACGAACTCACAGGAAATAATATATTTTAAAAAGATCTTTGAAATACAGCACCCAAATTAGGTCATATTACAGTACCGTAACAGAAAAAATATTAACTGTAAAAATATGAAATGAATTCGCACATACTTTCCCAAACAACAAGTATTCCTGATTTTAAGCATAAATTACCCTGCCAGATCTTATATGTGGTACACATGGTATATTTATTTCTTCTACAAGGTTAATTGGAGGTAACTGCAGGCTCAATAGTCTGATGGGCTTACCTTCAAGAATTGCTAAGTATTGTTTGTTTAATAAAACTCACCAAATCTCAAAGACTATATATTGATACTACCCGACTACGATATGTTCAAAGATAATTAGTAGTATATGATTTATTTACAACTAATACAAATTGCGTAAACTCCGCCTGGGTTGTCTGATGGGTGGATTGAGTAGCTCATCGGATGAAGATGCCGGTCCCAAGCCCGGATAAAGGAGGAGGGTACCCATGGCAAGGCTAGCCACCTACCTGGGGTAAAGAAACCCATATTGGCTCACAGAACTGAAGATTCAGCCTCGGATACCGGACGGAAATATCAGATGACGACACACGCTATGACAATGGAAAAACGAATTGGTAAACGAAAACCTAAAGACCCCATCACACGAATCGCGTGCTGGAACATTACGTCGTGGAACGGAAGAGACCAGGAGATCATAATAGAAATGAAGAAACACAATATTGACATCTGCGGAATCTCCGAAACAAAGAAAAAAGGCCAAGGAACATCAAAATACGGAGAATTTATACTCATATACAGCGGGAAAGCTAAACAAGAAAGAGCGCATTCAGGAGTTGGAATTTTGCTGCACGATAAATACACGCAAAACATCGAAGATATCGAATACATCAACGATAGATTATTAAAAATCTCTATAAAAATGCGTAACATCACAACACACCTGATAAGCACGTATGCCCCAGACATATCTAAGCCCACAGCAGAAACTGAAAATTTCTATCAGCAACTACAAAACGTCGTAGATAACATAAATACGAAACACAAAATTATCGTACTCGGGGATCTTAATGCACGGATCGGAAACGTTGTCATACCAGGTATAAAACAAAAGTACAACGAAGAAATAATTAATGAAAACGGCGAAGCACTAATAGACTTTTGCGCTAGAAATGAAATGAGAATCAACAATACATACTTTCCTCATAAAGACCAACATAAATACACTTTTAACAATAATCGAGGCCAGCGATCAATGATAGATTTTATAATCACAAATCGAGCGATAACTCCGTCACAAGTACTTGATGTCAGAGCACTAACATCTGCTAACCTGGGGACTGATCATAACCTTGTTTTATGCAAGATGCTACTAGAACGTCCGCAACGAAACAGAAAACCCCAATGTTCATCGAAAAACATAATATAGAGTCGCTAGCAACAGAGAGTACAAAACTGCTTTATGAGAACAGGATTACCAGCAAACTAAAAGAGATCGACTTAAAACCCGAATGGGGAGTAGAAGATACTTGGCAAAAAATAAGAAATGCATCAACGAAGCAGCAGAAGAAGCGATTGGAAAGCGGAAAATTAACACGAGAGCGACAAACCACACCAAACCGTGGTTTTGCCAAGAGGTAAAAGAACTCTCTGAATTAAAACGCAAATGCTACCTGAGATATAAAAGCACGCAATCGGAAGAAGCTCATGCAGAATATGTCCAAATAAGAAACGAAGTAAACGCCAGAATAAAATCAATCAAAAGAGAACAAGTAGAAGCAAAGATCAAAAAGCTAAATATCAGAAAATCACCGGAACGATGGTATACCTAATGAACTTTTAAAATATGGAGGCCCGGAACTTGCAAGTAAACTGGCACAACTATTTAACAAAATATTAAACAACAGAAACACCAGAGGAATGGCATAATAGTATCACAATCCCCATATTTAAAAAAGGACAAAAAATCTGCCCACAAAACTATAGAGGAATAACCCTCTTAAATACAACAATGAAACTTTTCACGGGTATTCTCAAGGACAAATTGGAAAAGCAAATCACTAATGCTGAAGAACAACAAGGTTTTACAAAAGGGCGGTCTATAACAGACGCAGTATTTATAATAAAACAAATAAAAGAAAAAGCTATAGAGTTCGGCATGCCAGCGTATATTTGCTTCATTGATTTGACGAAGGCATTTGACAGAGTTCGCCTGGAGACATTCTAAATATATTAATAGAAAATGAAACACCGACCAGTATAACAAAGATACTCCATAACCTAAATAACAACAACTGTAACCAAAGTTAGAGCAGGAGACGAATTCACTGAAAATATTCCAACACCGGGAGGAATTAGACAAGGCGACAGTTTAAGCCCTTCTTGTTTAATCTTCTCATGGGCAAAATTATCAACAAAGTAACATCTCTTAATCTCGGATATAGAATGGGCAACATAAGAATTGGTATGGTGTGTTACGCAGACGATGCAGCAATTATTGCCGAATCAGAAGATGATCTCCAAAGGCAGCTCTTTCAGTTCTTTCAAACAAGCCGACTACTAAATATGAACATCTCTACCAACAAAACTAAATGTATGACAATAGCAAAAGATCAACAAAGCATCTGCACTGTCAGGATGTTTGCGGGAGATAGTCTGGTCATATCCGTATATGCGCACAGATAGTAAAATTAGAATCTATAAGACTTGCATACGACCGATCATGACATATGGCATAGAAGTGCGCGAAGATACCAACAAAACGAAACAGATGCTAAGGGTTGCCGAAGAGAAATACAAACATTAGAGAGCAGTGCAAAATTCAAGATATTGTAAGATGGGGAAGGCAGCGCAAGAGGATGTGGTACAACCATGTAAGACGAATGGATGAGAATAGACTCCCAAAAATTGCCCTAGAAAACAATCCGCCCGGTTCAAGACCCCCCGGAAGACCACCTAAAAGATGGAGGGATAGTTGGCAATCTACCTCCCAAGAAATTAACCAGAGGCAGCTTCAGAATTAAACAGATCGAAAGATCTACAAAAAGTAGAAGAAGAAGGAGACAAATTGCGTAGGTTCTTGCTCAGTACTTTGAATCCCGAAGATTTTGAGAGGGTGTTGGACAAAGAAAATTTAATGCCAAGAAAGTTGGAGAACTTGTACGACCAGTGTATGAATTGTTACCAAATTGTACAGACTGTATTGGCAGTACTTATCCATCTACAACATACAGCTCCAAGAAGATATAAAATAAAATTCAAAAAGAATATCCAAGGCAAGTGGCAAGAACCTTGGATCACCAAAGACACAAAGCTCAGAGAAATACAACCTAATGTTAACAGCTATTTATTCCTAGCATCCCTGCACAGAAAAGAGAGGATAGGGCACACACGTTTGACAAAAGGTCATCTTATGTACTCTCAGACCAACAGTTATGCTTCCATTGCAACGATATTCCTATTACCGTCAAGCACTTCCTCACAGAATGTCTCACAGAATGTAAACCTTTGCTTCCATGTCAATGACTAAAGATGTTGAGCCACATTATTTCGAAAAAATAAAAAAATTGCATGTTCATCCTGGTACACAAGCAGTTTTTCATATAGTAGTTTATTTCTTCTTATAGTGTATTTTTATGTATGAGAGAGTAATAAAACAATAAATTATGTATGCAAATCCCTAAACTGTTGATACGGGTGACTCAATGAAAAACAGATATTTGTCAACAAGTTTACAGAAGTATATAGGAAAACAATTTTAAATTGAGTATGACCACCAGGTATAAAGGTTGGAGCAGAATAGAATACAATAGTTGTGAGGGTTACTAATCCCTAAATAAGGTTGCCAGTGTCGGAGTGATGGAGGTTAACAGGTACTAATGAATTTGCAAGAAATGTAAGATGTTTATTTTATTGGTTATATATAACCAATAAAAGTTTAATAAGTACCTACCTATTTGCAAAATAAAGTTTAATTCTTTAGATAAAATAAAACGTTTTATTTTATCTGAAATGAGTGCATTCCACGAAGTAAGGGTTTCAACAATCAAACATTTAATTCTTTAATTCCAGGAATCTACGACAGTAATTGACTAGATAATTACCTTCTAAACTTATTCCACAGAAAATGTGATAGTGGGTTTTTCCATTTTGTAGGAAGGTCCAAGTGGCGTATTCAAAATTCTTAACAGTTCACTAAAAGTAGGTACTTCAGTTGCAAGGTGCAGTTTATTGTGTATACTAGTGTTATGGAAAATTTGGAAGTGCCGTGTAAACGCCGAAAAATTGGTCCTTTAACAGTTAATGAAAAAACATTAATATTTAATTGTTTTAAATCATTTACAGACAAACGTTTATGTGAAAGTGTTGATGAGACCGTTGAGTTAGTTAGCAGTACACTTGGTGTTGGGAAATCTACGATTTACAGAGTTATTAAAGAAGAGAAATGTGGTAGTTTTCAAATGCCACGTAATGCTCCAGGGAAACCAAAATTTCAAATAGAATATCATTTTAAAGAAGGACTTCGACGGAAAGTGCATGAATTCTTCTTTAGACAAGAATTTCCAACATTGGATAAAGTTCTTGTCTCAGTTCGAGATGATAAGGATTACCCAGAAATGAGTCGAAGTACGTTATGGAAACTTTTAAAAGAAATAGGCTTCCGCTGGAAAAAGAATCCCAGAAAGTCTATTTTATTAGAAAGAAGCGATATTGTCATATGGAGAAGACATTTTCTAAGAACCATAAAGGAAATGAGAAACCAAAAAAGAAAAATATTTTATCTTGATGAAACATGGATCAACGAGGGTCATACACCAAATAAATTTTGGCAGGATGAAACTGTTACAAGTCAAAGGCACGCTTTTGTAAATAACTTATCTACTGGTTTAAACCCACCATCAGGAAAGGGACGCAGGCTGATAATAGTACACATTGGCAGTTCAGACGGTTTTGTTGAAGGTGGTTTATTAACTTTTGAATCAACTCGTACCGGTGACTACCATGAAGACATGAACGCTGATGTCTTTCAAGAATGGTTCGAACAAATGATAGATCTTCTTCCTAAGAACTGTGTAATAGTAATGGATAATGCAAGTTATCACTCCAGACTTATAGAAGGACTGCCCACAACCAAGTGGTTAAAAAAAGACTTGCAGAATTGGCTGAGTTCAAAAAATATTACGTACCATCCCGGATCTATAAGAAAGGAACTTTATTCGTTGTGTGCCCTTCATAAAGAAAAATTTAAAAAATACGAAATTGATGAAATTGCCAAAAATCGTGGAATGACAGTACTTAGATCCCCACCATATCATTGTGAATTAAACCCGATTGAACTGGTATGGGCACAGATAAAGAGTGAAGTTTCAAGAAAAAATACCACTTTTAAAATTCATGATGTTAAACAGTTGTTTTTGGAGGCCGTAAATAATGTAAAACCTGAAAACTGGGAAAAGGCAGTAAATCACACTATTAAAGAAGAGGAAAAAATGTGGAAGCTGGACAATATTACTGATAAAATGATCGAGCCAGTTATTATAAATCTTGGTTCTGAAAGTTCATCTTCTGAATCTGATTTGGATTTGTAACAAGTAGCTGTAAGTTTTATATTAATATTTTTATTCATCTATTTAACATACCTTAGACGGTTTTAAAAACTCTTTTTCTCTTTTGTAATTTTTAAAAATTAAAAAAAATGTGAATTTTTTAAAACCCTTTTTAATGTAGGCCAGTCAGTTCTAATATAGTGTGTGATAAAAGAGGTCACTTTTGTTTACATACACATAACACTTTATAACACTGAAATAATTCATTTATTTTTTACAATTATTCAAAGTAATTTTTCAATTAATCTTGAGCACGCCCATGGAGTGGTCGAAGGTACCAGTTAAAATTATGCTAATTACTCTCTCGTTCATAAAAATAAACTATAAGAATAATGTATCTTTTCGTTAAGTTTAGAATTTATGAAGTTATATTTATTAATATTTTACTCATCCTTTCATATTCAAGTCATGTGGACATTTGTTATTCAGTATAAACCTGTAACAATCTTTAAATATTAGAAAATTTGATTTTTTATAAAAATTAACTTATCTTAGAATACTATATAATTTATTCTTCGCTATATCATAATACACATACTGAAGTCGATTTATTTCCTAAGGCAACAAGTGCGTAACATCCTAAGCAACATCAATCTCTTCGCTAATTGGCAATGGAATGAATGCTGTCTCGAAATGATTTGCAAACCCTAATAGGTAAACAAACAAATTAGTAAAACAAATTAAAGGCTGTTGGGAGCAAACTATCAGCGAAGGAAAAAGAAAAACAAACAGCTTTCTTGAAACAATTCTCCTTTCGCAACAACTTCTGCATAAAAAGACCGACACGAGAAAAGACGGTTAGTGAGGGATGCTGGGATTCAGAGTCGGATCTTAGCGCGAGAAAAAACCGTGAAGTCGGCTACTGCTATCATCAATTTATTCAAAAATATACGTTGTGCAATATTGTCATATTGAATTCCAATAACAAATTGTTATATTAAAATTCAAGAAAAATTACTATATTGGTAAATTGATTAACAAAGATTGGTTGATTTAAATATAAAATTGAATAAGTAGGTATCGTAATTGTTGAAGAGATTCTGGATATCGTTCTTCTACTTTTTAAGGCTCTAAGTTTGATCTCAAGCATGCATTAAGATAACAGGGTGTTAATAGTAACGGTAAATCACAAATAGCTTGAATTTTTAGTCCTACAGATACAGTGACAGCTCACTGCAAGTTTAGTGTATTCAAAGCCAACAAGTGTGCGTGCATACAAAAGCTATTCTATCTGATGCGATGACAAAGTATTTTAACATGACCTCCTTTATTAATTTTCTAAATAGATCAACGCTAGATACAAAAGGATAGCATTTTAACATTGTATTAAATAGTAAGAAATTAAAAGCCGAATAGAACAAGCCCGAGCTGCCTGTGTAAAAATGAGAAACGTACTTTGCAGTCACGATCTTAGCATTGAATTTAGAGTTCGAATGACATCTTTCCTGTCCTGCTGTATGAAGTGGAAGCGTGGACTCTAACTGAGGTTATCCTTAAATGCTTGACAGCCTTTGAGATGTGGCTATACAGACGACTACTGAAAATAAGCTGGGTCGACAGAGTTAGAAATGAGGAGGTCCTTAGACGGCTGAACCAAACAACACAACTGGTCAATATAATAAAGAAACGCAAGCTGGAATACTTCGGTCACATTATGAGACAATCTGAAAAATATGATCTTTTACATCTGATCATTCAGGGAAAGATCCAAGGTAATCGTGGTCCTGGTAGAAAAAGAACATCATGGCTGAAAAATCTAAGGCAATGGTATGGAAAATCAACTACATCATTATTTAGAGCTGCTGTCAATAAATTCACGATAGCGAATATGGTAGCCAACATGATATCCAACGATCGCTAACGGTCATGGAACTAGAAGAAGAAGAAGAAGATTAAATAGCAGTTCTTTCTGTATTAAACACATATTATTTATGATTTTACTGCATGAAAAGTTGCACGGAAACTTTAGTTTCCGTGCAATTATAAAGCTACAACTAAACTACTAATTCTAAAGGTCGTGAGTTCGAATCTCACCTGGGTGGAAATTTTCGTTTATTAAAAATTAATAAATGAAAATAATTTCTATCCTTGTGCGATCGGTACTCACCAGAGGGACCGCAGACGTTCGGATACAATTAGCGTCTCTTAGCAAAGACAATGACGTCGACTTTGCTAAGTATCAAGACAATTACTCTACACATACACACACACTACACTAGGTACCTGACTGTACCATGCCAATGATCATAGTTGACAAGCTTTAGTAGATAAAATAAAAGTTTGGACCAAAAATGAAAAATTTTAATGGAATATAGTCGGCAAATGAAAACTTTACTTATAAAACAGAACGGTATAAGTTAACAAGAAAAACATTGACGTACTAACAATAAATTGAACTTCTGAGTTGACTATGCCCTCCACATCGAATCATAGAGCTTCTATATGTTGCTGTTTTTAGCTACGTAACTAGTTAGATCTATTTCCAGATATCCAAACCTTGCTTCCTGCTTTATTTTTTCCCACCAATTTCGATTTTACACCGTAGTGGGTATTTAGATGTTGTCATACATTTGGTTTTTTCTGCTGATATTATCATATTGTAGCGAGATTAAATAAAACGAGCGGTTCGAATTTATATAAATATATTTATTTATAACTTTACAGTTCGGTACTATCTTATCAACTAAACTAACTCCCAATGTCCAATACATATATATATATATAATATATATATATATATATATATATATTATATATATATATATATATGTATATATATATATATACATATATATATATATATATATATATATATATATATATATACATATATACATATATATATACATATATATAATATATATTATATATATATATATATATATATATATATATATATTATATATATATATATATATATATATATATTGTTATGCTATTTAATTGTATTCTATTGCTTATTTAGAAAAGATCCTGTCTATATTTATTAAATGATCTAATCTCCAATTAATCACAATAAATCAGCATTAATTAATTACAATCTCAGGATATTTAACTTGTACTATTTACCTTTGATCGTGGATTCAAAATATTTTCCAATTGGCTTCCTAATTGGGATAGGTAATAGGACCTGAATAAAATACACAGAATTTCAACTGAAGTATATGTGAGATGTCCTTTATTTTATTGAAATTTTATATAACAATCAATCCGGTAATATTTGCAATACAATACTTTAAATATATGAGAAGTTGTTTTCTATCATGGACCCAAATGTTATTTTACATTGATTTTTAATATGTGTTATAACTAAGCTCTCTTTATAATTTTTTTTTTAAATGATCGCAAAATTAACTGTCTCTATAATTTATTTCAATTTATTTAATTTATAAATGAAAACCACACTCCTGCTCTAATGAAAATTGACTGACCTTTCGTTATCTGCCGTTGCAATTCTATGGCCACGCCATAAAAAAAAACCTTTCTCTGCTTCTGCTCCTATTTTGGTCCAGAAGACGTACACCTTTCTCCTCTCTGTCCTTGTATCTGCAACCCAACAACTCGTGTAATTCTATGCAGCCTCCTTTTGAACCAATCTCCGCGCCTGTTTATAACTTCAAATGTTTCCGGCTTCGTCTGCTATTAATATTCTTATAACCTTTTGGTTTTTCTATCTCTCTGTACCCCGTTCCTCACACTCATCAGCTTTTACACCGCAAATAAACACACCCGGTAAATTACGTCTTCGGGACTTCAAACAAACACAAACCACAAAGCTCCTTCCTTCTTGGGCGACGAAAACTGACTGACTCCTTTCCTCTCTCCTATCTCATAGCCAAAACCACCCCTCCTTGCATTGCAAAAATTGACCAATAAAAATCTTCTACCTCTGTGACGTATATCGTTATCAACCAACTCTCTCTATTAAAACGTCATTCGGGTAATTCCAGAAAACAACATTCTTTAATTATTCTAACTAAATCTATCTGCTTTACAAATATTTCTTACTAATAGCTACAAACGATACCTGTTTCTCAATTCAATGTCTTTTGTTAATAAACTTTTACCGATATAATCTTTCGGGGGGAAAAACCACCGCACATCCCGGTCTATTGTTTAAACACTTTCTATATACACTTTTATTACGGGTAAATCCATTTCACAATAACCGACTTATTTAAATTTCTTATCGATAATATTTGAAAGTCTTGTCTCTGAGGCCTAATGAACAATTCTTTGAACAACTTAAAATACATATTTTGTCTTATACAGGATGTTTGAAAATTTATATGCCCGTGGTCATTATGAAATATCAATAATTTTAATTTTTATTTAAGTAATAAAATTTGTATATCGGTTTTTTATTGCTAACAGACATTCAAAAGTACAACAAATCCCCGCCTTTGTAATCGATAAAATTTATCAATCTATGCAACTAAATTTTCTCGAGGCAAACTAAAACGCACTTCCTGTATGCTAGCTGTACTTATGCTACGTATTATCCTATCCTACTATCTACTTTATACAAATTTAAATCTTCATTCGTGATATTTATATACATCATGGATATTATAAATACCTCTGATCTTTTCAGAATCCATATGTTTCAACTCATAGCTGTTTACTCCATCTTCGTTGTTTACTATGTATGGCCCTTCGAAAACAGGCATCAATTTTGCGCAAATACCGCTCTGAAGATTTGACACTCTTAATGCTCTTACCATTACTTTGTCACCCTTTTGGAAAGTTACTGGTCTTCGTTTCCTATTATGACCCTGTCTCTGGATGTATTTCTCATTGCTTCTTCTTAATCTCCTCTGAACCGTTTCTATAACCTGTCGATACTCTCTTTGTTCTGGATCTTCCCACGGTCTTATCGGCATGACGCCTTTCATGATGTATTCTGGTGTTTCTTTCGTTACTGTACTTGGCATGGAATTTAGGTACATCTCTATTTCTCCCAATTTTCTGTCCCATCGCCGATGTTGACCATCCGTTGCAATGCGAAGAAATTTCGTTACCTCTTGTATAAATCGCTCAGAAGGATTACTTTGGGATGCCTGATGCTTACAAAGTTCGTCTCGATTCCCCGTTCTCTAAGCTGTCCCTTGAAACGATCATTTCGGAAGTACGTTGCATTGTCTAGTAAAATTTTTCTTGGGGTTCCTACCGTAGCGATGAAATTGTCTATTTTTCTCAATATTTCTTCCCCTTTTGTGGTGCGGCAACTATATAATTTCACGTATTTTGAGAACACATCCACCATCACCAGAATATGCTTGTTCCTTTGGGTGGTCACAATTAGATCGCTTAACATGTCGATGGCTATAATGTCCAGGTTGTTCCGGGATACAATGCTCTTTGCAATATTTTCGTTTTTAAAATTCCTGCTCTTGTATTTCTGGCATACTTCGCATTTCTGTGTGATCTCTTTTGCAATGCGGTAATCTTGTCGACTGATGTAGTTTTCCCTAAACACAAGCCATACCTTTCTACTGCCAATATGTCCATTTTCCTCGTGTAGCTTCTTTATGATTTTTTCTGCCAATGTCGGTGTCACTAAATATAATTCCTTTCCGTCTATTCTCTTAAAAAATATCCCGTTTTCTAGCTCCGCTCTTCTCTTTTCTCTTTCTTCTAGGCCTTCCTGGTCGGTCCTTATCTCATTTAATGAAAATATTCCTTCGGCTTGTGTCAATATATTCAATCCCACATGTAATGTAATTGTCTCTTTTTTTCCTGTATCTTCGTCCCGTGTTAAAGCGTCAGCTATTATGTTGTCTTTCCCTTTGATGTATCGGAATTCGAAATCATACTCTTGTAAGAGCAGAATGCCTCTGTGTATTCTGTTATTTACCAATCGATTCTTCATGATGTGTATCAATGCTGCATGATCCGTTTCGATGGTGAATTTAGCTCCCAATAAGTAAAACCTTAATTTGTTTACGCAAAATAGTACACTGGCGAATTCCAACTCTGTGACACTGTATTTTTTTTCATGTGTTTTAGTCACTCGAGATATAAAACATATCGGAACCTCTTGGCCGTTTTGTATTTGCGACAACACTCCTGCAAATTTCTGTATCGACGCATCCGTACGGAGTATAAACGGCAAATTGTAAATAGGGTGATATATTTTCGTTCCTTTAGCGAATTCTTGTTTCAATATTTTGAAAGCTTCCTCCTGTTCTTCTTTCCAATTCCATTTTGTCCCTTTCTTTAACAATTTTATTAAAGGAATTTCTTTTTGGCTTAAATCGGGAATTAATTTCTTGAAATAATTTATCGTACCGAGAAACCCTCGCAATGTTTTTAGATTTGTTGGTCTTGGGTATTCGTCGATGAGCTTTACTCTGTCCTCGGCTAGACTTACAGTTTTGGTGTCAAGTTTGAAACCCAAATAAATCACTTCCTTTTGAAAAAATTGACATTTTTCAATGTTTAGTTTTAATCCCGCTGTGTCCAATTCTTTCAAAATTATTTTGATATGTTCCACATGACTCTGCATATCTTGTGAAAAAATTAATAAATCGTCGATGTAATGGACGATGAACTCTTCATGGTGATTCAAAATGGTATGCAAAGCTCGTACAAGTGCTGCACAAGCGCTTTGTAATCCAAACGGAACTACCTTAAATCGGTATACTATACCATCAATTGAAAAGGCAGTGTAGTTTCTACACTTTTCAGCCAAAGGTATTAACCAAAAACTATGCTTTAGATCAATTTTTGAAAAAATATGTGATCCCGTGATTCTTCCAAAAATGGCCTCGATATTTAACGGTGATTCATATTGTGATACTGTGTGTTGGTTGATATTTCGGGCATCTAAACAGAGTCTTAACTCTCCACTGCTCTTCTTCACTATCACAATTGGGTTAATATAGGGTGAGTCACATCTCTCAATGATTTGATCTTCCAACATTTTTTTGATTTCTTGCTTTACTTCTTGCCGATACTTATAAGGAATTGGATAAGTCTTCGATCGAAAATTTCCCAAGTTTTTCACCTCAAATGAGTGCTCGTATTTTGTGGCCACTCGGTTTTCCTCATTTATCAGCGTTTCGTAGTCTCTTAAAATTAGACGCAAGTCATTTTTCTTTGCCTTCTCCACATATCAATTTTTTGTCTCTCCCATCAAATTCTTCGCACATATTCACCGTGTACTCCGTGTCTTCTTCAAATACCACTGTCTCCATTGTGTCCTCTTCATTTTCCTTTGTTTTTTTTTCTGTTGGGCTCGTCTCTTCTTTTGAGGAATCCCATATGTTCTTTTCAACTGAATCCTTTTCCTTTTCTTTCATTTCCTTTGTTTCTTCTTCTGTTGGGCTCGTCTCTTCTTTTGAGGAATCCCAAGTTTTGCTTTCATTTCTTGTCAAAATCTTCCCATCTTCTTCTCCTGAGCTCGTCTCATCTTTTGAGGAATCCCAGGTTTTTTTTTCTTTGATCTTTTTTCTGACCTTTTCCCCTCTTTCTTCCTTTTCCTTTGTTCGTCACCAGGTTCATTTCCACCGTTTGTTCTTTCTCTGATTCGTCCGTAATTTGTTTCTCTTGTTCCTTATCCTGTTCTTCTTCTTTTTCCTTTGTTATTTTCATCGTATTGGTTTTGAAGTCGATCACTACATGTTTTTCCGTTAATTCGTCAACGCCTACAATCATGTCATGTGACATATTCGGCATTATTACACATTGAAGTGCATACATATTTTTTTTCAATCGTACCATTACTCGTATACCTTCATTTATTGTTGCCAATGTCCGTTTATTTGCGCCCACTAAATTCACCCTAGGTATTTTATAAATTAGACTTGTTAAATTTACTTCTTCGATTAATTTTCTGTTGACCAGTGTTATTTCAGAGCCTGTGTCTATCATAATTTTAATTGGTTTCTCATTTATAAATCCATCCACAAATTTTAAATTAACTCCATTTCTTTTTTCATTGTTTCCTGCCAGTTTAATAAATTCCTTGGGGTGACAAAAAATTCCTGTTTGTTTCTTCGTTTTTAGTGAGCGCCTTCTTGAAAACACGCCTGTTGTTCTTCTGTGTTTTCTCGCCCGTCATCTTCTCTCTCATATTCATTTTCTTCTCTTTGCGTATTATTTATTTCTCTTCTGTTCTCTTTTGGTCTATCATTCCCGTATCGGTTACCGCGAGATTCCTGTTCATTCCGTGGGTTATTGTATCGGTTTCCTTGGTATGGGCGGTTATTTCTACTCTGATTTTCCCGATCCCTGTTTTCATTCCATCTCTGGGTTCTGGGTTCATAATTCTCTCTTCCGTTCGGTCTATTTTCGTATCCCTGTCTAGGTATGAATTCTCGTCTTGTATAATCTCTTCTAAAATTTTGACCTCTATCTCTATATTCTTGGTTTTCTCTTTGTCTATAATTTTCTTGCGGTCTTCTTTCTCTTCTTTCATGCCTACGTGATTCTCTCATTTGCAAAAATTGACATAAGCTATCAATGTCCTTGTAATTTTGGAGATTTATGTGGTCTTCCAAGGTATCTTCAAAGTGTCGCGATATCAACTCTACCAATTGTTCTGATGAATAATTATATTGCAAATGTTTTGCATTATTATAGAGTTGTAATGCGTACATCTTTTCTGATACGCCCATCCTCTCATGGTATTTTCCATTTTGTAACTCTTTATTTACTTGTAGTTGCTGGATTTTTTCCCCAGAAATAATTTAAGAATCTTCTCTCAAAATCTTGCCAATTGTCAAATTCGTCTTCCTTGCTGACAAACCAAAGATTTGCCTCTTCTTTGAGATGGTTTCTGATGGTTTCCTTTGCTGTTGCAAACGGTCCTATGTATTTGACCTTTTCCTTTAGGATATTTATAAAAGGCACTGGGTGTAGTTTCCTTATATCCCCGCCAAATCGTACTTTTACGTCTTCTGTGCTATGTACGATAACTTCCTTTCTTTCTATTCCTCTTATCTCCATCTCTGCAATTTGTTTAAATCTCCTTTCCGTTTCTTTCCGGTCTTCTTGTAGCGCATTTTCAAATTTTATTTCTATCTGTTCTAATTCCCTTTCTTGCATACTCTGAATATCCTTCATTTTAGTTTCGATTTCTTCTCTCTGCAATTCTAGTTTCCTCTCTGTTTCTTCCCTACTTCTTTCTAAACAGACTTTTATTTCGTTTTCATATTTGTCCATACGCGTTTCCATTTTTTGTTCCATTTTTCTTTGGTTTTCTTCCAATTTGTCCAATTTTTGTTCCGTTCTTTGTTGTGATTCATCCAATTTTTGTTCCGTTCTTTGTTGTGATTCATCCATCTTCTGTGATTGGAGTTGCATCATTTGTATTAATTTTTCTATTCCCGATTCTTGTTTTTCTGTCTCCATTACTGTTGTGTCTAATACGTCTTCCTGGTCTGAATATTCTTCCTGTTCTGATTTATCTTCTTGTTTTTTGTTCTCTTTGCTCTTGTTTCTTGTGTTTGGCATTTATTCTGTTTTTATCCCCGCCAAATATAAAATTCTACTGGTCTGTTGCAACAAACGGGACTTTTCTTGTTCAAATGTAATAACTCTTGAGTACGAGTATCAAATTTCAATATCCCACAAATAAATCAAATGGTAAAATATCAAATGTCACATTCAATCAAATAAATCACGTATGGTAAAATTATCAAATGTAAATATCACACAAATAAATCAATTATGGTAACCTATAAATTGTCAATATCACGAATAAATCAATTATGGTAAATTGTATCTTAAAAAAAAATATATAAATCTTTATGTCCTCAAATTTTACATAATATTTCACTTTATCCACGGCATATAAACTTTCAAATATCTGCTCGTCTACTCCTATCCTTTCAAATTTGCCAACTAGAAATATTTTTCAAAGCTTTACACGTTGGGGGCCATTTTTGTTATGCTATTTAAATTGTATTCTATTGCTTATTTAGAAAAGATCCTGTCTATATTTATTAAATGATCTAATCTCCAATTAATCACAATAAATCAGCATTAATTAATTACAATCTCAGGATATTTAACTTGTACTATTTACCTTTGATCGTGGATTCAAAATATTTTCCAATTGGCTTCCTAATTGGGATAGGTAATAGGACCTGAATAAAATACACAGAATTTCAACTGAAGTATATGTGAGATGTCCTTTATTTTATTGAAATTTTATATAACAATCAATCCGGTAATATTTGCAATACAATACTTTAAATATATGAGAAGTTGTTTTCTATCATGGACCCAAATGTTATTTTACATTGATTTTTAGTATGTGTTATAACTAAGCTCTCTTTATAATTTTTTTTTAAATGATCGCAAAATTAACTGTCTCTATAATTTATTCAATTTATTTAATTTATAAATGAAAACCACACTCCTGCTCTAATGAAAATTGACTGACCTTTCGTTATCTGCCGTTGCAATTCTATGGCCACGCCATAAAAAAAAAAACCTTTCTCTGCTTCTGCTCCTATTTTGGTCCAGAAGACGTACACCTTTCTCCTCTCTGTCCTTGTATCTGCAACCCAACAACTCGTGTAATTCTATGCAGCCTCCTTTTGAACCAATCTCCGCGCCTGTTTATAACTTCAAATGTTTCCGGCTTCGTCTGCTATTAATATTCTTATAACCTTTTGGTTTTTCTATCTCTCTGTACCCCGTTCCTCACACTCATCAGCTTTTACACCGCAAATAAACACACCCGGTAAATTACGTCTTCGGGACTTCAAACAAACACAAACCACAAAGCTCCTTCCTTCTTGGGCGACGAAAACTGACTGACTCCTTTCCTCTCTCCTATCTCATAGCCAAAACCACCCCTCCTTGCATTCAAAAATTGACCAATAAAAATCTTCTACCTCTGTGACGTATATCGTTATCAACCAACTCTCTCTATTAAAACGTCATTCGGGTAATTCCAGAAAACAACATTCTTTAATTATTCTAACTAAATCTATCTGCTTTACAAATATTTCTTACTAATAGCTACAAACGATACCTGTTTCTCAATTCAATGTCTTTTGTTAATAAACTTTTACCGATATAATCTTTCGGGGGGAAAAACCACCGCACATCCCGGTCTATTGTTTAAACACTTTCTATATACACTTTTATTACGGGTAAATCCATTTCACAATAACCGACTTATTTAAATTTCTTATCGATAATATTTGAAAGTCTTGTCTCTGAGGCCTAATGAACAATTCTTTGAACAACTTAAAATACATATTTTGTCTTATACAGGATGTTTGAAAATTTATATGCCCGTGTCATTATGAAATATCAATAATTTTAATTTTTATTTAAGTAATAAAATTTGTATATCGGTTTTTTATTGCTAACAGACATTCAAAAGTACAACAATATATATATATATATATATATATATATATAATATATATATATATATATATATATATATATACCAGAGTTACTATGTTCTAGAATATTCCCACCTCTAATTTGTCTACGTGACGGATTGTTCTCTTGCGTTCGAGAGATCTGTGGATGGTTTTCGATGCCTGAGATGCTGATTCGAGATGCAACCGTTACAGGCCACGCTGAATGCATGTTCGTAACAATTTTATTTCTTGTTTTGTATTGAAGATATGTGTTAATCTTTGGACTCTCTTCTGTCGGCCATAAGCGCGTCGTCTGCATAACATAATATTTGTATTTTTTTGTTCCCCATTCTGTAACTACGACCTTTACGTACTGCTTGTATTATTATATCCATTATTATATTAAAGAGAAGTGAACTTAACGAGTCACCCTGTCTGACTCCGCTTTATATCATTATGTATCATTATGCTGTTTCTTATGACTCTCCATTTTTTGTAAACTGTTCCCAGTTTTTATTTTTTGTTCTTCTTACCAACTGCTTTGTTTCATTTCGTATTCTTTTATAGTTGTCTCGGGATTCTGGGTTATTTGATGTTTTGTACTTCGTGTAGGCCTCTCGTTTCTCTTTACATTTCTCTTTTATTTATTATCTGAACCATGGTGTATTGTTGTTTCTTTTGTTCAGTCTGACTTTGCATTTTTCTAGAGCTTCTGTTGCTGCTTGTTCAATGTTATTTTTAATTTTTCTCTCTCGCGATTATATCTTTGATATCATCTATTTTTTTCAGCTGTATCTTCTGTGCTAGTCTCCTTTGGTACATTTCTCTTGTAGAGTCGTTCCACAGTAATTCTACATTGAATTTTTCATCGGTGATTTCCTGGAGAAAATGTTTTGGTTTTATTTTCATTCTTATTTTTGCTAGTACTAGTTTGTGTTCACTCCTATCTGCTGAGTTTAAAGTTCGGATATCTAGAATCTACTTTGGATGGATTTTTCTATTAGTAACTATAAAATTAATCAAAGATTTGTGTCCCTGGAGTTTTCAAATGTATATTTATACTGGAACTTATGGTCGAAAAATGTATTATTGATTCTAAGTTCGTTAAAAGCACAGAGATTAGCCATGACACGGTGGACATTTGCGTTGACATGGTTTTCATTAAATCTTTGTTTTACTCCTGGAACTATTTCATTTCCGATTCGTCATTAGTCACCCATAAGAATTAAGGGTTCTTTATGAGGTATTTTATCCAGGATGGTTTGCAATTGTTCGTATAATGCCTCTCGTTCCTCCTTAGGTTTGCAGTGCTCGAGGCTATAGATAGATATGACATTTAATTTTTGGTAGTTCATTGTGATGTTCATATGTATTATTCTTTCGGAGATATAACGGCAGTGATTTATGCTGTCTTTAAATTTTTTATGGACAAGTATATGTACATACACCTGCACGTGCTCGTTGCTCTTTCTTCACTCTGTACACTGTATGCTAGAAAATATTGGTTATAGTCCATGTGTGCTTTACCTTTCTTCTTGCTTTCTTGGATTGCACAAATGTCTATGTTTTTATTTATCAGTTCTTCTATTATCTCTTGGTCTTTGTTGTTGAAAGAAGTAATGTTCCATGTTGCTAATCTAATTGTGGGCTTATTTTTTCTTCTCGTTTTCCTTTTCTTTACGTGGTTTGTCATCTTAGGTTCCGTCTGGTTCTGAGGCTTTCTATCGGTTCTTTGAGCTTTGTCATGCCTTTCTTCAATGGGTAGGATGCTAGCCTGCTAATTGGTCTCATTTAGCATAATTAGAGCAGTTTCTTTGATTTTTCTCTTTTTACCATCTGTTTTCTTAGGACTACACTTAAATCGTTCTATTAAACCCTATGTTCATTATCCCATGCGTGTTTACATAGTAGAGATCTATCAAATTCTCTATTTTTATTATAAGATTAATGTTCACTTATTCCTACGAACGAATTTTCGTTAAGTTAAAACAAATAATTTTGGCTTTATCGTATAAGGATTTAATGATATTGTGATTTGATTTGTAATTTAGATACTATTGGTATGTGTTGGTTTTCTATACACCTGAGTCTCATGTCCATTATCGTTTCTAGAGATTAAAACATCCAGAAAAGGAAGTGTGTTATTATATTCCTTTTCCATGGTCTTACAATACAGTCGTCCCACAAACGCAACTCAGCTATATTGGCAATATCATTTTAAAGTCGTCTACTTAAAAATGTGTAATATATGTCTAAATTGTCAATATAAATGAGTCAAATAAAAAATTAAACTATGAGAAGAATTTTTCACCAAACATCAAAAAATTTGTTTAATGTATTAATGTTTGTATTTTGAGAACGATTTCCGAAGTGGAAATTGAAACGTCAATAAACTTATTTTAAACATCAATTGTGGCTTATTTCCATTAAAATAATAAATATTATCTTCAGCTTTGATATATTTTGTTTGACTTGATAGAAACTATTCGTCAGCGTAGCCAAATTCGCGTATCTAAAGTTGATGAAACACAATTTGGCTTCAGAAATGGACTGGAACTCGGGACGCCCTCTTTGCACTAAATGTATTACTGCAGAAATGTCGAGATCAAAGGAAAGACGTCTTTACTGTATTTATTGACTATGAAAAGGCCTTTGATTGAATACAGCATCACAAATTAATTACAATATTAAAAGATAAAGGAGTTGATAGTCAAGACATACGATTCATAGAAAAGTTATACTGGCGTCAAACAGTGACAGCTTGCATAAACTGAAAATCAACAGAAATATGTAAAATACAAAGAGGTGTCAGACAGGGTTGTATACTATCCCCACTGTTATTTAATTTATATTCAGATAGAATATTTAAGAAGCGCTGCATAATTTGGAATGGGGCGTGAAAGTTAATGGAATTCTGATAAATACAATCAGATATGCAGACGATACAGTTATTTTAAGTGATGACATGAATGGACTACAATGCCTTTTACATGCCATTGATACAGTGGGAAGAGAGTTTGGCCTAAACATAAACTGTTCAAAAACAAAACACATGGTGTTTAGCCGTTTAGCACATCAAGATGCACGATGTTGATGGTCATATAATTCAAAGAGTGTCCAGTTTTAATTATCTTGGTTGCCATATTACTGAACAACTAGATCCAGATCAAGAGATAATATGTAGAATCGAGATAGCCCGCGACACATTTTTAAAAATGAGGTCATTCTTCTGTAATGATAACTTGCAACTTCAACTTCGAAAGCGCATGGTTAAATGGTACATTTGGTCAGTCCTCTTATACGGTGTCGAAGCATGGACATAAAAAATATCCACCATTAATCGTCTGGAGGCCTTTGAAATGTGGCAGCACAGACGTATACTAAAAATTCCATGGACGGCTATGCTGACAAATGTGGCAGTCCTTGAGAGAGCAAATGCTGCTCGCGAGCTGCTTGATAACATCAAATGTAGAAAGATGGCCTATTTTGGACACGTAGTAAGGGGAGACCGATATAATATTCTTCAACTTATTATGATGGGTAAAATCGAAGGACGCAGAGGAATTGGTAGAAAGCAGGCCTCTTGGTTGAAGAATATCAGGGAGTGGACAGGAATAAGGAAAGCTGAGCAACTCTTTAAAATAGCTCGAGATAGAGACAGTTTCGCCATGTTAATCGCCAACGTCAAGGGGACTTGATAGAGCACGTTAAGAAGAAGAAAGTTGATGCTATTTTAGACATGTCTGCAATGCAAAAACTAAAAAGTAATATTAAAAGTAATTCTCTTTAGCGATAATTTCTAATTCCAGTATTATTACTAGAAATTTTTTGCATTTTGAGCATGTTTTTCATTAATACAGCTGTGTATGCCATATAACCATTGCATCAGAATTACTATAAAATTTCTCGACCTCTTCCCAGTTTATAGAACGGTATTGATAGATTTACATATGAAAGCAACAGACTGAACCTTTTGTAAATGTACAAAATGAGAAGACTTGTTTAATTGGGATAGCTTTAAATATTACTTGACTTGTTTTATTATATATTAATACATATTCCTAATAAGTAAATTAGAATTTTTAACAAATCATTATAAAAGCGCTTACTACAAAAATGTTCATCAAAATTGTATTCTTTTTTAACAAAGAGTCATCTTTGTTCTATTCTGATGAAACTAAATTCAAGATCTTAATCTTATTATCTGACCCAATTTCAGTATTATGCAGTTTCTATTGCCGACAATTTTCTTCTTCGCTAGATTTCAGTGTCAAGCTCGAAACGGTCCTGCGGGGCACCCGGAGGGGGTAGGGAGAGTAACCTAATTGTTTTGATCCCGTTTTCTCGTTAACCGGGAGCATATTTTGCCGGACATTGCAATGAACTCGAGCGGAAAATTGCCTTCGTATCGAGGCCAGGTGAAACGTCGCCTCCCTCTTTCCACCCGCTCCCAACACAGCTTCGCGCTTGTTTCTCTTCTTATTCGCCTTAATCATTTTTCTCTAAAATGGCGCGAGTTTTTGAATTATTCATGGAATCGAAACAAAATTAACTGGATGCAAATCCTTTTGAATTCGTTTGTTTATTCATTCATTGGGCGCCGAGGGGATAATTACCTAAATAGGGAATTTGTTAGTGATATTCTTGTTTGGTTATGGAAAAAGTTTCAACAGGCGCTTATTCGGGATTAGGATCTTTTAAGGGATTTTCAGTAATGGGGATGGAATGTTTTCTGCTTGGAATCGATTGAATCGTTATTATATTAATTAATAAATTGTATTTTTTAACCTTATTTTAGTTTTATTTTCGATTATACTCGATTTGAAAATAATTGATAGTAGAGTTTTTATGACAAAAATTTACAATGCTCTTTATATAGGCCATTATAGTTCAAAGCAAAAAAAAATAAATATGCTTTTCCCTAGGATTTCATGATATACTAACGGTTTTCATCGTGTACTACCTAGTACTAACGAAAGCATTGTTCCTTCGAAGAACGGAGGAAACTTATAATACCTACAGACGCACCAACAAATGCAGATAATTGAATCAGGAAAAGCAGTAAAGACCCGAATGTGACAGATTTGTGCCGGAAATAATAAAAACCATTATTGAAGAAAAGGATAAGTGAGAGAAAAACATAATGGACGACTTCCTTACAAGACAGAAATTACCCACGTCATAGAAAGCGGCAAACCTTATCCTCATCCGAAAACCTGGGAATGGAAGAACGTCATGGAAAGCGGCAAACCTTATTCTCATCCTTAAACCTGGGAATGGAAGAACCAGGTGCTTTTAGACCAATATGCTTGCTAAATACACTAATCAATCTATTCGAAATCCTCATAAAGTTAAGGCTAGAGAAAGAAATAGAACAAAAGGGAGCCTTGTCGTATTAATAGTATGGATTTAGAAAAGACAGATCTGCCGTAGATGCCATACAAAGGTTAATAACGGAAAAAAAGTATTCAGGGTTATGTGGATTTTGGCACTCTTTCTGGACATCATTCAACATGCAACAACGTGCGCTGGAGGAAAATCATCAGACTATTAGAAGAAATGGAAATGTTTTCATATCTGCAGAACTTGGCGAGGGATTATTTCACAGAGAGGAGCATGAAATATAACTTAAGATGACACAATGAAGATATCTGCAGAAGTGCACAGGTTTCGGTCCTAGGTCCGCTGCTCTGGAATGTACTCTACAATGACATACTGGAGATAAACCTAGGAGAGGGAATACAGGCAATTGCTTACGCAGACCACCTGGTCATACTGGTGGAAAATTTCAAAAATGGGCCCATAATGGATACGGCAAACACAGCCTTTGAACTAGTTAGGATGTGATTAGAGGAGAGGGAACTGATGATAACCAAACAGAAGACGAAAGCAATAATCTTTAAAGGTCCAATAGCGATAGAGCATATCTCCTTTACCTTGGTAGGAGAAAATATCCTACCTGTCAAGAAAGTCAAATACCTGGTCGTACAATGGGATACCGAATAGATCTTCGTGAACACATAAAAAAAGAACAGCAACGATAACAAATATCATACTAAATATACGAGGTATGGGAAAGGTAAAAGGATAATTCTCATGGAAGTGGCCCACTCCACCGTTCTATACGCAGCACCAGGATGTCAGCAGGTAATGGATTAACAAAACTACAGACAAATTTAGGAGAAATCTCAGAGAAAGACTCTACTGAGGGTCGCCTTTACTATCACAGTTGCTTTACAAGTGATAGCAAGGGTGCCACCAATTCACCGACTAGTGAGAGAACGAGCGATCACGTACGGAATGACAAAGCAGACGAGCGAGAGGTGACCAACGCGAAATTGCAACAAGAGTGGGAAAACGTACATAGAGCTAAATGGACAAAAATACGCATATTGGACGTCAGAGCCTGGATAGGACACGGAAGTTGGGAGACTAACTGCTTCCTCAAACAGTTCCTTACGAGGTACAGCTCTATCAGAGCCTACCTGTTAAGAATAGGGAAGCAAGAAGGCGACAACTGCGTTGACTGAAGGGTTACAAATATTGCAGGACAATGTGTATTCGATTGCAAAAGGTTCACGAACCAGAAGGCGAAGTTATACGAATGGATGAGAAGAGGATAAAGGAAAAAACAGGAGAGAAGGAAGCCGCGCATGCATGTTAGGACTGTCTAAACAAGACTAGGCGCGCGTATGTGTGGCTAAGGATGGTTTTAGTTAGTAGACAGGACATCATGGACATATCCGAGAGCACGACTTTCAAGAGGGGAAATGCACCTGAGCGTGTCCTTTTACTTTGAATCCAACACACGTCTATGGAGGTTTTTGCGCTCTCAAAAATTTATTATATTTTTATGTTTACCCATTATTTTTGTTCAGTTTTTGAGCCGTGTTAACATCTTATTTATTGATTGTATATTTAATTAATGATATAATAGTATTGTTTTATGTACATATAGTTTCTTAATATAAATTCCCGTCAGGTAAGAAATGGCTCTAAAGATAATATTTTCTTTTTCAGGTAAATACGAAGCCATCTTTCTTTCTTTTACGACGTAGTGAACAACCGAATAAAAAGTATTTATAACAGAGTCTACAATATACACAAAGGTAAGAGTTTAAATATTTCTCGTTAAATAAATACTAAAGTTAATTTATTTATTTTGGTCTGCCATCACCATGACGCTGCTGCAGCCCTTAAAGGGCCTTGTCCTTCTCAACTTTTCTGCACCATTTTGCTTTGACCATTGCTTGGATTTTGCAGTTAGCAAAAACTGGTCTTCTTAGCATCATGTATTACTACGTCTATCCACGTCAGCTTTTGTCTGTCTCGTCTTCTTATTCGCGGTTTGGTAGCAGTCTGACTGTTTCGCAGACAGTTTCGCTTGACTGTAATACCCTATCGACCAAACTTATGTTTATAGATATTCTACAGTTCAAAGTTATATCTACACCTCAATACTCGATTCTTGTTTCTGTTTTCGGCGTATACGTTTCTCCTATCTCCTTAATTTTGGCACCTATCTATTGTTGTCCAGTTTTTCGATGTTGCCTGGTCGTATCTCCTTGCAGATGTACCATATTTCCGTGATTGACTGGTAGACTGTCCAGGTTTTGTTCTAGAATTTTTTTTACGTGTTGAGAAGCAAGACTCTAAATAAGAGAACATAGATAAACCTATATGAGACCCTAATGAGACCTGTTGTTATATATGGAAGGGAAACAATACGGATAAACAAGAAAGAGTGAAGATAACCTTCTGAAATTTAAAATAAATATAATGAGAACGATACTGGGTCCTAATAAAATAAGAGAGAAAGAAAAAGGAATGAAAACAGATGCCGATTGAAAAATAATTCGAATTGAAAAGAAGACAATATCTTCGTTTAGAATGTATAGGATATACAGAGATGTATACAGAGACGCCCACACTCGAAGATGCTGAAAAGGACAAGTAAATGGACACCAATATGGTCCAGGTATAGAGAAATGCATAGAAAAAATGGCTGGGTGATGTTAAAGAAAATAAAGAAGAATGAATGTTAAAGAGCGGAAAGTTCAGTGCAAGGACAAGAAGGAATTGAAAAGAGTCACGACAGCAGCAAAGTCTCACAGCAAGCTATAAATGACATAGAGGAATAATCCACTTCTCTTAAGAATAGGATTTTGAACGCCACGGCGGCGTTAGTTATAATCCTTAAGGATTGTAACGCTGAATCCATTTCGATGGAACATCTCTTGAGAATTCTCTCAACATAAGATTTTACTATCATCTAACGAGTGATTTATGAAATACGAACAATTTTAGTCCAATTTGACACCCAATAACTTTATAAATAAGAAAATTGCAAACATTTTGTTTAATACAAAGTTTTTGAGTATCGCCTATTCTGATACAACTTTAATGTTTTGTAAATATAATAATATTTATTATACAAGGTGATTCAAATCGCGCACTTAAAAATGTATCCACTTGCTTAAATAGATCATCCTATATATTATGTCGTTATTAGAACGAACACGTAAGTTAGAGATTACTAAACAGATTTACGTTTTTAAGAAACTGTACTTCTTGTAACTTTTTTCTATTTTTTTTTCTTTCATCTTAAATAAACTTTTGCCACTTCTAGTGTATATTACCAAATATATGTAATGTTAGATATTTAAACGAAACTAGTTAATATGTTAACTAAGAAACAGATGATTAACCTACTGACAGATTTCAGAGAGAAAAAGATAATATACAACTTTTATTACGTACAATTTTAGTGGAAAAAGCATCTTAACCTAATTAAAAAAGAGACGGCAGCGTTTATTTTATACACTGTCACGAAACTGTTATCTCCACTCGAGAAAGCGTCATCTCCAGTCCATTCGGAGGCTGAATTGCCCTGACGCTGCAACTCGCCGGCAGCCGAAACGCCGGAATAGATTTACAGCTAAATTCTCTGTCGTTTCCTTTTGCGTAACTGCTTCAGTAATGGACGTCGGTGTTAATGTTAACGTTAACGTCTAGAGATGGAAGCACTACAATAAAGAACACGCACACATATTTTACGTCGGTTGGTACGTTTGACCCTACTGAATGTTCTGAACGATGTAAATTCATGAATGTACAGGGATCGTTTGACTAAATTCTAAATATTTAAAAAAGAAGCGGCTTATTTAAAAAAAAATTGCGGTTCAAACAGAACACAACAGCATAAGAAAAAATAAAAAGTGATTTCTAAGTAGATGATCTTTAACCGAAAGTAACACAATGAGAAAATGGAAAAGCACATATTGAAGAGATATCCATAAAAATATTAAAGAAGCGGCAGGCTTATATAAACACAAAAACACTGGATTCCTGACAGATAATCAGGGAAACATAGTACTGGAAATAGAGCACAAAAGGGATATTTGGATTAAATACGTGGAAAAAACTTTTGAAGATGTACGAAGTAACACTGGTATCACAACAAACACCAATTGCGATATCTGGACCACCATTTACAGTCGAAGAAGTAAAATATGCCATCAAAAGCACCAAAGATGGTAAAGCAGTAGGCCCTGATAATTTTCACTCAGAATTCTTAAAACTTATGGACTATGATGGCATAAAATGGTTGACAAATATATTTAACAATATATATGATACAGGCATAATTCCCCAAAAATGGTTAGTGTCAACTTTTATAAACCTTCCAAAAAAAAAACTCAATGCGAGAAAGTGCGAAGACTATAGAATTATAAGCCTTATGAGCCATTTACTTAAAACATTTCTAAAGGTCATTCACAAAAGAATATATACAAAATGTGAGGAAACAACTAACAAGAACACAATTCGGATTTCGTGATGCTCTGGGAACACGGGAGGCCCTTTTTGCTGTACAGGTGCTATTTCAGAGATGCAGGGATGTGAATTGTGACATATACGTATGCTTTATAGATTACCAGAAGGCATTTGACAGAGTAAAACATGACAAATTAATGACTCTAATGCAAGAAATTGGAATTGACAACAAAGATCTTAGAATTATCAGAAACATTTACTACAATCAAACGGCCAAAATCAAAATAGAAGACCAGTTAACTGATAAAATTGCAATAGAACGTGGAGTACGACAGGGCTGTATTTTGTCTCCATTGTTGTTCAATATTTATTCTGAATGGGTATTTAAGGAAGCTTTAGACGGTTGTGCGAAAGGAATACTAATAAACGGTGAATGGTTGAATAACATTAGATATGCAGATGACACTATAGTTTTTGCCGATAATCTGAATGACTTACAGATATTAACAAATCGCATAACAGAAGTCAGCAACAGATACGGACTAGCTCTTAACATAAAGAAAACCAAATTTATGACAATTAGTAAAAAACCAATACTAAACGCTCAACTTACAATCAACCAACAGAATATCGAAAGAGTCGAGCAATATACATATCTAGGCACCAATTTAAATAGCCAATGGGACCACTCAACAGAAATTAAACAGCGAATAATAAAAGCAAAAGCAGCATTCGTTAGAATGAGAACCATTTTCAACAGTCGAGACATATCATTAAAAACAAAATGCCGTCTATTGAACTGCTACATATTCACAGTTCTGCTCTACGGAATGGAAGCGTGGACACTGACTGTTGCATCTATGAATCGGCTCGAAGCTTTCGAAATGTGGTGTTATAGGCGCATCTTACGTATATCCTGGGTTGACAGAGTTACTAATGTGGAGGTCCTGCGTAGAATGGGGAAAGAATGTGAAATTCTCATGACCGTCAAAACTAAAAAGTTGGAATATCTAGGACATGTAATGAGAAATCAAGAACGTTACGGCCTTCTCCAGCTGATTCTCCAAGGGAAGGTAAATGGTAAGAGAGGACCGGGAAGAAGACGCATTTCCTGGCTTCAAAATTTACGAAAGTGGTATAACACGACTACCACTGAACTGTTCCGCGCTGCAGTAAACAAAGTAAAGATAGCCGTGATGATCGCCAACATCCGGAACGGATAGGCACTTTAAGAAGAAGACATATTGAAGCAGCTTGAGCTGAAATGAAACACAAAAACTGACTTCTTTGTGTCGTTTTTTTAGCGATACTCTTTAATAGGGTTGTTTCCAACATTATTATTTATATATAGAGCATGTTATTAAAATAATCCCAAGTTTTAAAATACCTATATATATTCGAAAAACGAAGGAATAATGACTATGAACAGTAGCACCTACAAACATGCCGAAACTTTCGACATTACATGGATTCCCAATTGAGGAGCAACTGAGCAAAAAGCAATAAACCCAATTTTAGACATTTTTTAAATACTACAAAGTACTTGTTTTAGTTTAATTTACATTAGGAACTATTCATTTGAGGACATGTGCTTTAAATCCAATATATATTGCTATATGGATAATTCGAAACCAAACAAAAATACATTAAATCCTATTTTAAGACCAAGCAAACTGACATAATTTAATCATATTTAACCAAACTGCAATAAATGCTTAATAAATATTTCTGTGAAGTTTTTGTTCAGTTTGCGCAAATTACCAAAGATGGTAATCATAGTTTTGTCCATTTTGTTATGCGTAAGAATATATTTTGCTAATTTAGGTACTTTGAAGGGAGCAGTTTGTACAGTTGTATTAGACAATGCATGTTAATTTACTAAAATGGAAGACGTTATATGTATCTAGTATTTGTTTAAAAGATGAAAATAAAGAAAGTTGAAAGAAAATTGCTAAAGTGTTTAAAATATCGATTAAAAAAAAGTAATAAGTAAAAATTTAACATTAACATTTATTATTTCTAACGTTTTTAATGGTAATTTGTGGACATCAGGGAGTGGACAGAAATAAGGAAAGCTGAGCAACTCTTTAGAATAGCTCGAGACAGAGACAGTTTCGCCATGTTAATCGCCAACGTTAAGGGGACTTTATAGGGCACGTTAAGAAGAAGTAGGTATGAAGATAGAGATTCGTTAATAAAGAAGTTTGAAAAGCCATGTAAACATTCAGGTATCCGCTTTAAATGCACTAATATAAAATTATCGGATACAAATCGATTAAGGCAATCTTTTTACGCTACGACTGATAAATCTGAGCAAGATATACAACTATCTTACACAATAACTATTGGTCCCCTAGAAAGAAAACGAGGTATTTAGCAGAACCCTCGCTCTCGTTCGTTTAATACTCTTTATCATGTACCACCCCTAAAGTATAACAGACCCACAAGAGTTTGTCTAAAATTCTTGTTAACAGCTGAAGGAATCAGTGATCGAAGAGTAAGTACAGTTTATAAAAAGAAACACAACACTCTTGCACTATAAGAAAAAGATTGGGAGATAAGGTTTCTCATAAAACAGTAAAGATAAAGAAAAACATTGAATTTATTGGAAACCTAAATAGCTGCAAAACTAACTATAACCGATCAAAATCGAAGGGGATCTATTTATCTGCAAACCCAAAATATCAGAATTACATAAATTTTATAGATCGCAATGTACAGATAATAACCATATTTCCAGTTTGACGATGCTTGCCAATATTTTTTGAACAAAATTGAATATCGGATTTTCTTCCATGTCATCTGATTGCTGTTTTCTGTGCAGATCCTTTCACGAACACCTATTAATAATGCTCTTTATGCTCAACAAATAAGCTTTTTACGTTTCATGCTGTGTCGAAATGTACGCATAAAGTCCCATATTCTACACATGGACAGAAGATATGGCTGGACGAAGATCGATGGAAGTCATCTGCTTTACTTCATTAAATCTTGAAAATAAACAATCCCATATTGTACATGCCATCTACTATTGGCTGAAGAAAAAATCACCTGAAAACTTAACTGAAATTCATCTTAAATTCCCTGTGAGAGGTCACAGCTTCTTACCAGCTGATAAGCTTCTTAAAGCTGAAAGCTTTAAGAAAATGTGATTCTTTAAAGATAAAAGAAGAATATGAAGAAATGTACCTCTCTTTTGGAGCTATAAAAATCCTTTCATTTGATTGGATTCTATATGATGTTAAACAATTGCAATCATATTAAAAAAAATTATGGAATATCAGATGTTAAAACAATTAAAATGAAGAAAAATCATCCTTCACCAATAACCATTACTTGCTTTGGACACTTTGAGGTTCGAAAGAAACTCTAAAGTTCCTAAAACGTTGCTGAAGAAAGATAAAAAAGACTCACAGTTGACACTAGAAACCGCGAGATTAGGAAGACTACTAAAAGAAAAGAAAAACGTCAGTAACATATTTACTGATACAAGAATTTGGAAATACATATATGGAAACAGAAAAAGACCTTAAATTGTATAAGGACATTCTAGAATCTAAAAAACCGAGAAGATAAGACCGCTATTGAATGTGATGAAATGATAGGCTTGCTAATATTTTAAATCCATGGAAACAACATATAAATGATACATTTGATAAGATGTTTGTTTGGGAAAGTATGTACTATTTCTTTTCATATTTTTACATTTAATATTTTTCTTTTAGTGTACTATAATGTGATCTAATTCAATGCTGTATTCTAACGACTTTGTTAAAATATATTGCTTCCTGTTATTTCGTAAAATTGTTAAACTGGCTATCTCATTTATTATGTTTTAAGTACGGAGAATTTGGCTTTCTCTTTTGTATTTTGTGTCACAAATATAGAAACAAGTGTAAAGTTTCGTATTACCGTGACAATTAACTTAAATTATCGCCATTCAAAATCGTCCTACAATAGGGTTGATTTATGGGATGCTCTTGCCCACCAGCTGTTGACCACCCAACGGTTAGAGGGTGGTTTTCTGACCTAACGATCTCAAGACACACTCACTTCATCACAAGGCAGCGAACGAAACGCACCCAGTTTTATCGGTTCTCATCCTATCGAGCCTCGGCGTTCCACCGGACGTCCCGACGTGGCACCAACAGATTCCACTTGCTAAGAATACGACATCAATATTTCAAAGGGTGAGTCTATATTCTTTGTACAGACAACAATAATGAGTAAGGCTAGTTAATTTCGTAATTTATTTACAATTGATAGTTGCTATTTTTCGCTAATTTATTTACAAACAAAATATTGCATTTTTTCTTCATTATTATTTATCTAATATCATTTAACCAGCGACCTCTGAGTTTTATACAAAACAACTACAAAATAGGGAGATAACTCATAAAACCCAAATTTGTTAACCAAATAGTTTACTATTCCTATTATAAAATCTATCATTTATACTATTAGATACGCAATAATTGTTTAACATTTCTACTCAAATTTTTATCAATGAAACAAGACATCAGATGAAGCGTCCTTGTATATACGAAATATGTCACCGTGATATTAAGGTTAACGTAGCGAAAGAGCTTGTTTATTTTGCTCCTTCAAATTGCCCCGGATTCCTGGAATTTAAAACATTGCCTGTTTTAGGCATAAAGAAGAATTTCGGTCGGTCTTTTGAGAATTCGTCTACATTTTTGAAGAAATTGTTCATTTAAAAAATAAAAAAGGAATATATACCCTGGAACGAATGTATCATTATAAAAAACGAAAGATACCGAAAGTAGGGATGACAATAGAAATATGATAGGACTATTTTATAAATATGTAATTTCCTAAATAAACACACCAAAAATGTCTCAGAAACATCACTATTATTCCACTTATTTCAATAAAAACTTTTTTTTGTTAATTCACACCATTCGATTTGAAATTTGTAAAAAAATGTGCTTCATATTTACACAAGAAGTCTACATTTACTTTGAAATTTTGCTAAAACAAGATTATTAAACGTGTAACGATTATTTTGCCTACCACATTGGGATCATTATAGGGGTTGAAAATTGGGGACAGAAATTACTGGGGTGGAGATAGGGCAAGCAAAACAAATCGAAACGTTGGCGATCGGCCACTCAGGGTTTATTTGGAGAACTGGGTCGTGGATAAGTAAATTACAAGGGGATTGGATTGGGCAACTACAAAAATGAAACAAAGGGATACTTACATGAATCTCTTGGAACAAACAAAACACAAGAAGGTCCTCAAGCTATTTAAAATAAGGACGCCGCTTTGATGAATCTTCCTGCTGGATGAAAGAAAAATCTCTTCCTTTCTAAAAAACACAAAAGGGTTATAAATTTTTTTAACAAAAGAAATCAACAAATTGGTTTACGGAAAAAAATTAAACATTTATTGTTATCTCACCACAAACAGTTACAAATATAAATGGTAATACAAAAAAATAATATATAAATAGTTAAAAAGATAAATACCAAAATAACAAAGAAAAAACACTTACTATGTCCTATCAGATTACAAAATCTTGAAGTTGGAGATACTACAATACTTACAATTGATAATGGGCGACAATTTGTAGCAAAAATAAATTATTTCAAATGAAAAAATATCTTTTTAAACGAAACTATGCATAGAGGTTAACGTTTTTTAAAAAACAAAAGCAAAATCTCAAATATGATTAGGTATTTACCAAATGTCAAAAATAGTGCTAACTGTCATATGTAAATTCTAAATCTTAAAATTGAGAACAATTAAAATGACAGCTAAGCCACACCCTAAGATCTACAATTTTAATTATTACAATTGCTTAAATTTGTTATGAAAGCAATTATTATTAGAAAATGTTTATTTTTCCTTTAAAAATCAAACACAAAAGTTTTTTGGATTTCACTAGAATTTCTTTACTTTAAATTTCTGAGGTTGTAACTGGACTTATACTCTCTGCCACACGAACGAATTCATCTCCAAACTGCAAAAAAAATTGAAACGACCTCTTAGGACAGACAAATTGAAGTTGAAAGTTGGCACTGGACACAAACTTCGAAAATTTGCTTCTTTAAAATACTGAAACCATGTGGGTATTTTTCAAGTTGTTCGAAACGCCGCAAATCTCTTAGTTACAAATCTCTTGGATGAGAGACGACATAAAACAAAAACAGTAATTACTTGTTCAAAATTGACACATACATAATTCACTTTTTTTTAACCAATTTGCCGGTTCACTCAAACTACCATGCAGCCATGTGCTCTCTCAATGACCAATCATTCAAACCTCACTTAAACTGTAACTATTTCCGAACAGATTGCATCGATTCCTGGGGCTTTATTGTCTTTGACTTTTAGGATGGCATTTGATACTCCCTATGTTGTGTTCCTATACGAAATTTTTTTTTTGGATCCGCGGAAATACCAAAGTTTAACCACTTTTACTAGCTTTACTGAGCTAAAAGACTAATCTGCAAACTATATCTATATATACCTTCCAAAAACTCCAAAAATAAAAAACAATTTATAATTCTTTGAATCAAAAATAACAAAACTGTCCTTACTATTAATATACAAGTGTCTATTGATCACACAACATATACTCTGTAAACACCCCCGTAATACTCCCGACGGCGACTCCAGGCCGTCCGCATATTTTGACATAAAGCACCGAGAAAGCAAAGATTGTTCGCCGTGATGGGTTTTTAAAAGAATAAGAAATGCAGCGTAATAAAAATGACGGGATGACGAGGGCCTTTGTTGCATTTTAAGGAGTGCTCCATAAAAGAAATTGAAAATTCCTAAAAAATTCATAAAAGATCGTCTTCGTATACAATCTGTATAAATTAAAAATCCTATGAGATTCTTTGTGATTATTTTTGTGAAGACTCGAAAATTTTATTAAAGAATATTAGTAGAGTCGATAAAACTTGCTAATATAATATATTAAACTTGATAACTTGGTTTCATCCGAAAATTAAAAAGTATTAAAATGGATTAATATAGAATTTTAGAAAAAAATTAAAAATTTTAAATTGAATATCTACTTAAAATATTAATACAATCTATTTATGTGAATAATAAAATCGTATTTTTTATTTTGATCGTTGTGCAACAACTAACCAGCGTTAGTTGTTGCTCTGGAAACCTTAGGGAGTAACTTAAAATGTAACCAATGAAAACGAATGATTCAGCGCTCACCAAAATGATAGTGACGTCATTCATTCTAATAATTTGTTTGCATTGGTTACATTTAAAAATAACATGCTAGATGCGTGCTACTTGCTACTTGCCACTGCCACGCCAGTTTGGTGGACGCTCTCACTAAGAGTCTTCTAACATTATTACCACAAATCGGTCGCATTACTCCTGTAATAATCCTTTTTTAAGTTAACATGCTACTTTTATAACTTGGCTGCACGCTGCACCGTATTAAAGACGACCAATAGTCAGAAATAGGTAGCTATGGTTAATATCCTGCTATCTCAACAAGTAAAATGAACGAAATTTTAAATAATTTTAACAGTTACCATCCAAAACTAAAGTTTACTATAGAAATTGAACAAAATAATAAAATAAATTTTCTGGATATCACCTTACATCGCAATAATAACACAGTTAAAACCATGTGGTTTACAAAAGAACATGGTCTTCACGCAACTACAAATGTCATCATCCGTTCTCCAAAGTCTGTAATTATAAGTCGTCTATATAATGCCTATCTCGAACATCTAATCGAAACTATGTTCAAATAAAGACTTAATAAATTTTACAACAATACGAATAACAATAAACCCAATAGTATCAAGACTACTTATACAACACTTCCATATATAAAAGGTTTACCCGAACAACTAACAAATCTTTCAGCCAAAACATAACAGTGGCTCACAAAGGCAACAACCTTTTAGATAAATATTTTACTAAATTAAAAAGAATCAAAAAATCACATGTTGTTTACGAGATATATATATATATAATATATATATATATATATATATATTATATATATATATATATATATATATATATATATATTGTTATGCTATTTCAATTGTATTCTATTGCTTATTTAGAAAAGATCCTGTCTATATTTATTAAATGATCTAATCTCTAATTAATCACAATAAATCAGCATTAATTAATTACAATCTCAGGATATTTAACTTGTACTATTTACCTTTGATCGTGGATTCAAAATATTTTCCAATTGGCTTCCTAATTGGGATAGGTAATATGACCTGAATAAAATACACAGAATTTCAACTGAAGTATATGTGAGATGTCCTTTATTTTATTGAAATTTTATATAACAATCAATCCGGTAATATTTGCAATACAATACTTTAAATATATGAGAAGTTGTTTTCTATCATGGACTTAAATGTTATTTTACATTGATTTTTAATATGTGTTATAACTAAGCTCTCTTTATAATTTTTTCTTTTTTAAATGATCGCAAAATTAACTGTCTCTATAATTTATTCAATTTTTTTAATTTATAAATGAAAACCACACTCCTGCTCTAATGAAAATTGACTGACCTTTCGTTATCTGCCGTTGCAATTCTATGGCCACGCCATAAAAAAAAAACCTTTCTCTGCTTCTGCTCCTATTTTGGTCCAGAAGACGTACACCTTTCTCCTCTCTGTCCTTGTATCTGCAACCAACAACTCGTGTAATTCTATGCAGCCTCCTTTTGAACCAATCTCCGCGCCTGTTTATAACTTCAAATGTTTCCGGCTTCGTCTGCTATTAATATTCTTATAACCTTTTGGTTTTTCTATCTCTCTGTACCCCGTTCCTCACACTCATCAGCTTTTACACCGCAAATAAACACACCCGGTAAATTACGTCTTCGGGACTTCAAACAAACACAAACCACAAAGCTCCTTCCTTCTTGGGCGACGAAAACTGACTAACTCCTTTCCTCTCTCCTATCTCATAGCCAAAACCACCCCTCCTTGCATTCAAAATTGACCAATAAAAATCTTCTACCTCTGTGACGTATATCGTTATCAACCAACTCTCTCTATTAAAACGTCATTCGGGTAATTCCAGAAAACAACATTCTTTAATTATTCTAACTAAATCTATCTGCTTTACAAATATTTCTTACTAATAGCTACAAACGATACCTGTTTCTCAATTCAATGTCTTTTGTTAATAAACTTTTACCGATATAATCTTTCGGGGGGAAAAACCACCGCACATCCCGGTCTATTGTTTAAACACTTTCTATATACACTTTTATTACGGGTAAATCCATTTCACAATAACCGACTTATTTAAATTTCTTATCGATAATATTTGAAAGTCTTGTCTCTGAGGCCTAATGAACAATTCTTTGAACAACTTAAAATACATATTTTGTCTTATACAGGATGTTTGAAACTTTATATGCCCGTGTCTTTATGAAATATCAATAATCTTATTTTTTATTTAAGTAATAAAATTTGTATATCGGTTTTTATTGCTAGTGGACATTCAAAAATACAACAAATCCCCGCCTTTGTAATCGATAAAATTTATCAATCTATGCAACTAAATTTTCTCGAGGCAAACTAAAACGCACTTCCTGTATGCTATCTGTACTTATGCTACGTATTTTGTGGCCACTCGGTTTTCCTTATTTATCAGCGTTTCACAGTCTCTTAAAATTTTACGCAAATCATTTTCTTTGCCTTCTCCACATATCAATTTTTTGTCTCTCCCATCAAATTCTTCGCACATATTTACCGTGTACTCCGTGTCTTTTTCAAACACCACTGTCTCCATTGTGTCCTCTTCATTTTCCTTTGTTTTTTTTTTCTGTTTGGCTCGTCTCTTCTTTTGAGGAATCCCATATGTTCTTTTCAACTGAATCCTTTTCCTTTTCTTTCATTTCCTTTGTTTCTTCTTCTGTTGGGCTCGTCTCTTCTTTTGAGGAATCCCATATGTTCTTTTCAACTGAATCCTTTTCCTTTTCTTTCATTTCCTTTGTTTCTTCTTCTGTTGGGCTCGTCTCTTCTTTTGAGGAATCCCAAGTTTTGCTTTCATTTCTTGTCAAAATCTTTCCATCTTCTTCTCCTGAGCTCGTCTCATCTTTTGAGGAATCCCAGGTTTTGTTTTCTTTGATCGTTTTCTGACCTTTTCCCCTCTTTCTTCCTTTTCCTTTCTTCGTCACCAGGTTCATTTCCACCGTTTGTTCTTTCTCTGATTCGTCCGTAATTTGTTTCTCTTGTTCCTTATCCTGTTCTTCTTCTTTTTCCTTTGTTATTTTCATCGTATTGGTTTTGAAGTCGATCACTACATGTTTTTCCGTTAATTCGTCAACGCCTACAATCATGTCATGTGACATATTCGGCATTATTACACATTGAAGTGCATACATATTTTTTTTCAATCGTACCATTACTTGTATACCTTCATTTATTGTTGCCAACGTCCGTTTATTTGCGCCCACTAAATTCACCCTAGGTATTTTATAAATTAGACTTGTTAAATTTACTTCTTCGATTAATTTTCTGTTGACCAGTGTTATTTCAGAGCCTGTGTCTATCATAATTTTAATTGGTTTCTCATTTATAAATCCATCCACAAATTTTAAATTAACTCCCTTTCTTTTTTCATTGTTTCCTGCCAGTTTAATAAATTCCTTGGGGTGACAAAAAATTCCTGTTTGTTTCTTCGTTTTTAGTGAGCGCCTTCTTGAAAACACGCCTGTTGTTCTTCTGTGTTTTCTCGCCCGTCATCTTCTCTCTCATATTCATTTTCTTCTCTTTGCGTATTATTTATTTCTCTTCTGTTCTCTTTTGGTCTATCATTCCCGTATCGGTTACCGCGAGATTCCTGTTCATTCCGTGGGTTATTGTATCGGTTTCCTTGGTATGGGCGGTTATTTCTACTCTGATTTTCCCGATCCCTGTTTTCATTCCATCTCTGGGTTCTGGGTTCATAATTCTCTCTTCCGTTCGGTCTATTTTCGTATCCCTGTCTAGGTATGAATTCTCGTCTTGTATAATCTCTTCTAAAATTTTGACCTCTATCTCTATATTCTTGGTTTTCTCTTTGTCTATAATTTCTTGCGGTCTTCTTTCTCTTCTTTCATGCCTACGTGATTCTCTCATTTGCAAAAATTGACATAAGCTATCAATGTCCTTGTAATTTTGGAGATTTATGTGGTCTTCCAAGGTATCTTCAAAGTGTCGCGATATCAACTCTACCAATTGTTCTGATGAATAATTATATTGCAAATGTTTTGCATTATTATAGAGTTGTAATGCGTACATCTTTTCTGATACGCCCATCCTCTCATGGTATTTTCCATTTTGTAACTCTTTATTTACTTGTAGTTGCTGGATTTTTCCCCAGAAATAATTTAAGAATCTTCTCTCAAAATCTTTCCAATTGTCAAATTCGTCTTCCTTGCTGACAAACCAAAGATTTGCCTCTTCTTTGAGATGGTTTCTGATGGTTTCCTTTGCTGTTGCAAACGGTCCTATGTATTTGACTTTTTCCTTTAGGATATTTATAAAAGGCACTGGGTGTAGTTTCCTTATATCCCCGCCAAATCGTACTTTTACGTCTTCTGTGCTATGTACGATAACTTCCTTTCTTTCTATTCCTCTTATCTCCATCTCTGCAATTTGTTTAAATCTCCTTTCCGTTTCTTTCCGGTCTTCTTGTAGCGCATTTTCAAATTTTATTTCTATCTGTTCTAATTCCCTTTCTTGCATACTCTGAATATCCTTCATTTTAGTTTCGATTTCTTCTCTCTGCAATTCTAGTTTCCTCTCTGTTTCTTCCCTACTTCTTTCTAAACAGACTTTTATTTCGTTTTCATATTTGTCCATACGCGTTTCCATTTTTTTGTTCCATTTTTCTTTGGTTTTCTTCCAATTTGTCCAATTTTTGTTCCGTTCTTTGTTGTGATTCATCCAATTTTTGTTCCGTTCTTTGTTGTGATTCATCCATCTTCTGTGATTGGAGTTGCATCATTTGTATTAATTTTTCTATTCCCGATTCTTGTTTTTCTGTCTCCATTACTGTTGTGTCTAATACGTCTTCCTGGTCTGAATATTCTTCCTGTTCTGATTTATCTTCTTGTTTTTTGTTCTCTTTGCTCTTGTTTCTTGTGTTTGGCATTTATTCTGTTTTTATCCCCGCCAAATATAAAATTCTACTGGTCTGTTGCAACAAACGGGACTTTTCTTGTTCAAATGTAATAACTCTTGAGTACGAGTATCAAATTTCAATATCCCACAAATAAATCAAATGGTAAAATATCAAATGTCAAATTCAATCAAATAATTCACGTATGGTAAAATTATCAAATGTAAATATCACACAAATAAATCAATTATGGTAACCTATAAATTGTCAATATCACGAATAAATCAATTATGGTAAATTGTATCTTAAAAAAATATATAAATCTTTATGTCCTCAAATTTTACATAATATTTCACTTTATCCACGGCATATAAACTTTCAAATATCTGCTCGTCTACTCCTATCCTTTCAAATTTGCCAACTAGAAATATTTTTCAAAGCTTTACACGTTGGGGGCCATTTTGTTCTGCTATTTCAATTGTATTCTATTGCTTATTTAGAAAAGATCCTGTCTATATTTATTAAATGATCTAATCTCTAATTAATCACAATAAATCAGCATTAATTAATTACAATCTCAGGATATTTAACTTGTACTATTTACCTTTGATCGTGGATTCAAAATATTTTCCAATTGGCTTCCTAATTGGGATAGGTAATATGACCTGAATAAAATACACAGAATTTCAACTGAAGTATATGTGAGATGTCCTTTATTTTATTGAAATTTTATATAACAATCAATCCGGTAATATTTGCAATACAATACTTTAAATATATGAGAAGTTGTTTTCTATCATGGACTTAAATGTTATTTTACATTGATTTTTAATATGTGTTATAACTAAGCTCTCTTTATAATTTTTTCTTTTTTAAATGATCGCAAAATTAACTGTCTCTATAATTTATTCAATTTTTTTAATTTATAAATGAAAACCACACTCCTGCTCTAATGAAAATTGACTGACCTTTCGTTATCTGCCGTTGCAATTCTATGGCCACGCCATAAAAAAAAAACCTTTCTCTGCTTCTGCTCCTATTTTGGTCCAGAAGACGTACACCTTTCTCCTCTCTGTCCTTGTATCTGCAACCAACAACTCGTGTAATTCTATGCAGCCTCCTTTTGAACCAATCTCCGCGCCTGTTTATAACTTCAAATGTTTCCGGCTTCGTCTGCTATTAATATTCTTATAACCTTTTGGTTTTTCTATCTCTCTGTACCCCGTTCCTCACACTCATCAGCTTTTACACCGCAAATAAACACACCCGGTAAATTACGTCTTCGGGACTTCAAACAAACACAAACCACAAAGCTCCTTCCTTCTTGGGCGACGAAAACTGACTAACTCCTTTCCTCTCTCCTATCTCATAGCCAAAACCACCCCTCCTTGCATTCAAAAATTGACCAATAAAAATCTTCTACCTCTGTGACGTATATCGTTATCAACCAACTCTCTCTATTAAAACGTCATTCGGGTAATTCCAGAAAACAACATTCTTTAATTATTCTAACTAAATCTATCTGCTTTACAAATATTTCTTACTAATAGCTACAAACGATACCTGTTTCTCAATTCAATGTCTTTTGTTAATAAACTTTTACCGATATAATCTTTCGGGGGAAAAACCACCGCACATCCCGGTCTATTGTTTAAACACTTTCTATATACACTTTTATTACGGGTAAATCCATTTCACAATAACCGACTTATTTAAATTTCTTATCGATAATATTTGAAAGTCTTGTCTCTGAGGCCTAATGAACAATTCTTTGAACAACTTAAAATACATATTTTGTCTTATACAGGATGTTTGAAACTTTATATGCCCGTGTCTTTATGAAATATCAATAATCTTATTTTTTATTTAAGTAATAAAATTTGTATATCGGTTTTTATTGCTAGTGGACATTCAAAAATACAACAATATATATATATATATATATATATATATATATATATATATATATATATATATATATATATATATATATCCGGTTTTTTAGGCGTTACGCCCGTCCGGTAGGGATCTATGGAGGAGTATCACCGAGCCGCAACCCTTATCTCTTGCCGTACTGCTCCACCATAGGCCGATCAGATCCCAGCATATCCTAGTCTAAGCCGCAGATTCATCTAGAATTTTAAACTGCTGCGTTAGACTTTTTGTTTTCTGTACACCGAGCTGGGGCTCGACCCACATCCACTAAACCATTCGACAGTGAAGCGAATGAGAGGCAGCCGCACAGCCCGCTGAGCTATCTGACCGACAATGTTTACGAGATACCTTGTATTAACTGTGAAGCTGTCTATATCGGGCAAACCAGTCAACTGCTTTAATCCACAATTCGTTCTCACAAATATGATAAGAACAATGTCACTGCGCTCACAAAACATGAAAATGAGAACAAGCATAAATTTGACTTCCTAAACATAAAAGTTGTGAAAAACCGAACAAAACAAAAAGAAGAGAGAGATATACGAATCAATAGAAATAAAAAGAAATACCAACGCAATCAATGACAAAAAAGATACACAGAACCTAAATAAAATATATTTCAATTTGGTTGAAATAATAATACCGTGGTGTTATCCCTGGCAGCCTCATCCCTCTTTGGGATGACGCTGCGTTGATAAGAACAAGTCTGGCAGATAGAAGTCTTAATTCCACCCAATTGACGAAGCTGTGGTCTAAATCTACAGGTATATGCATGTGCACTTCCACTGTGAGAAAAAGACTGCTTAGTTTTGGACCGAGGATGTAAGGCACGAAAGAAACCACTGCTTTCAGAAAAGCAAGATTGCACCGTTTGAAATGGGCCAAGGAACATCGAATCTGGACAGCAAGGCAGTGGCAGATTTCCTGGTGAAGAATTTTCTCCAAAATGTGTCTCTTCCCACCATTAAACATCCAACATTGTACGTTATGATAAGGGGTTCATGTCCGCTCAAGTAGTTAATCGCCTACACGTTATCTCTGGGATGATGAATGCTACCAAATTCATTGAGGTACTACAGAATAAGATGCTGCGTAGTGGAAAAGACCTGTTTGGCGAAGAAAAAAATTATATTTAAGGATAATAATGCTCCTTGCCATAGAGTTAAATTGGTTAAAGCTTGGATGGAGAGTAATTAAATTGATAGGATGGACTGGCCAGCGCAATCCCCAGACCTCAATCCCATCGAGAATTTGTGGCAAAGGATATCAAACATCATTTCCAAAAGCAAACCCACAAATAAAACGAAATTAATCCAATCTCTAATCCACGCTTGGCATAACTGTATTTCCATGGAGGAACTGCAACAATTAATAAATTCCATTCCCAAAAGATGTAAACTAGTTATTAAAATTCAATGCCAAAAGATATAAACAAGTTATTAAAAACAAGGGCTGGCCAATTTTACAATATCGTCTTGATGTAAATAGCCTAATTTTTGTAATATTGAATAAAAATTTTTCCGACTACATCTTTTTTTATTAATTAAAATTTTTGCTGTGTTTCATTTTATAATAATGTGTTTAAGTGCTTGTTTGATGTAGATAGTAAATGGTTAAAAAATATTTAAGGTAAATGCCTTATTTTCATGTAAGTATTTGGTTAGGTGATGCAGGACTTTTTAACACCACTGTAAATAAAACACCATAAAAAACTCCTAAAGTCATAACATATCTCCATTTTATACTTTTCGAAAACACCAACGATACGCCCATATACAAATAATTATTTACTAATGAGAGGAAACCATGAGATATCAGATATCAAGTTTTACTTCAATCAATTCATTAATGTCACTCTTCCGTCTTACGTGTTGATAAGTTTTTTTATATATTTTACAATAACTTTTTGTTCGTAATCTTGCACATTTTAGAATCTTGAGAAAGGTAAGGGTTTGCTGCCGAAACGTTGATTTAAATGGACAATAAAATCTAGTTCCAAATTTAATATTTCTTATTGAACCTTAACCCAAGAAATACTAATTTTATATTATATATTATTGAAAAGACGATATAAGTTATTATTTGTAATTAATAATTACACCGTCAAAAATTTCATCAAACTGACAAGAACAAAAAAGAGCCGCTTACTTTGAGACCGCGAGCCATTTATTTGATCCCTTTGTACTAAATCAATTCAATTAAACTCAACAAAGCGGATTTTTTATAAAGAAAAGGCCAAAATATTAACAAGTATTATACGGCCGACAGCCAATCCGTACTTCTATCAAGGGCAGGAAACTGACCGCCACTTAACGACTGACATAAATCTCTGGCAAACAAAGGCTGGTATACTCCAGAAAAATTCATCCCTTAATTTCGACCGATATAATGAAAAAAGTGGCTGAGTTCCGTAAGGTCGAGTAAATATGAAGGAAAATATAAATGCGTTAGAGCTAAGTTGTACAGTGGCTCACAGCTTAAGTGTCACTACTTAATGAAACTAACTTGTGTCAGTGGCTCAATGTTTATTAGAAAAAAATTACATACTGAAATTAAATTACTGTAAGTCTTCTACAATATCATAAGCTATTTTTTGGGTTTCAAAGATACCATACTTAAATACCAATAAATATTTATTTATTTTATGTATGATATTGATATCACAGCTAAAATGATGCAGATCTTTATTACACAACTTATCAATTTGAAGATATTCATATAGATATAGATGTTCGGCAAATAACAAATTATTTTAGCATGGGTCGCCGAACTACGATTATTGAAAGAAATTCAATTATTACTCACCATAGAAATAGGTATAGCCAAAGAGACATATCCAACGTGATAACTAAATGTTCATTAACAGTTCAGCACATTGTTGAACGTTACCAAAATGAAAGTAGAGTTGATAATAAATCAAGGCCCCGAATAAGATTTTTACCGAACGTGAAGAAATATGGATTGTCAGAGGAAGGAAAAAATGTAACTCCGAAATAATTAGACGAATGTAATAATAAAACACTAAAAACTTTGTTTTCAAACTTCCACAAAATTTATTTTAAATCTTATCACTACAGCTGTTTCGGCTGATTGCCTTTCTCAAGTGATCTATTTTTGGCTTGGGTTTACAAATTTATAGTCTCTAATGAAATAGGTTGAGGAGGGGAGAACTGTTTGTCTCAAGTTGGTCATTCAGAATTATATCTGTGTTTTTTAATTTGTTGATTTCCATAGATTCTAACAAAGATAGCTTAAGGCCTTTATTTTGAATGTGAAGAATTTTAAATTTGTCATTAAAAGAATGATTATGATCTAGAAGGTGAAGTGCGTATGTCGAATCTGTTTTTCTATTCTTGAAAGCCCTTTTATGTTCTGCTATTCGTTTATCAAAGTTTCTACCAGTTTGACCGATGTAAGTTTTTGGGCAGTCGCCACATTGAAGTTTGTACACACCACTATTTAAGTGTTTTTTATTTTGGCTCTTGTTATTTTTAATATATTTGCCTAGGTTGTTATTTGTTCGGAAAGCTGGTGTTATTCCTTTCTTTTTTATGTGTTTGGCAATTTTTGTTGTTATTTTGCCTGTATATGTAATCGAGCAGAAGGTACTGGGTTTTTTCTCTGGTGGTGGAAATACTAATTTCAGGGCTTTCTTGTGTAGTTTTTGATTTAACATTTTATTAATTGTTTGTTCGTTGTATCCGTTGTTTACTGCTATTTGCTTAATTATATTTAATTCTGTCTCAAAGTTGTATTTTGACATCGGAATTTCTGTTAATCTATGTAACATACTATGATAAGCTGCCAGTTTATGTTGTGTTGGATGGGATGATGAATTGTGTATAGTCGTGTCAGTATGGGTAGGTTTATGAAATATGGAGAAGTCATGTTTGTTTTGAAGTCTGCTAATTTTTAAATCTAAAAAATTTATGGATTGATTTTGTTCTGTTTCTATTGTAAATTCAATATGACTATGAAGTGAATTAATATACGATAAAAATTGGTCGAGTTGCCTGTTAGTTCCTGTGAAACATACCAGTACGTCGTCTACGTATCTCCACCAATATAAAAACTGTTTGAATACGGGATGTTTTGAAATCTTTGTCTCTAGATGATCCATAAAAATATCTGATAGCAATGGGCTTAGAGGATTACCCATTATAAGTCCTGCACTGTTATTTGTATATATTTTATTATTAAATTCAAAGTAGTCCTGATTTATGCAAACTTCAAGAAGATGTAAAATTTCAGATGTAATTATTGGATTTGTACTATTTTGGTCTAAAAGGTTTTTTACTAGAATAAAAGTTTCTGTAGGAGGGATACTAGGAAAAAGATTTTTTTACGTCAAATGAAATTAATCTGGAGTTGTTAGGTAATTGAAAATGTTGTATTTTATTAACTAGTTCTATTGTATTTTTTATGGTAAATTTAGGTGAAAATTTAGTGTGTTCTAAAATAATCTCTAACAGTTTTTTTTGAAATTTTATATGACGGAGCTGTATAAAAAGAAACTACAGGTCTTATTGGGTGATCCGGTTTGTGTAGTTTAATGAAAGAGTATAATTTAGGAGGCTGTGGGTTCATGATATTGAGGTATTTCTGTTCTATTGGATTTAGTATTGATTTTGAATTTTCTAACGCTAGCTTAATTTGTTTTTGATATTTTTCTGTCGGATCTTTGTGTAAAGTTTCAATATTTTGATTATTTAAGAATTCTATTGTTTTGTTATTATATTCTATTTTATCTATAGCAATAGTAGTGTTACCTTTGTCTGCTTTTGTAAACACAATGTTGTTTTCTATTGATTTATTTTTAATTGAAATTGCTGTTTTATTCTCTTTGTAACAGGAATTCTTAGTTTCACTACACACATCTGTAATAGATTTGGCAATTCTACTTTTTTCGATATTGTTAGCAGTTTTGTTTAACGCTACTTCACATTCTACACCTAAATATTCTAAAGTTCTCTCATTATTATGTTGGGACAAGCTGTGTTTAAATCCTTTCTCTAAAAGTTGTATTTCTCTGTTACTAAGTTTAGTATCTGTTAAATTTATAAATCTATTGAAAAAAGTATGGTTCGAAAAACTTTTTGTATAATGAATATTGGGTTTTTTACCATTGGAAATTAGATTATTTAGTTTTTTACACTGTATATTGAATTTTTTATCTATTATATTATCTATATTAATTTTCACGTTAGAATCTAGGATGTCAAACTCTATGTTATTTAATCTATAATTTAATTCTGAATGACCTACCTTAAGATAAACAGCTATAATATCTCGCTTCTTGTATTGGTATTTTCTGTCTTGTTTAAGCCATCTGGTCTGACCGTGATGAATTCCTTTTTGTGCAGCGGGGCTGTGGTTTTTGGTTTTTAACTGAATATATTGACCTTGACCATGACTGAATGACCAACCTTGACCACCTTGACTGAATGACCAACTTGAGACAAACAGTTTTCCCCTCCTCAACCTATTTCATTAGAGACTATAAATTTGTAAACCCAAGCCAAAAATAGATCACTTGAGAAGGCAATCAGCCAAAACAGCTGTAGTGATAATATTTAAAATAAATTTTGTGGAAATTTGAAAACAAAGTTTTCAGTGTTTTATTGTTACATAAAATAAATTTCCATCAAGTAACGGTCGAATCCATCAATTAATTAGACGAATATTACGAAAGAATAATTTACATGGTCGAACTCCTAGAAATAAACCTTTTATTATGCATGCGGTGGCTAACTTAAGCTAATTATCCAGAGCGTGATCAATTCGTATTTTTCCAAAATTTTGAAGCGCCCATTATGAGTCCATGATAAAATTTGAGGTAGGTTTTGCGCATATAAATTCAGATATAGGTAACGTAAACCCAGATACTTTTTACAGGACGAAGCGGCCGAATATATGCCGAACAAGCCTACAAAAAGAGGATATAAACTCTGGGTAAGAGCCGACGCTACTGGTTACATGAACGGGTTTCAAATATACATCGCGAAATTTTTTTTTTGTGTGTTTTGGCTTGGACAATTGTCATTCAGCCAGTCTCAATCAAGATAAGTTTATTAATGTAGTGTGTGTGCGTGTGTTTGTGTGTATAGAGTAATTGTCTTGATACTTAGCAAAGTCGACGTCATTGTCTTTGCTAAGAGACGCTAATTGTATCCGAACGTCTGCGGTCCCTCCGGTGTGTACCGATCACACAAGGATAGAAATTATTTTCATTTATTAATTTTTTTTAATAAACGAAAATTTCCACCCAGGTGGGTTTCGAACTCACGCCTTTAGATTTAAAGGCAGGCGCTCTTACCACTGAGCCACAGAGGGGGTTAATCGTGAAAGTAGATAGTACATAAATTTTTTTTTAAATTATTTTAATTTCATTGAATTGCAAAAATCTTTGTTATATAATGAAATTTGGGATAATCCGAAAGGGCAGAAAAATTTTGACTGATCTCTAAACTGATAAAAATATGTAAAGGGGTGACTAACTAAAAAGTATCAAATGAAGGACTTGAAGCGCTAAAATGGTTGGACCGTCGAAGTGTTCTTTTTTTGCCAAGTTTAATATCCTGAAAGGGCTTTACTAAATTGACCGTAAGTCACACAAGTGGTGGTATCGAATATACTTCTATTTTGTGAATGCCTGCCTTACTAATACCCATATTTTGTATGTAAAAAGAAGCAAGTCGCCAAAATCCATCAATCTAAAAAAATTTGGGAAGTGTGGGAATTTGTAAAGGTTTGATTGGTACAACTTCATTAAGTAAACGTTTTCGAAAATCACTTCCAAAAGAAATAAATAAGTTTAATAGATTGTAACCAACTTTATTTTATTAAATCCAATTTTTGTTTTTTTTCTTTTCTTGGGTTTAGTGCCCAGTGGTAACCATATACTGTAGGGATATCTGTTATCCTGAAAATATTAAAATGTGTTTTTGTAAGTTGAAACAATCTTATAGTTTATTTTTATGAACGAGAGAGTAATTAGCATAATTTTAACTGGTACCTCCGACCACTCCATGGGCGTGCTCAAGATTAATTGAAAAATTACTTTGAATAATTGTAAAAAATAAATGAATTATTTCAGTGTTATAAAGTGTTATGTGTATGTAAACAAAAGTGACCTCTTTTATCACACACTATATTAGAACTGACTGGCCTACATTAAAAAGGGTTTTAAAAAATTCACATTTTTTTTTAATTTTTAAAAATTACAAAAGAGAAAAAGAGTTTTTAAAACCGTCTAAGGTATGTTAAATAGATGAATAAAAATATTAATATAAAACTTACAGCTACTTGTTACAAATCCAAATCAGATTCAGAAGATGAACTTTCAGAACCAAGATTTATAATAACTGGCTCGATCATTTTATCAGTAATATTGTCCAGCTTCCACATTTTTTCCTCTTCTTTAATAGTGTGATTTACTGCCTTTTCCCAGTTTTCAGGTTTTACATTATTTACGGCCTCCAAAAACAACTGTTTAACATCATGAATTTTAAAAGTGGTATTTTTTCTTGAAACTTCACTCTTTATCTGTGCCCATACCAGTTCAATCGGGTTTAATTCACAATGATATGGTGGGGATCTAAGTACTGTCATTCCACGATTTTTGGCAATTTCATCAATTTCGTATTTTTTAAATTTTTCTTTATGAAGGGCACACAACGAATAAAGTTCCTTTCTTATAGATCCGGGATGGTACGTAATATTTTTTGAACTCAGCCAATTCTGCAAGTCTTTTTTTAACCACTTGGTTGTGGGCAGTCCTTCTATAAGTCTGGAGTGATAACTTGCATTATCCATTACTATTACACAGTTCTTAGGAAGAAGATCTATCATTTGTTCGAACCATTCTTGAAAGACATCAGCGTTCATGTCTTCATGGTAGTCACCGGTACGAGTTGATTCAAAAGTTAATAAACCACCTTCAACAAAACCGTCTGAACTGCCAATGTGTACTATTATCAGCCTGCGTCCCTTTCCTGATGGTGGGTTTAAACCAGTAGATAAGTTATTTACAAAAGCGTGCCTTTGACTTGTAACAGTTTCATCCTGCCAAAATTTATTTGGTGTATGACCCTCGTTGATCCATGTTTCATCAAGATAAAATATTTTTCTTTTTTGGTTTCTCATTTCCTTTATGGTTCTTAGAAAATGTCTTCTCCATATGACAATATCGCTTCTTTCTAATAAAATAGACTTTCTGGGATTCTTTTTCCAGCGGAAGCCTATTTCTTTTAAAAGTTTCCATAACGTACTTCGACTCATTTCTGGGTAATCCTTATCATCTCGAACTGAGACAAGAACTTTATCCAATGTTGGAAATTCTTGTCTAAAGAAGAATTCATGCACTTTCCGTCGAAGTCCTTCTTTAAAATGATATTCTATTTGAAATTTTGGTTTCCCTGGAGCATTACGTGGCATTTGAAAACTACCACATTTCTCTTCTTTAATAACTCTGTAAATCGTAGATTTCCCAACACCAAGTGTACTGCTAACTAACTCAACGGTCTCATCAACACTTTCACATAAACGTTTGTCTGTAAATGATTTAAAACAATTAAATATTAATGTTTTTTCATTAACTGTTAAAGGACCAATTTTTCGGCGTTTACACGGCACTTCCAAATTTTCCATAACACTAGTATACACAATAAACTGCACCTTGCAACTGAAGTACCTACTTTTAGTGAACTGTTAAGAATTTTGAATACGCCACTTGGACCTTCCTACAAAATGGAAAAACCCACTATCACATTTTCTGTGGAATAAGTTTAGAAGGTAATTATCTAGTCAATTACTGTCGTAGATTCCTGGAATTAAAGAATTAAATGTTTGATTGTTGAAACCCTTACTTCGTGGAATGCACTCATTTCAGATAAAATAAAACGTTTTATTTTATCTAAAGAATTAAACTTTATTTTGCAAATAGGTAGGTACTTATTAAACTTTTATTGGTTATATATAACCAATAAAATAAACATCTTACATTTCTTGCAAATTCATTAGTACCTGTTAACCTCCATCACTCCGACACTGGCAACCTTATTTAGGGATTAGTAACCCTCACAACTATTGTATTCTATTCTGCTCCAACCTTTATACCTGGTGGTCATACTCAATTTAAAATTGTTTTCCTATATACTTCTGTAAACTTGTTGACAAATATCTGTTTTTCATTGAGTCACCCGTATCAACAGTTTAGGGATTTGCATACATAATTTATTGTTTTATTACTCTCTCATACATAAAAATACACTATAATAAATACAAAAAAATCATTAAACCTTTGTTTTTCTTAAAAGGCCTTAAATGGTTAATGTTGTATTCGCATGTGTTCAGCACCATCTTCAAGTCCTTTCAGCTTGTAACTAAAAGGGCTTGAAGCTTTGTAGTTTTTAAAATACACTACATAAAAATTATCCTTTAATTCTAGTATTTTTCTACTACTTCTACTTTATACTTTTTTTATGATATAAAGAAGAATTTCACTAAGCCATACCTCGTATCGTCGATACCGATATCCGTAAAAGTTAGGAAAATTTATAGGATTAAAGAAATTCCTGATTTCTAGAATAACAGAATGACGCCTAATAAGAAAAGTTTCTTTGTTTATTACAGTTTTGTGCTGGGGCTTTCAGAAAAATATTGCTAACAATAAAACCAACTTTTTATTGTAATAAATGTATTACCAGTTCATATCGTACACAGTAAATAACGAATTATAAAAGACTATAAATAAAAATAATAAAAAAAAAACGAAAATAAAGCAGTACAAAAGATAGTAAAATTTTAGTACACAAGGGTAAAAACTGTAACATAAGAAAAGAAGTACTATTCATGTACAATTCTCAAGCATATTAACAACAAATTCCGTAAAATGTCTAAGGAACACGCAGTATTTTGATTGGATTTTAAAAAGTAACAGCGTTATATTGCCTGATTAACCAGCAATGAATTTATTTTATTAACTTCAGTGTAATATTGTTTCACTATAATGAAATAATCAAACAAAAGTTGAAAAGTGAGTTAACATTAACGAAAGTACAAGCGCTGATTATTGCCGCAAATGTCACCCATGGAAAAAATATTTCGGTTTAGCAGTGTTGGCATGTTTCTTTCTAGATTAATTGTAGTTAATTATTATAAATTATTGTTTTTGGCAATTGCCCTTTGATAAATTAGCAGATAGATTTGGCAATTCTCAAACCACAAGTTACCAGATTGTAACAGATGTTTGCAAATTAATCTTTATCAAAGAGATACATATTTATTCGTTATTGTTTTATATAAATTAAAAACAGGAGACTTTTTTCATAACTGACATTTGCGGCTATAATCAGCTTGTCCTTAAATGCTCGATAGGATTAAGATCTGGTGATTGTGCTGGCGGTATTATCCTAGATGTAACGCAAATCAGGACATGCAGCAGTGACAAATGAAAGAACAAGGGGCATTTAAAATACGACCAACAGATTAATATTGATTCAAAATGCCTTTCACAAAAACGGGAACAGTTCGACGAAGAAAAATTATTCAAGCTCACATCATAACTTGTCGAGCATTATTTGAACGAATACCCTATAAATGATTGAGTCTTTCCTATCGACTAAATACTCTCACCCTTCTTAAATTCGGGTAGGGGTTAGACAAAACCTATCTTCATTTATAAATAGCACATAATTATATGCTCCAGGCGTCATATGCCCGATACATAAAAAAAGCAATCAGCTCTAGTGTGACAACTACAGAGGTATAACCCTGTTAACAACTGCTTACAAAGTACTAGCAAATATTCTCTACGAAAGCCTACAAGTTTTCTCAGTTGGCATAGTTGGAACATACCAGGCCGGATTTACTCGAGAAAAATCAAGAATTGACCAGATTCATCCAATAAGACAACTCCTCAAGAAAACATTAGAATATAACATTGAAACCTATCACCTATTCGAAGAGTTCAAGGCCGTATACGACAGACAGTGTAAGCGAACAGTACTATACCAATCAACACGTGATTTTGGTATACCAGGAAAACTTATCCGATTAACAAAAATGACAATATCTAACCTTAAATACAACCTTACAATACAGGGAGGAAATTGTCGATCCTTTGAGATAAAGGATGGTCTCAGACAAAGGGATGTCCTGGCTTGCCTCCTATTTTACATTGTCGTCGAAAAAGCAGTCAGTACTATTAGAGACGGCGATACTATTTACAATCTTCTTCTTCGGGTTCCTTCTCCTAGCGGAGGTTGGAAATCATCATCGCTATTTTAACTTTGTTGGCCGCATTTCTGAATAATTCTAATGAGCTGCAGCCGAACCACTCTCTCAAATTTCTTAGCCAGGACATTTTGCGTCGTCCTGGGTTTCTCTTCCCTTGTATCTTCCCTTGCATAATCAACCTCAGTAATACGTACTTCTCACCCCTCATTAAATGTCCCAGATATTGAATCTTTCTAATTTTAATAGTTTTTATGACTTCACATTCTTTCTTCATTCTCTATTCTCTATTTACAATAAATCGATACAAATCTTAGCATACGCTGATCACAATGACATAATAGTGCGTAGCATGCGAGATAATAAGCAATATTTCCTAGAATTACAAACGGCGACGAAACAGGTCGGTCTAGTGATCAACGAAGACAAAGCCAAGTACATGTTGGTAACTAAGGATCCTATAGCAAATGAAAAACTGGAAATAGCCTTTGGAAGTCATATCTTTGATAGTGTTGACATACTTTTGCTTCCAGATTGGCTACCAGCTTCACATACCTTGGTTGACTAGTGAGTACTACCAATAAAACTAGCGAATAAATTAAAAGATGAATAAACCTTGCAGATATGGCATACTATGGACTCTAAAAACAATTTCTCTCAAGAAGTATCCAAAGAGAAACTATAAAATTATTATATACAAAACACTGCTGAGGCCTGTCCTCACATACGGGGCGGAAGCATGGACTCTAACGCAGAACAGTCAACGAATCAAGAAACAATTTCGGAAAAATTTGGTGTTAAGATTTTGAGACTGCTGCCTTACTATTGCGAGCTGAACCTAATTGAGATGGTGTGGTCAAGTGAAATTGTAAAAATAGATTTTTTATCTCCTTAGATATTAACCTAACAGAATTATTGACTTCTCATAAGGAGTAGTTCAGGGGTAAATAATTACTAGTGTGGTAATAAATTCATAAAAATCTAGCAGAGCACTGTTGTATATCATAAATTTAATTTTTCTAATTGTACTAGTTTTAACTGTAAGGCAGCAAAATCGCTCCCGTTAAGGGTGGTTTGGTGGTAAAAAATTATTAGGGTGGTAATAAATTAGTGAAAAATTGGTAAAAATATATTCCATAAGCAAAAAGTTTTTTTTCGAATTCTGCTAGCTTGAACCTTAAGCCAGCAGAATCGCTCCCCTTAAGGTTGGCTTAATGGTGAAAAATTATTAGGGTGGTAATAAATTAGTGAAAAATGGGTGAAAAAATATTACGTAGGTTTTATTGAACTCCGCTCATTTGTCTCCGCTAGCTGAAGGGTCCTCATTTGTGTAAAAATTACATATACAATATAAATAAAATATTTTTAAAATTAAAAAAATAATTTTTTAATAAATCATTTTAACACTATAAAAATATTTTAAACCAAAGTATTAAAACGTGCATATGTTTACTTAATATATTTAGTTTGTAACCCGACAATATATTGTTCAAAAGAAAAAAATCAAAGTTTAATCTTAAATAGTAAAATTGCTTTTGATCATAACTTTTTAAGTATAAATAAGATACACATCTTGATGACCCGTACCTTTTTAATTGGTTGACCGTTTTATCAAATAATATTTCGGCTTTACTCACACACCTTCAAAAAACATTACATTCAGCAGTTAGTTGTTAGTAGTGTGATTACTAACGCACACCCAAAATTAGGATTTACCAATCTTAAAACTAGTTTTACTGATAAGACGAGTAAAAAACTTGTCTTAAATTTATTTGACTAATAGCATGTTTTGGGTGTTTTGGATGGGTGTGATTTATCGATTTATAACTGGTTCTAATTTGGACGAATCACATTGGCAGTTGAATGAGTAAGAACTATAGAGGCGTTACTCTGTTAGCATCTGCGTATAAAATGTATAATTTGAAAGACTTAAACATTTTACAAAAGATATTGTTGGTCAATATCATTGCGGATTTACTGCTGGAATGTCAACGACACATCAAATTAAAGCACATAGGCAGATTCTAGAAAAGTCCCTATAATATAACATGGATACACACCATCTCTTCATTGACTTCAAAGCAGACTATGACAATGTAAAAAGAACTACTACTACTATCGGTTTACAGCGCTCTCCGACGCCTTCCGACTCCTAACCGCCATTCTTCTTGTGGTGTTTACGTCAAAATCTGTTTTGGTATCCTGTCATCTGGCATTCTCTGTACATGGCCGTACCATATTAACTGTTTTGTTTTTATGTCATCAACTATTGTATGCTTGATTCCCATCATTTCTCGTATTCTCTCATTTGGTATCCGATCTCTTCTTGCTTTGCCTGCTGCTCTTCTCCAGAAGTCCATTTCTGTTGCTAGTAACAGTTTCTCTGTTCTTTGTTTCATTGGCCAAACTTCACTGCCATATGTGATTACACTTTTAAGTATGGTGTTGTATATGAGTTGTTTGTTCGCTTTAGATATTGTTTGGTCCCACAGAATGCCGTTCATGATGGATATGGCTTTTCTACCCTGTATGTTTCTGCCTTTTATAGCAGCATCGAGTGTTCCATCTTGAGTTATCTTCATACCCAAGTACTTGTATTCATCACAGTTTCTAATTTCTACCCCATCGTCGAATATTCTTTGAGGGAGTTATGAGGGACTGTTTTGTCCCTCCAATACACATGGCTTCAGTTTTATTAATGTTGACTTCGAGACCCCATTTGTTATATTCTTCTATTAGCTTCCGAGTCATGTAACTCAAGTCGTCATGATCCTGGGCAATCAGTATTTGGTCATCAGCGAAACATAAGGTTACAGTGTAGTCACGTCATTGAGAGGGATTCCCATGCCATTACATTTTTTTTTCATTAAATTGCATTGTAAAAAGAACAAGTTAGAAAAATAGTTAAGTTGACCCAACTAACAATGTAAAACGTAGGCTCTCGTAGAGAAAACTCTACGTTCTTTGACATTAATAATGGTCTAAGACAGGAGGACATGTTGACGTGTCTCCTCTTTAATATTGCCTTGAAAAAGTCAATCAGACAATTAAATATTAGAATGAATGGAAATATTTTGAAAAGATCGACGCGAATTCTCACATCTGCTGAAGTTGATCAAATCTATCTCCTCAAGAACTTCCCGTTTATTGTCAAACAACTACAATAGCAGACTTAAGTTCTCCATTCAACAATACATGATAGTTTCAACCATGTTCTACCATCCATCAATTAATAGAGTACCGGCATCATTTATTTAACTTTGTATCGAGCCCTGAAGATGCTTTGCATATTGTAGAAAGCGAAACCGGTCGTCTGGATAGTGAAATTAAATTGATTGTGAGTAAGTCTTATTTATTATTTCTTTACCTATTTGAAATGGATTCACACAAGCAACACATTCATGATTTGGAAAAGTTTATGTTTGAATTTGTCATACTGATAAGTATGACAAATTCAGTCTACATATAAATAATTAACTACTTTTTTTGGGTTCTCACATTAGTAATATGAGATAAAATTATACATTTTGCGAAGAAACAATAGTTAACAAGAATGAATATAAAATCCCTCGTAAAAAAACGATATTGAAAGCAATACACAATCTCAAGTCGGCTTACAAATTGCTTCCGTTTTTGTAATAAAGATAAATGGCGCCGGGCATTGCAAAATTCCTACTTCATTTTTTCTTGTTCCCTCAATCAATCAACGTATTCTCTCGCGGGATGGCGGGATGGCTTCCGAAAGGGGGAACTGCAGTGACGGGGCTGAAATAATACCAATTGTAGGGTTCAAAGACCGTTCCGTTGATCTACACGTGTCTTCAAGCATGTAGTGAAGCTAGCTAAGTGCCCCCTTGACCTATTTGGAGGATAAGAGGAGGTGAAAGGGTGCTAGTCGATGCACCGTTTTGTAATCGCAAAATATAACTTGATAAAAACGAGAACTAAAACACTTACAACAAGCGTTTAATAAATGTTTTCACTATTTAATAATGAATTCGCGACAACTGCTCGTAAGGGTTTAATTATATTTTCAAATTTGTTACACATAAATCTATTTATGGTTGCATAATTTTCGTAGATTTTAAATTCTGCAGGCAAATTAGGAAAAAACTAACAGTAAAGAGATTAGTCGAATGTAAAAAAGAAGGTAATAAAACAGTACGATGCAGATTACTACAATTTAAAAATTCATGTGTTAATATCAAAACTAAGTAAATTATTAACAAGTAAGCAATTATAACTCTTCTTCTTCTACTTCTTCTTCTTCTTGTGCCACTCCTATCGAAAATTGGAAATCATCAAGGGTATCCTGACCTTTTTCACAGCTGATCTAAAGAGTTCATTAGTGGTACAGCCAAACCACTCTCTCAAATTACGCAACCATGACATTCTTCTACGGCCTGGATTCCGTTTTCCTTCTATTTTTCCTTGCATTATATTTTGAACTAATGCCTATTTATGTCCTCTCATCAGGTGACCCAAATATTCAAGTTTTCTTCGTTTGATCGTTGACAAAATGTCGTTTTTTTTTTTAAATTTTTTCTCTCTATATACTTTGACTTCATCTTTTCTCTCATTTGAGTATTCAAGATAATTTAGTGAAATTGCGATGGATTCTTCACTTGGTTAGTAAGAATCCATTATCTAACGTAACAGTTTAAACCAGACAAAATATACCTGCAAGAAACCAATCAATACTTTATGCTACTAGTTGCATAAGAGCCAGTGGTGGCAGTTCTATATTTATTTCTTCCGACATTTTCTCATGGAACCTTTCACTTTCTTTTAAATTAGAACCCATTGCTATTACTTGCTCGGGTCCCAATAAACTCACAATCTGTAATTTATACGTTCCTCTCAACTACGCTCTTAAGGAGGAAGAACTGCTAAATCTAATATTTAAACTACCTAGCCCCTACATACTTGTCGGTACACCTTCCAATCACGCATATGGTAGAGGTAAAATTGACGAAAATGTTATTAATTGCGCTGGTACACGTCTGATAAATAGTGGTTCTCATACCTATTTTAATATTTCTACTGCTTTCACCTCCAATATTGATCTAAGCTTTAGCGACCCAAAATTAGCTTAGCCAGAATTCCAGTCCATCTGAGAGTCTTTACTATGAAGCCGATGAACCCTTCCTCTGGATTAGTCGGCAATACCTTCCCTTGTTAAGTATCTAAACAAAAATTATATTAGATCAAGTTTTTTCTTATATTTGCTTATCAACACCCAGCTTTTTTTCACAAAAAACTAATCCAGACAATCTTGTAAGTAATTATCCAGTTAGCAAGTCAACCGACTGTATCAACTTTGTTTTGTTTACTTTAACCCCCTTGTTGTTACGTTCGCGAGAGGGTTGGGCGAGGGTGAACGTGCACGTGTCGAATGTAATCACTTAGCACGGCCCTTATCAGTCTTCTTACCTTCGCCATGTTTAAGATCTACGAGATCCAACGAACTTATTTTAGTCATAACCGATGAGTTGGAGGGTGTGAAGATGGTTATGTGTATTAGTTTAAAGAAAATCGCATTGGCTTTGAGAAGGAAAAAGGCAATTTTTGAGTAATTTTTGTTAAGCTGTGGAAAGATTGTTTTATTGTCTATTGATAAATTTTATTTGCAGTTTTTTATTTACTTATGTTTACTATAGTTAAATGATTAATAAGCTAGCATATGAGTGAAATGATTGTTTCTTAATACTTTTCTTGGTGCCTTATATTCTCAGTTTGTAAACTTTAAAAACTCTTTTTTTCTAATGGGCTATATCTAGTGTTTTTCTATCATTTTTCTTACAGTTAATCTTATTTATGGTTGCCATTATACGCTATTGATTACTATTCAATTTCCTTAATGACAATATAAATATGTAAATTTAAGTTTTATCACTTTTCAACATCTCCATTTTAGTTAATTCTTTTTTGTATTTATATTTTCATTCTACATTTTCAAGAAATTGTATATATCTGCATATTTTGCGCCAACCTATAATGAGTAAAGAGCCGACCTTTTATCGAAATTGTTATAGAATAGAAACACTAAAGCAGGATAAGATGGTCAAATTGCCCCCGCACCAATCAGCATCGCGACTTATGCTTTCTAAGTATTATTGTGATATTTAAAGTCTTAGTGCGCCAAGCAATTAATTAGCTAATTAATTAATTAATTAAAATTATTTAAATGATATGACTATGATTCTATCACACTTTTTAATTCTCTTATCTCAGGGTTATATTCGTGCTTCAATATCTATGCTATTACATGTGAAAGGTAAGGTCCAAAGAATACCGGAATAATAAAAAACATATAGGATCTAACATTATATATTGAAATAAAAATAATGAAATAAAATTCACACTCAAATGTTTTCAATAAACAATATCTCATATAATGATTCTCAAAATTTTGTTCTACGTACGTGAACCTTCAAAATTAATGGTACAAACAATATTAGTTAAAATCTCAAAATCCCAATTATTATTCTAAATCTCCTAATCAAAATATTTATATCTTTTCCAAAGTAATTGTAAAAATTGTGTTATCAATGAAAGAAAAACTGCAGAAAAACAAAACTATCTCTCTATGATGATGATGGTCCAAATCCTTGTTCCTTGTAGCCTACACTATCTATTCTTAGCAGCTCCCTAGGTAATCAGCAATCTTACAACAAATTATTGCAAGTTTATCGTCCTTAATGATCTCCTTCAAATGCACGAATCGTTCAAATTATGCTAGCTTCTTCTCCTCTCAATAAACTGAATCTCTCGTTGGCCTGAGTGAAAAATGACTCTTGGAATATCTTCTCTTTACGATAAACTGAATCTCTCGTTGGCCTGAACAGTGACTCTTGGAATATAAGTAGAAAATATAACTTACAATCTTTTACTGGATCAGCTTCTGTCAGATACACTAACTACACGAAAACTCACAAACTTTCACTGCTACTGCTTCCTACCTCTGGGAAACTACCCGAGAACAACGGCCGTTCGCCTTGCACCCTTGGAAACCAACTGACTATCTTTTTTTCTTCAAAAACTAACTAACGTCTCATTCTCAAACCAACTATCCCACCTTTTTCAATCTCATCCAATCAAAACGCGTCATACATCTCCCATTTCTTCATTTCGATAACACAAACAAATTTTTACCTACAATTATAAAATTTCCTAAAACTTATTTACAAAATAATCTTTTTCTACCAATTCTTAAGAACTAACAAAAACATATCTTTCTAAAATCTATTCTATTGTCCTAATTACTGCACAACATTTATTTGGAAAAACCGCTTCCATTGTCTAGGATTTCACTTAAGCTTATGCAGGTCACTCAAATATATTTTAACAAAGAAAATAATTTATGCATATCTTACGTTTTGTTCAATACAGGTAATCCAAAATTAAAAGACTTTCCTTCTTCGAAATGTTTGTTGTTTATTATCCTACTTATCTGAATTATTTTAATTTTTTGGAACTTTGAAATATTTTAAGCAAACCAATATTTTTCTTGATTTTACATATCATAACAGTATATAAAACATTCTTCTTCTTCTTACGGTGCCTATCCGTTCCGGATGTTGGCGATTAACATGGTTATTCTAACTTTGCTTGCTGCTATATAACGTAGAAAATACATAGCATCTAATGAGAAAGATTTTGGTAGCAAGTGGTAAATCGTGACTTCTGAAAAGAGACTTCATCATTATGAACTGCTGATCTCGCTTTTCCTATGCGTTGTTTTATTTCACTGGAGTGATTCCATGGAAGCAATTGGAGGAGGCCTATGTCCAACATTGGATAAATGAAGGCTGAAGAAGAAGAAGAAGTAGAAGATTCCATTGGCTGTTAATGTTGGTACCAAGGTATGTGTAGCTGTCCACTCTGTCAATTGGATCTTGGTTAACCAAAAGCTGTGTGCGTGTACTTGTACTTTGTTTTCTTCGTATTAAGATCAAGTCCGTGTTCACAGTTCATTCGTGTCATTCGTGTCATCGTCCGTGTTCATTCAAGTCCATATAAAAACATGACTTCATACAAATTTTTAGCTGCCCAGAGGCCATAAAACCTCTTAAATCTAAAAAGAAGCTTTTTTCGACTTAATTTTTGTACGCAACTTTGCTTTAAAAAATCTGAAAAAATCATGATGTATCTTTCGAATACAAAATAGGGGTGTATTCTGTAACATTTCCGTTAAATTTAAGAGGCCTCTAAAATTGAACTTTTAACGGTCCTCTTAAAGTTTTAGGTAACATTGACATTGTATAAAGAAATATTATAGAGGACCGCTAAAATATATTTTTTTAGGAATCCTCTAAAAGGTTTTCAATCAGATACGGCAACGTCGCATGTTGATCGTGTTTAAACTACTTGTAAGGTAGAAATTGACCAAAAACGGAGTGTCGGAGACCAAAAACCTATTTGTTTGTTTGTGTTTAAATGACTGCGGACACTAAATCCATTCGCCAATCTTACAATTGAGGTGTAGTGTGTGTGTGTGTGTGTGTGTAGAGTAATTGTCTTGATACTTAGCAAAGTCGACGTCATTGTCTTTGCTAAGAGACGCTAATTGTATCCGAACGTCTGCGGTCCCTCCGGTGTGTACCGATCACACAAGGATAGAAATTATTTTCATTTATTAATTTTTTTTAATAAACGAAAATTTCCACCCAGGTGGGATTCGAACTCACGACCTTTAGGTTTAAAGGCAGGCGCTCTTACCACTGAGCCACAGAGGGGGTACCAAAAACCTAAGAAAAAAATATGAAATGGATAGTCTGCTTGACTTTTTATTTTATTATTATTGAAAATATATTTCAGTTGATTTGTGTTCGCGTTGGTTTTATTTTCGTTTTAATAAAATTTTAATATGTCTCGTGCTCCACGAACAACAAAATCTCAAAAACAGTTTTTGATAAGTTTTTTAGAAGAAAATAAAATTCTAACAGGAATTAAAATTAATCCTAAATGAATTGGGAAAAGTCCATGTGTTATGGGAAAAGATTGATTATATCTCGGATTATCTTTTGATGTAATCTGAATTCAGCTCTACAAAAAGAATAAAAAATTTGAATTCTGTTATAGGTGTAACACACGGATTATAAAGTAAACTAAGAGTTACCTTTATTATTTATTATTTCATCAACTAAAGCTTCGCCAAATATAATATAAAAAGCCATTTGTCTTTTTTAGTTGTTTATCTACACTATAATATATCAATAACAAACTAATAATCATATAAACCTAACCAAACAAAAATAATCAAATGATATTTAACGGGCTGCTAAAAATAAGAGGACAAGTTTTGACATCCTCCAAAATATTCTGTTTTAGCGGGAGTTTTAACGGTTTAGGTTATGATTTTAACGGATGCATAAGTTACAGAATAGAAAAATAATTTTAGCGGACGCTACAATTTTAGAGGCCTCTAAAATTTAACGGAAGTGTTACAGAATACACCCCATAGCCTGATTTTTTTAAATTTTTATATTGAAAATTGAGCCTAGGAAAATAATTGAAATTTTTATTAATTTCTTAGGTTATGTTAATAATTCATGGCTAACTTTTAAATCTAAATTTTTTATGTATTTTTTTTTTCGTTCTTTTGAATGGCCAAGGCAGAATTTTTCAATTTCTGAGCGGGAAGCATCGAAAAATCAAAATAACCGAAAGCTAAAATGATCGATTTCCGTGTATTTTTGATCGCAGCCTTAAATTTTGTTACATTACTGTAACTGTATTTTCGTACAGTAATTTCTCAGTTATTCGTTAGGAAACTCTTCCACTGAATAATATGGTCTTTCAGATAGATAGGCTTTTGTCTTTTACGAACTTAAGGAAAGAAGTTGTAGATTTAAGTTGCAAAGGGAGATGGTTGTATAATTTTTTTGACGGAAATAATATAGATTTCTTTATACTGAGTGAACGGGATCGGTAAATACACATCAAATGTTGAATTTCTGGTGAGTAGTCATGATTAGGTCTTACTGGAAGAACATGTAGGTGTTTGCGAATTAAGCTATTAGTTCCTAAAATATATAAAGAAGGAAAAGTTACAATCGAGTGATTTTTGAAGTAGCTTCTGCAATGTGTTATTCTACTGAGGCCAAAAAGATACCGTATTGCTCTTTTTGTAATTTAAAAATAATAACAAATTCGGCAGCTACAGTACTGGAATCCCAAAAAGGAAACTATATGGAAGCTGAGACTTGATCCTATTGCATAGCAGGCTGAGGCTAGTTTCTTACTTAAAAAATAGATACGAAGAAACCATTTAAGCTTGCTGTCTATAAAAATGCAGATACATTTTACAGAAACAATACTGATCTGGCTGTTATTAAGACGCAAGGATTGAAAGGATAATGCTACTGTCTTATCCACAGTAAAAGAAAGTAAATTATCTTCTTATCTTTGCTGCTACTATTCCCTCTGATATGTATTGATACGCGTTGATGTGATTTTGATACCTTTGGTGTATTAGTAAGGCTACTCCTTCTTTGGCCGTGTTTTCTTTTGCTACTCCACTAAATATTGGTATGTATTCACCTAATTTTGATTGCCATTTTCCTTTCTTTTTTGTTTTTTGTAGAGCACAAATTTCTATTTCCTTATCTTTCAGCACTTGGGTTATTTCTTGGTCCCTTGAATTGAGTGATCTGATATTTAAACTAGTAATTCTCATCTGGGTTTTGGATGTTTTTCGCTTGTTCTTATTTCTTGCAGTAGTCGTCTTCATAGTATCAATCCGGTTCCGAGGCTGTACATATGTATTTTGTTATAGGAGAAAAATCATTATATGTAGAAAGAATAAGGGGTTCCACCATGAGCCGAACTTGAGTGATCATACCTAGCAATTGTGGTATTTTTTTCTACAAAAAAGAGGCTCGTTGATTTTAAGCCAGTGCTCGATAACTGCAATTATCGGGAGAAATCCTAATTCCTCTAGGAACAAAAATAATTCATCTGTTTTATATCTTATAGAACGAATATTAATTAGAACCATCACTAAAATAATTTGAGGCCTCTAGTCACACAGAACATGCCGTATTATTTAAAATTTCGTTTTGGAGAGGCAACGGAATAGTTCATTCAAATTCTCCGAGTAATAAAAGCTCTGTTTCTTTGAATTATTTTGGACATACTTGCTATTCTGGAGGTAAGATTTTAGGTAAACTGGTAAACAATTAACAACCTTTTATACAAAAAATGAAACATAAATAAACACTTTTAGTGAAACGGGTTTTTCCGAAATCCAAAAGGAGTGTAAGTATCGGTGAAGCGTTTAGGCATAAGTAGTTGTATAAAGCTGAATTATACTTAAGTGTAATTTTGTTATGTATGCTATGACTTCGTTAGTTTGTTGTTTGTTTATATAGCGATGTCCAAACTAAGTGCTTAGATTTAGCCATGTCCTGAATTAAATCTGGACGGAAACTACGTATTTTGTCTAGCTTTCCCTAAAATTCTAAGTAACTAATTTCATTTTAAGACGAATTCGAGCCATTGTCATTGTATGTTTCGATAAAAAAAATGTGTGAATAAGCTGTGGCTTTTTATTTTAGATTTGTTTGAATAAAAAATATTTAATCAATCAGCATGCCAAGACACCTTCTTACCTTAAAAAGTGTGAAAAAAGTCTTTAAGGGTCCAATTCAAAAGGGCAGTTGATAATTGCGCAGTGCTTAGGGACTCAAAAAACCGAGCAGCAACTTGATAGGACCTTTGGACCTAGTTAAAAGATATTTTAGATTAGAACCAGACTAGATTCATCATCATCATTGGTGCTACAGCCGTATAAAAGAGCCTCGACCTTCCCAAGTCTATTACGCCAGTCAGTTCTATCCATTGCCAACTGTTGCCAGTTTGCTGCGCCTATTTTTCTACCATCCTCATCTATACCATCCCTCCATCTGAGTTTTAGCCTACCCCTACTTCTACTTCCCACAGATTGTGACATAAGGATTCTTCTAGGAGGGTTGTTCTGCTGTGATCTTGCCAGATGTCCTGCCCATCTTAGTTTTTCTATTTTTATAAGAGATACTACGTCTTTACCACCAAATATATGTTTATATCTGTGATATATCTCGTAGTTGTACCTCCTAATACAAACACCATATTCACAGATGCCACCGAATGTTATTCTCAGGAACCTTCATTTAAATATAAGCTGGAGGTTTTTATCTGCATTGGAAATGGTCAATGTCTCCGATCCTTATGTCAACACTGGTTGTATAAGGGTTTAGTATGTGGTTATTATTGTTTTTTGAATGAAGTTTTTGCTTCTCATATGTCTGCTCAATCCAAAATAGCATTTGTTTGCTAGGATTATTCTTCGCTTAATTTCTTCCGTCATGACGTTCTCCTTGGTGATCAGGGATCCTCTAAGTATGTGAATTTGTCCACCACTTCAAAGGTAGAGTTATCAACCGTGAATTGATGGCCAACGTTTCTGCCTCTATTGTTGGGTGTTGATGCCATTATCTTAGTTTTCTCCTCATTTAGAATAGAATAGAATAGAAATATGCTTTATTGTCACTGAAAATTATTGAACAATTTTATGGACAAAGCTAAAAAATAAATCAGTCAAATAGTACAAAAAGTATAAAACAAAAACAAATATAGTAAAAAACAGAATAACACAATTTTAAATTAGTAAAATTATTGTATAACCTACATAATTTGTACAGACAACAACAAATGAGACAAATTGTAGCCACTGCTTGAGACACCCAAATGTAATTATAAACAATACTAATTTTGTTTCTTTGTTATACATTAAGAAACTCGTCAACTGAATAATATGGTCTTTCTGAGAGATAGATTTTTGTCACCTTACGAAACTTAATGAAGGATGTTGCGGATTTAATTTCTCTTGGAAGGTGATTATAAAGTTTCTTTGCACGATATAGAATAGAATTCTTTACTAGCTGAGTGGACGGGATCGGCAAATAAACGTTACAATCCGAATTTCTAATGGAGTAGCCATGGTCAGGTCTATCGGGAAAAATGTTTAGATGCTTTCGAATCAAACAAACCGTTTCCAAAATAAATAAAGAGGGAAGCGTCAAAATTCCGTGATTTTTGAAGTAGGTCTTGCAATGAGTTGTTTGTTTGAGACCAAATAGATAACGGATTGCTCTTTTTTGCAACTTAAAAATAGTATCAAATTGGGCCGCTGTACTAGAACCCCAAAATGGAAGCCCATATCGAAGATGGGACTCGAACAATGAGAAATATGCCATTTTGGCAGAAGATAAATTTAGTTCCTTCGAAACAGATCTTATTGCAAAGCAAGCTGAGGCTAGTTTCTTCCTTAAGGAGTCAGTATGCAAGGACCATTTGAGATCACTGTCAATGAGAATACCTAGAAATTTCACGGAATTTACGATATTGATTTGGCTCTCATTCAAAAGCAAGGGTTGCATGACTCCTTTATAAGATAATGCTACAGTCTTATCCACGTTAAAGCTAAGTAAGTTGGAGTCTGACCAAGCCTTGATTATAAGTAAATCAGCGGTTATAATTGAATGAAGCGTTGAAATATCAGAGCTGCTCCAAGTAATACTGGTATCATCAGCAAATAGAAAAATTTTCCCTTTAATTTTCAAGTAAGTGATGTCATTAATGAAAAGTAAAAAAAGAATGGGACCTAATACTGAACCTTGCGGTACTCCACACTCAATATCTTTACAACTAGAGTCGGTGTCATTTATTCTAACCAATTGTTTCCTACCTACCAAGTAAGTTTTGAACCAGTTCAAAGACACACCCCGAATTCCATAGAAAGTTAATTTTTTTAATAGAATGTCGTGATTTACGCAGTCAAAGGCTTTGGAATAGTCGCAGAAAACGGTGGCGGAGGAGAGGTTACTGTTTAGTGATAGATATACATCATGTAAAACAGAAAATATGGCATCACTAGTGCATTTATTAAACAAAAAGAGGAACTGATTTTGCGATAAAATATTATATTTAAGGAGAAAGGGCATAAGTCGAACTTTTATAAGTCTTTCAGGCTTATTAGTATTAGTATCAGGCATTTACTTGCAGGCCCATATTTTTTGAGGCATTTGACAAGGTGGTATACATTTCTTCTAGCTTGCGTGTTGTGCGGGAACCTAGGTCAACATCATCTGCATATGCCAACATTTGGGTTGATTTATTAAAAATGTTCCCACTGTTGTCTATTTAGGCATCTCTGATCGCCTTTTTCAGAGCTATGTTGAAAAAGAGACACGCCAGTGCATCTCCCTGTCGTAGCCCAACATGCGTTTTACGAAATTTACGAAAGATGGTATGTGTCGATATTGAATTCATTGGTTTTTGTCAGTATTTGCCTTGGCACAAAGATCTGGTCTGTTGTTGATAGACCAGGCCTAAAACCACTGTATTATTCGCCAAGAAGCTCCTCTGAATATGCACTAAGGCGACCATATAAAATACTCAAAAATATTTTGTATGCTGTATTAAGAAGGGTTATTTCCCTACAGTTTCTACATTCCAATTGATTATTCAGACTAGATTAGACCTAAACTTTTTACCTAGGGCCTTGTTATCGACGGGAATCCCGATTTCAAAAGTGTAAAATGTCACTTTTATCTTCGAAAAATTGACGAAAGTAAAAATTCACGGGGCATCATATGGCGTATTTAATGATAGTGGTTTTACACGAAGCTGTAAACAATAAATACCTTATTCAACTGCTTCAAAGCAATTAAAGAAGACCAACAATTTGACCATAATACGTTTTGTTGAAGATGAGTGGTCCCGTTTTTTTCTAGCGGCAAGTATACTATGCGATAAAGTTTTATTAATGATAAGCGACAATGCAATCTATATGGCAAAGGCAGTACAGAGCTTAAAACTATTTCATAGCAATTTAATTATTGTAACAGGTACCATTCCGAGTTCAAAAAACGAATGTGTTTGGCATGATTTAAAAAAAGAACAACAGAGGAAAAATAAGTTACAAAATAATGACTTTTAAGAAAAAAACACTCGCAACTGTTGAGAAATAACGGTGTTCTAGAAATCCATCACCAACCACAGATATTATTTACTACAGTTTTTCCTGTATTTGGTATTCGATCAAGTTTTCCGAGCTCTCATTTTCCACGGTTGCGTAAAACGTCAGCACGTTTCCACTAAAACTCAATTCGGCTCGACTTCTCAATCCACGTTTTATATAACATTAATCTCTAAAAAGATAGACAGTTAAATCTAAGTAAATAAATGGGGCATAAATCTAAAGTTAGATTAAACAATCTGAGATTTGCCGACGACACCGTTCTGATCGCAGAAACACTTGAAGAGCTACAGACATTGGTGAATAAGATAGCAGACTGCAGCGAAGAATATGGACTATCTTTGAACATAAAGAAAACGAAATTTATGGTAATATCGAAATCAACACAAAATGTCCAAAATTTATATTTACACAATGAAATTATCGATCGAGTTAGCAAATACAAATATTTAGGCACTTTTATAAATGAAGACAACGATAGCTCAGCGGAAATCAAAATAAGAATAGAAAAAGCCAGATCCATATTCACTAAAATGAAGAGAGTGTTCTGCGGAAGAGATTTGAGCCTTGAAATGAAACTTCGCCTGATGAGATGTTACGTACTTTCTGTGCTGTTTTACGGAATGGAGTCATGGACGTTAAAAAAGATTGATACCAAAAAATTAGAGGCATTTGAACTGTGGATGTATCGCAGAATCCTGAGAATATCATGGACCGAGAGAGTCACAAATGTCGAGGTCTTGAGAAGAATGAACAAAGAAAAGGAAGTCATATTTACAATCAAAAAACGAAAACTGCAATACTTGGGCCACATTACAAGAGGCGAAAGATATGAACTGCTTCGAATAATTATGCAAGGGAAAATAGCAGGAAAAAGGTCCATAGGAAGAAGACGAAACTCCTGGCTAAAGAATCTACGGGAATGGTATAGTTGTAGCAACAACGAATTGTTTCGGTCAGCAGTTTCGAAAATACGTATAGCCCTGATGATCGCCAACCTTCGGAACGAAGATGGCACTTGAAGAAGAAGAAATCTAAAGTGGATACAGCTCTCCCGAAGGAGTAAAAGAGATAGCCGTCATTTTTCTTTAACCTACTTTTTCGATTTGTGCTGCCAGAAAAAACAAACAAACGATATATCTAGGTGATTTTTTACGATGAAGTTTTCCAATTAAAATAAAACTGGGAGAGTTGGGGAAAAAGTGAAAACAATATTTATTTCAAAATCACATAGAGTAGGGACAATATTGTAAGAACTAGTTTATAGCGTTAACAATAAGATAACTATGATAATAATAATAAACAGCAGTGAAGTACCAACAAAAGGTAACCTAGATATGGTATATATGTATAACTTTTCTTTGCATCATGTTGCTTTCCTACCTTTTGTTTGTTCTAGAGGTTTTATTATCTCACTTTTCAATAGCTTTGGACCATCCAGTTTTAGAGTGTTTGTCGCTTAACGATAATCCATAAATAAATTTTTAGTCTAAATTTTTCATGTCTGTATTTATTTTTTGTTCCCTATAATAAGTTTGTTGTTTCGTCTACTAACCTTTCAAGTTTTGTCGAGTTCTTTATATCGTTCGGGATTTTTTTGTCTCCTATTCTATTCAAAAGCTGTAATTGGATAAATTTCTGTAAAAGTGTTGCTACGTCACGTCTTCTTCTTCAGATGCAAATCCACTAATGGATGTTAGCGATCACATTTTCCATTAATTCTCTATTTCTTGCAATATGTATCAGAGATTGTATGTCGTTAATCCCTGTCCATTGCCTTATGTTTCGGAGCCAGGACATTTTCTTGCGTCCCATTCCTCTCTTGCCTTCAATTTTACCCTCGATTATAAGTTGGAGGAACTGGTATTTTTCATTTCGCATGATGTGACCTAGATACGCCGTTTTCCTTTTCTTGATGGTTTCGAAAAGTTGGCGTTCTTGGTTTATTCTTTTAAGGACATCTATATTTGTGATTTTCGCTGTCCATGGTATTTTTAGGATACGGCGATAGAGCCACATTTCGAAAGCTTCTAATCTGTTTATATCCCTCGTTTTGAGTGTCCAGCCCTCTACGCCATATAGCAGCACTGTCCACACGTAGCACTTAGTAAACCTTAGTCTCAGTTGAAGATCGAACTCTGAACAAGTCAGTACCTTCTTGAATTTTACGAAAGCTTGTCGAGCTTGCTCAATGCGACATTTTACTTCCCTGTCCGATGCCCAGTCTTCAAAAAGCCACGATTCCAGGTATTTAAATTTACTCACTCTTTCAATGGACTTAGTATTCAGTGTTATGGTGGAGTTTTCAAGTGCATCCAAGTTTCTGGAGATGATCATAAATTTGGTTTTTTTTGGTATTAATCTCTAATCCCATTCGCTTACTGTATTCTCCGATTATATGACAAGTTGTTGAAGATCGACTATGTTGTCACAAATTAAGACACCATCATCAGCATATCGTATGTTGTTGACCAATACTCCATTCACTTTGATTCCCATCTTGTATCCTCCAAAGACTCTTTAAATATGGCTTCCGAATAAATGTTAAATAAAAGAGGGGAACGCACACATCCCTGTCGAAGGCTTCTTCTTATATGTATGGGTTTGGATATAGAATTGTCTATTTTTAACTGTGCCGTTTTATGCCAGTACAAGTTTTCAATGCATCTTATGTCTTTTTGGTCTATATCAACTTTCTTGAGGATCTGCATTAACTTGTGGTGTGGGACACGATCAAACGCTTTTTGGTAATCTAAAAAGCATAGGAACACATCCTTCTTCTGACCGTAACAATTTTGGACCAGCACCTGTGTTGCTACTATTGCTTCTCGTGTTCCTAAACCTTGCCTAAACCCGAACTGAGAGTCATTGATGTCCCATTCACATTTTTTGTATAATCTTTATGTAGTATTTTTAAGAATATCTTTAAAGTGTGGCTCATCAGGCTAATAAGTCTGTGATCCTCACATCTTTTTGCATTGACTTTCTTGGGCAGGGGAATAAAGGTAGAGCGTAACCACTGTTTAGGTTAGCAGCCAGTTTCATAAATTAAGTTAAATATTTTGTGTAGTGATGAAATTCCCCTTTCATACAGTATTTTGAGTATTTCTGACGGGATTTCATCTGGTCTAGGTGCCTTATTGTTTTTTGAATTTAATATTGCCTTTTCTATCTCCTCTTTGGTGATTGAAGGGCCAGTCAGCTGGTCCTCTGTATAAACTTCACTCATGGGTCTTTCGTCATGGAATAGCTCCTGGATATAATTTTCTCATATATCAATTTTCTCCTTTTCACCCAGCACTATCTGGTTATCCTGATTAACTATGGTAGTTGGTCTTCGTTTTCTGTATATTTCAGCAGTCTTCTTAAGCTTTTTATGTAAATTACGGTCGTCGTGCTGTCGTTGTAAATATTCTAGATCGATACATTAGTGCTTAAGCCATTCATTTTTTGCTATTTTTATTTTTGCTTTTATTTTCCTGTTAATGTTTTCATACATATTGCTGCCATCTTGGTTATTCGTGTGTCTTCGTCGTTCTTCCATTAGTAATAGTATTTCTTCTGTCATCCATTTTTGCCTCTTGTTATTTCGTTTGTACCTTAAGTTGTTTTTCATGATGTCTGTTACAGCACTTGTAATCGTATTCCATGTTGATGTTAGATCTTCGGCAATGTTTGTCGTCAATATTTGAATTTGTGCGTTTATTTCATTGCTTATTTCTGCTTGTATCATTGGGTCTTTCAGTTTGTCCAGTGCTATCTGTTGTTGAGTTTCAGGCTTGTTCTTGCATGAAAGAGCGATCTTTATGACGGCCACTAATAGTACGTGGTCACAAGGGACATCTGCTCCAGGGTATGTGCAAGCTCTTTTGACAGTTGTGCTGAATCTACCGTTGATAATAATCAAGTCTATTCGATTTCTTATTATGTTCTGAGCTCTATCGGCTGGAGATTTCCAAGTATAAAGGCGACAGTCCAAAGTCCAAAATGAGAGATACTGATATGGATGGCAAGCCTAAGAAACTATACAAAATCTTATCGGGGGCTGCCAGGCGTTTTGTCAGAACTGATTATAAAGAAAGCCATAACTCAGTATGACTAAATCTGGATAGTGACGCATAATACTTAAATCATCGACAGACAAAATATTCCAAGACACGATAGTTTTACGTAAGTTTCAATAACTTCAGAAGAAGTTCTTATAATTGAGAAGATCTTTCTTTGTAGAGTCGGTAATAGAAAAAGAAGAACTCAAGTTATAATCTACGTTTTAGGCTTAAATCTCATCATAATTACTAGAATATTAAATACAAAAAACATTACATTTGTGAGAACATAAACATATGCTAATAAATGATTTGCTAAACCTCGATTTTGTAGTGTATACTTGCGACTTGGTTTGTTTCTGACTGATCTTGTCTAAACAGAGTATCGTTTTTGTAAAAAACCTCGCAATATAACGTTCTGTAGTCCCTCGAGTAATACAGGTATAACTTTACGACCATACGCACCGGTGCGTTGGATTGCGTTTTTAAAAAAGCTCACAAAGCTTAACATTAACACAATTTGGGAGCTTACGTAGTCATAAAGTTTGTTACGCCCGCTGTCTGGACCCTGACGTAAGCCCGAGCGCCAACTATAAAGTTTATATGGAGTATTTAGACGGAGGGTTTTATGTCGTGATTTTATTTGCCTGTCAAATAAAGGTAATTTATAATTGGTGTATATGGAAATGAAAAATTGAGATTTATAGACAGTTAAATTAAAATATTTGTTGGTTATTCTATTTAGAGTTAGATTGTTATGTAAATTAAAGTATGTACATCAGAAATTATTAAATAGGAAATAACTAAAGCAAGGATCCATAATAAGTAAAATAAACATTAAATAATTGGAATAACCAACAAGAATATTAGATAAAATTCGTTAGGCTTTCACGGCCATCGTCTAACTTGTTAAACTATTTGTTCGGGCTGTTAGGCCGTTGTATTTTGAGAATAGTTCTCAATGTTTCGTCAACAATAAGGGTTGGCATCTTCTGGGGATGTTACTGCTTCGCTTGTAAGCTGAAACTGACGCCGCATTGTATATACCTAATTCATTGTCAGTTTGAACTCTCCTTGGGTGTTTTCTTAGATCTGGAGTTTTGTTGTCCTGCTTTAGGTTTTCCACCCCTTCAGGACGTGGTTTGTTTTTTTGTGTGGCTGGTGCTTTTCTTGGTTCGTGGATCTACTGGTGTTTTGGTGACTGGTCGTCGGTGGAGCCCCTGGACAATCAGTCCAGAGATCAGACGATCGCGTGAGGGCAGCTGTGGCTGAATCCTTTGCAATAGACAGGTATCCTATCTTTTCGATTTACTAATACATCTAGGAACGCTAGTTGTTGATCTTGCTCTGTTTTCACCGTAAATTGAATATTTGGATGTAGTGTCTTTATATAAGACAGAAAATCATTCAAGTTTTTCTACTCCGTGATCCCAAATCACAAAAGTGTCATCGACTTATCTAAATCAATCCCTTGGCTTGTATGCTGGCTCCATTACCCTCTGCTCTAGATGCTCCATGAAAAGGTTGGCTACGACCTGACTTAGTATTCCCATTGCTACTGCATCTACCTGTTCATAAATCTGATCTTCCAATGAAAAGTAGGTGGTAGTGAGGAAAATATGGTATAATTTCACCATATCCTTTACAACATCAAAGCTAACAAGAATGTCAGGTTCCTGTAAAGTTATTCCATTGATCTTGTCGATAAAATAGGTGTAGTCTTTTACAAAGGCATCGTTTTTTCCTATATGTGGTTGTAAAATATTGGCTAGATATTTGGGAAGGCTGTAAGATCTACAATTTTACTTATTACAATTTCTTATGAAAGCAATGTAGTAAACAAATAAAGGGAAAAACATTTGGGACAAGCAGCAAAAAACTGGATCTTGCAATTTTATAACACGTGCTGCAAAACGTGCAAAATTCCAAAATCATGGAGGAAATCTAAAGTAATAGCCTTGTTAAAACCAGGAAAGGATCCAGAAAACCCCAGTAGTCTACAGACCTATTTCGATATTGTGTCACTTTTTTAAACTATACGAGAGACTGATACTCGCCAGAATAGAAAAAAATGTCGACAAGCACCTCATCCCACAACAAGGAGGATTCAGACCTGGCAAATCTTGCACTGGTCAAGTCCTCGCATTAACAGAACACATTGAAGAGGGCTTTGAAGAAAAACTTATAACAAGGGCTGCTTTTGTAGATCTGACAGCAGCCTATGACACAGTAAGGCACAAAACATTACTCCGCAAATTATACGACACTCTCAATGACCACCATCTGGGAAAGGTCGTATATTCCTTACTGCAAAATAGACGTTTTTTCGTTATGCTGGAGGGTAAAGTAAGTAGGTGGAGAGTTCAAAAGAACGGCCTCCCACAGGGAAGTGTTTTAGCACCAATGCTCTTCAATATATACACAAACGACCAACCTACTCCGACCGAAACCAAGCACTTCCTCTATGCTGACGATGTTGCAATATGTGCTCAAGGAAATAGTTTTGAAGAAGTGGAGGAGAAACTCGAAACTGCCTTAAAAACAATGACAGCGTACTACCTGCAGAATTCTCTGAGACCCAATCCCTCTAAAACCCAAGTCTGCGCTTTCCACCTTCGCACAAAGGAAGCCAGGCGAAAACTCCGGATTGTGTGGAATGGTAATACATTAGAACACACAAACCAACCTATATATCTTGGAGTAACTCTGGACCGGTCCCTCACCTACAGACAACATTGCATAAAAACGAAGAGGGAAAGTAACAACTAGGAACGCATACTCAGAAAGCTAACGGGAAGTAAATGGGGCGCACGTCCTGGCGTTTTAAGAACAACGGCACAGGCACTGTGTTTTTCAACTGCTGAATATGCGTGCACCGTTTGGAGCAGATCTGCTCACACCAAACATGTTGATACTGCGCTAAATGAGACATGCAGGATAGTAACGGGTGCATGAAACCAACGCCAGTTTTAAATCTATATAGAGCAGCGGGTTTTGCAGAACCCTCAACACGCAGAGGCGTTGCAGAACACATAGAGAAAATTAAATAGATCGCGGACTAGCGGTATGCTCTATACAAAGCTCGAACACCACGAAAGCGACTAAGATCTAGCAAAAGCTTCCTTGGAGCAGTGTAGGATGAACCGCCTGAGTATTTTCCACTTCCCCAGGTTCAATGGACCGTCCAGACCCTAGACTTTAAAACGTGGAAAACTGAGTAGCATTAAAACGGGGGTCGCTACAGTAAAATCAAACATGGCAAAATGGGGAAAAATAGACCAAGATGATGTGAACTGTGACTGTGGAGAAACACAAAATATGAAACATCTTCTTACATGCAGAAACTGTTCTCATCGATGTACCCTTGAAGATTTATGGCTCGCCAACAAAGATGGAACCGACGTAGCCCGATACTGGGCCGAAATTTTATGAATGACATGTCCGGACACGATAAAGTAAAGTAAAGTCTTATGAAAGCAATTATTATTAGAAAATGTTTATTTTTCATTTAAAAATCAAACACAAAAGTTTTTTGGATTTCACTAAAATTTCTTTACTTTAAATTTCTGAGGTTGTAACTGCACTTCACTGGACTTTAGAATTTCTGGGGTTGAGAACTGGACTTAGACCCTTTGCCACACTAACAAATTCATCTTAAAACTGCGAAAAGTATTCTGAAACGGCTTCCTAATACAAAACAAATTGAGGTTGAAGGTTGTACTGGACACAAACTTCGAAAATCTAATTCTTTAAAAAATTGGAACCATGTGGGCTTTTTCAAATTTGGGAGAGTGGGAGAAACGACATAAAAAAACAGTGATTACTTGTTCAAAATTGGCACATTACATTGAGTATAATTCAATTTTTTTAACAAATTTGTCGGTTTTTTCCGACTAAACACACCGACATCTGTTCTCAATGACCAATTATTCAAATCTTATTAACTGCACGTAAAACTTTACACTGTTACACATTTTCCCATAAAAAAAAGGCCAAAAACGAAAATCCAATACGAATTTGACGAAAATTCGAACTACAACGAAACCAACAGCAATTGAAAGCGGCTTTACGGAGAGTGATGTAATTCTCTTCCCGCAAAAACTTTTTCAGCGATCTAAGTGGATGTTTTTTTGAAACGCAATATTAAGCGGACAACGATCAAAGAAAACACCAAAGAATATGCGTCTGTGATATATAAGCATAACTCTAAAAATCTGTTTATATTAACTCAGCGACGCAAAAAGGATTGAAGTAATATTTCGGTGTTTTAACACATACTAGGGGATTTCAATATATACCAAAGAATTTACACATGCGACAAATCTGCTTAGAATAAACATATGATGACTAGATACGAATTGATCTAGAGTAGTAAATCGACATGAAGAACCACTTTTTCGTGACGCTACCTGTAATGCCTTCTCGTGGCACTAGTTCCGTGACGCTCACTTCAGCATTTTACTATAGAGAAAAAGCAATACAACGCCAGTATAGAAGCTTTCCTTAAAAAAATTGATTAAGGTGATACACCTTTTGTAAGACTTAAATTTAAAGATATATACTTTTAAAATGTTTTTAACCGTGTACAACCTCTATACTTAACGATTATCTCTTGTAGTCTAAAATTTATCTACGCTACTTTGTTTTGGGGATGACGTATGTCTGCGTCGGGAAGTGATTGATGAGGACCGGAGTTAAGAGTTGGAGAAATTGGGTCGCCATTTATATTGTATGTAGTAATTTGGTTCTTTATGCACAAAAACCTCTCTGTTTGGCCTTAATTTGTATATAATCCGCGATTTGCGGGCCCCAAATTGCAGTAAATTATTGAAACGGATGGCGTGTGTATTTCTACCGTTGTCGAAGCTTTAATTCGTTTGATATATTAGTCAGGTTGGCTACATATATAATGTGAAGGTAGGTATTTCCATGTGGAATTTTCGACCCAATGAGCTGTTCTATATCATTTCCAGCACTTTCATAACTACATAAATTATACTACAACAATTTGGAGTGAAATTTAACGCCAGTTAAATGTTTTTGCCGATAAATGCTTTATTTTAAACGATCTGATCAAATATTTGGCTATATTGAATACATCTGTGATAAATAGTTTTTAACATACTATTAACTATCTCACTTATAATGACAATATTTAAATGTAGGTTAAATTTCCTCTGAAAACAACGATTCCTCTGAGACGTTATTCTCAGACGTAAATACAGATCCTAAATATATAAAGTTTTTTACCCTAGCTTAATGTTGTATCCTCCTACTTTTTGATTTTGTAGCTGCCTTATTTCTGCCTTTTTACTAGCCTTGAAAAATTGAAAAAGACTGTAAGACTTGTACACACTTCTAAATAGGTCTAACTGGTAAGCTGGTTTTGTATGTTTTCAATAAAATTGATAGTGTGTAAAATAGTTTAATAATTAAGCTAAGTATACTTTCGACATAATAAATGTCATCATCAGAGCTATCGTCAATTAGGTAATAAATACTTCATAGAAGGACAATTGTGCACAAACGACATATTAAAATTCAAAGATCGGGCTCTGTAGGCCACAGATCTTGGGTCTAACCCTTATACATATGTATAATTCACATTTAAAAAGTTTTTATAAAAACATGGTTACCACATACAGTAACGACAACAGCTGTCTTTGACTTACATTTTTGAAGTAATAAATGAAAATTTTTCATTTCATTTACTTCAAAAATGTAAGTCAAAGACAGCTGTTGTCGTTACTGTATGTGGTAACCATGTTTTTATAAAAACTTTTTAAATGTGAATTATACATATGTATAAGGGTTAGACCCAAGATCTGTGGCCTACAGAGCCCGATCTTTGAATTTTAATATGTCGTTTGTGCACAATTGTCCTTCTATGAAGTATTTATTACCTAATTGACGATAGCTCTGATGATGACATTTATTATGTCGAAAGTATACTTAGCTTAATTATTAAACTATTTTACACACTATCAATTTTATTGAAAACATACAAAACCAGCTTACCAGTTAGACCTTTTTACTAGCCTACCTATATTTTGTTTTGGCTTGGTTGACTTTTAACAGCTAGAACTAAAAGACAAGATAGCAATAATACAAATATACGGACCAACAGAAGGAAATGAAGAAGAGATAATGATAGAATTCTACAACGAACTCCAAAACGCATTTGACAAATTAAGAGAGACAAGAGAAAAAATAATAATCTTAGGCGATTGGAATTCAAGAGTAGGTAAAGACATTAACAGGGGATTAGGATGCATTGGACAATATGGAGAAGACACATTAAACAGAAATGGAATTAAAATGCTGGAATTCTGCCAAACCAATGACCTGATAATAGGAAACACATTCAGTGAACAAACCATTAACGACAAATATACATTTGTGGCTGAAGAGAGAAATGCGAAAAGCTTAATAGACTATATAGTCTATACGAGAAACCTAGAACAAAATATAAAAAACATCTTAACGGAAAAGGAACCGGAACTGTCTACACAACATAGAATGGTCACTGCAAAACTGGAGGATGAAAAAATAGAGGAAGTGGAAAGAAAAGAGTATAAGAAAGTAAATGTAAACAAACTAAAGATAGAAAGTGTGCGAGAATTGTACACGGAGGAAACTAACAAAAGACTGAGACAAGTAGAGGGCCAAAAAGAAACATGGACAATGGAAGAAAGATGGAATACTTACAGTGAAGTATTAAAGACAACAGCAACTGAAGTGTGTGGAATAAAAAAATATAATAAACAATTGAAAAGGACAAGATGGTGGAATAAAGAAGTGAAGACAGAAATAAAAAAGAAGAAAATAGCATGGAAAAAATACATTGAAACGGGATTAGAAGAAGATAAAGAAAAATACTATAGGCAGAGACGATTGGTAAAAAAGACAGTCACACAAGCAAAAGCAAAAACATGGAAAGAATTTGGAGAAGAACTTCAGGAAGAATATATAACAAATAATAGAAACTTTTGGACAACAATACGACACATAAGGCAAGGAGGACGAAAGGAAATAAACGCAGTAAGAGATACTTCAAACCAAATACAAATAAGCCCAGAACAAGTAGCTAGGGTATGGAAAGAATATTATGAGAAAAAATTTGATACCGAAGTAATAAATGAAGACAATATAAACAATGAAGGCGAAGAAAACACAGAGCTAGAGCAAATAAGTAGAGAAGAAGTAATAGAAGGATTATCAAATATAAAAATAGGCAAGGCAGGTGGAGACGATGAAATTGAACCGGAAATGGTAAAATACATGGGAGAAGAAGGAATAAACTGGCTATGGAAAATATATAAAGAGGCGTGGGAAAAACAAACAATACCTAAAGACTGGCAGAAGAATATCATCGTGCCAATATACAAAAAAGGAGAACATGTAAACTGCGACAACTATAGAGCAATATGTCTGTCATCGGTATGTTTTAAAATATATACGAAAATAATAGAGAAGAGACTGAGACAAGAAGTAGAAATGGTATTGGGAGAAGAACAAACGGCATTTAGACCGGGAAGACAGACAAATGACAACATATATATCATTAGAAACCTAATAGAAAGAAGCATAGATACGGGCGAAAAACTAGTATTAGCATTCATAGACCTAAGAGCAGCATTTGACACGATAGAAAGACATATTATAGGGAAATGCTTGAGAAAAATAAATGTACCTAATGCATTGATAAAAATTATAGAAAGTACTTACAAAGAGGTAAAAGGAAGGGTACAAATAACAGGGGAAAGATCGGAAGCATTTAATTGGAAGAGAGGTATTAAACAAGGAGATAGTCTCAGCCCTTTGCTATTCATAATAGTAATGAACGAATTGTTAAGAAACACTAGAATCAGAACCAATCAACTACAGACAATAATAGGTTACCACAGATTACAACCGGTAACAATAGAGTCCTTAATGTATGCAGACGACATAGTACTAATAGCAGATTCCGAGAATAAAATGCAGAAACTAATGGATATATGGGTAGAACAAATAGAAGAACTAAAAATGGAGATAAACGAGAAAAAAAGTAAGATAATGATAATCAGCGGCAATGGAGATCAGGAAGATAATCAAATAAAGATAAAATGTAAAAACTCAGAATTGGAAATAGTATCAACTTACGAATACCTGGGAAGTATAATAACTAATGATGGAAAAATAGACTGGGAAATAACAAATAGAGCAAAGAAATCAAACAAGTTATACTATGCGTTAGCCCCAATAATGGGAAAAAGAGAACTTACACGAGAAACAAGAATAAAAATATATAACACAATAGTGATACCGACTGTGCTCTATGCAAGTGAAAACTGGACAATTCTGGAAAAACATAAGAGCAGGATAAACGCAATGGAGATGAGACATCTAAGAAGGATAGTTGGAAAGACAAAATGGGATAGATTAAGCAACGAGACTATTAGGAGAATGGCCAACCAGGAACCGATAATGAACAAAATAGCAAAGAGACAAATGAACTGGTATGGGCATCTGACGAGGATGCAATCCAATAGAATAACAAAAAAAGTTTATGAAGCAAAAAATATCGGAAAAAGAAAAAGAGGCAGACCAAGAAAAAAATGGATACAGCAAGTAGTAGAGGCGGGAAAATTTAAACAAAAATCACTCGAGGAATTGAAAATAATGGCAGGAAACAGAAAAGAATGGAAGAGGTGGGTAAATGGAAATTAAAATAGCTAGCCCAAATCCGACACCCTGATAGGGTAAAAGGAAGGGGAGAAAGAAAGAAAGAAAGACTTTTAACAGCTCGTTTTTTTTTATTGAATATGTCTCTCATTTCTCTGCTTGACCTTGTGGCGATTATGTCAACATCATCTATTCTGTAAACACTTTTATTAATTATTGTTGTTTTTCGAGTATTGACCGGTGCGTTTCTTATTATTATTTTGAGTATGATATTGAACAATATGCATAATAGGGCGTCTTCCTGGCGTAGTCCCTTTTTCACATCTATTGTCTCCGTTAATTGGATTTTTATCCGGATTTCATTTTCTGCTTTTATCAATACTAATATTTGTGTTCTTCTTTTTCGTTTTATGTACAAATGACTGTTTTTCAATGTGCCTTCAGTAACTTGTCTTTCCATCGTTTTCGTGGTCTTCCTACTGATCGTCTATCGCCATGCTCTATTTGTTATTATTCGCTGATATAATCGTTCCATTCTACTTTAATATTTCTTATATGGTCCTTGATGTTCTCTACTTTGCATCTAGTTAGTATAAATATACTTCTAGCTCTGTCCCAAAAGAATGTCTCTAAGTGTGCATTCATAACAAGGCGCTGACCCTCGATCGGATCATAGGTTCATACAGGATCATACAGTAAAAATCATAGAAAATGTAAGTACATAATGCAAAAAATACAAACATAATATTATAAAAACAAACATAGACAAAATACAGATAAATATAAGATAATACAAACAGATAAGGTTATATCTTTAAGTCAAGTTGAGGTATCCCTTCAAGGCTTGCAGGCGTAGTTTTGAAAAAGTCTTTTGTGTCCCCTCGATATGCCCTTAATTCACATGTCTCCACTATGTGTTGAATGGTTTGATCTGGAGCTTTCTTAATTTAAGATTAAGATCTATTAATTTGATTGTTCTTTATTATGGCTATGCTAATTCAAGCTTAAAATGTACTGGCTCTGTTACGTTGTTCTAAGATTTAAAGTAACGTTTAATAAATAGCAATAGGCTAATGGGTAACTGCAAGACTTGCAAGACTCTCGCTGCAAGACCAAGACCTGGTGTATTGGTGCAAGACCAAGACCAAGACTGTCCAATTCTCGTCTTGTTCTTGCATTTGGACAACACTACTTCTCTCGATGGTATTCTACCAAAGATATTGGATCAAATAAATAATAAAAAATCAATTCCAATTGATAGTTCAAAATATAAGCACCTAATGGAATTGCTAAAATGGATACCTTCTACTTACCATTGGTTCTATAATCTTTAAAAACAACAACAAATAAAGTTGTCTTTAACGAAGACAATTCTTTATGTTCCGAAGATGATTAACTACTTTTTAATTTAAGTTTTATATTATTTTTATAATGTTGTTATGATTATAAGAGTCTTTTACTAATAAAATCATACCAAAAGAGTGGTTGTCCTGTTTTTTATTAATATAGTACCACAGAACAAAAAAGGTTGTAGTCCTAAATTATTTATTATTGCAATATAAAAAAACTTAACGCCGATTATGTTACTGTAAAATAAAATACAAAGCATCCTTTGTCACTTTTTTTTAAACATAAAGCTGCAACATCATTTGATGATTTTAAAAGCATTTTAAATTATGGTGTACAAATTAAGAGCACTAATTTTGATCTACTACAAAACAAAGTGAAAGTGACTTCAGCCCTTTAAATTCTAACGAACAGATATACTATATAAATTCAGTTTTGTCACACGCCTTTAATTTTTAACAATGTACCGTAATAATCTCGAAATATCGGAGATATATCTCGGCAAGTTGCAATCTTTCCTTTGGGAAAAAGAGCAAAGGGCTAAAAGAGCTTGATGGGCGTCTGAGGGATCGGGGGACGGCGGCCCGTTTCTGTGTGTAATTAACAAATGGATTATGTAGCAAATGGGGCGTAGGAGAGGATGCGGTTAGACTTCTAAGGATCTCTCTGAGGAACTTGAGGCGGCGCGCCCTTCGGCTGTGTTCCACTACAAAGGGTTTGTGGTGGCGGATCGACTAGAAGCATATTTTCATTAATAAGTCGTGATTTCACTAAGGAGTTATAGTTAGAAGGGGAAATACGTCCGCTAAACACACCTTTCGTATGAGTAGAGCGGTTTAGTTTGGTGGTAAATTTGATTTTGGAACAAACATTGCATTCAATGAACAGCAAAAAACCTACTTGATCATCGATTCCAATAATTTTTAAAGCGGTTCAAATTCAAAAGTATTTTTTAATTGTTCAAAACTATACCTAACTTAAAGAGGTTTAAATCTTTGTAAGTAGGTATATTTAAAAAACCCTTAGAAGGGCTACATTCAAAATAACAAACGTTTTCGGAATAATAATTCCATCATCAGGTTAAAACCCTAAAATAAGTATGAACCATTTAATTAAAGCATACGTAATTAAAATGTTGACTAAAGTTAGAAAAGCAAAATGGTTATACTTCAGGTTAACATGCCTAAGCCACCAAAATATTAGGGTAAAACCCTTTACAGTAATTAAAGTGACCAAAAGATGTGTATATTGTTGTTAAAAATAAATGATGTTTAATATTTTATTAGATTTAACTTTAGGCAACATATAACCATGCCTCACGTGAGTACCAGCGTCCGGAGGGTAGACCTCTTCAAACGGACTTCAGCTGGTAACTGATTGAGAAGATACCTATGAACGGTGTCGAAAACAAAATGTCAATGCACCATGGAACAGTGTTAGTTATACATAATATTACTGCAGCTAACCGATTCAAAAGATTTAGTGATGTTAAAAATTATAACAGCAATCCAAGTGTTGGGATTTAATTTTTAAACTCTTTTAGTGCATGGATCAGAAATTCTCGATGAATGCTATCAAAGGCTCTCTCAAAATCAATGAAAAGATGATGTGTGTCTATCTAAAATTCACTAGTCTTTTCCAAGATTTGCCTCAAGACGAAAATCTGATCTATTGTGGACTTCTGCCTGCAGAAACCACATTGATATCCCCAACTATTTGTTCCGCATATGGTCTCAATCGGCCATAACCAATATTTGACAGTATTTTATATGCCACAGTTAGTAGCCCGGTAGTTTTTACATTGTAGCTGATCTCCCTTTTTATGTAGTGGGATAATTACTCCAGTATTCCAGTCTTGTGGCAGTTGTTTATTATTCCATATGTTCACTATTAGTTCATGTATCGCATTCAATAGGGAGTCTCCGCCTTCCTTTATTAATTCTGCGCTAATGTTGTCTAATCCAGGTGACTTGTTGTTTTTTAGTCTGGTAACTGCTTCTTGCATTTCAGCTGCTAAAGGAGGATTGTTTCTCTGGTATCCATTTGATCCAGTATAATTCCATCATATAGTAGATCTTCGTTTTTTTCAAACTTTTCTTTGTAGAATTTTGTCCATCTTTGTAGTATTTCACTCTGTTGAGTTACTATATATCCTTCTTTGTCTCTGCACATTATTGTTCTTTTTTAAATTTTTTTCTGCTTTTGTTTAGTTTTTGGTAGAATTTTCTGGTTTCTGATAGTTTATTTAGTTCTTCCATTTCTTGGAGTTGTTTTTCTATGTGTTCTCTTTTCTTTCTGCGATGTATTTTTTTCTTTTCCCTCCTTAGCATTCTATATTCCTGCTCTGCTTTTCGTGTTCTATGTCGTTGTTGTAGTCGTTGATATGCATTATTTTTTCTCTCTGTTATGTTATCACACTCTTTATCGAACCACTGTCCTTCAGTTGATTTGAGCTTTTTTTGTAGACCCAGGGTCTCTTTGGCCCCGTCTTGTATGATGTTTTTACACGTTTCCCATTCTCTGTTTATATCCTTGTGCTTTTGTCTGTTTTCTAGCCTTTCGTTTATATTTCTTTGTATTTTGCCTTTTTGATGTTGTCTGCTATGTTTTTTATTTCATATTTTTCAATTTTGAATACCTTTTCTTTTTTAATTTTTTAGATTCTGTAACCCCATCTGGAGATCTATACGTTCCATTATGAATATTTTTTCGCTGGAAGCATGTGCTGGCAATGACCATGTTAAGGGAAGTTGCTAGATTTATTAGTCTGATGCCATTGTCATTGGATACCTCATGAAGGCTGTACTTATCTATAGTTGGAAGGTATTGTTGCTATTTTCCTATTTTTGCCTTGAGATCACCATAAATAATTTTGATTTCATTTGAAATGTCTCTTACGAGGGGTTTGACCTTTTTATTTACAATGAAGCCAGTGCCTAGTGCGTGGTCTTTAGCGTCTAACTAAACTATAGAATATAATGTGGTGTCTTTTGTCAATGGTGCCAATCCCGGTCCATCTCATTTCCTGCAGAGCTGTTATATCTATGTCATATCTATTCAGTTCACCGAGTAGATTTTGGAAGGCTCCTGATCTGTATAGAGATCGGATGTTCCATGTCGTAATTCTTAAATCATGTACCTTTTTCTCGCGCAGTTTTCGTCGTTTGCTCAGTGTAACATGTAACAACTGTCTCCAGTATTGAGCAGCCAGGTTCAATATTTTTGACTCATTTTTCTTTTTCTTTTTGTAGCTTTATGTAAATAATAAATCTTTAACTTTAAATCTTTATTAACTGTACTTTATAAACAAACGTTAAACATGTGAATAAATAAAATAAATATTAAGGTACATTTGGGTCCCCCTTGGTAGTTAATGTCAGTTTTTAACCTCGAGTTTATAAAGGTTAAACGCATTTATTATTCATAATAATTACTCTGTTTTACATAAAAATAGATCGTAATAGTTTATCTCTGTTAACTATCTAACTAGCTCTTATCTTTCGTTAACTTTAATAAACTCTGAAGTAACTAGTAGCATAATCTCAAACGCATATATTATAAGTAAACGAGGTCAGACGCCAAAGCTTAAATATTCTATTTCTAAGCGGCGAGAGAAGAAGCTTGTGAAAGAAAGCACTGATAGGAAGTTTAAAAATTGACAGTGTTGCCATTTTTGAATGAACACACATACCTAGTAAGCGTTTATAACAAGTAAAGCTTAAATATTATATTTTTAGGCGGTTAGGTAAAAAGCTTCTGAAAGATAGTACTTATAAGAAGGTGAAATCGACAGTGCTGCCATTTAAGGATGATTACATTATCCAATAACTGTTCACACCACACACACACCACACACACACACACACACTCACACTCCACCAACCCCTAGTGACATGTGTATACCACTGTTAATCAGTGTGATCCACATGTCCGAAGATCAAACCGGTCTCGCCCCAGAAGAGCTAATCATTCTGGATCGTTACCTATTTGACCCCTAGGTTTTTCCTCCACCCCTTCACTACGTCTGACATACGTAGTGTAGGCTTATGAACCTTACGTCGGACGATTTAGGTAATGAACAACACCCTCCGTATCTACATGGTTGTGGTTAAGCCACCTGAAATTAAGGGGTAGCTAAAAGCTTTTCTACCTAGTTGCTTTACTGAATTAATTTGCATGCGCATTACTTTGGACCTGATGTCCCTAAAGTGTGTGTGCCCTGAACGGAGAGGCACCAACCTAAGTTGGTGCCCCTCCGCAGAGGGAAAGTGTGTGTTCGGTCACTCATCTCCCGATTTGGCAAAAATTAATTTGTTCTCCTCGCCAGCTGAGCATCCGACTGGTCTGGCCACCGAGCCCATGCTTGCCGCACATGGCCTCGATGCTCAGAAGGTCGCGTGCTGGTCTCCCAAATAGACCTGCCTTAAGGGCCTAAGCCAAAAAAGTTGGCTGTACGAAGAGAGCATAAGGCTCTCTTTATACTATTTTCACGTGTTTGTATATGTGTGATAGGAGTCAGTATCACGTAACTATCATGTCCGGATTATGAATATACTATTCATTGTCACTTTAATTCACTCGCGAAGTTAGAAGGTATTTTCTCGGTTTTTTTTTCTAATGCTAAGACTTAAAACTAAATATTTTTTTTTGTTGAGCAATTCCTGGTGTCTGGAGCTCTAAAATGCCAGACCCCAGTTCTTACCCTTTTTTTTCTACTTCTAACCCGCGTTGCCTTTGACTAGTCTGTGCCTATCTCAGTCTTTACGTTTATGTTTTATGCTACTGGGACATATCCAGCTATTTGTTGTTTAGGTCGTCTATGTGTCGTCCTAATGTTCCTAATGTCTATGTGTCGTCCAATAACTGTTTATAGTAAAAAAAGCTTGTAATATAATGGTTCTAAGTATCGGGACAAAAACCTTGTAAAAGAAATCCTACTACTACTGGTCGGTTTATAACGTTCTCCGCCGGTTTCCGACTTCTAATCTCCACTTAGTCCGGTTGTTCCATAGGTCTTCTTCTATGGCCCTCTCTCACAGTTCTTTATTTATTGCTTGCTCCACTTTTTCTAGTCTACCTCGTTTCTTTCTTCTGTTGCCATTTTAATATTTCTTTTGGTATTCGTTGTTCATCCATTCTTTATATGTGTATGAACCAGATAAGTTGTTTTGTCCAGATAAGGTCATTTGTGATTGTTCGTTTGATTCCCATTATTTCTCTAATGCATTCGTTGGTAATCCTTTCTCTTCTAGATCTTCATGCGACTCTTCCCCAAATATCCATTTCCGTCGCTTTCAGCGTTGCCAGTGTTCTTTCTTTCAGTGGCCTTACCTCACAGCTCTTTTTATTTTCTTTGCTGATGGATTGGTCCCATAAAATGCTGTTTAACATTGTGATGGCTTTTCTTCCTGACGTATTTCTCTTTCTTATGGCTTTGTCTAATGTTTCATTTTTGAATAGTAATACCCAGATATTTGTAGCCACAGCAGTGCTTTATCGTGGTGTTACCGTCTAATATGAGATCTTTTTGTTCTACTCCAACGCACAGGTATTTGGTGTTCTTTTTATTTACTTCTAGACCCCATATATTATACTCTTCAATTAATTTTGTCTCTGTTGTCTGTTGTCTTCGGATTGGGAAGTGTATTTTTGAACGTAATAAATAGTGATTGCTATCGCATGTTGCGCTTCTCTGAACTCTTACATCTTGTACTCTCAGTCGGGTTTTTTGTTTTGTTACAATATAATCGATTATTGATTTTTTGTTTTATGTTTCCTGAATCCATGTATAGCTGTGTATCAGTTTATGTGGAAAGTATCCATTTAAGATTCTGCGTTGATTCTGGTTGCATAAATCTATGAATCCGCATCTTTTCTTCCTACTCTACTGTTAATATCCCCATTAATATTATTTCCCGCGATTGACTTATTTTCTATATTTCTTTCTAAGACACATATTTACTTTAATTAATCTTTCACTTATAGCTTCCCAGGTCGTTATGAACTTCTTAGTATTCTGTGAATCACAGGAAACTCCTGGAATTTGCGGAGGTCGGGGATTGATTTATTTTCCCTGGTAGGACTGTTCAAAGGAGTTCCTTCCCGCTACCCCTGGTATTCAGCATGCGATATCGAAATAAAACGACTTTGTCAAAAAGACAAGAACTTTAATCAAATATAAGGGAAATATAAGAATAAAACAAAACTGGAATTGGAACTAGAGAAACCTTTGAAAGCCAAAGAATTTTGGCTCGAGAATTTATGTACATAAATAGAAGACTAGAAAAAAAAACACAACAGTTTCAACCTCCTTAAGATAATAATTTTGAAATGATTTGTTGCTGGCTTATGACAAAACATGTGCTGTCAGGTTCATCTTACCGTATGATGAGTGACACCGTGGTTAATTGAGGCGGTCGACGTGAGAAGGGCACATATGCTTATGTGCCCTTTTTACGCAAAATGGCTATTTCTACAGGTGTTTTGTATAGGAGGGCTATTTATTGCTTCTCATTTGTTTCGATCACTTGTAATGTGTCATCTAATATTAATATATTATAGTGAGGTTAAAGTATCGGTGTTGTTATTCTGATAAGTTTTATTCTATTATATTATTACATCGAGTTTTATTCTGATAAGAACTATGATACGTAATGAAGAATATAGTGATTACGAAGATATTCAAGAAGTTAATAGTTCTGATGGGAAGAGGAAAAGGAAAGTGATCCATAAACAGAAAAATGAGAACCAGGAAACCAATAAATTAAGGCGTGTTCAAGATGAGGAATACGTATCTGTGTCAGGAAAGAAGATTAGTTCCAAGTCAATCAATTTACTAACTGCTACCAGAACAAATGCCACGAAAACCTGCCCCTTGATTTTCAAGTAAAGCTTTTTGATTGCTTTTACAACTGCCAGAACAAAAGTCTTCCAGATAGCCAGTTGTCTAGCTGTATGGTCCTGGCTAAAGATCCCAAAAGTAAAAGGAAATCTCTTAACCCAAAAAAACCAAGAGATCACACCTGGGCCTATCGTATGTCTGTAAGAGGAAACACTGTTTTAGTGTGTCGCAAGTTTAATTTGGACTTATTTCAAATTTTAATTAAACGCAAACGGATTATTAAAAAAAATCTTGTTGGGAGATTCATTTGAAGAAAAAAGAGGAAAACATTTGAATAGACCCAGACACATTTCAGATGACGTTGTTTTGTTAATGAGGGATCACTTGGCTAGTATACCCCATGATGAAAGTCATTACTGTAGAAACAAGAGTAATTGGCAATATTTTGAAAACAATTTGTTAAATATAAAATCATTGGATGTGTTGTTCCAGGCCTTTTTCAAATAAAGAAAAAGGGAAACTCTCATGATGTTTTATGAAACATTATCAGTACTTTAAAACTAAGTTTTCCTATTCTGTTCGCAAACTTAAAACAGATGTATATGATTATTGCCAATAATGTAAGATCAAACTAAATATCAATGATAAAGACCCATGTGTGTCTTTTTTTGAAATCCACAAAAGGAAAGCAAATAAAAGAAAAGAACTGCGTGATATGTATATTGCTAAATTCAAAGAAGAAAATCCCTCGCATCTGGTTTTGGAGTTCGACTAATACCAAAGTTTTGGAGTTTCCTAATACCAAAGCTAAATTTCAATACCCAATTTTACAAAAGAGTGTTTTGGTTGTATTGTTTTAACATTCATGTTTTTAACGACTACTCTAGTTATTGCTATACATTTACCGAGTGTAATGGAAAGAAGAATCCTAATTCTGTGGTTCTTTTTTATTTGATTGTATTAAAATACAGATAAGTAAATTTTCTACCAATAAAATTATTGTGTTGTTACCTGATGCCGCAGGAGGACAAAACAGAAATTTAACTGTTACAAGATTTTCATCGTGGTTTGCAAGAGTATTCTAAATAACGGCCATACAACTGTTTCCGGTTAGAGGCCACAGCTTTTTTCAATGTGACAGAAATTTTGGTTTGATCAACAAGACTATTAACAAAGCTGAAGTAATAGGAAGTCCTTAGCCATACCTTACTGCTATGGTAACATGCAGGAAAAATCCTGCGCCAATTGAAGTAAAAATGAACAGTATTGGGACCCTTTCATTAAACCTTTTTTCTTGCCTAAAACTGTGTCCAGAAACAATTTTTTTTTCAAAATTATGAAGTACGTTATTATAAAATATGATCGTAGTGGTGGCATTTCATGTTCCCGAAGTTATACAGAAAACTTTGAACTGTACAGATTTTGAAAAAAAAAAGAACTACAACAGTTTCACACTGTCAATAGAACTAAATGTCCAGACCAGAGGTGAACCGAAGAAAGTTGAAGATGTTACAAGCCTTTTCAGATTCCTAAATGAAGAAGATGTTATCTTTATTAAATATGAAATGTTGAATGGATAATTTAATAATGCATTAAAAATGTAATATGTAATGTATTAAAAAAAATAAATAATTCTATAATACTTCTTGTTCTTCACATGCAAATTAATTTCAATCAAAAATCCCTGTTCTATCTAAAAAAGTCACATAACACATTTTGTTTTCCTTATTTTTAAACATAAGCTTTATTTTTATCGATATCATACCGAGAAAATGGCTTTGTAGATAAATAGTTTTAATGCGTAGTAAGGATTCTCATGAATCCCATGACCGTAATTCTGGACGACAAATTAATAACGGATAATATAAAAGTTAAACGAGGAGTCCGACAAGGCGATATAATTTCACCTAAACTGTTTACCTTGACCCTCGAAGACATAATAAAATCAACAGATTGGGAAAACAGAGGAATATGTATTAACGGAAAATACCTAAATCACCTTAGATATGCGGATGATATACTCCTAATCTCCTCGGAACGACAAGAACTGGAATTAATGCTGAATGAACTTCATGAAAAATCACTGCAAAAAGGCATAAAAATTAACTTCAACAAAACAAAAGTAATGACAAACACGGAAGACCAAGAGGCAATAAAAATAAAAACAGAAAAAATAGAACAGGTAAATGAGTATATCTATCTAGGACAAGCAATCAGAGCCAACAGAGAAAATCAAACAGCCCAAATATCGAGACGAGTAAGAATGGGATGGGCAGCGTTCGGCAAACTTTCTTACGTTCTAAAAAATCAAACACTCCCTCTATACTTACGAAGCAAGGTATATAACTCCTGGACATTTACACAGGCCAATTTGGATAAGATAAGGAAGGCACAAAGAGCGATGGAGAGACAAATGTTGGGTGTATCACTTAGAGATAGAAAACGTAACCAGTGGATCAGAACCAGAACAAAGACAGTAGACGCGATAGAACAAGCAGCAAAACTGAAATGGAAATGGGCTGGACACAATGAACGTCTCCAAGACGGACGATGGAACAATGCCATCGGAAAGTGGCGTCCATACAATGCAAAGAGATCAAGAGGCAGACCACAGATGAGGTGGAAAGATGACATCAGGAAACAAGGAGGTCCCACATGGCAGAGAACAGCTCAAGATAGAGAAAGATGGAGAGAACTGGGGGAGACCTATATTCAACAATGGAAGAAGGATAGAGTATAGGTTCAAAAAAAAAGGATTCTCAATTTTTAAACAACAAATCAGTATATATAGCAACAAGTTAAAATTTCCAAGTGGCTTTTTTCAAAACCCACTTTTGTCCTATGTATATTGTGGATATAATTATAGTCAAGAATTCTTTTTTGTACTTATCCTTTTGATTGTCATATTTTGACTGCCTAGAAGGATCTGTACTATATGATAATAATGAAAATCGGTGAATATGGCGCATAAGCCGTAATTATGGCATCACCGCGCCGATAAAAGTTAACGCGCAAGGTTTTAATTTACTTTCAGGGCCTCGGAAAAGAGCAGATTACATATGAGACAGCTCATAGCCATAAACCTCGCCACTATTTCAGAGGCACGCTTTCTAATTTGCATGTGCAAATTGAGTAGTTTACACTTGAGTCTCGGGGAAAGCCAACCTCTAAAGCCGCGAAAGCATTCGAACATGATGGCCTGTCGGATAAAAGTGGTTTTTTCCCTGAGTGAATTGCGCCGTTATTTTATTAGCTGTAGCTTTATGAGTGAGCGACGAGGGTTAGCATGACTGGAGTTTGAAGCCTCCGAAATTGTCAAACGAAACAAAAAATAATTGAAAGAGAAACTTATGGAGTCCATTCCACAAAATAGATAGACAAAGGTTTCCTATCTAATTAATATATTTTTTTGTGAAATAAACGGCTTCAAAAATTACTTAAGGCTGTTTTAGCAGTTGAAGCACACTGCGGTTTGAAATGGGCGTATCACTTACTTTTCTACACTGCTTACGCCAGACCATCTTTACTCAGTGGCGCCGGCCGACGGGTAGTTTAATAACAACAAATGCATTATTCTCCATTCAAATTAGTTTTAACACGAACTGACTGACCGTACGTTCAAGAGATTTGACGTCACGAAGGCGATAACAGTGAAACTAATCGCCAATGATGAGTAACACGTTTCACTATTAGATTTTAGTATTTTTTAGCAATTTTCTTCAAAGTTGGAACACGCTTTTCTTGATTATTACTGGACACAGAAAGGTGAAAAAAAATCAACGATTACAGAAAAAAAACTCTTTCAAGTGATGGGCGTATAAAGTTTGGTTATAATAGAACGTTAAACAGTATAGTAATCCAATTTTTTAACAGAAGTTTTAAAAAAATAACAAAAGTAAAACCATCATTTTAAAGGCAACAGAATTTCGAATAACGTGTCAAATTTTGAGACACACTGTGTCGGTAATTAAGTTATTTTGTCGGTAAATAACAGAGAAAACACTGTCCCTAGGTTTTGGTGCACCGATAAAACAGCCTTAAGATACGTTTATACTAGAGATTTTATTCCTTACATTTCTCTGTGCAATAAAGTATATTAAATGTAAACTTTGGTGATAGAAGCTAGCAGAGATTTATTCAAATAGCTGAGAGAAAATGATCGAGACAAAATGTCGTAAATATAAACAACGCTAAGACAAGTCTTAACTAATTACTGATAGATCTCGCAGGAGTTGGCCGGCTGTCTACTTTTGAGCAGTCTCTCGGGATACTTTGTGCTGTTTATTTTACGTTGTGGAGTGTTTACAATAGGTAAAATGTGCGATAATAAAAAAGAATGGACACGTGCAGAAGTGACCGATTCAATTGCTTGCTATGAACAACTCCCTTGTTTGTGGAATGTACTTTCCAATGAATCTTTTTCTTCAAGTGCCCTGTCCGTTGCGAACGTTGGCTATTAACATGGCAATTTTGATCTTGTTTGCGGCGCTTCTGAATAGTTCGACCGATGTGAGCCCGAACCACTTCCGCAGATTTTGGAACCACGAGTGTCTTCTCCTGTCTGGATCTCACTTACTGTTTATTTTTCCCTGGACAATCAATTGTAGCAGACGGTACTTATCGTGTCTCAATATGTGGCCTAGATATTCAAGCTTTCTTTGTTTAATTGTATTCATGATTTCTTTCTCCTTTCTTTTGGAGTACCTCTATGTTTGTGACATGTTCGGTCCAGGATATACGAAGAATGCGTCGGTATACCCACATTTCGAATGGTTCTAGTTTTCTCGTTAGCGTCTCTGTCAGCGTCCAGGCCTCCACGCCATACAGCAAGATCGGAAAAATATAGCATTGAACTATACGTAGTTTTAGGGGAAGAGACAAATCCTTGCTTATGAGGAGCTTTTCATATTGCTAAATGCTTCTCTAGCTCGTTCTATTCTTGCCTGAATTTCTATGGTCTGTTCCCATTTTGCATTTACGTTGGTGCCAAGGTACACATAAGGTCCAATGAATATAAAAATAAAATAATTAAATCCGATGCTTTTAAAAAATTAAGTGAAAAATTTGGGACCAGTGTGGAAGAAATTACTAGAAAAATCCATAACCTCCGGAACTAATTTAATACACAATTAAAGAAAATTAATTTTAAAAAATCAGGACAAGGAAGTGATGACAATTATGAAACAAAATGGCCTTATTTCAAAAATTTATTGTTTATAAAAACTAGTTTACAGACACAACAAATAACTGGAAATATGGTAAGTACATATGTTATTTTTTGCAAATATGTAGTACTCTGGGCTACTTACAGATTTTTCTTCTTTTTACATACATTTGTAGTGCCAAGAAACTTCTCCGTCTGGTGAATTAAAATAATCTCTAAACTCATCTTGAATTTTCTTCGCAGTATTACAGAAATTATTAGATTCCTGTTAGGGAAGAGGTAGCAAATTATTATCTGGAAGTCCCTCAATTCTCCAACTCCAAAATTATGTAACGTATTTACAGCTAATATTACAGAATCCATTCTTTCGGGCTTAAGAAGGATAGGCTTTCGTAAAACACAGAAAACGCTTGATACTATGCCGAAAACATTTTCCACCATTCGGCGTGCCCTCGAAAGCCTATAATTATAAATTCTTGCGGAGCCTGGTATATTTGTTGTACTATAAGGTTTCATGATATATTCCTGAAGTGGAAAAGCGTCATCTGCGACAACTATGTAGGGTACCGCTAGTCGTCCAGGCAATAGTTTCTTTGGTAGATTTATACCACTTCGTTGGATTATACCAGGTATACGAATAAGGAGCTCGCCTTAGCGAACTTTGTTGGTTCGGAGAAAGATTTTTCTTATCGCACAAATCTTCTGAGATACTCCTTAACTTCGAAGGACCAGCTGGAGAATCCAGCACCTGAAAGGTTGTTCCCTTGACAAGGGATAGGTGTAAATATTAAATATGTAAAGCTTTAAAATATCTTTATTGTAAGAAGAAAAATAGCCTACATTACTGTAGAAAATAGCATTTAATAGTTTATGGATAAAAGTAACTGTTTAACTTGTATAACATGTAAATAAATCGTTGTTAAAATGTTAAAATTGTTGGATCACAAATCGTTTATGCACTCGCGGCACAATATGGCAACATTGCGAGCATTAGGCACAGCATTACTTGTTATACAGCTCTTGTTACCATGCACTCACTGCTAACAATACTGGTCACAAAAAACTAAATGATTGGAAAATAAGGAACTATGAATAAATGAATTTGATGGGTCGCAAGCGCTTGCTTGTCAGACCTTCTCTTAAGACGGTTGCTTGGCGACTATATGGTTTTTTAGAAACTTGTCGGTCTTGCTAGCAGTTCAGGACCGAGAATGGACTGGTTTTTGGGACTAGTCCAAGTTTAGATATAAGGGGAGTTTTGTTATGAAAATCTAAAATTTTTACAATGTACAAATTTATGGTAAATTTGTACACCAGGCATACCACTAGCGGCAAAAACGTCCCCATCGGAAATGTTGTTGGCATCTGAAATAGAGTAGCAATAAAAGACGAGACAATTCTTTTAGGGTAAATTTAATTATTATAATGCAAACTTTATTTCTAGTTTTAGGAACAACTCTGTAATCAATATCTTTGGAGAATATAAATGAAGAAAGCACGCCTGACTCCGTCAAAGAAAAAACCCAAAAAACGGTCAGCCGGTCAAAAAGAAAGCGAAGATAGACGATAAGGAGGAATTTCTTTCGAAGCACGAAGCGCACTTTCAAATGATGTGTATGATATCTTCGGTTCGTTTATTGCTCGTGAGCTTAGGATATTGCGTCACGATTTTTTGAAAGAAATTTAAAGAGAGATTCAGAAACTGGCTTTGGAAATTACAGAGGAGGATGAAGAAATGAGTTCCTTGGTACAATTTTCAAATACCCCATCGACTTCCACTACATCAACTTTTGACTACAATCCTCCATCCAGTTTAAGTCAGAGCTTTGTGTACTTTGCCAAATGAGTATACTGATCTCTAGTTTATTACATCAATAATAATTGATTCTAGTAAGCAATTAATGTAGATTCCATTTAGTGTAATAAAGGTTTCTTTAATTTAAAAGCACTTACCTTTAAATATTCTTTTAAGCCAATGGCAATGGCTTGACACACTTTATAAACTATACCTGATATTGCAGACTTTGATATGCGAATTAGATAGCTCAAACTACTGTAGCTGTCACCTAAATTTAATGTTTGTTTACCTCTGCTATCACAGAAAATATAAAACTTTCATACTTGTGGCTAAATATCTTAAGCCGCCTTTTCACGACGACAATTGGCGAGACAATTGTCAGAAGACAACTTACTGGTATGAAATTATTGTCTTCGTTTAAACACTTCAGGCCAATTGCCTTACCAACTGCCCTCACAATTCAAATTCAGTCCGAAAACTGATCGAGTGAGCCCCCCACCACTCGAAATCTCAATTGTCGCGACAATTGGCGACGTGTGAACGGTGTAGGCCAGTAGTGTTGTCTTGTTTTTTGCCAGTTCCCTTAGTACTCTGGTGTCAGTCAAAACATACACGTGGTTTGTGGTATTTTTAGCTGTTTACTGGCATGGCAATAGTTGGCCCCGTATAAACATCTTCTCGTTGAACTGGACTGGCATCCGACAATCCGCAATCACGTGATGACAATTGTCCAATGACAATTGTCTCGCCAATTGTCATCGTGAAAACGCGGCTTTAAGGTGACAAGCACGCTTTCGTTACCTGAAATTGCTTTTCTCATTTTAACGTCATTTGTTTTATCAATGGCCCCACCAAATTTATTAAAATTTGCAAAATTTTGTAATTGTATTGAATCTTCAACTTTTAGCTCATTATTTAACTGAGTGTAAGCCCCTGCATTACTTCTTCTCAATAACCAATTCTTCATCCACACTTTCTTTTTCCTGCTTTTTTTATCGTCCAATAATAAAATTATTATTGCACCATCCTGACGTTTACTACAAGCCATATTAAAATTTTAACTGAAACTAGACGGTAGACGTACAGAAAAAGTGTCGAGAGATCATAATTCTGTTATATGTCAAAACTGAACAGCAATTTATATCAGAATTTCCTCTTAACTAGAGGTATCAGGTATTTTATTGCATGACACTTAGGTAGTAATAAAAACTTGAAAAAAGAGAATTTTTTCTCGATACCTGAGATATCTATAATGATATAAAACTTATACCATATAAGAATATTGTGCACTTTAAATATCTAAAAAAATGAACAAAACTTTTTTCAGAAACGTTTTGCTCACTTTTTTTATATAAGGAACATACCGAAGGCAATAAAATTTCAAACTAAACAGTTTTCCATACAATACCTATCGCTTTGTTTGGTTTGTAAACCGAATTTGCATAATAGGAACTAGGAATAGATTTGAAAATATAAATATTATTCGACGGCATGAGATGTACCGACTGCTGGAAGCATCAAGCAATTTTACGTGTTTATGTATTTCTCTAAATCCCATTGTAAACGAATGCAGATGCAGATGCAGATATTCTACTCTGTTGGTGGCTTATTCGGTGTTGACTTGTGATTTGTTTGCTAAACAATCGTGACATTTGGTGAATATTGACCGTATTTATCTTTCCAGTTTTAGGAGGATAATCTTACTAAAAGGATAATAAACGACCAAGGCTATTAAAATGTATATTGTACAAATTAAACATGATACAAGCAAACAGTTTTAGGACCTTATTAACTAATTTGACATGCTTTAAAATTGTCAAGAACTTAAGTTTTTTTATTTATCCTCCAAGGGCCTAAAACATGAAATACAGTGATTTTTTTTGTTGCCAATCAAAAGAATATTACAATTTGGGATTACTAATCATAAAAAACAAAAAATAAAAAAAAAACCCTTTTGGTTTTTTCAAAAATTGTAGTACCGTAGAACGGGGTGACTTTGTTAATTTTTTTTTATATTTTCTTACGTAACTTTTGAATGGGTGATCCCAAAAATGTGAAAAAATGTCCATTGGGATTCATCCTATGTTTATGTAATTTATACTGTTAGTATAATATATATGTTTAAATTGAGGATTTTCTCAAAAAAATAAGTAATGGTATATCAAAATCACCCATTGATATGGGGTCACTTCGATACCCTATTTTTAAATCGATCAAGCCAATTTTTAGATATTTCAATTTTAATTTTTGGGGTGACTTTGACAGCTGCTATAGGCACAATAATTAGTATATAATAAATAATTTTACAGGTAGCTAATACTTTATTCAGATAAAAAACATTTTAGCAAATTAGTAAAACAGTATAAAATAGTAAAAAAAGCCAAAATAATGTATTTTGAACGGAAACAAAATCAAAGTTATTTTTCTTTAACATCAACTCTGCCAGGAAATGTACATGTAGTTGCTGTTTCATTTGTTTCAACCGATGGGGTCTTCAGAATTGCTAAGATATCATCGAAAGGAGCGTTAAAAACGTCGGTCTCCACAACTTTAAAATGTTTATGAGTCTCATCCAGTGATTTAAGTCCAATGAGTTCGTATTCGTCAAAAGGTAATTTCTCTTGTATCCTTCCGGCATATACGTAATTTTTACATTTTTGTTTACCTGACATAATGTTTACAAGCACGTAAGTTCCAACATTCAATTCAGCAAGGGAGGGTTTTGTATTCATCTCATCTTCATATGATTGGTCCTCCACAGAATCTTCATTTTCAATTTCATTTTTGCTTTCACTATTATAGCTGTTTAACTCGCTATCGGAGGAGCTGTCATCTGCCGTTATATGTCGACTTACACTTTTACCAGGTTGGATATGAAGTTTCTTTTTACTTTGCCGTTTAGTAACTTCTATCTTGGACTTCTTATTCATCAGATAGTCTGTGAGGCTGTCGTTAATCAGAGGTTCTACATAATCAAAATCATGGTTGATTGGTGTAATCTTACTCAAGACTTTATTTGGATCGAAAGGGACCATGCCACAAGCCTCGAACCCATTCTTCAAAACTCTCTTAATTGCACTTTTTTCACAATCTCCACATTTGTACTCAGTTTTTGCAATTGTCTGATCCATTACTTCCAAGCATTTTTTTAATAACGACGGAAATTGATCTTTAGGTACACCAGTAATTTTTGGGTGTCGCAATTTAAATTCCGTCAAAACTTTTCGCCAAGAGACCTTCATGGGTTAAAAAAAAGACACATCCAAAGGCTGGGAATATGTGTGTTGAATTACTGGGAAGGCACGCAAATTCAATATTGTGCAATTCACACAATTCTAAAACATGATCTGAAAAGTAAGACGCCAAGTTGTCGCCGATCATAACTTTTTTACCTTCCAGCCGTCTTGCGTGGGGTAATAATATGGTCTCAAACCAATCTGTAAAACAAGTTACCTCCATCCACCCATTTTTTGTTCGGTTATATCTAGCTCCCCTTGCGCAACATCCACTACTACAACAAGGAGAGCCCTGTGGACCTCCTAATGTCCATGCATCCCACATATGTTCGCTGCGATATATTATATAAGGAGGGAGTAGTGTACCATCAGCAGCACCGCAAATCATTATTGATGTGGCGGCTTTACTATGATTAGTGATTTGTTCTGGATATTTGGTCCCTCTTCTATAAAGCAATCTTCTTTTCCCCGGATCATCACTAACGTTGGTTTCATCGTAATTGAAAACGTGTGATGGAGGGCAATTTAAGAGAGTTGTTCTTAAATTATTGAAATATGATTCTATCGTTTCTTTTGTGACACCTGCCCGAGCTCTAGTAATGCTAGACGCAAGTCGTTCAGAGATTTGCTGACTATGTCTCTCTAAAAAAAGTTTTACCCAGTCGTTACCAGGACTTACCCCGTTTTTAAATTCAGAGATAATTCTTCCAGTTCTTTCTAAATAACTCTTAGTGAAAAGTTGTACATCTAGCGTCGATAATGGAAATCCCCAATCTGCACATTTGACAATGCAGGACACGATTGGTTTTTCCTCCAGCTCCGTCAACGCAGTTTGGCCCCCTGGCTTCTTCACATGCTTTCCTTTGTATTTATTATATAAAGTACCATACGGAATTTTAAATCTTTCTGAAGCGGCTTTAACAGACAAGTTTCCGTTTACTATTTGAAGCAGAGCATGTTCAAGAGTTTCGTCAGAGAAGCTCTTGTAGCTTCTTGATCCCAACTTTCGTTTACAAACTCGCGGCATTTTTTTTCTCATGCAGATAATGACGAAATCCTGAAAATAATTAACGGTTTGAAGTTTCATTAAGCAAACTATAAAAAGAAATAAAGTATCAAAGTCACCCCGAAAAATGTATCAAAGTGACCCCGGATAAGAAATCATTCAATTTCATGGAGTAGTTACGGAAATAAGTTAGGTTAAATATTTTAAAATAGTGACAACTAGACCTACATTAAGGCAACATACACAAAATTACCTGCAATTCTATTGTAAGAGCGGTATGTTTAAATTTAGTAACACAATATAAAATCTTCAAATTTAAACAAAAACTTCAATGGTGAATTTACAACCGTATACTTTTGATATTGGCCACAAACACCTTTTGCTATAGTGAATCAACATGTGCACTGAAATAAAGTTCAGACAACCACCATAACGGACGAAACATTTGGGTTGTATACTCTCTTGAAACAAAATATTCATGTTTTATCAAAGTCACCTTATAGAATCAAAGTCACCCCATTCTACGGTATCACTAGTGATACTTTGGATCTGAACTAGCAATAAAAAAATTAATATTCACTTATCATTTTTTTTGACGAAATTTAGTAAAACAATTTCTATTGACACTACAACATAAAAAAACCTTGCATCGGGTACATTTGACAAACGTCAGGTTGTAGCATCCAGGATACAGTATTGAGTATTAAGACAGTGAGAGTTTCCATTGTAATCTTCAAGTCTTCCAATAAATCCAACTCCAGATAGTATTTCTTTCTACTAATGTTATGTAAAATAGATCAACCAGAATTGATGTTAAACTGAATGTTCTGAAACTCTAGTGGATAATAGGTAAAGAAATAATAAATAAGACTTATTCACAATCAATTTAATTTAACTATCAGACGACCGGTTTCGCTTTCTACAATATGCAAAGCATCCTCAGGTCTCGATACAAAGTTAAACAAATGATGCCGGTACTCTATTAATAGATGGATGGTAGAACATGGTTGAAACTACTTTATATTGTTGAATGGAGAACTCAATTCTATTATTGCAGTTGTTTGACAGTAAACGGGAAGTTCTTGAGGAGATAGATTTGATCCAATGAATTTGAGATATGTGTGAGATTGTTTGTTAAATGTAAGTGATGTAATATACTATTGTGTTATTAAAGGCTATTTATACTTATTCCAGAGATATATTTTTGAAATGTGTGTTATTTATTGAGTAATTGTTTTATGAAGGTGACAGTTTTATGACAATGAATAAGTGTAGATGTAAAAGTTGTGTGGGTGTGCAATTATTTTCCAACTTGTAGTTATCAATTTACTTTGATACTTACTTTTTATGTGTATCCACATAAAAAAAACTCATTGTGCCCAAGACTATGATGTAGTGCATTAAAGTCCTTCCCCTTTTAAATTCAATGTTTGTTTCGTCCCTTCTAAGTGTTTTCTGTTTTAGTGTGTTTAAATTATCCTTAATTGTTTGTATTTTAACATTTTATTTACTTGACTATTCCAATAATTAACTCATTGCCAATAGAACTTTATCAAAGTAATTTGATAACTACAAGTTGGAAAATAATTGCACACCCACACAACTTTTACATCTACACTTATTCATTGTCATAAAACTGTCACCTTCATAAAACAATTACTCAATAAATAACACACATTTCAAAAATATATCTCTGGAATAAGTATAAATAGCCTTTAATAACACAATAGTATATTACATCACTTACATTTAACAAACAATCTCACACATATCTCAAATTCATTGGATCAAATCTATCTCCTCAAGAACTTCCCGTTTACTGTCAAACAACTGCAATAATAGAATTGAGTTCTCCATTCAACAATATAAAGTAGTTTCAACCATGTTCTACCATCCATCTATTAATAGAGTACCGGCATCATTTGTTTAACTTTGTATCGAGACCTGAGGATGCTTTGCATATTGTAGAAAGCGAAACCGGTCGTCTGATAGTTAAATTAAATTGATTGTGAGTAAGTCTTATTTATTATTTCTTTACCTATTTGAAATGGACTTACACAAGCAACACATTCATAATCTAGTAGATAACTTTCTAATGTAATTACCACTTTGGTCATATTTTAATTTGTAATTACCACTTTTGTCAAGTGTGTTCATTCTATCTTTGGTGTTGATAAAGAAGGAACCTAAATTGTTGTGTGACTTGAAGGAAATTTTGATGTTTTTTATTGTAGAAGTAAAAACTTTAGATATTTTATTGAAAATGCTGCTAATATAAGTGAAGGAGAAATATCTAATGTTATTTGAAGTATTATGTTAAAGAAAACGTGATGAATATGCAAGTTTGTCTGCAATTTTGAGTTTAGCTCTATTTAGAAGCTTATAGATAATGTTTAGATCATAACCATTATTGAAAGCAATTTGCTTATAGATAATGTTTATTTGTATTTTATATATTGGATTATGAACTCATCACTTGATATTTTTAAAAACACTATACTTTTTATATCTCCGTATTTGTGAAATAAACATTGAAGTTATAATCTCCATTTGACAAGAATCGCGTGTTCGCTAATTTTTATTAGCGAACACGTTTCCGTGATGGCTGAATCTGAAGATCTGCCACTGAAAACACTTCCAATTCTAAAGGGATAAGTTATCTAGAGAGAGGTAATTTGTCTTTCAAATACTATTATGATTTGGGCCTTGGAATAGGATTATGGTTTTTGAATGAGGGAATAGATACCTCTATCTATAGCCGAGCCGAACGGCAAACACACATTGAAGCATTAATTTTATGCCTGGTTGATTATCAATCTTGTTACGACTCCTTCAGATCGATTTTACTTAGAGAATGGATGCGTTTTCATAAGTAGCTCAAAGAAATTTGAGAACTAATATAACGAAGAATCTAGCAAAATTTTTATTTAAAATAAACCATTACTATTTTAATGGGAACAAGCCACAATTGAAGCTTAAAGTAAATTTATTGACGTTTCAATCTTGTTTTTTTATAATTATATTGTAATTATAATTATATAATATAATTTTTCATTGTGGTTTATTCCCATTAAAATAGTAATTACTTTAAAATGCCACAAGAAAATTGTAACGAAAATATTTTGCCTACCACATGGGGTATTACTATGGGGGCAGAATCTATTAGGGTGTAGATGAGGCAAGCAAAATAAATGCTACTTTGCGAACGGCACTCAGGGTTTGTTAGGAGAGCTGGGGTCGTGGATAAGTAAAAGATAAGGGGGTTGGATTGGGGCAACTACCAAAAAAATGAACAAAAGGTCATGAATCTCTTGGGACAAATAAAGCAAAAAGAAACAGGAAACACCTCTAGTAATTTTAATATAGGGCGCCACTTCGAGGTGCCTAATTATACCTATTACAACCACTAGTTGTAACTAGAGAAATAATTATTAAAAATGCAAAATATATCTTTTTCAAACGGAAATTCAAAAAAGGATTAGTTAAAAAAGAATAAACAAAATGTTAAGAAAACAAAATTTAACATTTATTGTGTCTTACCACAAACAGTTATAAAAATAATGGCACAAATTTACATATAGATTAATAGTTACAGAGAACAAGAATAACAAAAAAACTTACATGTGTCCTAGCCGTTTACAAACTCTGTTGCTACAAAACTTACAAAATTGCATGGAGGTTAACCTTCTTTAAAAATAAAACAAACTAAAATCAAAAAATAATAAAACGAGCTGTCATAAGTTAACAATAAATTAAAAAAAAACTGAACACACAAATTGACAGCTAAAGTCAAACCCTAAAATTTTATAATTTATTAATTATTATAAATCCTTTAAATTTTAATGAAAGCAATTATATTATTAAAAAAATGTCTACTTTACTTTAAATATTTGCACAAAAGTTACCTGGACTGCACTGGGTTTTACACTAGAATTCTGGAACTATAACTGGAACTAAACAAACTGCTTCAGGAACAAAGCAGGAACAGCGAGATTGAAGAAGCACTTCAACTGGAAACAAACTGGAACATCAGAATTGCTGCAGGCGACACAAATCTCTTAAATACTTTTTTAACCTCCTCTGTAACTAGACATACTTCACAATTTACTTTTCACTGCTACATATTTCCATAAAAAGGGGCCAAAAACAGAAAACTACAAATTCGACGGATGAATTTGGATCCATACCTGAGCCTACAGCGACCCAAGTAAGAATGACGAAATTATCTTAAAAATTCGTTCACATAACTTGAAAATAAACAAAACGCTGAAATAAACAAAACACAACGAAAATTAAGACGTAGATTATTAATTTGAAAACGCAGTACATCGGGCGGCTTAAATCAAAGAATATCGAGCAACATACGCAGCTGCGAAATAAATAAACAACTCTAAAATGGTTTATATTACTTGGCCGACCTAAGAAAGAATTGAAAATACTTTTTGCGTATTTCAACTTGTACGATAGGAAACTGAAATGCATTAAAAATACTCTTCGATTTTTCAAACATATATGAGGGATTTCAATATATTACATATACGAGGGATTTCAATATACACCAAAGAATCAATGAAATTGCAAATGCTACAAAATAGCGTCAGAACAATATGAAAATGAACTATTTTTACAATAATAAATACACGAATTGGAAAAGGGCTACAAATTAAGGATAAGGTTAAATAACAAAATGAATAAGTATAGATAAACAACTTATTAAACAGAAGATTCAAGGATAAAATCTAATCTAATAAAATCTAGGAAATTCACTCGGAAACGTAGTTTTTCAGAACGATAACTCCTAGCGCCATCTAGGAAATAAACCTGAACTACTAACTGAAATTTCAACCTACTTACTAAGTCAAGAATATTTTGTTCTTAAAACGATGCGTTTAGTTATTAATATTAATATTAATATTAGTCCCTTTGTTGTTTGAAAAGGAGAGGTGATTTCTTGTCCCATTTTAATTCTTGCAAAGTTTTGTTCGTAGAATTTTTGAGTGGCGTTAATAAGAATTGGGTTTATTTTCAAGTTACCCATTTCTATCCATAGTTGGGAGATCGGTATTCCAAATCTATTAAAGCTATATGGATTTCTCTATTTCTCTGCACTCATTTTTCCATTGCAATTTTTATTGTGAAAATATTATCCATAGTGGAGCGTCTGGCCCTAAATCCCGCTTGTTCTTCGGGTTGTTTATCTTTAATGTCATTTTCTATCAGGTTTCTCAGTACTTTTGAATACAATCGGCCTATAGTAGCAATCACTGCGATCTCTCTATAGTTTTTAGGATCCGTTTTTTAATAAAAAGGATATATTAAATCAAAAAGTAACAAGGGACAAAAAAGCCTTTATGCGAACTTAACGTTATTGTATGAACTAAATTGTAGAGGGGTTGTTTGTACTGTTCAAAATATTTCAATTGTATGTCTAAACTTTTCGAACGTTTCTTGTTATAGTTTGTTCTTCTTTTAAAATAAAATTCTGTTGGCTACTGACCAGTATCTTTTAGATATACTACAAATTAAAGAACATTTTTTAGATATTTATTTCTAAAACATGGCGAATTTTATATATGATAAAACATGGTGAATTTTTTAGAAATTCACCATGTTTTAAATATTTATTTTTTACATTATATTTTCTAACATAATTGCAAGTCTATCGAGTAGTTTGTACTCAAGACAAACTATTAAGTAACGAAATATTTATGTAGCCGTAACAAGTTTTGTGTATACATTGTATAAGCAAACAAACAAAATTTGGTAGCCATATTAGTACGTCACTGCTTCCCTTTTGTTTCCATGATAACGGATGCCTATCAGCAATCTCTCTTTGTTTCTGAAGTACGAAACAGCCACTTGAAAACGGTCGTAAAATCTTGTGCTTTATAGTTTAAGTACGAATATGGGCCGGGCTTTTGAACTTAACGCGAATTTTACTGGCACAATGACATTTTAAAGGACTGAACACACGAGATAAGCCCCCGGTAATATTTACATCGCAGATCGGCGATGTGCGGGGGTAGGACGATCGTTGTTGGAGGCAATTATTTCACGATAGGTAGAGATCCACTCAAGCTGATGCTGAAAAAGAGGAGATAAAACTTTGGGAAATGCATAAAGGAGATTGCTTAGTGCATCAACTTGCAACGTTTAAAAACAGTGACTCTTATAGAGATGGAAAATGTGAGATTAAAAAAAAAACAGGTATAAAAAGGTATTAATACTGTATCCGTATGATTCTGTCTTCTAGAGGTTAATGAAATTTCTTTTAATGCAGTTGATCATCCCATGTATCACTTTTCCAGTGGGAATTTGTCCCTTTTCTTGTATAAAGTCAATACACGCAACGTTAAATGAGAATAAACATACCTTCCTCTTATAGTGCGTATCTGTTCCAATGTATTTCTATCTACATATTTAAAGATATGGAAAAAATGATACCTAATACAAAAGTTATTTCAAAAATTAAAAATGAAAGAAAAATTCATATTTTTCGGATAAATCATGGATACGAGGTGGCTAAAACAAGACAAGACATATGACAAAACAAAATCCAAATTAATCGAAAACTTAAGGAAAGTCAAAAAAGATAATGCAGAATCTCTAACTATTGACCAAAAATGGGGAAAAGTTCAACATGCTCTTGTGTCAGGTGGAAAAGAAACATTGATACCACTTGGGAAAAAAAAACAAAAATTTTTGATGACGGTAGAAATTCTTTTGAAGTTATGTAAGAACGAAGAAAACATGAAGCAAAAGACCTGAATAAATATAAAGAAATTCAGAAAAAGACCAAAAGAATCAAACATGTATTACGAAATTTGAAAAGATACAGCCCAGTTGGATTGGTGTAGGAAAAAATAAACAGGAAGAAACTTTTAATGGAGTTTTTTTTATTAAAAAATGGTCTAAATTTAGTTACAGTTAAAATGTAGTTAAATGGATAGAAATTACATATTAGAATTATTCCGATCTGCTGAAAATAAGGTAAAAACTACCTACGACTAAGATGCAAGTCATCAATAGAAAATATTAAGATATGCTATAATCTCTTAAATCCTAAATAAATCAAAATTTATACGTATCGAACACATTTTGACAAAGCTGTACACGCATTGTAAACCCGAATTAGATTTTGGTTAACTAAATTCTAATTAAAATTAAATAATCACATTACAACATACTAACGAATGGAGACCATTAAAATATTCATTCCTAATTAAAAGCCATTTTATTAAAAGCTGACATCAGCAAATACTAACCACCATCCAATTTTACTGACAAAGCTCGATAATGCAACATGAAAATGTCATAAACGCTAATTTAGTTTTAAATTAATTTGCTCTTGTAAATAGCAATTTACCACTGCAAACAGTGCATCAGTCAAAGCTTTGATGTAGCATTTATCTTCTTGCAAAAAATCTACACCAACTTTACGGTTCGTCGACTTGTAGTGTTAAGTCAATGTTAACAATTTTATGAATTATTGATCAAAAGCTGGTGTTTTTTATATTTTACAAAATTTATTAAGGAACTTTGATGTAAATTTTAAAAAAAATATTAACGCATCAAGCTGTTGTTATTCGAAAAATTGACGATTAATAGTACATTGTTTACCGGGTAGGAAAAGCTTAACATTCCTGGACGACTGTGAAGATTGCTAAGTCGAGGCGCAAGCCGAGACTTAGCAACACAGAGTCCAGGAATGTGGCTTTTCCTACGAGGTAAACATACTATTTTTCCGCAAATCGTTTAAAATTCGACAGATATTGATTGATTTAAAAAAAACGCGATAATTTTATTCCCAAATAAATGGTGCTTTGAAATTCCTAATAAAATTACTTGGGTTACTATGGAAACGTATTGAGGTTGAATTGTCAAACTTGACGCTTATAAATTTAATTGCTGGTGTTCTCGAAAGTAAAATGATAAGTGATGATGAAATTTCCATTCCTGGGACTCCTCCAGAGCTGGTTGAGGCAGTGAATACTGCTTCATTAGAATTATTGCCAAAGAAATCAAGAGAAAAGTACGAAAATGCATACAGACGTTTTATGGATTATCGCATGAGTAAAAATACGAGTTCTTTCTCAGAAAATGTTGTAATGGCATACTTCCTAGACCTTTGTTTAAAGATGAAATCTTCAACATTATGGGCCAATTATTCAATGCTGAAGTCAACCCTTGCACTTAAACACAATGTAGATATATCTACATACTCAAAACTTCGTTCTTTATTGAAACGGCAAGCTCAAGGTTATAGGGCAAAGAAATCTAAGATTTTAACGAAGGAAGAAATTGAAAAATTTATCCAGGAAGCTCCAGATAAAGAAAATTTAATGATTAAGGTAATTTACAAGGTTTTAATTTCTATTTAGATTATAGCTTTATTTATTTTTTAGGTGGCTGTAATATTTGGTATTTCTGGGGCCTGTAGAATGGATGAGTTAGTCCGAATGACTGTACACGATATAGAAGACTTAGAATCTAAGCTTTTAATCAGCATACCTGATTCGAAAACCAACAAACCAAGATCATTTGTAATTAATCAGATCTACTTGAATGTTTATCGAAAGTATGTTTCGTTAAGACCAGAAAATATGAACAGTGACCGATTTTTCTTTAAATATCAAAGCGGAAAGGGTTGTAGACAAGTGGTAGGAATTCATCAATTTAGAAAAATGCCCAAAATAATTGCTACTTATTTGAACTTGGTAAATCCGACAGAATATACTGGTCACTGCTTTCGTCGGTCTTCTGCAACAATATTGGTTGACTCTGGTGCCGACATAACTAGTTTAAAGAGGCATGGCGGATGGAAGTCATCAAACGTTGCTGAAGGATATATCGAAGAATCGCTTAACAATAAGGTTGAGGTGGCAAATAAAATTTTCACAGTACAAAATATTCAACAAAATGACACTTCCACCCTGCATGTTGTCCAAAATGTTTCTCATAGTTCTAAGAGTGTTCCTCCAATGTTCAATAATTGTACTAACTGTCAAATTACTGTAAATATAACAAATTGATCTTAAAAATGTATTCAGCAATGACTTGATGTTTTCAAAATATAAATTAATTCCTTATAAGCAATGTGTTTTCTATCATTTATGTAGAACACTAACAACTGTACGGAAATATCATTTCCTTACAGTAAGGAAATGACATTTCCTTACAGTAAGGAAGTCCTGACTTTTTCTTCAAGAAATTTTGACAGGAATGTCAAAATTTCCTGGCGATTTGCGGAAAAATAAATTATTTTGTTATTTGACACAAACTGATTTAAATTCTATTTAAATTCCATTAAAAAACTCATGATGAAATTAAAACTTTATATTGCTATGATGGTTAATTAAAGAAGATTTAGAGTACAAAATAAAATACAGGGTGTTCCATTTAAAAAACATTTTGGTCTGCCACTATGTTATCGAACACCCTATTATATTCTTACTAATTTTATAAATCCTGAAGTTTCATACAATTTATGTCATGAACTTTTATTGTTATCTATTAAGCGAAACTACTGAGTTATATCACACTAATTCTTTACTTTTCAAGTTTGACTTAGTTTATAAATTTACTAACAAGTTATCAACTCTTTAATTATATAAAACTGCTGTTGTAGTTCCCCTTTGAACATGTTTGTTAAAACCACTATGACCTCATAATCAGCGACTGTGATCGATCAAGTATCAAATGACACCCTGAAACTCCACTTTGATTTCAGGTGTGATTCAAGTTAATGGAAATTGCCGTTGGAACGTTAATGATGTGGTTTAGCACAGTCTACGCCAGTCTAGCACATTCGCCATTCGATACCTGCGGTTCGAGTTTCAGTAAACATTCGATAAGAATTAATTAATATCTCGTTCTAAATCAGTTTCTAATTTTAAGTTCGCTCTTGGATCCATTAATTAAAAGGTTGATTGGTTGCTGTTGCATTACTAAACTGTTTAGTTTGGTGGGGTGTGCTATGTTAATTAGCGTTGTTATTCCTCTGGGAGTGTCTGTTCTTACTATAATCTGATCAGTAAATATTAGTGAGTAGTTTTATGTAACCCTAGAACACTAACCTTAATTTACACTCCCGTAGATACTAACCAAAAAATTAGGATAACATTTGAATAAATTTTTTAAATGAACAAAGGAACATTTTTATGCCTAAAATATGAAAAAAAAATTGGAAATTTATTTACGTACGTCACATGTAACACAACAACGAGCATGGTGTTCTGCGCAAAATGCTCGTTTGCAGTGATTGCGATAAAAAGACGTCATTCTTCTTTTTTTGAAGGGACAGATGTAGCATGTAATACGTTTGTTAGAAGGTTAATTGATGTTAGTAACTTCCAAAGGAATTTGAATTATCTCGTTAATGATAAGCTTCACCGAGCGTTGCAAAGTAGGCATCGCAAAACGTTTTTCAAGCCATAATCTTGTGAGATTCTTGCCTTTCTTGTTATTGGCTCCTGATTATTTCTCGATAAATTATGATTGTATATAATCCAAGAGTTTATACACGCTGTGTCGATCATACCATAGAATATACATAACGGTCATCTTCGAGTTTTTCGAGAACAACTTCGATGGCCACACATTTGGTCCAAAGTGTCCACACCACCCCTTGTTTAGTTATAGTGCAATATTATTTCGGATTTTTTAGTAGTTGGACAAACAACTGATCCTTCATGCATTGTTGGTAAAACTAGAATGGTTTTGTTCTTTTTGAATTTATACGACAATAACGTCTTCTGTCGGTCAAAGCAAAATCTTGAATTTCCGATTTCTCTGTTTTTAAGATTAATCATTTCAGGGGGTATCTCTCGTTTATTTTGCCGCAAAGTGCCAACATTGTAAGGTTGTAAGGAGGCTTCAAAGAGTATCGCAAGTTAACTGAAGTGAACCAATTGTCCATTGTGACGTTTCGGTAACTTCCGTAAATAGTTTCAGTCAACTTTTTAACATAGTATTCTCCTAGAAGTTACCCATTTGTGTGCGTATGTTTGCCGAGATACGGCTCCGCGTTTTTCATGTACTTGGTACCCACTCCGCAAGTCATCACAATTTTAATTCCGTACTTTTACCAAGAGCATTTGATTCATCTCTTATTACGAGAGAATTTGTATGTTTAGCAACTTTAAAAATTGTTAGATTTTGAGGCTGATTTGACTTTTGGTATGCGACAGAATTTTTTCGTATTTAGAATCATTCATCAAACACTGAAATACATCTAATGGTGTATAAGTATCTAGGGCCTGTTCAGATGGTCCTTGAACAATATGCAAAATATTACTTTTTTCGTTTCCGAAGATTAGATACAGTACACCAGCGATGACCATTTTTGGCTTGGAGACTTGTAGTCAAATTTGAAATATGTGGTTCTGATTCGTCCATAATGTCTTCGGTTTCTTGCTCTTCCACTTGAAAACTCACTTCTTCATTAGCTTTTTCGTTTTGATGAGGCTGAGTTATAATTTGCTGAAATGAATGTTCTTGTTGAAGAAATCTCATATTGAACTCTACATGAAGTACTAAGCATAGAAAAAGAAGTATAGTGTTTATTATACTTTCTTTTTTTTTCGTGTTAGGAATGCTATGCTCAAAATCGCTGCTTTCGTCACCAAAAAATTCTGGCTCTTACTCCGATTCAAACGGACTGAAACAATTTTGCTCTCTATCTTCACTCTCTGAATTAGTAGAAGTATCGTCATTTGATTGTAGGCTCTCATCATCAAATTCACCCATCAATATTTTTTCGGCTTCCAATTCCAATTGGGTTAAGGGCCTTTTATCATAAAATTTTCTAGGCATTTTTTAATTAAATTGTCTATGAATAAGAAAAGACAATAATATTACCAAGATAAAAAAACTTACGTTAACACTAACCTTTCGTAAAAAATACGAAGCAACTGAGATCTTGCGGATAACGACTGCACAAAGAAATGTAAGTACACCGTCAAAGAACTCACCAGACTGATTACCAAAGCTACTCCAATAACCATGCTTTTAGAATTCGTGCAAGGTTGCCAATTCTCAAAAAACCAATCAGCTTTTGTAAATTTTACGAATGGTTAGTGTTCTAGGGTTAAGGATATATGTTTGTGTCAACAAGGGGTCCCTGTTTCATCCTCCCCTAATTGGGCACATAACTCGCACCATTTAGAAATCTTGATTGACTTTTATTATTTGTGTTTTTGCTTTTTAAAAAATCTGCATTTTAAAAAATGGTTATGATTTATCAATACTCATAAAAAATCAGGATGCTACGATGTTATATCTTTCCTATATTATTCAGTCGTGATCTCTCACAGACGCTACCTACAAGAAAATGAAGGCTTTCGAAATGTGGCTTTGTTTTCAAATCATGGAGATATCTTTTACCAACCACGTTAATAATCAGGACGTTTCATTAAGAATACAAAAAAAAACGAGCTGTTAGACACAATATAATCAGTCAAAATTGAATACCTCGGTCATATGAGGAATAGCAAATGGTATGAAGTGTTGCAACTAATTTGATAGAGAAAAGTAGAAGGAAAACGAGAACCAGGAAGGCGAAGGATTTCCTGGCTGAAAAATCTACGTAGGTCGTTTAATACAAAAACCACGATCTTTTCATAGCAGCAGTGTGCAAAGTACAGATTGCCATGATCGTCGCTTATATCCAGAACAGATAAGCGCTACGAGAAGATTTGTGAACGTCAAGACGTAATCTGAAGAATAATGACGCTAGAGTAAAACTGGACAGAACACTTAGTGGGGACACAAGATGGATGGTGGATATGATGAATGATGGAATTAAAGCCCAAAAACGATAAAAGAAGGCGAGGACGACCACCGACTAGATGAACCGACGACGTGAAATGAGTAGGAGGAAACTGGCTACAAACGGACTAGTGTAGAGAACATTGGAATATCCTGAGAGAGGCCTATGTCCAGCAGTGATCGCGATTGGCTGAGTTATGGTGATGATAATGTTCAAGTGATAACTATTGTCGTACAGCCGTAGCATCCTATATGGTGTTTGGAGCGTCCTGATGCTCTACGACCGCCGCTCTGGAGGAGGATCGTAGTTTTTCGAGTCCATCCTCGTGTTCGTGGAGTTTTATGTGAATTGGGCTTCTGCGTTGCGAGAAGTTCGCCGGGCCTCTGTGGTAGCTGAGGTCGTCTTGGTCGTGCAATCACAACTTGATTCTGTCCTAAGCTTAACGTATATAGGTATTCGTTCCGTACCGGTACTCCCATGCCTTCGCATTTTCTTTTCCATGTAGTCAAGGCTTTCTCTAAGTATATTTTGAATAGTGTTGGAAATGTGGAACAACCCTGCAGGAGCCCTTTTGTTGTGGTGAAGTCTCCTATGATTCTTGTTCCTACTTTAATGGACACTTTATTTTCTTTATACAGAGCTTTTGTAGCTTCTATGAGTTCCGTCTGTATTTCTGATTTGTACATTGCCTCCCATAGTTCTGACCTTGCTACAGAGTCATACGCCTTTCTCAGGTCCACAAATGCTAAATGCACATCTCTATTTTTTGCTTTTTTTCTTTTTCAACGGTTGTTCCAGTGTGTATATGTGGTCTATGCATGATCTTCCTGCCCTGAACTGCCTATCTGCTATTCTTCCCATATAATCTTCTTATTGATGATATTACGCTTATTCTTCTGTAGTTTTCGCATCGTTTTCTATCTTCTTTCTTAAACATAGATGTCATATATGCCTCCGTCCATTCCTTTGGGAGCTGTTCGCCATTTATGGCTTTCTGAAATATCCATTGTATCATCCGGTGTAATTTTTTTTGAGCCGTATTTTATAAGCTCAGGTGAGATGACTCCAGGTCATGGTGCTTTCTTATTTTTGATTGCTTTTATGGCCGTTCTCATTTCCCTATCTTTTACTTCTATTTCTTGTTGTGGGGACCTGCTTCGTCTTCGCCTGTTTTCTTTTCCAATGAATTGTGGTCTTTGTTCTGTTAACAATTCCTTGTAATAGTCCTTCCATTCTTTGTCCTGTATATTTCCCAATTTAATTTTTTCTTTTCGGTTTTGTTTCAATCCTCTTAGTACTTTCCATGACTCCGAAGTTCTTGTACCTCCTATGTATGTTTCAATATTTAAGCAAGTTCTTTCCCATTCTTCATTATTTTTTTGTGTTATTTGTTTTTTCACTTTATCCTTTTCCTATATTCTTTATAAACTTCATCGTTGTTTGTAGTCAGCCATTTTCTGTATATGTAGTTGCTTTTTCTCTTCAATTACTCTTTTTGTTGGTTCATTTATTTTATAATAGTGCTGTTTATTTGTTATATATTCTTTTTCTCCAAGGGCTTCGAATGCTGCTTGTTTTATACTCGTCTTTATATGCTCGTATATTTCTTCGATGTTGCCGTATCTAAATTCTATTAATTTTTGGTCTAGACGTTGTTAATATAGTTCTCTTATTGATTGTTCTTGGAGTAGTTCTATATTGTATTGTTTTTCTCTTATAGTGTTCAACGGTTCTTCTGTAGAGGGTCTTGTTATGTTTCCAATTAATGCCCATTTTTGCTGTCAGTAGTTTATGGTCCGTTCCACACTCTGCTCCTCTTCTGACTCGCACATCTTTGATCTTTATTGTGGTATCTTGTTTGAATATTATGTAGTCTATACATGTTCATGTGTAAATAATGTATTAGGATGATTAAAGTAATAATATTATTATTAATATTGTATAACAAAATGTTTGATATCAAAAAAAGGTATCATGAAAAAAACCTAGTCTTAATATAGGCGATGTTATTTAACTGTATAAAATAATTGTTCATCTAAAACCACATACACTGACACTGATATGTTGATTAAATTGTTGATGAAAAATTTTTATTCTACTCCCACGATACGACAGTGCGCTCTATGGAATTGAAAATCGAATAGTAATATGGAGAATCATAAGAGCTACGGGAATGGAAAATTTGATGATCGATTTTGGTTATTCTGCTAGGATTATAATTATTTTTTCCACATCGAATGTAGAGGTGCAGGTATAGGTGGGTGTATAACAACATATTTCGAATGAGCGCGGGTGTATTTTCATTACAGTACGGTGAATGGGTGAATATTTTATTAAACTGCAGAAACCTACATTTTTACAAAAAACAACCAGTTTTATGAAAACGTACAAAAAACAAACTAGAAAGGAGAAGATGAAGACGTTGAAAATTAAATATATCCAGTAACATTGTAACATTTTTTATAATTAATATATTAAATTATTTTTAATTCCTTTTAACCCCGTGATGATACGCTGATGGTCGTGTTTACGATCAGAAATTTTTATTGGGAAAATATCGAAATATGACTGAAGAATCTACCTACCTATTTATTTAAAGATGCCGGTTTGGCTAATTCTTAGTTAATCCTTTTCCGGGTTCTTTTTCATAAATTCGGTAATTGTCGTCGAACGCCCGTTGTAATGTTTTTCGGGAAAAACCTAATCTAGAAGATTTATATTTTATCACGTCCAATTACTATTACCCTAAATACCTCAAACTTTCTTTCAAAGTTTTTAGACGAAGTACTGGTTGTATTGTACGATGAAGATAATGCAGAAGATACAAGAGGGCAGCGTACCTTGCAAAACTACAAGGTACGCTAAAGTCTTACAATTTAAAATCAACAATTTTTACTTTTGCTGCAACATAGGAGGAAGTGAAAGAGCAAACATTAAAAAATGGTTGGAAGAATTTATTTGATGGCCAAGATGTAGACATTGATTTAGAAGGGTTGAAAGTTACTGATTTCTGTGGGGCAATACATAATAATACCAGAGAACATGTAGCTGAGGAAAATGTTTTACAATGGCTAGAAATAGATGAAGATGACGCTGGGTATATTATCATGACTGAAAGTGAAATAGCAGATGTAGTTATGAACCTGAAAAATGAGGAAGAAAATGAAGATAGCGGTCAGGACGACAAAACAAGACTGTGAAGTTATCAGAGGTAAGATCGCATCTTGACGAACTACTATAATAACATTTATTGATTATTCATCAAATAATTAAACTGTATTCTACGCATTTTCGTAATTTTAGAGAGTTGGTCATAAAAAAACAGCAAATATCGAAAGTAAAAACAAAACTTGTTTAAAACAGGATTACCGACAGCAAGCACGTCTATATACACAGCAACGTCACTTCACGACGAATGTCGTATTTTGTATTGTTTATATATATTTAAATACAGTGTACATACATATTTTCAAACAAAAGTATTTTGATTTAATTTAAACATATTTTTCTATAACGAACTTTCGACTTTAACGGACACCCCGTCCCCTCAAGTAGTCCGTTATATCGAGGTTTTACTGTACTTTATTATTTTCGTCTTTTATACATGCAATTGAAGCCAGTTATAGAACGAAAAATTGCCGCCGACGACCGTATTATATTTACCATTCCAGTATGCAATTTCGTGTGGGCAAAATCATCATGTGTCTCTGACGAATCGATTTTAATATCCACATAGCACAATGAAGTAATATCTACACTTTTTCAATTTTATTAAAAGTATAATTCATTGATATGAAGGTAAAAAGAGTAGTGAGATTGCATTGGACGGTATGGACAGGAAGAGTGTCTGTTGAATATTGATTGGATTTATTATAAAAAATATATATTTTTTTAATTCAAGACTTTAAAAGCTTGTTTTTGAAGAACATAATAAAGTAAGTTTATTGATTATAGACATGTTTGAGTGGATTGCTCCTTTTGTTCAATAACATTGTGGAGTTCTTAGAGCGTTTAAAAATAGTAAAAACAATGTAAAAAATTACAAAAATTTGTGAGTTGTTCTACTAATAATACTATTTTAGAGTACTAAGTAAGACAGCTGCCCTTTAGTCATACTTAATAGATTATTCGAGTAAAGCCAAATATCTTGGGATGTCTCTTAACCGCAAACTACATTCACAGAAACCTTCACCTAAAGGATACAGATATGTCTAAAACTGAAAAAATGGAAGGCAAATCTAATCTCGCTTTGGAAAACAAACTGCTCATACAATTAGTTGCATTCGACTGTTTTCAAAGAATAAAAAGCTTAGTCGTCCATCTATTGTACTATACTCGGTTCACAATTTGTTGATAGCTCACTACAAGTTTAATCCTAATTAGAGAACTGAAATACAGAGAGGATAGGTAATACGATATAATAGTAAAAACCAACCTGAAACTGACGATTTAAGATGTTTTCGACTAACCCACCTTGTATCTGCCGGAATACAATACAGCGGTCAAGCTTATAATCCGATTAGGAACGTATTTTGGCCGACCAGTGTCGTAGAGTATATGATTGAAACATTTATTTGAACTAAATAAATATATTTTTTAAATTGTATTTTTGTTTTAATAAAACTTATAATAAAATAAAATATTTTATTCAAAAATAAAGTTTTTTGCCATTTGTAAAAGATACATTTATTTAATTAAGGGGAAAGGCACCAAATGTGTTTTAAATGTATCCATTATTTTCGAATTCGGAGAAAACTAATAAATATTTTTGAAAAATTTAAAAGCAGAATGAAAGATTACATTATTACTGAGGGTATTATATATGTGTATACTGATGTATATTACAGAAAGTCCCTGAAAACTTCTACAATGTTTATTTTATTATGTTATGCAACAGGGGTGAAAATAAAAGAGAGAATATAGTATAATTTTTAATTGAAAATATTGCATGCAAAAGAAACTTTTTATTTATTCTAATAAATATTTTATTCTGCCTTTAAATTTTTCCAAAAAGGCTTTTTAGTTTTCTCAGGATTTGAAAAAAAATCGATACATTTAAAACACATTGAACATTTTGACAGGCGACTTTTTGTGCCTTTCCCCTTTAATATCTTACGATTACAACTACTATCACTTACCTTATATAATTACGATTAGAAAACTATTCAAATTCAAAATAAATAGGATCAACTTCGGAATCCGAGTCGTCTTGAGGGTTAATAATTAGCGGTTGTGTCTCTACGGTCGCATCAATTATGTTATCAAGATCCCACATTTTTTGTTCTTCTTCTATTACATGTCTTACTGCATCTTTCCAGTTTTGTTCTGTAATGTGTTGTAAAGACTCGTATAACAATTCACGTACAGCTTGTATTTTATATGACGTATTTTTTCTAGCCACATAACTTTTCATTTGTGCCCAAATGAGTTCAATTGGATTTATTTGCAGTGGTAGGGTGGAAGTCATCAGCTGTCATTTCCTCGTGATAGTCTTTTGTGCTTTTGGACTGAAATTTCAACAAACCATGCTTAGCAAATCCTTTTTCACTGCCAATGTGAGAAATTATTAATCTACTGCCTTTACCAGAAGGTGGGGAGATACCAGTAGACCAACCTTCCATAAAGGCTTGCCTGGAGCTTAATATATTTTTATCTGACCAAACTTTTTTTAGAGTATGACCTGAGTTTACCCACGATTCATCCTGGTAGAAGATTGGCCTTCCTTCAGCCCGGAATTTTCGTATGGATCTTAGATAATTTCTTCTCCAACATATTATCTCCTCCCGGTCAATCAAAAGTGATTTTCGGTCTGATTTCTCCCACCGGAAATTTAATTCTTTTAAAACTTGCCACAATTTAGTTCGTCCGATATGAGGCAAATCCGGATCATCTCTAACTTCTTGTAAAATTTTATTTAGGTTTGGTATTTCTTTTTTGAAAAAAAAATCCATGAATTTTCCTTCGAATACCATTTTTGGCAAATTCATCAAGTTCAATAGGCTTTTTCCCTCTCTTTAAGTGTTCGTTTGTGTTTGGGTTAGCTATACCGTGTTTTTTTCTTTCTGATAGGAACCTATATATAGTTGACTCCCCTACGCCAGTCATGTTGGCACAACTTTCGACTATGTTGCGAACAGTGTTTGTGGGATTCTGAGAAACCAGAGCATCGTGAACATTCAGGACAATAGTCTTCTCTCTTGGTGAATAGACAGACTTACTGACTGTACGCAACAGTACCGGTGTAAAACTTGATGATGTTGATGATGAAGCCATCACAAACAATCCAACAAAACGAGCACGAGCGAAAGGTACGTATATGTTCGTAGGTATATGGAATAAAAAATCACTCACGCACTGCATATAATTCGCAAAAGAAATATTCGAGACGCTAATTACTGCCGTAGAAGCGGAAACACCGACGAGCCGTAAATTACATGCGATCAAAAACGTACTAAACAAACAAATTGTTTTCGTTCGTAATAACTTCACCCTTTTAAGTTAAGTTTCGAATATAAACTAAACAGACGAGGTACGTGGCCAAATCCGGCATCTATACCCATTATATTATTAAAAATCTGGGGAATTCCATCCTAATTATCTTGCAACCGATAGTACCTTCGGATATAAATACCAGGTTTTCTAGTAAAGTGATTAAACGCGAAGATTAGTATTGAAATATCCAAAGAGATAAGGTATTCTTATTTACAAAATTGTTAATGGTTAAATTATTATTTTTATTAATATAATATAATAACCAACATTAGCCGTGAAAGTTTTAATTGTTTTTTACTAAATATATCAGTATTAAAACATTATTAATATTAATATTAATTTTAATGAATAAACACCTCAGGAACGCCTATGATGATACAAATTTTACGACCGTTTGATGATTTTGAGGCATATTTCGTGCTATCAACAATTTGTGAACAGAGAATAGCAGCTCCAACCACTACTCAACAGTTCCAAAATTTTTCATGATTCTCAAAATAAGTCCAGAAAGTGAACTCAGAAAGTGAAAATAGAAAAGTCTAATCATTTTTAGTTCAATTATGGTGAATTTAAAAGCAAAGAAAGCCTCCAATGTCTATGCTCTAACAGTTGCTATGATGGGTCAATATTTTGTTATCCAATATCCATTTATTATTTTATCCATAAAAATTTTATTCATTTTCTTTCAAGCGCTGTCTATTTGGTCATCTGCAGAACTCTATTGTACGCTTCAAAGACTTTGAAGTTTGAGATCTATTTGTAACGGTCTCGTAGACACTGTAAAACCGAAAAACTATTGTCCGTTGGGTCCTTTAAGTGTTAGTATGTAGGCCAAGAGCAGGCAAACGTAATAGAGGAAGACCACCTACACGTTGGGCTGACGACAACTGGCGTATTACCAAAAAGCAACAAAGAGCACAAAATCATAAAGAATGGAGAAGTTTAAAGAAGGCCAATGTCCAGCAGTGGACGTTGTAAATAAAGGCTGGATGATATAGTCGAAGGTTCGATGGGTCAGATCTCAGATGCTGTATTGTGAGAATTATAAAATAATTCCTGCAATATTTCAGGAGTGAATTTGAATTGTTCGATTTTTACCTTACTGCTTATCTGAAATCGTGTTCTGGTTTAATAGAAATATAAATAGTATGAAGAGCATTCCTGCCTAATGGAAAAAAAGCTATCAATAAGTCAATAAAATAATGGAAAAACTTGAGTTACGTGTTTTGAAAGAGCACAGCATTCCTTCCTGATTGAAAAAAATACTGTACAAAGCGAAGACTTGAAAGTGGTATCGTCAGACTCTGCTCCGTTAAATAAACATTGTAAGAGGCGGTATGTTGACTCTAGTACTATGCAAATAATACCGAATATTCTCTTTGGCACAATTCAGCTGAAAATATTCACAAAATTGTACGTGCCGATTGATGTCGCCAGAAGCGATCAATTACGATACAAAGTGTCACCGTGGTCGGATAATAACAAACAGTCTTATTAACTTCTTTGTTATTGACCTCCCGGCAGAAGATCGTCTTACACCACTAGCCCCTGCTAGACCTTGTTGGCCGACTGCCTTTTCCACGATTCTGCGTTTTATTATTACCTTAACATTTAACCATAAACATATTATTACCATAAACACAGAGCCTTGTATCTACGATATTATTTAGGCTTATATAAAGGTATAGGAACCGCAGTAGTGACTGTTGGTCATTCTTTTGTCGAGGTAAAGAAAAGTTTAATAGTAAACTTGTCACCTCACAAAAGAAACTATCAGCTTGGAGTGAACATACCCTTCCTGAGTAGGCATTGATCTTTAGCATAGGAAAGCCAGTGTGCCTTAGACCTATTTCAGATCGTGCCGCCAAACTAGTACAGTGTTCCACTGGACCACCGACGGTTAGGAGTGAATAAAAGTCCCAGGTGGACTTTTATGTCACCTATAGAATAGCTCCCCACTCGGTGGCCGAGCTAAACCTTCTCAACGGAAATAATCAACGTTTTTACAAGACATAAGATTGTTTTCGCGGGAGGTAAGAAGACGTAGCACCAACGTCGAAGTCGCCACTCCGACGGTGTTCCTATACATCTCGTGTGGTATGTGCCCGACCACAGTCGAAACGTGAAGGGTCGGATCTCTGTGAAATCCAGGGAGTACACCGCAACTAGAATACTCATATTCAATACATGTAAGAGAAATCCACTGTCAAGTAAGTATTCAATGCTTAAAGTATTCTGAACTGTTGGTGGGCCTTCGGGGACTACAGAGCCACCGGTGAAATTCACTTAGAGTGTGATACGCGTACGAGCACACACAAGTAACCACGAGGTCAAGGATTAAGGCAAAGAACCTCACGAGCGGCGGCTGAATTACATCCAGATACAGAAAATACCTCTGCTATGGGAATACCTCTGATCGGGATGCTATGATCGTACAATATTGTAAATATAATAGTGTTGTATATTCTTATAATGTTGATTAGATTGCTTCCATCAAGAGTTCCATATAGTGGAATTCTAAGGGTAGTTAACTCCCTGCATGTGGTTGATTAACTCGAACTCACCGGATACTCATAATTACTTTATGGTTCTCTAAGTCTACAATAGAGAGAGAGTACCCAGTTGACGGATGACAACACTAGCTTCGACTGTTCACTATTAATTCTTAATTCTTAATTAATCTACTCCTGTTATTTTTCGGCTATTTAACTCACGTGCGTTTTGTTTATGCATTTGTGTTTTTAATATAATTTGTCTTCTTCTTCTTTAGTTGCCTATCCTCTGTGGATGTTGGCAATCACGTTGGTCCATATAACTTTGTTGACAGCTGCTCTAAATAGATGTATGGTAATCATTCCTGCCCACTGTCCGATGTTCTACAACCACGATGTCCTTCTGCGCCCTTGAGATTTTTTGCCTTCTATCTGACCTTGTAAAATTAGTTGATACTTTTCATTGTGCATCACGTACCCTAAGACTATATAATTTGTACACAATATTTAATAAGCTTTTGATTACATTGCATATTTCACTAGATCAGCGTGTGTTCTAGTTACACCGATATTTTCAATGTCATAAACAAACAATCGCATTTAGCAATAAGCAATGAATTTAAATTCCACCTTACATAAATATAAGTTGTGTGTGACTGCGGAGGGGAAATTCTGACCATAGTGTGAGAGCCTCAAATAAGATCATTTTCAAGATGTCATCAAATGCGTCTCATTCAGTCATCATCATTGGCTTTTACAACTCTTCGTGAGTTTTTGCGACTGAATAATACTATTGAAAGGATTTTAAATTTTAAGCTGAATTGGGTTACTTAGATCTGATTTCTCGGATTCTTAATTAAATCCCGTTACATAAATGAAGTTGTGTGCAGCGAGGTAAATTAAGCCATAGTGTGAGGCCACAAATAAATCATTTTACAAAAAAGTCATCAAATGGTCGGAAAAACTTAACTAATTGAGATATTTCTTTAAAGCGATATATGTTTATAGGTTAAGCCGAACTTAGTCTGAAAGTTATCATGCCTTATGCCTTATACAAATTAACAAAACATAACGTTAATATGCGATTTCATTTATTTTAACGAATATCTTTTAGTAGTTTATACATTTCAGCAATTATTTGATCTCCCTTGTATGTGTTTCTACGATTTTCTTTTTTAGTTATCCTTGCAATAATATCTTTAAATCTCTAAATGAATGTTTTGAGTCGCTCGAAACACAATTGTGAAATTGAAGAAAGTAATACCTCAATTCGTAATATTTTTTTGCTACTGGCGTTTTGTCTAGACACCGGAATTAATCTCCTGTCCGTCTGTTTCTAAGGGTATTATATTTTCTTTTTATTAGTGCCCAAATTTTTAGCTTTCCTCCAATTTGCATTTAAATGTAATTCGTCTGTCTAGCGACAGCACAAAAAGTTTTCAATTACTGACGCTTAAGGCCATTCAATGTCTCTTTTGTCAAGACGATAAAAAGTTAATAGAAAATTTTTATTGTACAGGGCTTTTGGTAGTTTTTATTGGATTATATTAGGCTAGAGTTATGGACGATATGGCACGAGATATTTTTAGTTAAAACAATCAACAAGTTGTAATGTAAAAGGGGAATAAAATATTTCTATCAAAGGGTTTTAATATATACAATACTAAACAGGGTATAAAAGACTTAGTCATTTGTTTGGGATCTATTTGTTGTAAATAACACAGCATAATAAAAAACCAGACTTGCCTAGACAACCAAGACATCGAGCACAGTTTTATTAATTAAATATTGCCCAAGTATTTCGCTTCCTAGAGCATCTTCAGGGGCATATGGAATAACCCAAGAAATGTTTTTTTAAATGAAGAAATTGATTAACTTCGATAAAAAACTGGAAGTTATTGGATGATAAAAGCTTTTCGTGATTATTGTTTTAGACTTACTTCGTCAATTTTGGGCTATCCAACAATCGCAGAATGTCATAAACTTACAATTAAACATGAAATTGAACATAACTCTACACTAAACAAGGACAAACAGTTTAAAATTATTAAAAAATAATCGGCAACAGGAGAGACAATGTCTCCCGGTATTAACAGAAATATTAAGGTGACATGTGACATATGACAGCTTGGATGGTCAATCACAATCATGGAGATATGATCTGCACATTTCAAAATTATATGTAACTAAGCATTGACCGAAGGTCCAACTGACACTACTATAGGAAATCAACTGATGAAATATGACATATAGAATATTTTAACTAGATTGCATAATCCAGATCTCACACTTAAACCTGTCTATAATAATTAGGGTGTTAGTTTGAGAGCAACTGAAGTGGACATAAAGTATGAATGCAAGAAATAGACTAAACAATCTATTAGACAGTGGGTGGTTGACTACAATAAAAGGGTCTACCAGGCACTATCAATACTGTAGAAAAGAAGAAATCTGAATATGAAATTAAAATACTAAAAATTAAAAAACCAAAATTGAAAGCAGTGTATAAATGGGGTATAATTCAAGTAGTTCAGTTAAACCTCCAGTCAATGGGAGAACTAAAATTAATATGTAAAAGCGTTACTCAAGACCAACTGACCAACAGTGGGAGATGTTGAAATATACAACTGTGGAGATGGTATATTATATAAATTACGCAGAGGTATGGAGAGTGTAATTAATGCCAACTATAGATCAATTGAACCCAATCAAGGTAGTTTCGTAAATTGTTGAAGAATAAAATAGTAATGTTGATCAAAGTATGAAATTAATAAATTCTTAGTGGGTATACTCATTGACTGTTACCAATGGTAACAATGGTTAAATGGACGCTTATTCAGTGTTCGCAACTACATAAGATATCTTATACATTGTGATATACATATATGTATAGATTAAAGACGGTCTCTTAGATTTTCTATCGGACACATATTATCATCTAGCATCTCGGATACATTGTTGGGTAGGCGATAATGAGACCGTTGTTGTTTTTCAAGCAAGCAAGCAATTTAATTAAACCCAGCCTGTGAGAAATGTTCACCCCTAAGAATTAAGTTCGGGTATAACAATTCATTGGAGCGAGGTGTGTTAACTTGAGTAAAAACAGGAGTCACTCCACCGCGCTCCAATGCTCCAGACCATCCATTTCCCTCCTATAGCACTCTGATGCACGATAGAGGCACAACTATCAGACAAATGCTATTCATGTGGTGGTCCTGGGTAATGGAACCCCGACATGGTTTCCTAACCGAACGCAAAACTCAGGACAGCGCATTGTCGCTATATTCCTGTTGGAATGTGGCTTATCCGGGAAGTAAAATTGCTTACTTGGGCCTCAAGTCTCCGCTCTGAGCCCCGGCTGAGTTCGGCGACTTGGTGCTCAAGGGGTTGGGCCCTACGTGCCCGGGTTTTGGGGTTTTTGTTATTTTTTGTTGGCTTGCGCCGGTTTTTGTTGGGCTTTTTTAATTTTTCTTGTACTTAGCCCTGAAACAAAAATCAAAATAAGGTCAATATCTATACTATGACACTGATAATATATAAAAATATAAAACAATATAATAATATAGAGCTTGTCCTCTTTAAGGCAACATGACCACTTTCTAATTGGCGATTATCCATGGGTGTTAAGGGCTAGAGGAAGGGATCGGGTGTAGCTGCTAATGGTTTATTTTTCAAAAATATTATTTACTTTTGTTTGAAAAGTTCTTCGTTTTAGCAAGCTTAGGATATAAGCTAAAGTATGACCTCTGATATTAAAGGAGTGTAGCTTTTCTAAAAGATTATCTTTCCATCATATATTGAATGCTCGTTTTAGGTCAAAAGTTATACCAATGCATAATTGTTTAAATTACCACTATAATTAAGCGAACCGCCTCAGTGGCAGACTTAGCCGGCCCTGAATCGAACATAATAAAAAAGATTCTAAAAGCGCAACCCGTGGAAATGAGAAGAAGGGGTAGACCAAAGCTGAGGTGGATGGATGGGGTAACACAAGATGCGGAGAAAATCGGAGTCGGCAACTGAAAAATGCAAGCAAGGGACAGAACAGAATGGCGTAGAAAGCTTGAGAAGGTCGAGGCCCTCCAAGGGCTGTAGTACCAAGATGATGATGATGAATTGTTTAAATGCAAACGTCTTACGCATTTCGCTCTCTAGGCCAAGTACATTTTTGATAGCAGAACAATTTTTTCGAAATCCCTTTTCCATCTTTATGAAAAGATTTGATTTTTCTACCACAGTAGTCTAGAGTTTATTATTTTTTCAACTGTTTTCCCGTAGCACAAATAAGGGAAATCGGTCTGTAAGTATCTGGATCCAGACGAGGTTTGTTTGGTCCAGAGTATTCTAAATTGCCGATTTAGTCAAACAAGCTTGAATTGAGTAGATAATGTTTTGAAAAAGAAGAGAGGTGTTTTAGAAATATGGCCGGAATGTCGTCTGGGCCAGCACTGAAATTTTTTAAGTGATCAAAAAAAGTTAAGCTCTTAGGAAGTAATTGGACTTAAGATAGGATTTTATTTAGGCTCCACGAGAGTATTTTCTTTTTCTATCTTTATTTTTAGTAAAGAAGCGTTATAGTTTTTACTTGATGAGTGATTTTCGTAGACAGCAGCTTAAATGTCAACAATTTCTTGTGGAGAAGTTATAATGTTGCCATTAACCTTCAGCCTTATAACTGAGCGTTAACTTGGGCTTTGGCTTTTAATCTATTAAACTATAAAGGACATTTCTGTTGATTTTTTATCTATTCTTTAACATTTAAAGTCGTAAAATTTTTATTATTAATAATTTCTGTCATTGCTCACTTTATTTCAGATTTGATAATTTATGATTGATTTTTTTTTGAATTCATGTTTTTGTTTTACTTGGTAGTTGTCTTTTAGTATCTTTGTTAAAGGGGCATTAAATAATTTTGTTTTGTATACTTTTTTTTATCCCATTTTGCTATCTTCCTTCCGATATCTCCCATATATACTCGCAGAACCATAAATTCCACCTATCGCTTCCACGAACTGTTTAATAAAGTTTAAAATATCAGTTACTGAACTGTATATGACACTGAGTGCACTTCGCGAGGGGATGATACACTGCTCCACGTTATCAACAACTAATATCGTGGCGTCGTAAAACTAAAATACCATACAAACGAACTTTACGAGGCAGTCGGGATAGTTTATTTAACATTTTACGTTTCGTGGAACATAATAAATTATGGTGGTTGTTTGTTGTGACGTATTCAGACTATAAACTTTCAGTACCTGTGTCGGCAGAGCAAATAAATGATGCAGTTTTTACAGAACTGCACTTTATTTAACTACTTTCAGGATTATGAAAGCTATTGTTTTAAAGAGTGTTTGAGTATCAACCAAAGGTTCATGTTTATTTAGTCTCATTGTTATATTCATAAACTATAACTAATCATAATGAAAAGGTAATGATTTTGTAAATTATAAAAATTTGTTTATGGACCCACTTATAAATCATGATATCAGAACGAACTTATGAAATAATAACGATCTCAAGTTTAAAAAGTAATTTAACACGTTCAGTGTATTAACATGTTAAGCGCCAGGGCGTTCATGCTGAACGCTTTCTGTTTAGAGAACTGCAACAAGTAAGGGTGATAGATAAAATGCGAAAGATAATAAGATATGATGCGTTCCATCAATGGAAGCACAAAAGACCAAAACGCAAATCCAACCAGCACGCAGCACTGGCAATTTTAATAATTGATGTTTATTTTCAAGACAACCTTCAAAATAAATAAATAAGTAAATAAAGGCTTCGGCCACCAAAAAAAATTAACAAAAGCCCAAAACCTGGGCACGAAGGGCCCACAGCCTCGAACACCGAGTTACCGAACTGGGCACAGCCCGGAGCGGAGACTCGAAGCCCGAGCAAGCAATTTCAGTTCGATAATACGTCACTAGAAACAGCAGGAAAAGAGCGCCTGACGCTAGGCTGCGTTAATCGGGTGTTAGAGTTCTTGTACCTAGGACTTCCACACAAAAAGCATTTGGCTGATAGTGAGTCCCTATCGCGCATCAAAGTGCTATAGGGGGGAAAGGGATTAAAGCTCAGTGGAGTGGTTCCTGATAACACTAATCAATACACCTTGCTCAATGAATTGTAACACCCCAATGTCATTCTAAGGGGTGTGCAAGTCTCTCTGACTGGGTTTAATCAAATTGCTTGCAGTGGCCGAAACCTATTCACCAGGCCGTAATGGTTATCAGTGTCCGACGTAAGCGATTACAAATTTCCTGTTACGAGATGCTAAATGACCGCTATTTTATACGGTTTAACTATTTCGTATGACCTTTGTGGCCCTTCTGAACAACAAACTTTTTTGGAGTTGTTACTGCAAATATTTATTTACCAGAGAAAAGAAGAATATTTAAAACTCCAGCTAATATGTATAATAAAATACATATAAAATACAGCAGCAAAATGTAGACTCAATTTTTTATACATTTTTTTTTGGATGGGGCTGAACACGAATATTTTATTTTTCATCTGTATCAAGCAAATAGTATCTCAATCTCAATCAATGTTTAGTTGTCTTTTTTGGTACAAATAAGCTCTCTTTTATTAATTTTGTTAACAACGCCTTTAAGCACGCGTTGTATGTACTTGAATCCGTTTCTGCAACTGACAAGCAAGATCTAATAAGTCTTGTAGCTAAAAGTTGTCAAATATATGCACGTGATAGTTAACTTTTAGAGTCGACCGACAACAGATCACCCAGCCTAGAGGGACAAAACCGGAGGGTTAGTAGTGATCGACATATATTTTTTAAAGTTGCGAATTATATATTAAAAGAATATTTATTGCAACCATATTTTATTATACAGAAACCACCACCAGATTTTATAGTTTGCCCTGGCGCTTAACGTGTTAATTTTGTCTCATTTGAATGAGTTATTAAAAAGAATCAGCTCTAACGGTTTATTCCACTTAAGCCTTGACAATGTAAGTGAGGACATCAACCTGAATGTCTCCGCACTCATGTCATTTTAGTAAATTCTTATAAAAAATCACCAAGTATACAAAAGCCTGCACGTTTTAATTTATTTTTTTTTATTTATATCCTTTGTTACGATATTACTTTAATAAAAATTTTGCAAATTTCTGCATTAATAAAAATTTCGTTAGCTCTAGATATTTATTTTGAAATATTCTAAATAAGAATCCCCTTTTAAAGATACCTCTTTACTGATTGGAAAAGAGCATTGTTATTTTCTAACCAGCCCAATCTGAATTCATTCTTTATATTGTTCTGAAGCTATTTTCTTGTGTCATCTTATATACAATTTACTACTTTTATTGGAAACAAACTGCATGTTTTGCTTTTCACTTCGGAAATCGTTCTCAAAATATAAAACATAAATCTGTGGTCTGAAAACTTTCTGCTATTTCCATTACCCAAAATCCTCAGAATGCAACTCAAAATAATCATCCCAAGCCAATCCAAAGTTTAAAGACATCGCCTCAAGCACTTGTTGGCAGCCAGCAACATTTTTCCAAATACTATAAGTCAATGACCTTCTACTAAATAACATTAACATAACTAAAAGGTGGGGAATTCGCCATTAATCGAACGTACCAACCCACAACTTTCAGACAACACTACGCCAAACTGTAGGAAATACAACTATCTCTATAACCCATAAACTAAGCTTCTAATTTCCTTTTCGTTATCTACCGATAGAAGAGAAGAGGTTACACAAAATAAAACAAAATCACTTAAATAAGGAACCTAAGTATAGAGAAAACCTTAACAGAGAAAAAGAATTCAGAGCATTCTATGGGAAAGTTGACATTAACACAAAATAATTCAAGACAACCACTAGCGAATTCTTAAGTCAGAATGGTGACTTATTAATAACAAGAAGAAAAGATGCACTGAATGGATGGGTAAAATACTTAACCAGGTATTTAATATCGAAAAAAAAAGACGAAAACCGGTAAGACAAAAGGGATGATGTAAAGGCTAGGGCTAACTCTTAAAAAAGTTGAATGTAGAGTACGAATTCAGGGGGAACTGCCTGAACCTTTTAACACAAATAATGGAGAAAGTAATATGTATGTCACAAATCAAAACCACCGGCTTAATATATAACAAATCAGTGCAAATATTTGCATATGCTCATGATACCAATATTGTTGAGAGAAGGGAATACGTTGTACCAGAGGGATAAAATAAGCACCCAACCACAAATCCTACAGCCACTTATTATAGAGCACGACGTCATCGAAGCAGTAAACGAATTTGTATACCTGGAAGCGCTACTTAACACTGAAAATAACATTGCTGTAGAATTTTCACGGCCACCAGACATTATTCTGGGCTTAATCTCCTTTTTAATATCTGATATATCAGATATACAAAGATAAAACTCTAGAAAACAACAATACGCCCAGTCCTAACATATGATTCAGAGACTTGGACTTAAAAGTGCTCAATAAAAACATGTTAGGATGTTTTGATAAAAAAGTATTAAGGCAAATTCATGCAGCAGTGAATGACAATGGAATGTGGAGACGACGACACATTTGGAATTTTATAGAATATACCAGAAATTAGATATCGTAAAATATGTGATGATAGGACGTCTGAGATGGACATGTAATGCTGATGGAACACAATGATCCAGCTAGAAAAACGCTTTTGATAGACATATTGGTCGGAGAAAAAAGAGAAAACCCAGAACAATATTCCTTGATAACATAGATGAAGGCATGTGAAATATGGAAATAGGTGCTTCCTAAAAAAGACCCACGCAGGGCATCAAGATAGTCTATCCAAAACCCAATTTTCATTGACCAAAGTCATTTGAATCATTTTCCGTTCCAATGATAATGCTACATATTTCGTGAGAGTCTTCACGGACTCTAAAACCAAGTTCGCTGAAGTACTCTTGGGGTATCAGAATCGACGGGGAAAGATTGCATTGCGAGATCCCTAGATCAAACAATTCTCGTTCGTCTAAAGTACTACCCTAGGTGTTACAAAAGCGGAACTAAAGGAACATCATTTGTTCCAATTACAAACAATAGCACAGCAAATTACTAGTCAAAAGTTTCCTAGTTTCAACTAGTCCAAATTACCAAGGTACTCACCCTGTCTTTTCTCCCAGATATACTATGAGAAAAGTTCCTCTAACAAGTCGGGATCAAGTCCGACCCGTGTCTACCCCTAAACAAACCATCATTTACGAATTCACCACAGACATGCAGCGCTAGTATACTTCATGTCTGTGATTCTTTAAAACGTGTCCCAGACAAAGGAAATAAAGTAGCCATGTCGACGTCGACATACAACGACATACAACTAAACATTCATCCAAATTCTCCCAACATCCTGACGGTACTCACTCGTCAGCCACCATCCACAATCCAAACACATAATACAAATCTACACGCTGAAAAGTGAATGTCTTTCATATACTCCACAATAGTATCTAAATAAATAGACAAAAAACAGGGAGAGATTGGTTTTCTGTGGTTTCCCAATCTCATTGCATAACGGTACGTGTCTTAGGTGAGACTGGAATGAATTGTTTGTTATCCAAGAAGCTTGTGGTTTGGTTGCATATTTGTCTCCCCACTGATAAACTCACACAACAAAACAAAGCAGAATAAGACGTATACGAAACCCAGCCCCATTCTTAAAAGGAGATGCAATACGTTGAAGAGGTATAGAGCCTAAACGAGCGATTTATAACTAGTCGTTGTTGCTATAAAATAACTAAAATTTTTTTTATTTGGAACACATAATGAAGAGTAGTAAATATTAGATATTCAGATTTACTTTAATGAGTAGGATATAAGAACGAATATGACCAGAAAGAAGGTAACATTCGTCGATGCAAGATTTTTTTCACACTTGCTAGGGAAGGACAATAATGAAAAAATGGCAGGTGAATCTGAACAAGCTGAAAACATATGGCGCTTAAAGAAGAAAAATCATTAGTTTGGAAGATCTGGTTACCTTATAATTCTTATTACTTCTAACAGAGATATAACCAACCTATTGACCAAACCTAAACAATATTAGAAAATATGTAAAGCAAGCAATTGGACTTTTGCCAAACTTCCAATCATAACTTTTTAGCCGGAAAAGACATCAAAACCCTAACTAAATGTTCGAACTCGATTTTGCAATACGCATCGAATAATATATCGCTTGTACTATTTCGGTGACTTTAAAACAGTACTTCTGGTTGCAACTTTGGAACCGGAAATCTTACGTCGAATTTCTTACTAATATTACCCTCTTGGGTTATAAGCTCTCATTCAACATCTCGTTTGTCATTCTATCTGTTCTAGTAACAGAGGAGTTGTGTTTACGAATAGACGAACGGATAGATAGACATGGATAATTCAAGGTTTTCACCATTTTTTTTAATGTTGTAAAATGTTTATTTAAAAAAAGTTACTACTAATTAAGTATTAAATTGACTTAGTGTTGATTAAAGCATACATTTTTTTCAACTGTAAACCTACAAATTCTCCACCAGATAAAAAATGTTCTTAAGGCAGCCCTATGTTTTCTAAAGACAATATCAGTTTAAAACTTCTGTCGAAGCGAAAATGAAATATCTGTTTTCGTTGCTGCCGATTCAGCTCTTGGCTACTGAATTTTATCTCCGAGTTTTAAGGAAATGTGGAAAACACCTCGATCGAGTGCCAGACATTTCTTGCGAACTATCTGTTCTGATTTATTATAACGATGCTTAATCCGGCTTTGTTACAACTGCAATAACTCTACACAACGGGCATTCCTCAAACTGTTCAAGCGTCATTTATAAATCATCCGGGCAAGACTTTTGTACTCATGAATATGACGCAGCCCCCCAGACGGTCGTTCGCCGGTTTGGAGACACAAGACAAGAAACGATGGTGAGTCGTCATGTTTTGAAAATTCAAATAAGAAAATGACTACATAACCGACAAAAGGAATTTAAATGGATTATATATTGCTTCTCGTTGTCTACAATAAGATTATGTGTAGGTTTACATATGTTAGCATGTCGTCTTAAATATAGAATGACTGTAACAATAATTAGACATTATATAGGACGTATTGGATTAAAAAGAATAGAGTTCCTGGGAAGATAATTCAGAAAATGTTAAAATATTGAAGAAAACAAATTAAGGACAAGAAATTTTAGTATAAATATATGTATGTCTTTCGATCAGAACTGTATACTTTTACTAAAGTGATGACAAATACTCTACAGTAATTTTGACAAATATCGTTCAGTAGAGTAGGTGGAGTTTAAAAAGAAATAAAAGCAACTAACAATCTTCATATTCTTACAATATTGAAAAGAAAAGTTGACGAATATGATTTCGAATTACATCTAGAATTCACGTACCATGAAAAACCTTTCAGTGGCAGTCAATATTGTTCTAGTAAATAGAGTAGTAGTGTAGACGGCGACAATAGAAGACTCAGCGTGAAGTACAAATATTTAAAGTATCTTAGTCACTGATGATTACTTTTCTTTTTATTAATTAAAAAGAAAAGTTACGGAAAAATAAAAAGAGATGAAGAAAGAGAGCGACTAAGAGAGAGATCAAAGAAGAGAATAAAGATCAGAGGTGAGAGAAGACAGGCCACAGAAGACAGAGGCCAAAGAAGGCAAGGAGAGAAAGGAAAGAGTGGACAAAGGAAAAGAAAATAGGCAGAAAGGTGGAAAAATAAAAGTGAAGATGAAGGAAAAGAAAACATAAGATTAGAAGTAGAAGAAAGAGAAGCGAGTAACCCAGGTACCGAAAGCTCTAATGATGAGTGGCAAAGATTATTTCGGATACGTCAAGCCCGAAGGGAGAGGCGCAATCCACCGACAATAAATCAAAGTTAGAATGCCTCCAGGAAAGCGTTACGACGGTGGAAAAACTCATGAGAGCGGTACCGAATACCTAATTGGGAATTAAGAAGGAAGTAAAAAATCTCAAGAACTCGTCTGCACAACATCCAGAGACACACAAACCAATAAAAAACCGGTCCCAAAAAGTAGAGAGATAGGGATCCAAGTAAACCTAGAGAACCCAGAAGGAATCCAAAAGAGAGTCGGAATAATTAACGAAATAATTTCAAGCGGAATGATATAGAAGAGCTCAACGATTACTGGCCGAACTCTTCAACACTATTGTCAAGGAAGGAGATCTTTCTGAAACAATAGGGGACGTGGCAGTCTTCGCTACAAAAAAACCAAGAGGATAATAAGGCCATAGAAAAATTAAGAACTATATTCCCAGATTTGCCAACTGTTTCAGCGAAAGCCGATGAGGGAGGTGGTTTGGGGACCATGAGAGTGACAATCTCTGCCCATACGAATTGGGAATGGATAAATACAAAGAAGTACGAATTCAAGAGAAGTACGGATTCAACATTCTCCTAAATAGAAAGAAAATACCAGAGATCATACAGTTCCTTAAAGCCTGTAGAAAGCTAGTACAAAAGATGCAAGAACTGGGCAGAAACAAAGTTGAGATTCATACTCCGGTTACCCTAGTAACAAAAACAACAAGAAGAATACTAGAATGGATTTCAAGATGAAATAATGTGACTATCACACTAGTAGGAAAAAGAAAAAGGAGAGAATAGGCCACTGTTAAACCAAGACAACAAAAGGGCATGATCATAATAAATAAAACTAAAGAAAAGTTGTTCGTAGACCTAATGCTGGAAATTAAAGAAAATCTGACAGGAAGAAAAGATGAGAACATAAACAGAATTAGACAGAGACCAAGGCATATCACTGGAACTGGAAAAAGGAAGAGAAATGACTAAGAAAGTACAGAAAATACTTTCGGAAAAATAATGCATGTCCAGGTAAATGGCTTAATGCAGGAAATCTCACCCGACACTACGGCAGAAGTAAAAGCAGCAGAGAAAGTTGCAGGCAAAGATCAGGCCTGTGACGTAGTCAAAGTCTGGACAGAAGGCGACGTGAAAGGTATGAAGAGCGCCATAATAAATGTCGACGAAGACGCGGTTGAAAAAGTCTTTGATATGAAAAGGATACGACTGAATTTTACATCTTGTCGGCTGGTGGAAGAAAGGGCAGAGATGCCTTGGCTTCGGACACAGACGATGGAACTGCACTTGCCAAAACCAGCAAAGGAGAAGCTGGTTTGTGCATACGACTGGATGGGTTGGTGTACGAATCTGTAACAGAAAGCTGGGAGTATATGATCGTCCAGGATGGAGGAATTGCTATCTCTCTCCTAATATAATGGTGGGTGATTATGAGAGAAAGTTGGATAAGATCATGGAGGAGGTGATAAGTATGAGAGAAGAATGCGTGGTGATAGGAGATTTCAACGCAAAAGCGGAGTGGGTTTTCGCCATTACCAATACTCCCGGTAGAATATTATCTGATTGAGTGTTTACTTTGAATTTGGTGGTACTGAATACAGGTCTGGAACCCACATTCGTGAGATCTTCGGGTACTTATACCAATGTTACCATGGCTATACAGAACGTAGCAATAAAATCAAAAGATTGGTTAGTCTTGCCAGACCATACCGGAACAGAACATCAGAACAGATAACCGGAGCAGGAGAAAGGAAGAGAGTCTTACACAATGCTGAAAGAAAGAAGAAGAAGAGAAATACCAGTCGGACTAACGACAGAGATAAAATCTAGATAAGAAAAGGGAGTGCTCCCACAATGTCGTCAGCCTTACTGCAGCCATCTTATCTTTAAAAACTGGTTAAACTATCGTTATATTTCAACTTCTTTCCGTAACCCGTATATTTAATCGCTCTCTTGTTATTGTGTCACAGGCTTGTCTAAAATCGTAATTACGTTCTCGTAGTACATTATATTTCAGTATTAAACAAATAAACCAGAAGATACTAGAAGGTTTGGTTTGAATTATTGATCAATCTGTATATTATTAATCTCTTGTTGCAGAGCACGTATTCCATCTTGGTTGGTTACATAAATCATACCAGTCGAAACAGTTATATAGCCAATTCATTTTTCCTTCAAATTGTGCAATTACACGGATGTCACAAACCGAAGTGCTCGGTGGCAGTAAAATATAAAATTCAAGAAGGATTTTATTGGTGAAGAGCTCTTTAAAAATACTGACGTTTACAGCTTTATAGTAAGGAAGCTAGTTGAAGTTTCAGAAGTTCATATTAAAAGAATAATTTTATGGCATATATGTGGTCTGAGATCTTTCGGTAGCAGACTTATTAATTGAGAGTGTAAACCTAAAATCACTGAATTTACTTGTAACCGCTAGATAAACACATAAAGAGTGTGGAAAACACTTATGGAATAAAATTGCTTGTGTACTCCTTAAAAATATATATATTTAAAACTCGCTGGAATCTTTTGACTTTTAATTTTAAATTTGAGATTTTTAAACAAAAATTTAAATCTACAATGTCATTCACGGAAGTCTAGCATAGTCCATCATCTTTGTTTTTAAGAAAACACCCTGCATATTTTGATTGACAGGGGGAGCGGACGATATTTTCTTTGTCGACGAAATGTTCGCGTCAATCCCGCGCCAATCACAGCCCAATCACCAAGCTAATCCCCACGCCAACCTCCACCCAAACCACGTCACCATAGACGGTGTAAATGAACCGTCCTCTATTCCCAGCACCAGTAATGCATTGGTTAATGATCAGTATAGTAGTGTCTGGGGGCTCGGAGACTAAGACCTCGGAAGCCCTGAAGAAGACCTCGAACGAGGATGTCTAAAGCTCGGCGCAATGATAATCGAGGCAGTTAAACCGAAAGACTGTTGAGTTTAATATTTCCTGTAATAGTATTAATTTTAGCTCTAGGTTTAAATATAAAGAAGAAGTAGAAGTTTATTTATTTAAAACTAGAGAAAGCCCTAATACATACAAAAGTAATCAATTTATATAATAAGATGAAAATAACAATTACACTTAAAATATAGTATTAAAAATATACTTATTAAAAATACTTATTAAAAATATAAAACATGTCTACAAAACAACTACCTAACTATTGGTGCTTTTAATATGGTCCATTAATTTGTTTTTAAACATTTGTACCTATGAACAACTTTTAACTGTTTGAGGAAGCTTATTAAAAATATCAAAACCCTTAAACAACAAAGAGTTTCTTGAAGTCGTTCTTTTTGTTTTCACAATGTGTAAATTGCACTTATCTCGAGTAGGGTAATTGTGAATATCACAATTCTGTGTAATAAACCCACAAAAGTAAGCAGGGGCCAAATTATTTAAAATTTCGCAGCATGCCAAAAATCACTGCAGCATGCTGAGCATTGTTGCTATAGGTGTATATCTGCTTCCACCAAGAATGATTCTCATTCCACAATTTTGTATTTTTGCAACTGATCCGATTGATTTAAATTAAAGAGAAAAATAACTGACGAGTAAAAATCGAAGGGAGGTTGAATAATTGCATTAAAAACTGTAATTTTAGTTAAAGTTGACACATTTTTAGATATTCTTGAAAAAAAGTATAATTTTTTAAAAATCTCTTATAATGTGTAATTAAAATGGTCATTAAAAGACAATATTTAAAACCAAGGTACTTATATTGTTGTGATGATGTTGATATTGTCATTGTCAATTTAAATATTAATAGTATTTATATCAATATTTAAGTATTATTTAGTTGGTATTATCATAGCTTTCGTCTTTAACATATTTAACTTTAGTTTGTTGATATTTATTACCAAACTGCAATGCTGAATTTATTTTAGATACAGCATTTTCTAAGTTTGAATCAAAACATGCAAGTAGGGTGTCATCTGCATACAAATTAAAGAAATCACATTTAACAAACAAGTTTATATCATTTAAATACAATATAAACAAAAGAGGTCCTAAGACACTATCTTGAGGTACCCCAATATTAACACTAATTGCAGAAGAAGTAATATCATCAATCCTCACTTGTTGCTTTCTATCCAATAAGTAATCTTTAAACCATTCAAGAACATTTCCTCCAATACCATAGCCTTCTAATTTAGTGAGAAGTATATTACGATCAATAGTTTCAAAAGCTCTTTTTAAATCAAGGAATACTACTACTAAATAATTATCATTGTCCAATTCAGACCTGAATTTACAAAGTGAAAGTTGCAGTGCAGTTTCGCATGAATACTTTTTACGAAAACCTGACTGAGTATTCATTAAGATTTCATTTTTATCAATGTGATCCATGACTTGATCATATACTACCAATTCTAATAATTTCTCAATGGGCGGAAGTATATTTATAGGTCTAAATTCATCCGCCTTAATAGTATTATTAACTTTTGGTATTGGAACAACTGTACTGATTTTTAATAAATCTGAAATTTTTGATGATCTAAGACAGGGGTCTCCAAACTTTCCAGCCTTAGGGCCATACTGATTACTCCAGTAAGTTCCGAGGGCCAAGATGGCAACACTGTATTTTATATATATTTTTTTATATTTTATTATTATTTATATATTTTATATATTTCTGTATTTTATGTGTAATAGAATTTTGCTGAAGTGTGGATCATTTTTTGTAAAATAACGAATAATTTAATTTTTTGTAAGTGTGGTAAGCTGTCAACATTATTAAGTATGTCAAATATTCACCTATTTTTGATATATTTTAATTTAATACAAGGTAGACATAAACAAACAAAATATTTCCACCAGTGGAAATCTCCAATCTCTCCCGAGATTGTCCACTAATAACATAATTATTCTTTCTACTATTTTTCAACGCCATCGTTAGAAATTGTCACAAACACACTTAACTATCCGAAATAATAAGAAGTCTGAAAAATAATAGCCGCAAATCACTTAAGTGTTACGCACCTGATAACTGGGAGGAGACTAAAGACCCCACCTAAGTGGGACGAGTGCGAGGACGAAGCGATGACAATAGTGGCGTAACTACAAGTCAGTTCCTATGAAACTGTTGTGAAATAAAATAGGGCGTACCTCCTTAAAACAAGTTTGTGCGTGTAACAGTATTTTGATTTGATTTGAATTGTTGCTTTTGTGTGTGATTTAGTAGAATGGAAAAGAAGCGAAAAATTGATAGTGAATGCAGAAAATTCAAAGATCAGTGGAACATTCAGTATTTCGTAATTGAGTCCAGTAACAAGGCGCTATGTTTGATTTGCAATGAAAGCATAGCCGTTCTTAAAGAATATAACATGAAACGTCATTATGAAACAAAACATTCTCAAAATTACTCAAAATATACAGGAATTGTGCGGACAGAAAAATTCGAAGCTTTGAAGTGCGGATTGAAATCGCAGCAATCTTTATTTACAAAAGTCAAAACTGAACAAGAGGCGGCAACTCGTGCCAGCTTTCGTGTGGCTCTTGAAATTGCAAAACGTGGAAAACCATTCACCGATGGAGAAATGATCAAGGAATGCATAATTGCAGTAGTCGAAGAAATGTGCCCTGAAAAGGTAAATTTATTAAAAACTGTCAGTATGTCAGCAAACACTGTGGCTCGAAGGGTAGAAAACATCGCTGAAAATATATCCTCTCAACTGTTCGACAAAAATGGACATGTTGAGTGGTTTTCTTTGGCCTTGGATGAGTCAACGGATGTGTCAGATACTGCTCAGGTGTTGATTTATATTAGAGGAGTAGATAAAAGCTATGAAGTGCACGAAGAACTTCTTGATATGTATAGTATTCATGGCACAACTACTGGTACCGATATTTTTAAAGGAGTTGAAATGGCCATTAATAAAAAGAACCTTCGATGGAAAAACTTGAAATGTATTACAACTGATGGAGGCAAAAACATGAGTGGGAAAGATAAAGGAGTGGTCGCTCTTGTGTCAAAGGCTGTAGAAAATGACGGCGGCTCAAAACCATTAGTCTTACATTGTATCATTCATCAACAGTCTTTGTGCGGAAAATGTTTGGATATGTCTGACGTTCTGAAACCAGTCATATCAACTGTTAATTTCATCAGATCTTTTGGGTTGAATCACCGACAATTCCGACAATTTATTGCAGAGATTGGAGAAACAGACTTACCTTATCATACTGCCGTACGCTGGCTTAGTTGTGGGAAAGTCCTTCAGCGCTTTTTTGAACTTCGAGCAGTGATCGAAATTTTTTTGAATGAAAAGCACCGCCCTCTTACTGAATTACAAAACAACGCATGGCTATGGAAGTTAGCATTCTATGTTGATTTGACAAAACATGTGAACGAACTGAATTTGAGATTGCAAGGAGAAAACCAGCATCTTCCTGATTTATACACTAATATCAAGTCATTCCGGATGAAATTGATACTGTTTCAATCACAACTACGAAGTAAATGTTTTTCACATTTTAAAACATGTGAAATATTCAGCCACACTACTGAGACTGAGTTTCCTATCGATTTTGCAATCGAAACTTTGAGTGCTTTGAAGATAAATTTTGATACTCGTTTCTCGGACTTTGATGCCATTGCGAATCAAATTAAGATTTTTCAGAATCCTTTTGATGCTGACATTGAAACCCTAGCCCCGGAACTTCAAATGGAAATGATTGATCTTCAGTGCAGTGATATAATTAAGAACAAATATGAAAACTCATCTTTGTTGGAATTTTATAAGAGTCTTCCACTGACACAATTTGATAATTTGCATAAATTTGCTCGTGGGCTGTTTTCCGTTTTTGGTACTACTTATTTGTGTGAGAAAACCTTCTCCAAAATGAAGTACACAAAAAATGTATACAGATCTAAATTAACTGACGAGCATCTTAAATCTCTTTTAATAATTGGTACAAGTAAAATTAGTCCACAACTACAAACTATTGTCGGTGGAAAATCTCAATTACATACATCTCATTAGCATTTCATATGTCATGTTTGTTATAAGGTATGTGTTGTTCATTACTTACAATGTATAAAATGTTAGTTGGATTCATTTCAATAATTTGTTAGTTATTATATGCTGAAGTTAAATTTACTGCATAAATTATACATGTCTTTACTCATTACCATTCTGTGTTTCTTTATCCAACTTATCACAAACATTTTATTTGCTATAAAAAATATTTGTTCTCTAAAAGGAGTTTTCAAGTATGTCTCCGCGGGCCGGACAAAATCTGTCTGCGGGCCGGATGTGGCCCTCGGGCCGTAGTTTGGAGACCCCTGATCTAAGAGAAGTATTTATAAAATTTAAGATAATGTGACCACAAGTTACAAATAACTCTTTTAATATTTTGGGAGTTTAGTATTTCATTATTGTTACACCTATTATCTAACGACTTAACCATGACTGCCAAGTCACTCAGTGATAATGACCTAAATTCATGAATACTGGGATACAAATTCTGATTATCATAAATCCATAATTCTTCAGAGTCGATAGTTTCAACAATTTGCTGCATACTAAGACGAAATACTCTCCAAATTGACGCACCATTTCAACTTTGTCACTCAGAATACATAACTGATTCTAAACCTTAAATTCAATGCGATAAGGGAATTGATACTGTTTGATAAAATTTCATTGTAAATAGTATTGACATCAGTACAATCTAAATCCCAATCACAAGAAAGTAAATTTATTTGAATTTGATATATTTTTTCCTCGGTAAGACATCTGTAACGTTTACTAGAGACATTAAAATTTTGAAAATTATTACTAAAACTGACTGATATATTGAATAATCACTCAACTTGGGAGTTGAATAAACAAAACAACTAACCAGATCATTACTAAACAAGACGTTTTGATTTGGTTTGAGTCTTCTAACAAACTCTCTCTGATAACGGGTAGACCCAGAAACACGTGTTAGGGAGAGGTAAGTGACTAAAATTAAATCGAAACGCAACTGTCTTCTTATAAAGTACAATTGACATTACTTTTAAATAATTCATCAAAAATATGCTCCAATTTTTTTAAAAATACTGCATCAGAACTAGAAAGTGAATGATACATGCTACCAAAAACAATCTTGTAACAACCAATATCTACTTTAATAAATTTATACCTGAACATATATTACAAGACCCCCTGTAGATCGTGTAGATGAATTGCAGCGTATCACCTTATACTCACACAAAGAAATATATTAGTCTTTGATATGTGTCAGAATTCAAATTTGATCACAATAAAAAAATACATATTTCCCTCTCTGCTTCTTGGATTATTTCTCCTATAATCTCCCGTACTATTACCTCAACTAGCCAGACAGCATCACGGGAAATGAAAGAAATATGGCCGTTTTCCATGATTTAACGAGAGTAACTGATGAATATTGCTTGTCTGGCTTAATTGATATGATCCATTTCCAACTTTTATCTTCCAATGGGTAACTTAACTGCACTCTCCACTATTTTTCGCATTTCGAGGAAAGTTTGCACAGTGTTTGAAGTCCGTGGAGAAGCGTTTATTTAAGCGCAGATTTATATGCACAGGAGGTGAAAATACGTTCAAAGGACTTTCGTGGGTTATACTCGAGAATTTTAAAAAGGAAACGCTGAGACTTGGGTTTGCACTATGAGTAAATAAAAGAACTAAATTTAAGGAAAATGTATAAACAAAATTATTTGTATCTTTAACTTTTTAATTACCAGAGTTACTTTTTAAAGTGCTACGAGTTTTGTTTGTACAATAAAAACTACCACAGAAGAATTAAATCTACTACTACTACTAGTAACAGAACATATTTCTTCAGAATTTTTTTTGTTTACTTAGTATATGGAGATGCTTTCTTCTAGTTAAAATATATTTTTAGTTATTATGTACGAATAAATAAAGTTAATTTCCATTCCGACATTCTGTATCACCATTTTTTATCGTCCCTCCAGTCCATAACATTGAGGAAGTTGACCATGGTGCTCTACTACGTCCATAAATTAGAGGCTCTACTTTCTCGTTGTACCTGTATTGTACAACGATCTTCAACTCGTGATCCTTGTAGGCCTGTTCATCGTAAGTGTGAATCATCACAGTTAGCACATTTGACAGGCCACCAAGGCGCCCTTCGTCAGTTCACATCGGCAAGGAGCAAGAAAAAATATAATATAGTGAAAAGAAAAGACAACACGGTTGGCACTCCACGTTGCTGTCGAAATTTTTACGTCTTTTGTACGCCACCAGTGTTGGCTGTAAAAATTTTAGTAGGTTGGGTAATGTATACAATGGTAAACATTCCAATACAACCTCGGTATACCATTTCATAGTAAAATTATCACAACACTGGCCGTACAAGAACCTAGCCATGTCAAAGTACCTGCTGTGCATCAACTTCCTTTAAACTGTGTTGATTTACTGACAAATACTGGGACCAGTGGTGGCCAGTCAGTGTCCCACACATTTATAGATATAAATTTCTTTTTAATAGTTAATTTAATAAGTATTTCAATAATTAATTATCACAAGTAATAATTAATGTAAAATAAAAAAAAAATTCTATAAGGTTATATAGGCTAAATTTAATTCATGTGTTTTTAAAAGAATTCGACCATTCGACATCGACAAGGTACGGCAGTTCTGAATATGCCTATGCTTCATTTAGATTGGCCGCAAACCGCAAAGTTTTAAGTGCCTTGCGAGCGCGGGATGAAATGTTATTTCCAGATAAGTACTAGTAGTGAAGTGATAGTACACTGACTGGCTTTCCTGTTATTGCATCAATCATTGATCGATTCGTTTTGTATTGATTTGTTTTGATTTTTAAAGTAATACTGTGATAAGTTATCGCTGCCGTAAATAGTTAAAGGGTATTTTGATATATTGAATTTTTTTTTAATTAATATTGTAATTTTTTTAATTTGTCAAAAATTAAATTAATTAAGCTAATTATAGAGAACTAATTAAAATGTTTAAGAAATACGATTTGGAATTTTTCTAATTTATCTAAAACAATCCAGAATAAATTAACAAAATCAATTAACATTTTGAATAACATTATTGAATCTGAGATTCTGGAAACCATTTGCTGACGTGTTACGTGGTAACTAATGAGAGGTTTTTAGGTTTTACAGACGTGAGTAAAAGCCATAAGGTAGACAGATTAAAATTTTTTGATGATATCAAAAATAAATTTGTAGGTCAAACTTATGACGGCTTTACTGTGATGTCAGGCGAATTTAATGGTCTCTAGGCAAAAGTTAAAGCTATTGCACCGCAAGCTTTATTTAGTCACTGTTGTTAAGGATACTATTGCATTTTGTTAGATTTACATATTTTTTAATAATACATTTTATGTTTATTTCGTACGCCTATGGTGAGTTAGTGCGCATATTGTAAGTGTCTGGCCCACCGCGCAGAATCAAGAATATATATGGCGGAAGGAGCAAGAGGTCAGCTTGTTACCTTCACTCTGTCAATAAATATTATTAAAAATAAATACTACAAGTTCACGAAGTATTGGTTTTTAGTAATAATACAGCAAAAGTGTTTACAGTCCACTTTTATCGACACACACATTACCATTGGTCTATCTTCGAGCAGGATTCAAGCCAAGATAAGTGAAACAAGAACAAGCATTTTTAAGGTTCAATTTCGCTCAGCAAGCGTCTCAGGTTCAAAATCGCAAAGCAGAGTAGACAGTCACGTCGCCGAGTCAAGTGTCAAGTCAACAATCAACCAAAAACAAAACAATCATGGCGCTGGCAGATCAGCTGTTGCTATAAAATATCCTTTTTACACAAATTCAAGTGAAATCTGTAAGTACAATCTTATTATCCTTTTTATACAAATCCTATTGGCATCCTTAAGTAAATATTCCTCAAGAATTAATTAATATGGAAGCATTAATATCAAAAAGAGGTCAAATCAAGGCCAGATTAACTCGCTTGCAAAATTTTATTGATAAATTAGATCTTTCTCAAGTAACTAATGATATAGTAATAAATTTACAAGAAAGATTACACAAATTTGAGCCATCTTGGGAAGAATTTAATGAATTACAGATGCAAATAGAGAGTCTAAATGTAAATATTGTAGATGATTCTGATGATCGTGTCATATTTGAAGATTCTTATTTTGATATTGTCACTAGAATAAAAAATATTTGTGCAACTTATCATCAATTAAATGAACAAAATGAAGTAAGAGGGTCATGCTCTTCAGGTACCGGTTCATGTTCAGGTAGTAGAAGTTGCAATAATATAAATATTAAATTGCCTCCAATAACTCTTCCTCAATTTGATGGTCAGTATGGTGATTGGGTTGAGTTCAGAGATGCATTTATCAATTTGGTTCACAATAATCAACAGTTAGGGAATTATCAAAGATATTATTACCTTAGATCATCATTGAGCAAACATGCAGCCAGCATTATAAAAAACATACCCACCTCAGGTGACCACTACAAGGTTGCTTGGGATTTATTAGTCGAACGATTTGAAAATAAAAAACTATTAGTTCATAATCACATTCATTCTATTTTTGAACTTCAGACATTGACAAGAGAATCACATGTAGATCTTAGAAATCTATTTAATGATATTTCAAAACATTTACGTTCCCTTAAAGCATTAGGGGAAGAAACACATTCTTGGGATAGATTAATAATTTACATTTTAACAAATAAATTTGATTCAACAACAAGGCGTGATTGGGAGTCCTTTGAGCACAAGGGGGAGCTTCCAACAATGACTGATATGCATAATTTTCTAAAAACCAAGTGTGAAATTTTAGAAACATTGTACTTTTCAAAAGTAGAAAAATCAAACAAACAATTATCTGCACATGCACCCAAAAGACAAGTAAGTGCATATACAAGTTCAAATAAATTTAGTTGTCACTTTTGTAACAAATCACATGGACTTTATCAATGTGAATCATTTCTTAAACTAAGTATTCAAAAAAGAATAGAGGAAGTTAAGAAAATGAAACTTTGTTTAAATTGTCTAGGAAAATCACATTTTTCAGCTGATTGTCAATCTAGTAAATGTAAAAAGTGTGGTAAAAGTCACAACACACTATTGCACATAGAACATTCTAATAATAGAGTTAGTTCAGAAATAATTCAAGAGAATTCAACAACAAGAGATTTACATAATATAAATGACGCCAGAATTCAGGCAAACATCACACCATCCACAACTGAGGGTCAGACATCAGTAGCTAATCCTTCAATTCAAAGCATGCATTATGTATCGTCACAAACATTATTGTCAACAGCTTTAATAAATATATATGATTCAAAAAACAATATGCACACATGTAGAGCACTGTTAGACAGTGGATCTCAAAGCCATTTCATTTCAGAACAATTATGTAAGAAATTAGGGATAACATTTTCAGATGTAAATTATGCAGTTAAAGGTGTTGGACAAGCCTTATCAAACATTAATAAACAAGTCAATGTTAAGGTTATGTCATGCATAAATAATTTCAAAATGAATATCACATGTCTAGTATTACCTGTCATTACTGAAAAATTACCTTTAGTATCTTTTAACAAAAAACATTTACAAATACCAAGTCATTTAAAATTAGCTGATCCACAGTTCAATCAATCAAGTCAGATTGACATACTGTTGGGATCAAATGTATTCTGGTCATTACTAGCAGTAGGTCAAATCAAATTGGGACCAAACATGCCCATCTTACAGAAAACCCAACTGGGTTGGATCATTGCTGGAGATTTATCACTTTCAAGGGGTAGGTTCAACTCAACTGTCAATTATTTCAGTATTAACAATGCATCAGAGGTCACTGATGATGCATTAACAAGGTTTTGGAATGTAGAAGAAATAAATGATGTCAATAAATTAACAGAGACTGAACAATACTGTGAGGATCACTTTAAAAGTACTACAAAACGAGATGCTAGAGGTAGATTCATAGTAAATATCCCATTTAATCAGCAGATTTCCAAATTGGGAGAATCCAAACAAACAGCAATCAATAGATTTTTTTCATTAGAACGTAAATTACTTGCAAACTCAGAACTAAGAAAGGAATATGTTAATTTCATATCTGAATATGAATCACTAGGACACATGACTGAAGTCAAAGAAAACAAAGATAAAACCAATTATTTTTTACCTCATCATGCTGTAATCAACAATAAAAGTTTAACTACAAAGCTTCGTGTTGTATTTGATGGATCTGCAAAAACAGACAGTGGCATATCATTGAATGATGCACAATTCATTGGACCAAGCATTCAAAGGGATATATTCACAATTTTACTTAGATTTCGAAAGCATCAGATTGTTATAGCTGCAGACATATCAAAAATGTATCGCCAAATTCAAGTAACTCCAGAGCAACGAAGCTTACAACAAATAATTTGGCGCAGCAATCCTAATGATACTTTAAAGACATACCAATTAAATACAGTGACATATGGTACTGCATCTGCTCCGTACTTAGCAATAAGGTGTTTATACAAAATATATGAGGAAAACAAGGACAACTATCCAATTACAAGCAAGGTAATCAAAGATGATTTCTATGTGGATGATTTGCTCACAGGAGCAAACTCAGTAGAAGAAATACTAGAAATTCAGCATGATGTCAGTAAGTTGTTAGGTGAAGCTGGTTTCGAGCTTCGCAAATGGTTAAGCAATAATTCAAATGTTTTACAACAATTCCACATGAACAAGGAATTGGATTCTAGTTCAATAAGTCTAGGAGAAAATGAGCAGAACAAAACTCTTGGTGTTTATTGGAATGCACATACCGATTCTCTTCATTATTCCACTAGTAATATGTCACAGCATAAAACAATCACAAAACGATTAATATTATCTACAATAAGTCAATTGTATGATCCCTTAGGACTATTAGGACCAATCATAATAACAGCCAAACTCGTCATCCAGGAATTATGGAAGACCAACCTGACCTGGGATGAAACTGTTCCTCAACATATTCACACTAGGTGGATACAGTTCAAAAATGGGCTCAACTTCTTGAATAAATTAACCATACCAAGACATATATTACTTTCAAATTACAGTCAGATAGAACTACACGGATTTTCAGATGCCTCCGAAAGGGCATACGGAGCATGTCTCTATATACGCTGTATCTCGGATGCAGGACATATTTCTTCACATTTAATATGCGCTAAGTCAAGGGTAGCCCCCATAAAGCAGGTAACACTACCAAGACTGGAATTGTGTGGGGCAGCATTACTGGCTAGATTGTCAAAGATGGTAGTGGACTCCTTAGAAATTAAATTTGATAGACATTATTTTTGGTCTGACTCAACAATCACCCTATCCTGGATACAAGGTCCATCGAGTAGGTGGAAAACATTTGTGGCAAATAGAGTGGGAGAAATTCAAGGACTCACAAATGCCAATCAGTGGCATCATGTAAAATCAGCAGACAATCCTGCTGACTTATTATCACGTGGGACCACCACAGACATTCTCATTAGTTCACGACTCTGGTGGCATGGCCCACAGTGGCTAGAAACAGATTCTTCTCAATGGTCAATAAAGGATGTTATACAAAGAGACAACTTACCGGAGCAACGCACAGTGGTACACCTATCAGTTAATAATGAATGTACAATGCAAGTGAATCTTGACTTATTTAAAAGATTTTCTTCTATAATACGACTCCAAAGAGTTGTTGCATATATCATTCGGTTTATGAAAAACATAAAGCTAGCAAAGGAAAAAAGACAAATAGGTAGTCTCACTCTCAAAGAAACACAATGTGCTATGAGCACTTTACTTAAAATTGTGCAAAAGGATCATTTTCCACAAGAGTATGCAAGTCTCAAAAATTCAATACCAATTAATAATAAAAGCAAGTTATTGTCATTAAATCCATTCATGGACCATGATGGTCTAATACGAGTAGGTGGACGTATAATGAATTCAGAAGCAACATTTGATAAGCAACACCCAATACTTCTGCCATCCAGGCATATCATAACTAAGTTAATTCTAAAGGCTGAACATGAAAGGTTATTTCATTGTGGTGCACAAAATCTATTGTGCTCAGTTCGTGAAAGATATTGGCCAATATCAGGTCGAAACTTATGTAAAGATGTCATTAGAAAATGTACCATTTGTTTTAAAGTTAATCCTAAATCAACTCAATATTTGATGGGTAACTTACCTGCAATACGGGTTAACCAATATGCTCCTTTCTTTAATGTGGGTGTTGATTATGGAGGACCTTATTTTTTAAAGGACAAAAGATCAAGGGGAGCTAAACTTTACAAGGCATATATTTGCATTTTTGTCTGCATGTCAACTCGTGCAGTACATTTAGAGTTAGTAACTGATTTAACCAGTGAGGCATTTATTGCAGCTTTAAAGCGTTTTGTTGCCCGTCGAGGACGACCATCCGAAATATTTTCAGACAATGGGTCTAATTTTGTGGGCGCAAATCGGAAATTAAAAGAAATCATTCAATTTTTAAATTTAAATTCTAACAAAATATCAAACTATTTGTCATTAGAAGGCATTAAATGGCATTTCATTCCAGCAAATTCTCCCAACTTTGGTGGAATATGGGAGGCAGGTATTAAAATTACAAAATCTCATTTATTACGGGTCGTGGGAAATGCAAATTTGGTTTTTGAGGAATTTTACACTATCCTAGTCCAAATTGAAGCCATCCTCAACTCTCGACCTTTAATCCCTTTATCCTCTGATCCTGAGGACTTACAAGCACTCACTCCAGGACATTTTTTGGTTGGAAGACAGCTCACTGCCATTCCTGAACCAGACTTATTAGATATACCAGTTAACAGACTATCAAGGTTCGAACATTTGCAGTCAATTTGTCAACATTTTTGGACACGTTGGCACAAAGAAGTTATTTCAGAGATGCAGCAGAGAGTAAAGTGGAAGCAGAATGCAACCCAGCTACTCAAGATTGGTTCCTTGGTTTTAGTGAAGGAAGACAATCTGCCACCACTCAAATGGCAGCTGGGACGAGTGATCGAGGTTCACCCTGGTGCAGACCATGTCATCAGAGTGGTTACAGTGAAAACTCAAGGTGGAACACTAACGCGTGCAGTGTCACGTGTGTGCGCATTACCAATTGACTAACCGGTAACAAACTGCGTTTATAGATTTATACTAGGACATTTTTATAAGTTAATACTTTACAAATATAATTTAATATTCAGCAATTTAATGTGTTACATTTTGTTTATATTGAAAGTACAGACTTTCAAGGCGGCCGGCATGTTAAGGATATTATTGCATTTTGTTATATTTACATATTTTTTAATAATACATTTTATGTTTATTTCGTACGCCTATGGTGAGTTAGTGCGCATATTGTAAGTGTCTGGCCCACCGCGCAGAATCAAGAAGATATATGGCGGAAGGAGCAAGAGGTCAGCTTGTTACCTTCACTCTGTCAATAAATATTATTAAAAATAAATACTACAAGTTCACGAAGTATTGGTTTTTAGTAATAATACAGCAAAAGTGTTTACAGTCCACTTTTATCGACACACACATTACCAACTGTCATGCACATAGAATGTATTTAGTTTTGCAAGATACGTGTAAAAAATTAAAAAATGTCTTTTTTTGTCAGTTTCAGCGGATTGGCTTAATTGTTCTCAAGCTCGCCTAAACAGACGAATTTTTTAGAACAATTGTCTTTCGAAAAAAATGCCAACAGTTTGTCAGGCGCGATGGAATTTTAAATCTCGGGTAGTTTTCACTCTATTAGATTTTCGTGAACAGCTTTTGGAAGGTTTTGATTTTATTATTGAAGGCAACGATTTTGAAAGTTAACTAACACCAACTTCTGACTCAAAGGAACGGGATTTCTCTCGTCTCAAAAGAATCAAAACGTATTGTCGAAATCCTATGAAACAAGAGAAAATGAAGATTGTCTCAAATGTCAATAGAAAAAAAATCTTTTAAAATCTTTACAAAACTCTAATAAATTATACGCATATACAACCCATTTTTCTACTTTCAAGCAACATAGACTAGAGTTAATTTATAAACATGTTTAGGTTCTAAATTTATATGAAAAAAAAAAAAAACAAAAACAAAAAATCTCTAAAGTTTTTGAATCGCCACTGGATAAGACTGCCACACCGTCCATAAATCGACAGTTCTGTCCTATCCCACGGATCATAAACCACAAATATTGAACGGAAAAAACGGTATTCAACGTTATGATGGTTCCCGTCTTTAGACTTTGTCTTTTTCTCTTATGTATTTTCTATTTTTCTTTGCCAACTGTGAACCGGTGAAGGGCGCTGTGCAGGTTGACCGCATAGTGAATATCAGTTTACTATGCGTCTCCACTGGTCGGCGCCCAGGTAAAACATATCTTGTTAGTAAAGAGCGCTTATGCTTCCGAGTACCAGTACAGAGGATATATAGAATGAGATGAGAGAAGTCTTACAAGAGCTCGTCATGAATACTAGAAACGCAACCCGGTAACCCGTACATCGAGTGGAATCATCTCTGAGACTAGTAGCCCAATTACGACTGCTAACACCTCAAACGATGGCCACATTATTGCATTCTACTGGAGGGTTCTACCAACCAACATGATTAACAGATTAAAATAAAATTAGGTATAGGGAGACATGATCACATGCATAAAGATAAAATCTGTCTTTAGGAATTATGATTTACCGCTCAGAACAAAGCCTCTTTTGGACTAGAGGCTGAGACTGTTCCTGACGCTTCTTTAAGAAAGTCCTAAGCCTTCTAGATGTGGCATAACAAGCGCATCTAAAGATTTAAAAGCAACATACATTTACAATTTATTCCTATTTAATGAATGTGGGTAATAACCGAAGACATTAGTTAAAAAACGATTAAAAATAAACAATTTCTTTAAAAATTAGTTTAGAAACGCGTTATGATTCATGTTTTCTTTATTACAGTAACCTATGTAACAATATTTTTGGTTGTTTAAAAGGAATAATATAGCTTTTGAAAAAAAAACATTTTACGAAAGTCAATGTTACTTTCAAAAAAGCAGTCTAGACCACGAACGTTCTATACTTCGACGTTTCCGAATTCTGGTTTTGTTTTTCGTACTCCAAAATTGTCGGTGCATTTTTATAAAACACCATAAAGCCATTATGCTTAAACGACTTCCGCGGGCGAATGTTCATACCTGCGTTCACGTCATAATAGGGTGTGTAAAACATATTATTTTACTCTGTTCTATAGGGTGAATCACAATAGCAAATATACATATAATGTTGTTATTATTAAATATTACCAACTTTGGTTATATTTTAATGTTTGGTGTGGCCCAACCAATAATAATTCCCAGCAATTAAGTCATATCTACTTAGTCTAGGAAGATAAAACAAAAGTCAGACTGAGGACCACATCAAGAGAACCATTGCAAGAAAACATGTAAATAGACATAAAATAATGAATAAAAAGTCTAAAATCTTCAGAAATTGTGAAACAAAACTCGTAATAGAATTATTATTGACATAAAACGATTTTAAAATTAAAATAAACAATAGTTTTACAGTACAGTACGCTCGAATTACGAACAATATGTACACGATCACACTCGCAAATAACATCATACTTCTGTTTGTAAAAAAACACTGTTGTCGTTCAATTTATCGCAGGTATATGGTTCCGACTCTCATGGTGCCTCTGGAAGGCTCTCATTCAACTAAGAAACCCCAGGGATAGATGGCACACCAACAAAAACTGAAAGTTCATGGTAACTATGTGCAACATGATATGGATCACAGGTAAATGACCTGATGAGTGGTGAGAATTAACATTTATTCCTATTTATAAGAAAGTATCACTAACTGTATGCAGAATTTACATTGCCATTGCCCTTATTCTTCATGCGAGCAAAATCCTGGTACATATACATCAATTAACGAGAAAGCAACTTTCTGCAGAGATAGCCAAGAACAATGCGGATTCGTATCAGAGAGAGATATACGTTAGCAGATACTAAACACCAGACAGATAATAGAAAATGCGAGGGAACGCAATCTACCAATGCTGCTCTGCTACCAAAGGCTTTCGATGCAGTAAAATGGTATCTCCTAACATGGAGTATAATGGGACATAATGGTAATGCCCAACCACCTAGTTAACTTAATAAGAAATCTGTATGACACACATAGCCAGAAGAACGGGGACCATGAACTATTAGTAGTAGAAGGCTGAAGATTAAGAGGAAGATATCCCTCAAGATGGCAGATCAAATGAAGACTCTAGTGGGAAAAATCCCTACTTGAAGACGGCCACCTGGCACAGATCGTAGTAAATGAAGGCAAAAGGTGTTATACCACTTCCTGATGGGCTCAAGGAATAGGAGAGGTATGTCCCTATATTATAAAATGGGTACCAAACTAACAAAATATATGCAGATGATTTAACGATAGACACCTAATGTAAAAGAAATAATAGTGTAATACGCAGGAAATGATTTAACCACAGAAATAGTAATTAGTCTTTAAAAACAAACTTCCTCTATTACCTTAAGTAAATTTATTCTTGGGGTAAAAAGAGTCGATTTATGTCTTAAACCACTGAAATACAAGAATATTTGCATACTGGCTTTCTTTTGGTAAACACCAAACAAAATGTATCAGTTATCAAGAGCAAAGTTTACATTAAAAAAAAGCCAAAATATAAAATAATCATCAGACGGCTTCCTTTTGGATGTAAACATCAACCAAGTCAATCACTAATGTTAAACAAGATCCAACAACAAGAGCACCTGATTTACCTCTAGAAGACTAATATTATTTATTCTTACATAAAGATTTTTATGGTCCCTTACCATAAGAAATATAAATTCGTTAACACAAGGAAAGGAATGGCAACCTTTTTTGCATCTTTTTTGGGGTCACCAAATTGACATTCTTAGCAAAATTCAGCTTGTTTATATGATTTTTATAAGTCAACTCTCTAAGGACTGTACTGTAGTGTATTAATCAATGTGTTATTTTTAATGTGAATTCAGCAATGTAAATTCTGATAAATAAGTTTTTATGGGATATAGTAAGCGTGAAAAAAACCAATATAATTTATGGCTTATCTGAAAAATTTTCTTCTTCTTACGGTGTCTATCCGTTCCGGATGTTGGCGATCAACATGGCTATCCTAACTTTGCTTGCTGCTATTCTGAATAGTCCGGTTGTCGATGTATTAAACCACTTTCTCAGGTTTTGAAGCCAAGATATTCTTCTTCTCCCTGGTCCTCTCTTTCCAAATACCTTGCCCTGAAGAATGAGTTGCAACAAGCCGTATCTCTGTTCATTCCTCATAACATGGCCAAGATATTCTAGTTTGCGCTCTTTGATGGTGTTAATAATCTCGCATTCCTTGCCTATTCTACGTAGGACCTCAACATTAGTCACACGATCCACCCATGAAATTCTTAAGATACGTCTGTAACACCACATCTCTAATGCCTCGAGTTTTCTTAAGGAAGCTTCGGAAAGTGTCCAGGCCTTTACTCCGTATAATAAGGTAGAAAATACATAGCATCTAATGAGAGAGATTTTGGTAGCAAGTGGTAAATCATGACTTCTGAAAAGAGACTTTATCATTATGAACGCTGATCTCGCTTTTCCTATGCGTTGTTTTATTTCACTGGAGTGATCCCATTGGCTGTTAATGTTGGTACCAAGGTATGTGTTGTAACGACTATTTTGCTTACCACAGGGTAAGAATATGGGGGACAAGATTGGGCAAACAAAATAATCGAAACAAGTGCTTACGGACACTCAGTTGGTTGTTGGAGAGCTGGGTCGTGGATAAGTTGAAGATATTGGGGGTTGGATTGGGCAACTACAAAAAAAAGAAATAAAGGGGTACTTATACAAATCTCTTGGGACAAACAGAATGAAAATTAACGGAAACACCTCAAGAAATTTAATATAGGGCGCCACTTGAGGTGCCCAATTATACCTATTACAACCACTAGTTGTAACTAGGGAAATAATTGTATAACATCAAAAATATAGAAAAAAAAATATCTTTTTCAAATAAAACTCAAAATAGATCAGAGAAACAAATTAAACATTTATTTTTGTCTCACCAAACAGTTATCAAAAATACAGATTTTACAAGAACATATTATACAAACATAATACAAAAATTAGCAAAAACTTACGTGCTTATTTGTCTACAAAGGAGATTGCTATAAATATTTACAAATTTTACTGAAATATTAACTGTTGTACTGTTAATGAAACTGTGTCAGAAATAATTTATTACAAATAAAGAAATATCTTTAAAATGAAAACATTCATAGAGAGGTTAATCTTCTTTAAAAAACCAAGGCAAATTATTGTCAAAAAAAATAATAAAGTTAGCTGCTAGCTGTCAACATAAAATCTTAATCTTACTTACAACGGAGAACAAATCAAATTGAAAGCATAACCACACTCTAAGATTTACAATATTAATTATTAAAACTTTTAAATTGTATGAAAGCAATTATTATTTTAATGTTTCTTTTCCTTCAAAAGTTTAAAACAAAAAAGGGTTACCTTGGTTTCACTAAACACACTAAGATTTTTGGGGTTACCTTCTCTGCCACACGATCAAATCTATTTCCATACTGTGAGACATACTCTGGGACGGCTTCTTAGGACAAATATTACAAACTTGAGGTTAAAAATTTGGAACACAAGACTTTGGAAAGGGCTTCTTAAAAAACAGGAATACATAAAACTGGACACAACGGCAACATGTGAGATTATCTTTCGAAAATTTTTGCAGGCAACACAAATCCCTTAGGTACTTAGAAAAATGAAAATAGTGATTACTCCTTTCAAATTTGACATATTACATAGAATATAGTCTACTATTTTCAACACTTTTTAGCCGGTCTCTTTACCGACTTTCTACATTGTCAGCCGTCTGCCCAGTTTCAAATCTTTTCTTGGACTCTACATTGTATAACATCTACACCGTTTCAAATCTGTTCTTCGACTCCTTTGCTTCGTTACATTTTACAAGAAACTCGCCAAAAATTTCCCTTCCGTCTTGCAGCTAACCTGTCCCCACAAACTCAAGAACCAAAACAATATCCCCTCGCTCGTATCGACAAAAAAACAAATTTTAAATGTTCCTTTATTGCCTAAACAAACAAATATTCTTTTTTTGACCCTCGACTAATAACGAAAAACAACTTTAATATTAGGGGAATTCATGGTTTATTGCGTTTTAACATAATACCTCTTTGGCGACAAAAAACTTGTTATTTTACCTAACATTGCAACACAGAGATAAAAACATATTTCCAGCGTTAATACGCATTTAAAAATCTCGTCAAAAAAACTTGAAATATTTACAACGTACCTACATTTAACTTTATTGATCGATTTCTTGGTAGAAACAACAGGGACGTACCATAGAAATATTTTCTATACACTTAAATAAAAAAAACGCTACAATGCCCCTTCTTAAAAGAAAAAACTCGGATAATTCTTATCCAGTTTTTGATAAAGGCAAAACAACAAAAACCAAATCAGAAGATGACCTCTTAACTGAGTCGAAACTTCTTAATAATATCTTTTAGATGATGGCTAGCATGGGATTAAACAACAAAAACAAAGTTAGTTACAAAGAATGGGCTAGCGTGCCATCGATCGCCAGACTCTTTAAAGTCGAGTAGACTGAAATTTTTGACTCTACTTGAACTGTAGGTGACATGAGTTTCTATGCCTTGGGGGAAGCTAACCTTATGCCCTGCAGTGAACCTCGCTGACATTCACAGCAGTAACACAAGTGATTTGTCGGGCAGGCATAGCCATGACACCTCGTTGCCTAAATCAGGTGCTATACACAAATCCAAAATAAATTGCTCTACACTTAATATGTAGGCGTTACTATCTCCACTATACGCCTAGCGAGACAGGGAATTCGGCAACGGTTCCACAAAAAAAATTAGGATATAGACCCTAAATCTATATACCTACATATGACAAAATGTGATTCTCACATGTGTCTCCCAAATAAATAGGTTACCTGAACTAAAATTATCAAAAGTGAAACAATATTCCAAAGGGATGAAATCAAATCAACATACAAACTCGAAAATACAGACATGGGATAGGATGAACTAATTACTTAAAGATGACATATTGTCCTCATCTAACACAAAAGGCTTTAAATCTTTAATGTGCCACTTACCAAGATCCGAACCATTTAAATCTGACAAACGATAAACCACTGGTGACAATTTTTCCTTGATAGTTGCTTCAATATACTTCGGTGCTAGTTTGGACATAAACTTGTTGACAGCACAAGACAAAACCTTATTTCTTTTCCAAACTCTATCACCCACTTGAAATTGGACTTCTCTTCTACGTAAGTTGTAACTCCTAGCGTTACGTTCATATCCTTTTCGAAGATTAGCCTTAACCTTTTCAAAAACTTTATCTAAACCTTTGACTTCTGAAGCATACATGTTACGGTCACCTGGAATTATCTCGATATCTTGATTCTGTTGATCCTTATGATCAACACCATAATAGTTTCCACTTAAAGGAACATGACGGCCATAATTCAGGAAAGCTGGAGTATATCCAGTCACTTCATGCTTTGCAGTGTTAATAGCTTGTCTGATCTTTGCTAAATTCTTATCCCAATCTACGTGGTCTTTAACATACGTACGTATTGCTGTACCAATGGTTCTATTGTTCCTCTCCACAAAATTACACTGAGGTGCATATACTGGGCTAAACCATACTTTCTGAACGTTATACCTATTACAGAGCTCAATTAAGAGAGGATTGTTCAGATTTGAGGCATTATCACAAATCACATATTGAGGAACACCAAACATTAGGAAAACATCATTTTCCAAAAACTCAACAATATTCTTAGCCGTGGCCTTTCTCAAAGGTTGGACTAAAGTATATTTACTAAACCAATCAGCAACTACTAATAACCACGTATAACCTTTCTTTGAACGAACAAAGGGACCTATCAGATCTATTGCAACTATTTGCCAAGGAAACTTGGCCTCTCTCTGCTTACCCATTTTACCTAATGGAGCATAATTTGGTGTCTTCTGAGCACCACAAACTTTACATGACCTGACAAACTTAAGCACATCAACACGCATCTGGGGCCAATAATATCTTTCCTGAATACGGGACAAAGTTTTGGAAAATCCAAAGTGAGCACACGTAGGTGGCTCATGACAAGACTTCATAACTTCAAACCTTTGTGGTTTGGGCACAACAATTTTCCACTCTACATCATTAGTCTTAAAAGAATTTTTGGTAGGGGCAAACTTATAAACAAAATCATTCTCCACCTTCCACTGTGGAAAATCAAGGGGGGATCGGATTATCTTTGATCTCAAATTATCGAACCAAGGGTCTATTCTATCTACATTAACTTCTAAACAATTAACATGGGGACGACTATCAAAATCTTTCTTTTCAAAAATTGGGTTCACTGATGACCTGTAAGGTCTATTGGACTTAGACCTATTCGAAATACAACACTTAGGACAAGAAGATATGATCACACCTTTATGACCACAACGCCAACAAGATACTGACTTACTTCTACAGTCACGGGAAATATGACCTGGTCTATTACAATTGAAACAAATAATCTTTTTCGGATTTCTTGGAGCTTGATAAGGGACTGACTGCATTAATGGAGGTGGGGACGAAAAAGATTGCATCATTGGAGGTGGGGACGAAAAAGACTGATTTCTTATTTCAGTATTTTCTGGAGGACTGGGTCTATTATTCTCATACTTATATTTGGGATTGGGTCTCCTAGATACAGAATTTTCTCTGTCCTGTCTGTTACCTACTCCACTTCTATCTTGCTTGGTTTGATTATTCACCACATGAACTTGTTCTTTGGGCTTTTCTGAATCATCAATCGAAATACCTGCAAGACCTTTAGTAGTCTGCAACAAGGGCAGGACATTCTGCTCTAAACGTTTTATAGTTGCTACTAACATTTCTACTGTAGCAAAATCTTGAAGGGCTATCAGTGGAATGTAGTCCACTAAAATATTTTTCCTCATTATTTTTACTTTTTGGGCTTCACTAGGATATGTTTCCAAACGTTTAAAAAGGTTTTCCATCACTGCTGAATAAATGGTTATGGATTCATTCCTTTTTTGCTTTCTATTTTTAATTTCATCAAAGAGATTATCATTATAATCTGGATGCAAAAAAGCAGATTTGAGTAGGGCTACCAACTCATCCCAACTATTAATTTTATCTCTAACACTCCTATACCAAATAGCAGCATTACCTTCAAATAACTCAATGGCTGAGCGAAACAGGATGTCTTCGGAAATATTCCTAGACCTAGCAGAATCTCTAACTTTCTCTAAAAATGTGGGAAGAGCTTTACTCTCACCATTAAACTTGATATGTAAATCAGAAATAATGACAGGAGTTGAAACCTGTATTATTGGGGCTGGGACTGTACAACTGGGAACTACAGGGACTGAAACTGGGCTACTAGTGGATGGTTTTACTATATCATCAAACATTTCCTCTTTTTCTAACACATTACCCTGTAACAACAACAAATCATCTTTACACTCTTCAACAAACTTTAATACATCTTCCTCAACATCATTCATAGGGAAATTTTCTAATCTGGTATCTAAATGTGTAGACCTTGTCTCAAATCTAGCAAAATCAGCTTTGTTTGATTCTACATTTATTGATTGAGCACAACTATATAAATCTTCTATAATCAACTTAATCTCACACAACTCTTTCTCAGGATCTACTACATTACTAACCAAATCGACTAAACTTGAAGACGAAGTGGCCTCCTTGGCCAACAAAGCTCTTAACATCTTTCTCTTATCATCAACTGTCTTATTTGGGACATTTTTACCTCTTATGAAAAGCTCATAAGATAACTCTCCTGATTTCAAATGATTAACCTGGGTAGACTTCATTTTTCAAAAATTGGATGAAAGCAAACACACAAAATAACTGAAATCAACCTCAACAACTAGTAGAAAATATGACAATTTAAGAAACAACCGTTTCCATTTATCACCTGATAGTAAGTCTCACTTGCACTCCCGCGTACTGAAATCCAAAACTCAATCAGTTTGCTGCAACTTCTGCTCTTGACTTAGTAATCAGTTGGTAAACAAAAATGAGGTCTTTAACCTGTCTCCTAAAAGTTCACACTTCCACTAACAAGGACTAAAAAAAATGGTTTCAAACAACATGGGACAACATGGACACTAACAAACAACATAAACCGTACATACAAGGAAAGACAAAATACTAATAATATTGAAAACTTGACCTTTGAGTGAGCTACACTAAATAACACCAAAATAAACCAACTCTTGTTCCGAAAACTAAATGAGACTGCTCCTAGTCAAAACTAAAACAGCATCTCCTGATCACAAATATTACACCTGTGGTCATTCAGATACAAGAAAGGATACGCAATAAACAAACAGTCTACTACTGAGACTAAACTTGTCGAATCTTCTCTACGACTCACAATGACTACCCCTCGTACAACAACATTAATTAACCCTTGGCATTTAAATACACCTTCAGAGACGGTTAATTAGAAGACAAACTGCATAATACTACTTCTCAACTACATAGCTCAAAAGTCACTCAAACGAATACACACATTTACTCAAAATGACCGAACAAATAAAAAATTACAAAAACCGATTATTCTGTAAAATTTGTCGAATCAATAAAAAAATAAATGTAACAGTAACTGTATAATTTGCTACTGTTTTTAAATTCTTTTCAATATCAATAGTTCAATTAAAATTCATATTTAAATATTCAACTCAAATATTTGCTTTCATTTACCATTACATATAAGAAACAATACATATGTCTATAACATTACAACAAAATATAAATGTTGGTACATAATACATACATTTAATACAAATACTTTACTGTTTGTGAGACACTTTGGGGCACTATTCAAAAGGAAAAAAGTTTCATATAAATGGCAGGGAACTGGGGAAACTGAAAAAGATATGTGGCTTCAGGAAAAGGATCAAAATCTAAAAGAAGGAAATATCAAAAGCCCCACGTTGGGCGCCAAAATTTGTAACGACTATTTTGCTTACCACAGGGTAAGAATATGGGGGACAAGATTGGGCAAACAAAATAATCGAAACAAGTGCATACGGACACTCAGTTGGTTGTTGGAGAGCTGGGTCGTGGATAAGTTGAAGATATTGGGGGTTGGATTGGGCAACTACAAAAAAAAGAAATAAAGGGGTACTTATACAAATCTCTTGGGACAAACAGAATGAAAATTAACGGAAACACCTCAAGAAATTTAATATAGGGCGCCACTTGAGGTGCCCAATTATACCTATTACAACCACTAGTTGTAACTAGGGAAATAATTGTATAACATCAAAAATATAGAAAAAAAAATATCTTTTTCAAATAAAACTCAAAATAGATCAGAGAAACAAATTAAACATTTATTTTTGTCTCACCAAACAGTTATCAAAAATACAGATTTTACAAGAACATATTATACAAACATAATACAAAAATTAGCAAAAACTTACGTGCTTATTTGTCTACAAAGGAGATTGCTATAAATATTTACAAATTTTACTGAAATATTAACTGTTGTACTGTTAATGAAACTGTGTCAGAAATAATTTATTACAAATAAAGAAATATCTTTAAAATGAAAACATTCATAGAGAGGTTAATCTTCTTTAAAAAACCAAGGCAAATTATTGTCAAAAAAAATAATAAAGTTAGCTGCTAGCTGTCAACATAAAATCTTAATCTTACTTACAACGGAGAACAAATCAAATTGAAAGCATAACCACACTCTAAGATTTACAATATTAATTATTAAAACTTTTAAATTGTATGAAAGCAATTATTATTTTAATGTTTCTTTTCCTTCAAAAGTTTAAAACAAAAAAGGGTTACCTTGGTTTCACTAAACACACTAAGATTTTTGGGGTTACCTTCTCTGCCACACGATCAAATCTATTTCCATACTGTGAGACATACTCTGGGACGGCTTCTTAGGACAAATATTACAAACTTGAGGTTAAAAATTTGGAACACAAGACTTTGGAAAGGGCTTCTTAAAAAACAGGAATACATAAAACTGGACACAACGGCAACATGTGAGATTATCTTTCGAAAATTTTTGCAGGCAACACAAATCCCTTAGGTACTTAGAAAAATGAAAATAGTGATTACTCCTTTCAAATTTGACATATTACATAGAATATAGTCTACTATTTTCAACACTTTTTAGCCGGTCTCTTTACCGACTTTCTACATTGTCAGCCGTCTGCCCAGTTTCAAATCTTTTCTTGGACTCTACATTGTATAACATCTACACCGTTTCAAATCTGTTCTTCGACTCCTTTGCTTCGTTACATTTTACAAGAAACTCGCCAAAAATTTCCCTTCCGTCTTGCAGCTAACCTGTCCCCACAAACTCAAGAACCAAAACAATATCCCCTCGCTCGTATCGACAAAAAAACAAATTTTAAATGTTCCTTTATTGCCTAAACAAACAAATATTCTTTTTTTGACCCTCGACTAATAACGAAAAACAACTTTAATATTAGGGGAATTCATGGTTTATTGCGTTTTAACATAATACCTCTTTGGCGACAAAAAACTTGTTATTTTACCTAACATTGCAACACAGAGATAAAAACATATTTCCAGCGTTAATACGCATTTAAAAATCTCGTCAAAAAAACTTGAAATATTTACAACGTACCTACATTTAACTTTATTGATCGATTTCTTGGTAGAAACAACAGGGACGTACCATAGAAATATTTTATATACACAATAAATAAAAAAAAACGCTACAGTGTAGCTGTCCACTCTGTCAATTGGATGTTGGTTAATCATTTCGCGTTCAATAAAGCTGTGTATTAATTATTTCGCGCTTACTGACTACCATGTACTTTGTTTTCTTCGTATTAAGATCAAGTCCGTGTTCTCTACTTATATGTGATATACGCGACATTATTATTTGCAAACCGTCCAGACTATCTGCAAAAACTACTGCGTCGTCGGCATATCTAATGTTGTTTAGACGCATTCCGTTGACTAATACGCCTTCTTGTAGTTCTCCCAACGCTTGCTCGAAGATATATTCAGAGTATATATTAAATAACACCGGGGACAGAATGTATCCTTGCCTCACTCCTCTATCTATGGAGACTGCCTCTGTCAATTGATCATCCGCTTTAATATTGGCTGTTTGGTTGTAATATAAATTATAGATGATTCTCAAGTCCCTATCATCTAACCCCACTTCTTTCAAGATGTTTATAAGTTTATCATATTTTACTCTATCAAATGCCTTTTTGTAGTCGATAAAAAGTCGATAATGAAAAATTTTAGAATTTAAAAAAAATGGGCTTAAGATTTTTGTCTATGGTTTTTATGAATTTTGATGATGTACTACCTTATACTATTATAGTACTACGTTATATAGTACTACTACAACGTTTAACGTTCTTTGACACAAATGATGGTCTAAGACAGGCGGACGCGCTGGCATATCTCCTCTTTAATATTGCATTGGAAAAGGCAATCAGACAATTAAATATTAGAATGAATGGAACTATTTTTAATAGATCGACGCAAATTCTCGCATTCGCTGACGATATAGTTATAGTGGGCAGAAGTATGAGAGACATGGTGCAGTGTTTTACAAGCTTGCGGACGCGCAAGTGAATTAGGACTTGTGGTAAACGAGGAAAAAACCAAATATATGTTGGTTTCTAAAAACCCCCGAAATATCCAACAGAGAATTCAAATTAACAACCATACCTTTGAGCAAGTCAAAGAATTCACATATCTTGGATCGCTAGTAAACGCAACAAACACGACAAGCGACGAAATAAAAAGACGCATAGCAATAGCAAACAGAACTGTTCACGGTCTCCAGAAACATTTAAAAATAAAAATATAAAACGTGCAGTAAAGCTCAATATATACAAGACCTTAATAAGACCGGTTTTGATATATGGGGCTGAAACGTGGACCTTATCTCAAAATGATGAAAGAATTCTTGGTATTTTTAAGAGAAACATTTTTAGAAAGATTTTTGGGACCGTAAATGAAAATGGGCTATGGCGTCGAAGATACAACTTTGAACTATATCAGTAATACACCGATTCAGATATTGTAAAATTCGTTAAAGTGCAGAGACTTAGATGGGCTGACACATTGCTAGGATGTCAACAAACACGAAGGTACATTTCTAGAAAGAGCAGAGGACGACCACGAAGGAGATGGATTGATGATGTGGAAGTAGACCTACAGATTTTAAAGGTCAGAAGATTGAGGAAAGTTGTCAGGATATGGATCATAATATAACGTTAAAACAGTGTATTTTGTACTTGTCCACTAATACTCTCAAAAAACCTTTTTATTTAATCGTAAAAAGAAATTTTTATTTACCTCGAACTTTAGATCGTACCACCCTGTAGATAGTGTGTAGGCAATTGGAATATATAACAATTAACATTAATGGGGTCTTGTGTGTATGTTGCGAAATGTGTAAAATCACCTCGGCATGTTGGAAATTCCTCGGGATGCACCCCATTGCAGCCGATCATAAATATCTCTCACTTTCACCTCTCCCCAGGCGCCTCTTAAACATGGCGCTTACCCCTTGTGCTCTATACTTTTATTCCGGCCTGTATTTCTGTCACTGGAGCCCTACAAAACCACCGGTTTTCATTGAGCCGAAATAACGAGAGCAGCTTGCATATGGCAAATGTTAATATAAAAGAATTCCAGACGTGTCGTTGTAAACGTACAAGATGTGTTCTGTTTCTAGATAATAAATAACAAATCTTTTTGTTTCCTGCGTTTTGATAATTTGTAGTTGCTTTTTCTTGTCCTTTTTTGTATTTAAAAGAAAGAGTTATGTGTATTTTGCTTAACTACTAATCCGCCCAATGAATTAAACAGTCAGTAGAGTATGTTAAATACTCAATACATACAGAAAAAAAGTAAAGTTCGTGTAACCTTCTAGCTAAGGTCTAGTGTTAGGGTTTTCAAGTCGCGCAAGCGCCCCTAACATGACTTAACGACTACTTCGTAGCCGGGACCGACGTGCCCTCCGAAGCACGGTGGCAGCTCAGTTAAATTAGAAATTGAAATTTTTGTTGGTGCCGGGATTTGAATCCGGACCCCTCCAGCTTGTTAAGCCAGTAACATAGCCACTGAGCTACAGCTGCCACAATACATAGAGAGAAAATTGGCAAATCTCGAACTTGAGGAAAGTTATAAAATAAGATTTCTTCCATTTTCAAAATGGAGCTACGGATATTTCAAGGGAGTACTAAGCTATATTGCCCTTATAATAAGTACACAACCTTTCTCTAAGTTATGTCATGAGTCTGGCGTCATTGATATAATTGTTTTATGCAGACGATACAGTTATTTTAAGTGATGACATGAATGGATTACAATGCCTTTTAAATGCCATTGATACAGTGGGAAGAGAGTTTGGCCTAAACATAAACTGTTCAAAAACAAAACACATGGTGTTTAGCCGTTTAGCACATCAAGATGCACGATTATATGTTGATGGTCATATAATTCAAAGAGTGTCCAGTTTTAAATATCTTGGTTGCCATATTACTGAACAACTAGATCCAGATCAAGAGATAAAATGTAGAATCGAGATAGCCCGCACGACATTTTTAAAAATGAGGTCATTCTTCTGTAATGATAACTTGAAACTTCAACTTCGAAAGCGTATGGTTAAATGCTACATTTGGTCAGTCCTCTTATACGGTGTCGAAGCATGGACATTAAAAATATCCACCATTAATCGTCTGGAGGCCTTTGAAATGTGGCTGCACAGACGTATACTAAAAATTCCATGGACGGCTATGCTGACAAATGTGGCAGTCCTTGAGAGAGCAAATGCTGCTCGCGAGCTGCTTGATAACATCAAATGTAGAAAGATGGCCTATTTTGGACACGTAGTAAGGGGAGACCGATATAATATTCTTCAACTTATTATGATGGGTAAAATCGAAGGACGCAGAGGAATTGGTAGAAAGCAGGCCTCTTGGTTGAAGAATATCAGAGAGTGGACAGGAATAAAGAAAGCTGAGCAACTCTTTAGAATAGCTCGAGACAGAGACAGTTTCGCCATGTTAATCGCCAACGTCAAGGGGACTTGATAGGGCACGTTAAGAAGAAGATGCATTCTTCAGCAATGTAAATTACTTATAAATAATTAAAGTAATGCATAAATTACACAAAGATTATTTTAATAGCAAAAACGAATTTTGTAAAGTGCCTTCTGGAAGGTGTAAACTCAAATGCAGGTAAACAGTACACCATCTATCTCTAATGGGTGGATCTAAATAAAAAAATAAATCTACTTAAATGTTCAATGAATATTTTTGAATGAATTATGCCAAGCATAAATAATGCCACTCAGTTATATCCTGCTTGTAAAATGAAGTAGTTCTAGAGCATTGACACGAATGCGACACTTGCTCAATAACTCTATGTACTGCGCTTCTGGTTAAAGCGTTATTACCGAGAATCCGAAGATTCCTAATTTTCAAACACATAGTTTCTTTGTCACCTTTATAATCAAATACTCCAACAAATCTTGTTTGTCGCAATTAACACTCTTTAGAAACTTATTTCGTTGTCCTGGATTTAGTTAATTCTAAGGCGAGCAATAAAGGAATCACAAATGTCACAAGAAGTGTCTGCACCAGGTAATTTAAAGAAAATGTTAAAGACCATAGACCATAATGGCAAACAACAAGAAGTAAGACATATCTTCGGTGTAGAATTAGATAAACAGCGAATCCAAGAGTACTGGAAGTTATTGGACGATGTTGGGAATAACCTTTTATTCCGACAATACATCTACAGTTCATCCTTGAAAAACACCATCTTTTGCAATCTTTACGTAGAGAAAAAATGCTGAAATGAAAGCTTTCTTATATATAATTGAATGTATTTTATAATTATTAAAAGAATCTGGCAACCTATTATCCGTTCACAAATTGTTGATAGCATGAAATGTGCCTCAAAGTCATAAAACGGTCATAAAATTTGTATCATTATAGGCGTTCCTGAGGTGTTTATTTATTAAAATTAATTATTAATATTAATATTGTTTTAATACTAATATATTTAGCAAAAAACAATTAAAACTTTCACAGCTGATGTTGGTTATTATATTATATTAATACAAATAAGAATAAGAATTTAACCACTTTACTAGAAAACCTGCAATTTATATCCGAAGGTACTATTCGTTGCAAGATAATTAGGATTTAATTCCAAAGATTTTTAATAATTTAATGGGTATAAAGATGCCGGCTTTGGCCACGTGCCTCGTCTGTTCAGTTTATATTCGAAACTTAACTTGAAAGGGTGAAGTTATTACGAACGAAAACATTTTTTTTGTTTAGTACGTTTTTGATGGCATGTAATTTACGGCTCGTCGGTGTTTTCGCGTCTACGGCAGTAATTAGCGTCTCGAATATTTCTTTTGCGAATTATATGCAGTGCGTGAGTGATTTTTTATTCCATATACCTACGAACATATACGTACCTTTCGCTCGTGCTCGTTTTGTTGGATTGTTTGTGATGGCTTCATCATCAACATCATCAAGTTTTACACCGGTATTGTTACGTACAGTCAGTAAGTCTGTCTATTCACCAAGAGAGAAGACTATTGTCCTGAATATTCACGATGCTCTGGTTTCTCAGAATCCCACAAACACTGTTCGCAACATAGTCGAAAGTTGTGCCAACATGACTGACGTAGGGGAGTCAACTATATATAGGTTCCTATCAGAAAGAAAAAATACGGTATAGCTAACCCAAACACAAACGAACACTTAAAGAGAGGGAAAAAGCCTATTGAAATTGATGAATTTGCCAAAAATGGTATTCGAAGGAAAATTCATGGATTTTTGTTCAAAAAAGAAATACCAAGCCTAAACAAAATTTTACAAGAAGTTAGAGACGACTTGCCTCATATCAGACGAACTAAGTTGTGGCAAGTTTTAAAAGAATTAAATTTCCGGTGGGAGAAATCCGACCGAATATCACTTTTGATTGACCGGGAGGAGATAATATGTTAGAGAAGAAATTATCTAAGATCCATACGAAAATTCCGGGCTGAAGGAAGGCCAATCTTCTACCAGGATGAAACGTGGTAAACTCAGGTCATACTCTAAAAAAAATTTGGTCAGATAAAAATATATTAAGTTCCAGGCAAGCCTGTATGGAAGGTTGGTCTACTGGTATCTCCCCACCTTTTAGTAAAGGCAGTAGATTAATAATTTCTCACATTGGCAGTGAAAAAGGATTTGTTAAGTATGGTTTGTTGAAATTTCAGTCCAAAAGCACAAAAGACTCTCACGAGGAGATGGCAGCTGATATTTTCGAAGAGTATTTTGAGCAGATGATTGAACACATATCACCAAATTCAATGATAGTATTAGATAATGCACCTTATCATTCACGACTAGTAGAAAGACTTCAACGACTGCGTGGAAGAAACAGGACATTCTTGACTGGCTGCGGAATAAGTATCTTGCAGATGGAATGGTAAAAGCAGAACTTTTAAAAATTGCCCGGCAACACAAATCTAAGTTCAAGAAATACGTAGTTGACAAAATGGCGGAAAGGCGAAACATCACAGTCCTTAGACTTCCACCCTACCTTCTTTTTCTTTTTGTGCCACTCCTATCGGAGATTGGAAATCATCAAGGCTATTCTGACCTTGTTTACGGCTGACCTAAAGAGTTCATTAGTGGTGCAGCCAAACCACTCTCTCAAATTCCGCAACCATGACATTCTTCTACGGCCTGGATTCCGTTTTCCTTCTATTTTTCCCTGCATTATATTTTGAAGTAATGCGTATTTATGTCCTCTCATCAGGTGACCAAAATATTCGAGTTTTCTTCGCTTTAGCGTTAACAAAATCTCTGGGTCTTTTCCTATTCTTCGTATTACTTCACAGTTTGTTATTCTTTCAACCCAACTAATCTTCAGCATTCGACGGTAGCACCACATCTCGAAACTTTCAATATTTTTCATGTTGTTCTGTTTGAGAGTCCAGGCCTCTACACCGTATAATAGCGTGTTAAATACATAGCCTCTCAGCATTCTTAATCGTAGAGGGATGCTTATATTTCTGTTGCAGAAGAATTTTCTCATCTTTATGAAGGTGGCCCTGGCAATTTCGATACGTCTTTTTATTTCACTGTTTTGGTCTCCAGTTTCGTTTATTAAAGTTCCCAAGTATTTGTAACTTGATACTTTTTCAACTTGAGTGCCGTTTATACTAATATACGCTGGTTGTGTCATGTTTTTACTGAAGACCATATACTTGGTTTTTTTAATATTGATATTTATACCATAATTGTTGCAAGCAATATTTATGTCTGTAAGTAATCTTTGTAATTCTTCTACTGTTCTTGCAACTAGTACAGTGTCGTCCGCGTATCGAATATTATTTACAATCTCTCCATTAATTACGATTCCTCCGTTTGCTTGTAAAAGGGCTTCCTGACAGATGCTTTCACTATATACATTAAATAACAGAGGTGACAAAATGCAACCCTGTCGTACTCCTCTACGTATTTCTATTGCTTGTGATGTTTCAGTTTCTATTTTGATGTTAGCTTTCTGATTCCAATATAGATTGAGAATTATTCGCAGATCTTTATTATCTATGTCCTTCTTTCAAGAATCTCTCTAAGCTTATCATGGCGTACTCTGTCAAACGCTTTTTCAAAATCGATAAAACACGTATGTACCTCCTGATTAACGTCTAGGCATCTTTGTGTGAGAACATTCAAACCGAAGAGAGCTTCTCGAGCACCAAGCCCTTTTCTGAACCCCATCTGTGTATTACTAATATCTGACTCCAACTTTTGATAAACTCGGTTGTGGATGATTTTTAGAAATATCTTTAGTAGGTGGCTCATTAAAGATACCCTAACCACTGCGAACTAAATCCAATTGAACTCATTTGGGCACAAATGAAAAGTTATGTGGCTAGAAAAAATACGTCATATAAAATACAAGCCGCTTACAATATAAGATTATATATTATTATATGTAATTAATTTTTTATTATTAGATAAACGTATCGTTTCAAGAAGAAAATATGATTGATATGTCAAATGAATAGTAGTTCAGATTTGTTTTTTAGATGGCGTCGTTAGGTTACTGGACAAACGGTGTAACTTGTCATCATAGCCTTATATATAGATAGATATGCTTCAAATAACTTTTATTTTGTCCTTTTAACACTTTTAATAGTCAGTATGTAATAAGAAACGCTAGAAACTGGCGTTTCAATGGTTATAACGGAAAATTTCATGTAAATAAATCATAGTTTTTTTTGGTATTGCACAGGTTTCTTTGTTGAAATGCATTTGAACCGTTTCTATATCAATACTTATGTTTATTTGTAGTAATATTATCCTCCACAAATTTAAAGCAATTTGAACGTCGAGATAAGAAACTAACTTACCGTCTTCGTAATCTTCCACTCTCGTAAAAGACAAAATGCATCTTGGTGATCAACTCTAGTAGTGCATTCAGCAGCTTAGAACAGATTTTATTCAAATTGAGTCGTCAATGTTGATAGTTTTGCTTCCAGTAATGGAAAAGGGAGTTTTACTGTTAAGCTTGTCTGAGAAATTGAATGTTCCTGGTCCAATAACAAAATCGTCAGCTTAAATGAGAATTAGTTTTCCGGAAAAGCGGTTTTGTGATTGTAGATGATGGCTTGGTTTTAAAATAGGATTTCGGTGCAATGTGAATGTATATGCAGGATCGGTTTCTGCTTACAATTGTAATGTTTTTCGTTATATATGCGATGCAATTAAATAGAACATTAGCTCATCTGAATTTTTTAATCGCTTTTTTTAATTACAAATATTCCGTTTAGTAGCATTAGCTAGTTTAAGCTAAGAGTAAAAAACGCTTTTGGAGAATCGCTATACTTTTTTTATAAAGTCGTCTTTAAAAATTAAAATGAGCCGGTTTTTTCACCTTCAGATAAATATTGTCCTATATGACAGATAGTTATCTGGAGGATAGACATTTATTTTTCGCCACTCTTACGGTTCTGTGCGTCATGTTGCCATTTCTGAGATATTATATATATATATATATATATATATATATATATATATATATATATATATATATATATTATATAGACAAGTAGTCCAAAATTTTTTTGACTAGTTTGGAAAAAATATGTAAATACTTTTTTCTTTTTGGGTGTGGTAGTCAATAAAAAATAGAGCTTTGCTAAGGCGTACTATTTATTCTGAAATCCGAGCTTTCGGTGGTTGTTTGCCACCTTTATCAAGGTCTACAATGAAAATTACTGTGTTATAAAATTAGGCTGATGTAATATAAAAGTTATAAAAACTTACCAGAAAGTAAGATTCATAGCATATAAAACACAACGTTAAATAACATAATATGATCTGAATTACTGAAGGCATTAAAACTTAAAAACTTTAAAATAACTTAAAAATTAAAGAACATGTTACAAAGTTTAAAAAGTAAAAAATAAGACGACATGTTTGACAAAAAACAGTCGTCTTCGCAGGTTTGAATTCAGTCACATCTCACGAACAGAAAGAGGTAGTAGGAGGAACTATTGTTGTTTAAATAGTTCGATGTAACTACAAAAAACAAACTTTCAAACTGATGTCTAACAAAATGCCGTTTGTGATTTTAAGTACTACCAACCATGTTACCAACTTTAAATTGAGAGGGAAATTTAAAAAAGTTCATTATGTCAAACAATAAAAAGAAAATAGTATTTAGTAAGTAGGTTTAGAAAAAACAAACAACCAAAACAAAATGAACATCTGAATAATAACTGAAGTTAATCATGATAATTATAGCAATTAATAATGGAATTTAAGAAACAAGACATGAAACACTCTGAGATGCAGAAAACCCTAGTCAAAAGTCAAAATAAAATTGTAAATTTTGCTAAGATTCTGGATCTCAGATCTTTTATTCAGATTGTTGTTATCACTCCTGCTGATATGTACCATTTCTAAGAATGTTCTCTTAAATTTATTTTTCTCTCTGGCTAATATTTTTACATTGTTGAAATCTATCTTATGGTCTAGATCGATAGTGTGTTCTGCCAAAGCACAAGTGGGTTTATTTAGTCTACAGTCACTCTTATGAGAAATGATACGACTAGACAGATTTCTTCCAGTTTCACCAATGTACGTGGATGGACATTCAGTACATTGAATGCAATAAACAACATCTCTTGACTCTAAAGTAGTTAGGGGTTGTTTTATTTTGCTATACAGCTGACGTATGGTTTTGATGTTCTTGTTAGCTATTTTGATGTTCTTAAATTCTTTGAAAATTTTAGTAAGTTCTACGGTTAGTTTTGGAATATACGGAAGGGCATAAAAATACACACTTGTTTGAGAAGAATTGTTCTGTGCTGAGGGCACTGATTGAGAATTAGTGAGAATGTTATTTCTGTTAACAAATGGAACATTAAAAATTAATTTATTAATCAGTCTTAGAGGATATGAATTTTCAACAAAAATATTCCGTAAGAGGTTAAGATCATGTTGGAGATAATCTGGATGTGATAACCTTTTGACACGTTCTTTCATTGCTAGGACTAGGTTGGTTTTCATTCTAGGAGGATGATGGGAATGGTAGCTTATGAATCTATTGCTACATATAGGTTTTCTATACCATTGTGTTTTTCACAACATTATCCTCACATCTATGCAAACGCATGTCAAGGAAGGGCAAAGATCCCTCCCGCTCTTCCTCGCATGTGAATTGCAAGTGTGGGTTTTGTTGGTTGAAAACATTTAACGTAAATTGTATAGAGTAGCTGGCTACTCTATACAGCATTGCCAGCATGTATTGCCAGCATATGGTAGTGCCAGCATTGCTGGCACTACCAGCAGACTCTATATACTTATATATATATATATATATATATATATATATATATATTATATATATATATATATATATATATTTATATATATATATATATATATATATATATATATAACAAGCGAGTCTTCTACAGCTGGCGCCGCTTCTCGCATCCTAATTTCCAGCGTTTTCTGTCGAAGCAATCTTCAGTTGTTAGATCTCTGGCGGTCATTGCATCGTCGACATCGTCCCTCCAGGATCGTCTTGGTCTACCTCGTTTTCTTCTAGTTGGCGGAGTCCTTCTTCTTCTTCTTCAGCCTGTGTTCGTCCACTGCTGGACATAGGCCTCTTCCATTTGCTTCCATCGATTTCTACTTTTGGCAATTCTCATCCACTGCTTGCCCGCGACTTGTTTGATATCGTCTGTCCACCTCTTCTGCGGTCTGCCTACTCCTCGCCTGTTCTCTCTTGGTCTCCAGTTTGTTAATCTTTGTGTCCATTTTTCGGGATTATCTCGGGCAACGTGTCCGACCCATTGCCACTTGAGCCTTGCAATACGTTCTGAGACATCAGTAATTTTTGTTCTTTCACGAATGACGTTATTTCGAATCCTGTCTCTCAAACTAATCCCTAGCATGGCCCTCTCCATTGCTCTTTGGGTTGTACTGAGCTGCTCTAAGGTTTTCTTTGTGAAGGCCATGGTCTCCAGTCCATATGTAGTTACAGGCAAGATACATTTGTCATAAACTCTACGTTTTAGACACATTGGTATATCTTTATTCTTCAAAATAAAGCTTAATTTGCCGAAAGCTCCCCAAGACAGTTGTATGCGTCTTTTTATTTCGGCTATTTGATTTTCTTTGCCGATTTTAATGGTATGTCCAAGATATATATAGTGGTCTACATTTTCAAGACTGACGTTGTCAATAACAAGATTAGTTTGTAAATTACTCATTATTTTTGTTTTCTGAAGGTTCATTTTGAGACCTATTTTATTTGACTGCTGGTTTAATTCCTTCAACATTTGCTCCAGTTCCTTGATATCTGTACTAAATAATACTATGTCATCCGCAAACCTCAAATGACTCAAACGTACACCATCAATGTTTACACCTTTTTCCTCCCAGTCAAGCTGTTTGAATACATTTTCCAATGCTAAGGTAAAAAGCTTTGGTGAAATAGTATCACCTTGTCTAATACCTTTATCAAGGCGCATTTTTTCAGTTTTTTCGTCTTCATTGATTTTGATGTGGAATGTGGCCTGTTCATAAATGTTTTTAATGAGTGTAGTGTACCGTGAGTCTATTCGAGCATCCTTCAGGGCTGACAAAAAGGACCAAGTCTCAATACTATCGAAAGCCTTGTGAAAGTCGATAAATGCCATATGTAAAGGTACATTATATTCTGTGGTTTTTTCTACTAGTGTTCTGATGGTTTGTAAGTGATCATTAGCGCCAAACCCTTTTCTAAATCCCGCCTGTTCAACCGGTTGATATAAATCAAGTTTTTGTGTTATGCGGTTGGTTATTATTCTTGTTAACAATTTGTATAAGTGTGACAACAAACTAATAGGTCTGTAGTTTTCAATATTAGTAGTGTCTCCTTTCTTGTGTAAAAGTATTATTTCGGCGTTTTCCCATAGGCTGGGTATTCTTTTTTCTGTTAGACACTTATTCAGTAAGACTTCCACAACTTCTACAACGATGTTGCCGCCCATTTTTAACATTTCAGACGTTATACGATCCTCGCCGGGAGCTTTTTTGTTTTTCATTTGCTGTAAGGCATGTCTAATTTCCGAAGAGGTTATTTTAGGGAGGGTTTCTGAGCCGACGTTTAGAATTGTTCTGTGGTCTGGTTCGGGGTTCTGTATAGTAGATGTATAAAGATTCTTATAGAACGTTTGTATTTCCTTGATTATTTGAGTTTTTTCGGTCACCGTATTCCCCTGTTGATTTTTGATTTTAGTTATATTTGATTTTCCTTTAGTTAAATTTGATTTCAATACTCTCATGTTTCTATTGTTTTCGATGGTTTGGAATATTTGTTTTGTTTTATAAGCCCGCAAGTCTGACCTTATGCTCTTTTTAACTTTATTGTTGATAGCTTTATACTCTGGTAATTCTTTCGATGTTCTTCTTCTTTCTTCCATTAAATTAAGTGTTGTTTGTTTCAGTTTCGTTTTTCTGGGATTTTTATTTTTATCACAGGCGGAGTCCATTCTTCTATTTTTTTAGCCATCTATTTTCCGGCATTCTCTGAAGGTGTCCATACCAGTTAAGTCTTTTGGCTTCGATTGTGTCTATTATGTCTAGATCGATTTCCATTTCTCTCCGAATATCTTCGTTTCTCACCCTATCAAGTCTAGTGAGCTGGCAACATCGTCTCCAGTAGTTCATTTCCATGGCCTTAATTTTTGATTTGTTTCTTTGGTTTATTTCCCAGAGTTCGGCGCCGTACAGTCCAATACTTTCTATTATTGTTTTATAAATTCTTCTTTTATTTTCTTTTGTTATTTTTTTATTCCATAATAGTCCGTGTAGCTGTCTGGTGGCTGATCTTGCTTGGCCAATCCTGGAATGTATTTCTTCGCTACTTCCTGCTTTTGATGTTATTTGGACTCCCAAGTACTTAAAATTGTCTGTTGGTTTTATAGTTCCCATTTCGATTTGTAGGCTTTCTGGTTTTTCTCCTACAACTAAGTACTCAGTTTTTTGTATATTAATTGTGAGGCCCCATTTGGTGTACTCATCTTCCAGTTTTCTAAGCATGTAGCTTATATCACTCTCGTCTTCAGCTAGAATGGCTTGGTCGTCAGCGAAATGTATCGTGTACAATCTATCATCTCCGATTGGGATGCCCATATTGCAGCACTTTCTTCTCCACAGTGAGAGTGCCTCATTTAGATATATTTTGAAGAGTGTAGGTGCTATGCAGCAGCCTTGCTTTAGGCCCTTACTAATAGGAATTTCTCTAGTTAATCTATTTCCAGTTTTAATGTTTGCCGTCATATTTTTGTAGAGCTGTTGTACTGCTTGTATATCTTTTTTGCTTATTCCTTGTTTTTCCATTGCTACCCAAAGCATTGAAAGTGGTACACTATCGTATGCCTTTGTCAGATTTATAAAGACTATCATTTCTTAGATATTCGTTTAATGTCGTCCATCCAGCGTGTTGGTGGTCGTCCTCTGCTGCGTCCTTCTTCTCTTGGGCGCTATTCAATTAGTTTTCTGGTTAATCTTGAGTCTTTTAGTCTCTCTACGTGACCTGCCGAATTCCATTTCAGCTTGGTTATGCGTTCAATGACATCAGTGATACCTGTTCTTTTCCTTTGGTCTTGGTTTCTTATTTTATCTTTATTTATCACGTCGAGAATCGATCTTTCCTATCAACACATGATTAACTTTTTCTATCAACTCATTATTAATTTGGTTGGCGGTTGTTCCACCAGGCATAATCCATGTCGCTTTGTGTATGTAACGGTGTGGAGAAAAAAGTCGAGCTTATGATCATGTTTTTGCTATTGGCAAAGTTGATAAGTAATTTTCCATTTTCATTGGTATTTTGATGGAATGAATGTATACCATTGGTTCCTAAGAATAAATCTCTTTAATATTTGATCATATCTCCGAGTACGATCTTGATGTCACTTGTAGGTGAGCTGTCATATGCTTTCTTTAGCTGTTGGTAAAAATCTTCTTTTATTTCCATGCTATGTTTTTCTGTTGGGCAATGTGTGTCAATGATTGTGAAAGATATAAGAATTTTGTTTTATTCGTAGTTAACATATTCCCTCATTTGCTGCTTTAAAATCTAATATGGCATATTTTATCTTATTGTCAGAAGTGATGTCTGGGTTTCTGATTTATTCAATGTCAATTCGTTCGAGGTACCGAGGTATATATTTCTTTGCTTAAGTCGTTGTCGATAAGACCAATCTATCCGAGCCTTATTTAAAGGTTTCGTGGTTTTGTACTTTTTACGGTACCGGGTTAAAAGCTCATTGTCCAACCCCCAACAGGGAGGACCAGACTTTTTTGTCAGGGTTTATTCCCTTAGCCAATATGTTTCAGTTTTAGGCGCCAGAATATCGCCTTCTACCCCCTTTTTTCTGCTAGATATCATTAGGATTTGTGGGCAGAAACTGAGTTTCTTTTTTTAGAACCCCAGACTCTTTAGTCGAAAACAGATGACATTACTCGGAGTTTTATTAGAGTATGAGCATCGGCAGCCCATACTGTCTCTAAGATTGTTTACCAACCTTAGACCACTTACCTGTTCATCTTAGTAGTATTTATTTCATGCTATTTTGTCAAGTTATTTGTTTTTTTAGTATTATTTAGTAGTTGTTTGTATCTACTGATAGAATTTTCTTGTTCTCTTTATTTTATTTAGTTACTGTAATTCTCTGTCATATGTTTTTCTCTGCCCTTTTCCGTTGACTGTTTTTTTTCCTTTTTTTCGTAGTTGCTTATTTTCTTCTTCTGTTTGCCCTGTTCTGTACCTCTGCTGCATAAGCCAATATACTCCGTTTTTTATATTTATGAAAGGGGTTCCTACGGCTGTCGCTGTCTTCCTTCTCTCAACCATTTTCTCCATTCTTCTTTGTCCTCCCATTCTCCGTCTTCCAATCCTCTTCTTTCCATGGCTTCATCTACCTCATCTCTGAAAGATCTTCTTGGTCTGCCTCTTTTGCGTTTTCCTATGGGCTCCACTCTGTTATTTTTGCTATCCATCGGTTTGGGTCTGTTCGTCTGACATGTCCGTACCACGTTAATCTTTTTTCTTCAATGTAATTTAAGGTGTCTTTCTTTATCTCCATTCGTCTTTTGATTTCGTCGTTAGTTATTTTGTCCATTCTGGAAACTCTGCAGCTTCTTCTCCAGTAGTCCATTTCTGTGGCGTTTATTTTGTTTCTGCTGCTTTTGTTTAAGACCCAATTTTCTGCTCCATATGTTAGAATGCTGCGAATCATCGTGTTATAAATTCTTTTTTTGTTATTTTTTGTTATGTGTCTGTCCCATAGGATTGGATTCAGTTGTCTTATAGAGTTTCTGGTTTGACCCACTCGATTTTTAATTTCTTCTTCTGTAGTACCTTTATTTGATATAATGAACCCCAGGTATTTAAATTTATCGGTCCCCTTTATTTCACGCCCGTCATCCACTTCCAGGTTTCTTGTTGGTTCTTGTGTTGTGTTCAGATATTCTGTTTTGTTAATGTTTATTTCCAGGCCATTTATATTATATTCTTCTTCTAGTTTTCGAACCATATAACTTAGATCTTCCTCGTCTTGTGCTATTATGACCTGATCGTCGGCGAAACTGAGGGTATACAGATGGTCGTTCCTTATGGGTACTCCCATTCCCTCACATTTCCTTTTCCATGGCTTTAGGGCGTATTGAAGAAATATTTTAAAGAGTGTAGGTGAAGTCGAGCAGCCCTGTAGGAGACCTTTCGTGGTTTTAAATGGTTTTCCAAACTTGTTACCTACCTTGACTGTAACATTATTATGTGTGTACATGGACTTCACTACATGGATCAGCTTATCTTCTACTCCTATTTGTTGCATGGCTTCCCACAGTCGTTGTCTGGGCACAGAGTCGTATGCCTTTTTTAGGTCAATAAAGGCTAGATGGACTGGTCTGTTCTTTGCCATCTTCTTCTCTATTAGCTGTTGTATAGTGTAGATGTGGTCAACACATGATTTCCCAGCTGTAAAACCTGCCTGGTCGTCCTCTATTTTATTTTGGATTTGTTTTTCTATTTTTTCCTTTATTATTTTTCCATATAATCTTCCTATAGATGGTAAAATGCTTAAGCCTCTGTAATTTTCACATTTTCTTCTATCCCCTTTCTTGAAAATAGAGATAATATGGGCTGTCGACCATTCTTCAGGTTGTTGTTCGGTGTCCAAGGCTCTCTGAAACATGGTATGTATCATACGGAACAATTTTTCAGAGCCGTATTTAATTAGCTCGGGTGCTATCCCTCCGGGGTCTGCAGACTTATTATTTTTTATTTGTTTTATGTTCTTTTTTACTTCTTCCAATGATAAATTTAGTTGTTCCTTTGTATTTGTTGTTTGTTGTTCTTTTTCCTTGAATTTTGTGTCTTTTCTGTCAGGGTTCTTGGTAGTAATCATTCTATTGTTTTTCGCTTATGAAAGTAAAATGTGTTTTTTCCTGTGTTTTCTTTTAGACTCTTTATCACTTTCCAGGATTCTAAGTTCTTTGTACCTCCTATGTATTATTCGATGTTCATATCTGTATCTTTTTAGATCCACTTGTTCTTATGAGCTTAAACAATTGTGATATAACTGTTTCTTCTGCTTAATACTTTCTTCCGTGCTTTCTGATAGACGTTGTCGATATATATTTGTTCTTCTCTCTTCGCAAGTCTTTCACGAATTCTTCCTTAGCAAGTGTAGTTTGTACTTCGTTTCGGCCTGTGTTTGAGTTTCATCTACCACTGTTCTTTTTGATTGATTGGTGGTTTTCCAAGGGAATCGCATGTTTGCTGTCAGTAATTTGTGGTCAGAACCACATTCCGCTCCCCCTTTAACTCTGACATCTGTAACTGTGATCGATGTTTAGATTTTCATTATGAAGTAGTCAATTATAGCTCGGAGTTTTCTTGTTTCTTGGTTCCAGGTGAACTTGTGGATATCCTTGTGGCGGTAGAATCCGTTGGTAATTTTCAGTCAGTTTATTTCACATATTTATAATTATTTTTTCTCCATTTTCATTTTGTCGCTTCAGAATGTCAGAAGTTCTTGGTCTTGTTTGACCTTTTCTATTTGATCATGTAGGGCTTCCATGAACTGTTATTTTTCTGTTTCAGGTCTATCATCTGTTGGTCCGTAAACTCCTAAGAATATTATTCTTCTTCCCCATAGTTCCAACTCCATTTTTATAATGCTTTCATTGATGGGTTCCCAAGAGTTTATGGATTTTTTCCATTTATTTTTTATTAAAATGGCTACTCCTGCTTTTGCTCTCTGCTTTTTTTGACTCCGCTCCAACAGTGCAGTACCCATTTATGTCTTCCGTGCCATTTCCTTTTTTCTTGGTTACGCTTATCTCCATTAGGTCTAATTTCTACTCCGTTTTTTCTTTCCTGTTATTATATGAAATTATTCGTCAATGAATTCACTTGTATTGGTTTTTCTCTTTTTTCCTTCATACCTAGTACTTCAGCAGTAGGTATACAAATTAATAAGAATAAAATAAAAGTTAAAAGTTTTATTATGACAAATAATCCGACTAATTTCTAAATTCTACTTAATATGGTTGCATATACCTAAGAAGGAAATCATAAATTTAATTAACAAGCTACACAAAGCTCCCCAAATTATTTAATTCTACAAAATTTAAACAGCAAAATATCTGCAGTATTTGACTGCAAAGGACGAAAAAGTCTTTCGAGGTTTCGAAAATAATTGTCAAGTATATTAAAGCGACACAGCGTGTAAATTAAGAGACAAAAGGCGGGTTTTAAATCGTGTTGGGTGAGACAAAAGTTTTTATAATGATGTACTTGAAATATTTTTCTACTGTCCTTATTATTCGTATATATTTTGTGTGCCAAAAATGCTTTAATAATAATTTTTTCTTGATTATTTTTATATTACATAATATATTTTTTTGCAGAAGTTTATATAATTTTATGATTATACAAAAAGATTCCATATTTTTTTCACATAATAGACGGCGCCAAATTCAAGGCCAAAAAAAAACTTTTCATCTATGGCCGACTGCTTAATCTCAAGATTAAAAAGCCTGACACAAAAATTCAACGTTAGTTGAAAAAGGAATGCTTCGCATATGCGAATTCCCCTTTGTTTGTTAAAAAATATGAGACAAAATGGCGAACTTTTAAAAAAGTGTTCAAAAATGAAATTTTTTTACCATTTTTCTTATAGTAAAATATTTTTTTTTTTCTTTTTTGGTCTAATTAAGGTGAATTTGCATGTAAAATATATTATCAAATAGAACTTAACATGATTCATTTCAAATCGGTCCAGCTAATCATGTGATTAACTGTCGGCCGTACGAAAAAGATTGATTTCAACACTTTAAAACGCTTTCAAAGCTTCTTCTCGTATTATTTTTTGATTTTTCTTAAGAATATCGAACTTAATCACTTACAGTTGATTAATCTGCTATTCCTAAACCATACCGTAATAATGCATTATCATTAAAAGTCTGTTCTTCCTTTTGCTGGGCAGTTTTTTTAGCTAAACGACCTTCTTTCGTTGCCGCATTTCGTGTCCTTCCGCCATTCAAATTTTCTCATCATACTCAACAAACTTATCTCCAAGTGATTTGTTTTCTCGATTGTTTTGCGTTTGTCGTTCCCAGCTTTTCTTAAACAGATATCGAAAACAGACCTCGTTGCAATTAAAATGTGTTCCAAAATTGCGTGCTATCCACACTGTCAATAATTTAGTTTAGTTTTCTTCAAATTCATCCCTAGCTCGTATTCATCACAGCATTCATTAAGGCGTTGTTCTATAAATCATTGTTGTTTATGCGTCATTATTACTGTATCGTCTGCAAAACGCAAGTTATTCAAAACTTTGCTATTATTAGATATACCTTTTATCGAATCTGAGAGCGCTTCTTTAAATACCGTTTTACTGTAGACATTAAAGAATAATGGTGACAGCACGCAACCCTGGCGAACTTATATGTATTGCCACAAAGGTCGATTGCAGCCATTGTCTGGGGATTGTGGCAGTCTGATATATTAGATTAAAGAGTTCAACCATTACAGCAATAATATCTTCATCAATGAGTTTAAATATTTCGATGGGCACATCATCTGGTCCAGTAGATTTGCCCTCTATTGTGTTTTTGATGTCTAGATAACTTCTTCTCGTAATACTGGTGGTCTGGTATCCCCTGTGGTTTCTAATGACAGTTCTTCTCTTTCATCATAATCATTAAATAGCTTTTGGATGTAATTGATCCAGTGGCATAATATTTCCTTTACATAAGTAATAATATCTCCTTTATCGTTTTAGAGGATATTCGTTCTTGTGCCTTTCTAAAACCTCTTATTTCTTTAATTTTTTTTGTGTAAATTAAAGCTATTATACTTTTTATCCAGATCTTCTATTTCCTTACATCTGTCGGAGAGTCACCTTTTGCCTCTCAAATTTTTTTTCTGATGTTTTTCTAAATTTCTTTGTATTTATTCAGGTCCTTTGCTTCATGTTTTCTTCTTTCTTTGTCATCCAAAGTTTTGTTTTTTTCCCAAAGTGATTTGAAGGTTTCTTTTTCACGAGTTTGATTTTCCCCATTTTGGTCATAGTAGAGTTTCTGCATTATCTTCTTTGACTTTCCTTAAGTTCTCGTTTATTTTAAATTTCGTTTCCGCATATGTGTTGTGTTATTTAATCCGCCTTGTATCTATGATTTTCTTGGAGCTAGGGTGCTTTACATTTTTTAGTTTCACTCTCATCCAGGCAGTACGGTTTCAGAAAGAACAGGAGCACGGTGGATGCGCTGATGGAAATCCTCCGGGAGTTTCGCGGAGTGGGGGTTAACCAGAGGTGACTGTTGTTTGACGTCCGGAATGCGTTCAACACATTAAAATGGAAAGAGGTAATGAACGCTCTACGAGAGAGAAGGTGTCCGAGGTGCTTGATGAATTTGGTCTCCGACTATTTGTCAGAGAGGCAAATTGTGGTAGAAAAAGGAGTCGTGGTTGACGTGACAGCTAGAGTGCCGCAGGGGTCGGTCCTAGGACCCACGCTGTGGAACTTGGCATATGATGGGGTTGTGAGCCAACAATACGGAGAGGGTGTAACCCCTTTCGCATTAGCGGACGACCTCGCTATACTGGTAGTGGCGCGGGACAGGGAGGACCTTATCTTTGGTGCACAGTGTACATATAACCTAGTCAAGGAATGGATAAAAATGCATGAGTTAGAACTAGCTGCGGGTAAGACCGAGGCTATAATTCTCATAGAACCAAGAAAAAGGATGGGATAACATTTGAATGTGCAGGAAAGAGAGTGGTTCCAAAGAAATTCGTGCTTACCATCGAAGGTCCCAAAACAGAGAGGAGGAGGGCACTTCATTATGTTGTGCAATAGATCGTCCTTTACGCTGCGCCTGTCTGGAGTTCTGCAGTTTTAACAAAGGCCTACAGAAAGCAGCTCAACCGAGCAGATAGGAAGAGTCTATTGAAGGTGGCGTGTGCATACAGAACAGTCTCTGCCGAGGCATTAGGAGTTATCACCGGGTGTATTCCGATGTACGTGCTAGTGATGGAAAGAGGAAGAATATACGAGAGAAGAAATGAAGGCATAGCAACAAAACGTTTAACAAAAAGAAAGGAAAAGGTCCATAGTAGTATGGCAAGAGGAGTAGGATGAGATGAGAAGTATGGCGCAGTGGACAAAGTCGTTGATTCCTAATCTGAGAGGATGCATGTATTGCGAGCACCGGCGTTGGATTATTTTCTGACGCAGATGCTCACTGGACATGGTCGCTTTAGGACATACCTTTACAGATTTGGAAAGGCAGACAATGACAAATGCCTGTATTGTGAAATATCGGACACTGTCTGACATACTCTATTGATATGCGATAGATGGATAGGTGAGAGGAGCCTGCTTAAGAGAGAGCTAGGAAGAAGGTTGCAATCTGTCACGGAACTGGTGGAGGAGATGCTTAGGTCGTCAGATCGGTGGAGAGCAGTTCAGAGATATGTGAGGAGAACATTGGAAAGAAAGGAACAAAAAGAAAGGCGACCCGAAGGTAGGCAGGGTGCCCAGGACCAAGCAAGAGAATAAGGCACAATGAGAAGGGGTGAGATTGAACATGAAAAGGGAGGAATAGAGGGAGAGAAGAATTCCATCGTAGTAAGAAAGTGCTAAAATGCGTGAGAATTGTGCGTGAATGAAAGATCGGGTGAATGCCGTGCCGATGTTGCGTCCCAATCAGCGCGATCCGACTGTAATTCACCGCTTAGGAGGGTGTTTTTTTAGCAGGTAGGTCTCTCGGTAACTCTCATCGGCAAAACTACCGGATTGTGATCGGAGGATATGTCCGCACCTAGATAAGTTTAGAATGATATTATAGAATTTCTATATCTTGTGTTGATGATAATATAATTTATTTGCTTTCTGACTATTTTGTTGTTATTTGGCACATAATTTGGTTAAAAACTAATTTACCTTGTTCCCTTTCACATCTAAAATGAAGTTATATTAGTTAAGAATAACTGTGTTGAATCTCTGCAAATCATATAAAACTGAACATAATGTGTCTATGCATTAATTTAACCTTGTTTTCTTTCTCATCGATATAGTAACATTACTATTAACATAATATTAAAAATGTCAAACAATTATTATTACATCATTAAGAATAGTAATTAGGCTACTACTGTTCGTATATTAATGTGATCCTGTAGCCTATTACTTTAGTCGTCAGAGACGAAAATGCCGCTCTGATCAAGAGATATCGGATTTTTACTATCGAGATACAAATTTTATTTAAAACTGATTTCGCGCGCGTAACTGATTCTCAACATCGGCTGCTACTTCAACCGTTGTTTCTGAGAGAATCGTTCATTCTATGAAAAAAGTGCTAATAAACATTTTTGTTCAAAATTATCTCAGCTACATTTTTTATTTGAAATATTTTTTCTACGACGTACAGATTCTTGGTAAATCGATTTTTTCGGGTAAACTTTTTTGCATATTTTTTGAGGTCCAAAATTGATATTCTTAGCAAAATTTAGCTTGTTCGTTTAATTTTTAGAGGTTCGTTTTTGGATGAAGTCTCTAACGACTAGATTATATATTAATGCTTGGGAAAGTATGTAGTATTTATTTTCATATTTTACATTTTTTTACTTTCTTTTACTGTACTATAATAAGATCTAGTTTAATGGTATATTCTAACTTATTTGCTTTAAAATATATTGTTTCCTGTTACTTCAAGATATTGACTTTCTTTTGTTATTTGGAAATTATGTCTAAATTCAAAAGCGCATTACAATAGCATTGATTTATGGGATGTACTTGCCCACGAACGTTGACCACCTAAGAACGACCAGAGGGTTCTTTCTAACCATCTCAAGACAACACTTCATGATGAGACAGCTAACGAAACGCACCCAGTTTTATCGATGATCCACTGGCTACGAATACATCAATATACCAAAAGGTTGTTCTTTGTACAGCTAACAGTAATGAGTTAAGCTAGTTAATTCTCGTAATTTATTTACAATTGAATATTTGCTATTTTTGCTACTTTTATTTACAGTCATAATATTGCATTTTTTCTCCATTATTATTTCTAAATTTATTTAACCAGCGACCTCTAAGTTTTATACAAAACAAATAATTGCGATTTTTTTTTCGATTGCTTTATACATCTAACCATATATAGTTAACATACGATAATTATAATCTATAGTCGTAGTTATAATATTCAATAATCAATATATTTTAGACCGAACTCTAATACTGAAACTCTTTCATTAAATATATGCAATATTCTCCGTAATTTTTACTTTACCATATTTTAATTTACCTTTTAACTTTTTACATATCGTTTAATGTATTTTATTGTTTTGTCCGTTGAATCAAACTTTTCATAAAAGATAAAACGTTTTATGCCTCTAGACGAAAGCAGAATTAACCTGATGCCTCTTGTGAATGTTTTTTGGACATAAACATTATTCCAGTCGTTACATTATAAAATGTGCTGGAAAACATCCCCAGGGGCATAAATAATAAATTTTTCTTGTCTGTAAAACGTATCCTTAGCTACGGGTGTGTCGTCGCTGAAAATTTGCTTTTTTAGGAAATGCTTTCTGTACATTCAAAGCAGTTGTGATAATAATATCAAACAGGAGTCTCTTTTTTGAGGGAAATATTCTTTTATAATTTTATTTTCTGTTGGTTTGTAAAAATTTAAAAGATGCTGTAAACTTTTTTACTTTATTTACATTTCACAACATTTTTAAGGTTTTAAATATGTTTTAAACTTTAAACCTCATCCGGACACTTATTTTTTCTGACATAGTAGAACAGAGTGTGTCCGTCTGACACACGGTAACAATATTATGGTATTTCATGTTATAATTAATAAAATATGTATCAATTGTTTTGAATTTTTATTTTTAGTTAATAAAGTAATAATTAAGGAGTACTTGATCTATAAAAATTAAAAAACAATGCCTTATTGTTTTTAACTTAACCTATAATTCAAAGTATCTACAATGATATGACATTTTATTACTTTCTAAGGCAACTCATACACTTATACACGTTTTACACTGCTGTGCTCATTGCAAACATTCTTGCTGCAACTATTACAAGTTCTTGAATTTTTTTGATGGACATAAGTAACATCTTCTTTTCTGTGTTGACTGAGGTGTAACAATTGTGGCATTTGCTTCTCCTGCAAAGTTCGCCATACAGGATCTGGTTGATTTAGTCAGTCCTACGTACAATCTGCGGATAATATGGGGCTTTATTAGTTAATATGCTGTTTAAGTTATGAATATACGTCTTTTTTCGTGTCTTTTTATGTTCCAGTTTGTATGCAGATTGATTCAAATAACACAAGTTTGTATGCAGATTGATTCAAGTAACACAAGATGTTAGACAGCATACATCTAACATATTCATAAAATATGCGAAAGTCTAATGGTTTGTTCTACGTTTGCACATATATTGATGCACCATCTGGTCGAGCGAGTCAACTCCAACTTTTGTTTTATTATAGTCAAGAATAATCTCTGGTTTATGGTTAATCTCCTCCTAATCTTATTCAAGTAATGCATTGTTGACTTTTTTGTAAACCAAATGTAGAAGACAATGGCTCCTTGTTCTTACATGGTTGAAACTCAGAAAGAATAAACTATTTATTTTTTCCTAACTGCGCCAACAATTGTTAAACTATTATATAGCATATTATAAGCCTTATGTAAATCCGTAAAATCGTTATCAAATGTTACGTTCCTGTTGGTTCGGTAATAAGGTTCGCTTAGTGATTTTACCACTTTACATCCCAAACAAGTAGCTACTTGGTTAACTTCTTTGCTCTGAAAACTTCCTGTTTGCAACTTTACAGTCAATTGATTATGTTAATACACTTGATGTTTGTTTGTAACTATTTTAAAGTTTGTCATATACCTATATTACTTGCGTTTGTAATTTTGTTCTAAATGTGTTGTAATTGCCATACGATAAACAAATAAATAAACTTCTTTGCTGTGATATGGAATCGCATTTAGAGTATAAACAGTTTGTGAGTAACATACTCACCATATTTTCATTCCATACTTGTCTGATTTTGAGGGGATATATTGTTTGAACGGACATCTTCCACGATAAGGAATTACTGCGATAGATGAATTCCATCTTATTTATTGTTAACGAACGTGCTCAAATATATTTATATTCTAACATGCATATACAGTATCAAAAATGTTTATTTTAATGTCAAGTTTATTTATGTGTGAAATCTTTTAATTTCTGTAAGTATTGTAAATGTAAGTGTACGCCAGTTTTTTGAAATGTTTGTTTTTTACAGTTACTCCTGATGAAGCTGTTAAATAAATGGCGAAATATTGAGTTTTAGAAAAAACAAAGTTTTTATTTAATATAGACCACATACCCGATATTTCCAACATACTTATATATTTATATATATATATATTTTATATATATATATATATATATATATATATATATATTTATATATATATATATATATACATATATATATAATATATATATATATATATTATATATATATTATATATATATACAGTACTAGAAAATTTGAAAGGGCATTATTTGCCAGGACGAAATATAACAATCGACGAGCAGTTAATTCCTTATCGTGGAAGATGTCCGTTCAAACAATATATCCCCTCAAAATCGGACAAGTATGGAATGAAAATATGGTATGTTACTCAGAAACTGTTTATACTCTAAATGCGATTCCATATCACAGCAAAGAAGTTTATTTATTTTTTTATCGTATGCAATTTTTAATGCAACAACTTATTTTCTAAAACCAAAGATCATACACCAACCATGTAAAATAGTAAGGTCATTTACAAATTGTAATGTTTAGGATGCCAGGGATGCTATATTGGTCAAACCGGAGAATGGTTGAAACAACGGGTCACTCAACACAGAAGTGATTCCAGAAGGGAAAAAAATACATGCGTTGTTGTCGAACATTCCATCAAGACAGGTCATGAATTTGATTTTGATAATGTAAAAATATTACAATCAGTCTCAAATTACAAAAATAGGCTGTTTCTCGAAATGTGCAATATAAGCAGGACAGATAATGCTATTAACAACAAAACAGACGCTAACGGACTTAGTTCCATTTATTGTAATATCTTAAAATCTTTTTAATTTATAAAATATATTAGTTTCTGCACATCACTGATTAAATTATAGGACAATTAAACAAAATCAGTTATTACAATATTTTAGTTGAATTTTAGTTTGTCACTCATGAAGATGTGTTTGTGTTTTAATATTTTTAGTCTGTCACTCAAGATGTTGTGTTTGTGCTACGCTGTTTGAACGATTACATCTGTAAGTTCTTTTATGTTATGTTATTTTTTTATTCTATCAATAAATAATTTTTTAGTGCGCTCTTGAAAAAGCCATAAACCAAATGGCGAAATATTGAGTTTACGAGAAAAAAATCGTTTTATTTTTTTGACCAAAAAGCCTTTGGCAAAAAAGTAAGTAGGACACTAAATCCTCTGAAGCAGTTAGGATCTTTTCGATTACTCTTTTTAAAGATGAACACTTGGTGAGCGGTTTTAATTTGTTGGCAGCATTGATTCATTAGAAAAGTTATTCGTTCTATTAGAAGTGGACCTTCTGCTTTAAGTAACTCTACAGCTATATTGTCAGGTCCTGGAGATCTCCCGTTTTTCATTTTAATTAACGCAGTACGGACCTCGTTGTTAGTAGTTTTAATGTTACTATTTGTTTGTCTCTCTATACTGTATTCCTCTCCCATATATTCCAATGTGGACTCTTGGAGTAGATTTTTATAGTAATTTTTCCACTTTTTTATAGGAATTAAGTTGCTTAAGGAGTTATGGGTGTCTTTCTTTAGATTAGTGATTGTTCTCCATGTTTCCGTAGTCTGAGAACCACCAATTAAATTTTTAACTTTAATTTTTACACATTTTGTTCCCAGAAATTATTTTTTGCTTCTTTTATTTGATTGCGTAAAATAGTCTATTGAATTGTAATAAATTAGTAAATAAACAAAACATTACTTACATTTGTTTATTTACTAATTTATTTCAATTGAATAGACTATTTTATAACAATTTGTGTGTCTTATTTTGTCTGCTTAAACAGTTTATTCATTTTTTAGAAAAACCACAGACATGTAATATTGGCATAATTACTGTAATTTTATATTATTTTTATCTTATGTTTATCATTATAAGACAGTACCCTAATATGGGCTTTTATAATTTCAGCATTTAATTAACTTTGTTCCGACTGACCTGAAGATGCTTTGCAAATTGTAGAAAGCGAAATCGGTCGTCTAGGTAGTTAAATTAAACTGATTGTAAGTAAGTCTTATTTTTTTTTTACTATTATCAATAATCTTTATTCATGTCCATTTTCTTCGTGGTTTATTTTTAAATTAACTCGTTGACAAAATTGTTCCTCTTCTAGATAAATATTTAATGTATTATCTCGACCATTTCCTCTCCATATCAGCAGTTTCCATATACGTTTAATGCACCTTAAAATATTTACTTCAATCTAAAACCTTCCACCGTTCAGTCTTCATCATAGCAGAAACATGATGGCAATCTCGGATCGTTGCAAGATAATTTAAATTTGATGGCGTATATTCCATGGATAGATAGTTCCTTAAACTAAATAAATAGATGTTATCAAAGGTCTTTAACTTCCTAACTTATGACGAATAACGAAGTAAACTAATTTAAGGTGTAGATAGACCAAAGTTGGGAGGACCTGAAAGTGAGCATAGGCAGTGGTGCCAAACTTACTCAATAAACAAACGATATACAAAAACATTAATAGTTTATGACAAACATAACTACACACACTTTGGACAATTTTTTATGGTTATAATACCAACATATATAACTATTAATAACAAGCAAGAAAAAAGTATAATATTTAGGATTTTATGCTTTGAAACGTATGTTCATAACATAAACGGTTCTTAGAAAACTAGCAAGAAAATTGCAAGAAAAGAAAATTACTAGGAAAGAAAATTACTTAACAATTATCATTAAAGATACAAAAGACAACTAAATAAAAATTAACAATAACATATTTAACATAGTCAACATCAACAAACAAAAAAATACCATAGAAGTATAAAAAATCAAATACGTCAGAATTCAGAGAAGCCTATAGAAAAATAAGAAATAAAACAAATAATCTAGTGGCAGCTCCAAACTGCGATTGTGGTGCTGAAAGAGAAACCGTTGAACATCTAGTGGAGGAATGCTCGATTAGATCCTATAGTGGAAATCCGTCCGATATCTTAGTTGTGACCAAAGAGTCAATTCTAACTAACTGTTTGTTTTATGTATACAAAACTTAACTGTGATACAGCCATATGCTAAACAAATAAATAAATATCATCATTAATATTTGGTATCTTGCCTTGCAAGGTAACTGGTAGTCATACGTTTAGTAACAGGTAGTCGATGGTCCTATAGATTTTAATCCCTGAACTTCTTCTTCACAAAGGACTCATCTTTATATTCTAGATACGTTTTGGTCTCCAGCTACTCTTAACTATGTTGTTGTTAAAATTCTTGTATGTATAAAAAGCCTACTTTCATAGTTCTGGCGTTGTTGTTCGTGAGTTACCAGCGCTATGATGACTTCGGTGGCTCAAAGCCGAGTGTATTTGCTTGTGGTGCAAAATGATGCAGATTTAATTACAACTATGGAATCAAAAAGTATTTTCAAGATTTCTGCTTCGAAAGCTGTACCAAATCATTCTTTTCAAAAGGAAGGAAAGAAGGAATTAAATTGATATTTTTACACTATCTCTTCATTTATCCCTTTTTTTGTTAAACGCAGGACATTAACAAAGTTTGCATTTAATAATTTTTCTACTGTATTAGTACATCGGATTAATGATTGTCCCTGAATTCTTGTTTCCTCCGGTTGTTCCTGGACTACTGGTCTCTTCATATTATCGTATTTACACACTCTGTGGCGTTGCAACCCTTGATGGGTTTTATCAGACTTGACAGCATGCCTCCATTTGTCTCTGTCTTGGGCAAGCTCCATTCTAATTCTTCACGCCCATAACTTTAAGCTCTATTGCTATATTATCTCTTCACCAGTCCATGTGGTCCACGCGGTGTTCTTCCAGTTGGGGCTTCTTCCCATAACAGCCGTACTATTCTTTATTCAGAATGTCTTCTGAGGTATCCTGCCCACTAGAGTCTTCTAGACTTTAGTTCTTTTATCATGTTAGCGTCTAGATATAGTTCTTCAAACTTCGTTACTTCTTATTCTATATTATCCTGCTTCACCATCAAGCACAGGCCCAAAGATCTTCCTTAGTTCTTTCCCAATCTCATATTATCGGTACGTGTAAAATTTCCGAAGAATGTTAATATTTTCGAAAACATAAAACTACATAGACGTTGTGGACTGACAATATTTTCAAGAACAAGGATATTTGTTCTTCTGGCTGTTTACTATATTTGGAGGATTCTTCTCTAAACCGCATCTCAAATCCGTCGACTTTGTTCTGTTCGGATGGTCCATATTTCAGATATTTCAAAGGCTCTATAGCTGTGGGTGCCCTCTCACCAACTACGACGGCGAAATTGCTGCTATACACAAAGCTGCAAAAAATCTTGAGAATTTCCAACACCTCCAAAAAGTTGCCTTCTTCATCGACTGCCAAGCCGCAATCCTCGCCCTGTCGACAAATTGATACACCGACTGTGCCAAAACAATATCTTCGCGCGTCCAACTATCGAACTTGATGGAAAAAGGGTGGCTGATTACTCTACAATGGATCCCTAGTCATGTCGGTGTTGAAGGAAATGAAGCGGCGGATGAACTTGCAAAAGAAGGCACTACTCTTCCACAGCCCCCTAGCTTCCAATCGTACACATCAGCAAAGTCCACCATTAGAAGAGGAATCAAAGCGAAGATAAAAGAGCAGCAAATACAAGCCGGTGCTGGAAAATCTTGGGCCCACCTAATAGAGTCACCAATCCCTCGCAACTTGCCGAGACCCATTAGTGTAGCCGTGTTCAGAACAACTACGGGGCATGACTACCTGCCTCCCATCTACATCGCATCGGCGTCCGGAAAATGACAACTGTCCACTATGTGATCAGCCCCAGATGGATGCTGCTCACCTTCCAGAGTGCCCAGCCCTGAAAACAGACCCACCCGAGGAGGATGAAGATCGCCTACGAGAAACGGCTCTCTATACTGTTCACGCGCACCAATGCTAAATGCCAAGGGTGAGCGTTGGCTAGTAAGTAAGTAAGTAATATTTCAGATGATAAATATTGGTGGAAAGATGGAAAATCAATGTTAGTACAAGATTAATCTTAGGGTTTTTATTATGTGGAAATTTGAGGATTTTATAAGGTAAGACATAGTGGTTCTACCCATCTGTATACATCGGCGAATTTCCTGTTCATGACTCCCATTGTTATTGACGGTACTGCCTTAATAAATAAACTTCCGAACCTATGTTCTGTTGTTCGTTCTCTGGATATTATTGTTACTTTGGGAATAATTTTTGTTAAGCAGAGGTTAGTTTGTTTGTAAACTAAATCAAGTTTTGTGATAAACACAAAAGATAAACATAAACTAATATCAAGAATAATAATATCAGTAAAAATTTGAATCACTTTATTTGGTTTTGGCCCAGATCATAAGGCGTTTGCCGACTTGGAGGACCTTCAATTATGTGAGTTTCAAGAATTAAATATTTCAATAAAGTAGTTTCGGGACCAATTTAAATCTATTCTAAGAAAACAGTAATGAAGTGACAACGTCGGACGAAAACTCATAACTAAGTTAAGGTCTAGATAAACCTCATCGCACAGATCTTTACAGTGTATGCCCTAGAAGTCTGAGGCAGTTCGGTATATACGCTGCTTCTGATAATCCTTCCTGTCAAAAGCTTTATCAGTTGGACGAGGGACATGCCCGGCCAAGCAGCGATAGTCTAAAGCTACCTGGACCGCTTGCAGCTTCCGGATTACACATTTATTTTTCATGGAAAAGGTAGCGAATGATTAATGAGGAGATAGAGATTAAAATGAACTGCCAGAGTTTTCAAATCTGATGTATGAGGGTTTAAACAAACTACTCTTTTATTAATCATATCAACTTCAGCTTAACCTTAACTGTGCACCTTTATAATTATTCATTTTAGCAAATTTTTGGCATATAGAAAATACGCCGTCACGTTAATGCCGAGAAGACGATTTTATATAAAAATAAACTACCTCACACTCAGAAGTATTTTGTTATTTTTAAGTATTAAATATGAAAAATTGAAATAAAAGATTATTTATAACGCAAATTTTTTTTATTGAGTTTAATGCGTCGACAACTAATGGTCATTGGCATGGTACAGTGAATTATTACAGTCAGGTACCTAGTGTAGAGTGTAGTGTGTGTGTAGAGTAATTGTCTTGATACTTAGCAAAGTCGACGTCATTGTCTTTGCTAAGAGACGCTAATTGTATCCGAACGTCTGCGGTCCCTCCGGTGAGTACCGATCGCACAAGGATAGAAATTATTTTCATTCATTAATTTTTAATAAACGAAAATTTCTCCACCCAGGTGAGATTCGAACTCACGACCTTTAGGTTCAAAGGTAGGCGCTCTTACCACTAAACCACAGAGGGGGTTAATATAACGCAAATTAATTATAATTATTACTTAAAAATAATAAATAATCTTTTCTGAAACAACCTTTTTGGGTATAATATTTAGTGAATTAGACCGGGAATTAAATATCTTGTTTTCAAATTGGCGTTTTTAAAAACACCTTATTACAATTATAGGTAAAATACAATGCTTAAAACCACAAATTAAAATAAGTATAAAAAATATATATATATAATAAATCGAGAATAAATGTTAATAACAATGGCTGCACTAATATGTTTCTAATGAGAATATGAGCGGCTAGTTCCATTTATTGCAAGCAAGCAAGCAATTTAATTAAACCCAGCTTGTGAGAAATGTTCACTCTAAGAATTACGTTCGGGTGTAACAATTCATTGGAGCGAGGTGTATTCATCAATCAGCCAATCGCGTTCACTGCTGGACATAGGTTGACCTCAGTTCTTTCCAGTGTTCTCTACATTGGGCTGCTTGTACACGTTTTATATCATCGGTCCATCTAGTCGGTGGTCGTCCTTCGCTTCTTTTATAGTTTCTGGGCCTCCATTCCATAATATGTCTTGTCCACCGTCCATCTTGTGTTCTGGCTAAGTGCCCTGCCCAGTTCCACTTAAGCGTCGTGGTTCTTTCGATGACGTCTTGAACTCCTGATCTTTGCTCGATTTGTTGGTTTGTTATATGGTCTCGAAGGCTCACGTTTAGCATTGCACGTTCCAGGGCTCGTTGTGTAACTCTAAGTTTATTCGCAGTTTTTTGCGTGAGTGTTAAAGTCTCTGCTCCATAAGTTTGTACAGGCAAAACACATTGGTTATAAACCTTTCGCTTGAGACACATGGGAATTGAACTTTTTAGAATATGGCTTAATTTGCCAAATGCTGCCCATGTCAGGCCTATTCGCCTCTGTACTTCATGTGTTTGATTGTCTCTGCTTATTTTGATTTCGTGTCCCAGATATTTGTAAGTGTCTGTTTGTTGTATGGTATTATTGTCAATAGTTATATTTCCACTCGTTACGAGATTTGTCATAAGTTTAGTTTTCTCGAAGTTTATCTTTAACCCTTCTCTTTCAGACAGACTTTTAAGCGAATGTATCATAGAAACTGTATTCTGTAAGTTATCTGCGATTAATACAACATCATCTGCAAACCTTAGATGATTTAATCTTTCTCCATCTATATTGATGCCCATATCTTGCCATTGAGTGTTCTTAAATATTGACTCTAGATCTGCCGTGAACAGTTTTGGTGAAATATTGTCTCCTTGTCTAACTCCTCGACCTAAGCTGAATTTTGCTGTGTCTTCGTGTAGTCGTATACTTGATGTAGCGTTCTCGTAGATGTTTTTGATTAGTGTCGTGTACCTGTAATCTATTCGGCTTTGATTTAGGGCTTCCAGTACTGTTTCAAACTCTACATAATCAAAAGCCTTCTCGTAATCGACAAATGCAAGAACCAGTGGTATGTTGTACTCGATGCACTTTTCTATTAAGATCTTTATGGTATGCAAATGGTCATTTGTGCCATATCCTGCCCTGAAGCCTGCCTGTTCTTTGGGCTGATAGAAATCAAGTTTAGGTGTTAGGCTCTGTGTTAAGATTTTATATTGGTACTATTGTTTAGTCTACTATTTGTTGTTTGGGTCTTTTGTGCTTCTATCTGTGGAATGCGTCGTACCTTATTATCTCTCGCAGAGGCTAGTTCCATTTAGATATCTCTTGATGTTTATATAATTCCTCCTTCCTTAAACTCGGAAAACAAGGGAGTTGGATTTTCTGAGCCATGTGTCTCTTTTGGTCGACTTCTTGTGATGGGATTGATTTTGGGCTTAAATAATTTAAAATCGGGGCTTCTTTTAATTCTGGAAGTTCGATATTCTCTGCTATGGTCTGGATATGCTTGATTTTTGAGTCATCTAATGTTTTTAGTTTTACTGTTGGAACTTGGGATAGTCAACTTGGGGAACACATATTCTTCATGTATTGTTTCTTCCTGTTTGTAAATTTTGTTGTCGATGGTTATGATGGAAGGTTTGTCTATTTCGTATATACCGTTCTTTTTACAATCTGCTTTCATTTTTATGAGATTGGCGTGAACGATGACTAACTGGTTTGAATTAATTGTGGTTACACTTTAACACGATCCTCTGTGAAGTGTCAATAATATGGTTCAAATTAAGACTAGTAGTGGCGAGTGGAGAGTGAACCCACAAATCTACGCGTTCAAAAAATGAAAACGCATCTTCAAACTACTGCAATTGTTTATATCTCCAGATATAATTAATGAATTTTAATTTACTTTTCCTATAGATAACAATGATAGTATTACAAAAAATATCGATTTTTGGAGGATTTTTTTTATAAATTGTTTAAACAAATTACACTGTTTATTAGTTAATTAATTTATAAACAAATTACTCATTTGTAATTTACGCAAAGAGTACATACAAATTAAAAAATAAAGCTTAATCCGTTGAGTAAATCCGAAAATATAACCAATTGTAGTAGGTTGAAGATGCATTTTCATTTTTTGAACGAGATTTGTGGTTTCCCCTTCTCTCGCCACTATTAGTCTTAATTTGAACCATATTCTTGACAATTCACAGAGGATAATGTTATAGTGGAATCTTTACACAAGTTTACACATTTACACAAATGTTTTTGTACAAGTTTTTGTACAAAAACTAAGAATCCTTTTCTCTCAAATGCCGAAAATTGCGTTCCTTAATTGTTATAAACAAATGAGATGTGAATTTAAAAAAAAACTTTGTCCTAAATTAGAAAAATAAAAAAAGATTTTATCTACGAGCAATGGTATAAAGTGATTCTAAATGTTTATAAATCAAAAACCGTAACTTTAGAAAAGAGTTTTGCGTTGTAAAAATTATTTTTCTTTTTCAATTTTTTGTGCATATTGATAAAAATTTAATTCTTAACCTTTAATTTGTATGTGTAGAATCACTGTATCTTCATTATTTTCTAACTAATTAATGTTACTGCAAAAAAAAGTCTCAGGGATAAACAAATATAATAACTTTTAAACTATTTAATGAATCGATCTGAAATTTTGAGGGTTTGTTAAGGACCACAATACCCAACTCTGGGCAGAATAACAAATGTCTAGGTTGATTTTTTACAATAGTTATAAACAAATAACGTTTTTGCCTTATTTTGCAGTTTTTTAAGCAACAAATTAATTTTACAACTTTTAGAAATCGCCATTTTATTACATTTTTATGTTTTTTTTTCAAAAATATGTGTCTCGACAGCTAGTGGTCATTGACACAGGTACAATTTACATTCATGTTTACATGGTTAATACTTTACATTGGGTACAAGTTTTTTAAAAAGATTAAAACATTTTAGTAGTTGCTGCTGTTTGAGATAAGTATATCTTTTAGGTTGTTACCAAAATTGTATTTTGCGTATTTCCCTATACTAAATAAAAATTATATAATAATGTTCATAGGTAACATATATTAATATGTTTGTATTATTCTCCAAGAGGAATATTAATTACTCCATGATAGTTAGATAAAAAAATAAGTTATAAAAAAAAATTAATCTTAAAATACCTAACTATACTTTGAACTATCTCACAAAAAATATCGTTACATCTTTTTTCAAAGGAAGCAGGCAAGGTCCAGAGAGGTTAATGTCCATTCTCTAGTCGGCAAAAATGAAATGATTATGCGTAAGTTGACAAAATATTTAACAAGGATGACTCCTTAAATAATTGGGTATTGAAATAATCCCTATGAAGATGAGAAAAATACTTCTATAGTGTATGTGTAACTAATGAGGCTAAAAAAAGTTAAACTTACCACATAGGTAGTGGGTTTTTCACTAGTGAGCTCAAAAAACTATAAACTATTTCAGATTAATTAGAATTGAGTGACAATATAGACGATTTTTTTAAATAGTTTTTCCTCGTTTTCTAATAATGGTTTTCTGTTTCAGGTAAATATGGTATACTCTTCCGTTACTGCACAACTCACATCTGCTGCCGTATCAGGTATATTTATCATACACTATACATCATTTAACATCAGAGGTAAATTTCTTCTTTTATTAAATAATATATAATTACAAATAAATTGTTAGCATATTAACTTTCAAAAAGTTCTAAAGTCTGAAAACAATTTTCTATGTCACTTTGTTTTGCTGTATTAATTAATACTTCTTAATATATTGCTGATATCCTGCTAACCAATTACTTACTTCGACAAAAATATTCGCAAAATTGTTCTCAACTGATACGTATTACATGCTCGGCACTTTGTGAAATTCAGTTTATATAAATAAAAAAAAATAATATAATATAAAAGTTGTTTTTATAGACTAATTTAACAGCTTCAAAATTATAATGGAAATACGACAACAAAAACAATGCCGTTGTTATAGTGTATTTTTATGTATGAGAGAGTAATAAAACAATAAATTATGTATGCAAATCCCTAAACTGTTGATACGGGTGACTCAATGAAAAACAGATATTTGTCAACAAGTTTACAGAAGTATATAGGAAAACAATTTTAAATTGAGTATGACCACCAGGTATAAAGGTTGGAGCAGAATAGAATACAATAGTTGTGAGGGTTACTAATCCCTAAATAAGGTTGCCAGTGTCGGAGTGATGGAGGTTAACAGGTACTAATGAATTTGCAAGAAATGTAAGATGTTTATTTTATTGGTTATATATAACCAATAAAAGTTTAATAAGTACCTACCTATTTGCAAAATAAAGTTTAATTCTTTAGATAAAATAAAACGTTTTATTTTATCTGAAATGAGTGCATTCCACGAAGTAAGGGTTTCAACAATCAAACATTTAATTCTTTAATTCCAGGAATCTACGACAGTAATTGACTAGATAATTACCTTCTAAACTTATTCCACAGAAAATGTGATAGTGGGTTTTTCCATTTTGTAGGAAGGTCCAAGTGGCGTATTCAAAATTCTTAACAGTTCACTAAAAGTAGGTACTTCAGTTGCAAGGTGCAGTTTATTGTGTATACTAGTGTTATGGAAAATTTGGAAGTGCCGTGTAAACGCCGAAAAATTGGTCCTTTAACAGTTAATGAAAAAACATTAATATTTAATTGTTTTAAATCATTTACAGACAAACGTTTATGTGAAAGTGTTGATGAGACCGTTGAGTTAGTTAGCAGTACACTTGGTGTTGGGAAATCTACGATTTACAGAGTTATTAAAGAAGAGAAATGTGGTAGTTTTCAAATGCCACGTAATGCTCCAGGGAAACCAAAATTTCAAATAGAATATCATTTTAAAGAAGGACTTCGACGGAAAGTGCATGAATTCTTCTTTAGACAAGAATTTCCAACATTGGATAAAGTTCTTGTCTCAGTTCGAGATGATAAGGATTACCCAGAAATGAGTCGAAGTACGTTATGGAAACTTTTAAAAGAAATAGGCTTCCGCTGGAAAAAGAATCCCAGAAAGTCTATTTTATTAGAAAGAAGCGATATTGTCATATGGAGAAGACATTTTCTAAGAACCATAAAGGAAATGAGAAACCAAAAAAGAAAAATATTTTATCTTGATGAAACATGGATCAACGAGGGTCATACACCAAATAAATTTTGGCAGGATGAAACTGTTACAAGTCAAAGGCACGCTTTTGTAAATAACTTATCTACTGGTTTAAACCCACCATCAGGAAAGGGACGCAGGCTGATAATAGTACACATTGGCAGTTCAGACGGTTTTGTTGAAGGTGGTTTATTAACTTTTGAATCAACTCGTACCGGTGACTACCATGAAGACATGAACGCTGATGTCTTTCAAGAATGGTTCGAACAAATGATAGATCTTCTTCCTAAGAACTGTGTAATAGTAATGGATAATGCAAGTTATCACTCCAGACTTATAGAAGGACTGCCCACAACCAAGTGGTTAAAAAAAGACTTGCAGAATTGGCTGAGTTCAAAAAATATTACGTACCATCCCGATCTATAAGAAAGGAACTTTATTCGTTGTGTGCCCTTCATAAAGAAAAATTTAAAAAATACGAAATTGATGAAATTGCCAAAAATCGTGGAATGACAGTACTTAGATCCCCACCATATCATTGTGAATTAAACCCGATTGAACTGGTATGGGCACAGATAAAGAGTGAAGTTTCAAGAAAAAATACCACTTTTAAAATTCATGATGTTAAACAGTTGTTTTTGGAGGCCGTAAATAATGTAAAACCTAAAACTGGGAAAAGGCAGTAAATCACACTATTAAAGAAGAGGAAAAAATGTGGAAGCTGGACAATATTACTGATAAAATGATCGAGCCAGTTATTATAAATCTTGGTTCTGAAAGTTCATCTTCTGAATCTGATTTGGATTTGTAACAAGTAGCTGTAAGTTTTATATTAATATTTTTATTCATCTATTTAACATACCTTAGACGGTTTTAAAAACTCTTTTTCTCTTTTGTAATTTTTAAAAATTAAAAAAAATGTGAATTTTTTAAAACCCTTTTTAATGTAGGCCAGTCAGTTCTAATATAGTGTGTGATAAAAGAGGTCACTTTTGTTTACATACACATAACACTTTATAACACTGAAATAATTCATTTATTTTTTACAATTATTCAAAGTAATTTTTCAATTAATCTTGAGCACGCCCATGGAGTGGTCGGAGATACCAGTTAAAATTATGCTAATTACTCTCTCGTTCATAAAAATAAACTATAACTATGAGTAATTATAGTAAACACAGTACATAATTATTAGTTTTCAGACGTTATTGAATCCTAAAAAGTATTTTTTGACATTCCTGTCAAAATTTCTTGAAGAAAAAGTCAGGACTTCCTTACTGTAAGGAAATGTCATTTCCTTACTGTAAGGAAATGATATTTCCGTACAGTTGTTAGTGTTCATGTATTACCAAAGTCAAGTTTGACAATTCAACCTCAATACGTTTCCATAGTAACCCAAGTAATTTTATTAGGAATTTCAAAACACCATTTATTTGGGAATAAAATTATCGCGTTTTTTTTTTAAATCAATCAATATCTGTTGAATTTTAAACGATTTGCGGAAAAATAGTATGTTTACCTCGTAGGAAAAGCCACATTCCTGGACTCTGTGTTGCTAAGTCTCGGCTTGCGCCTCGACTTAGCAATCTTCACAGTCGTCCAGGAATGTTAAGCTTTTCCTACCCGGTAAACAATGTACTATTTTTACATCGCATCAAAATTATTAATCAATGCTTATAATATTATATTTCTTTTCTTTCTAAATAAAAATTTGCCTACCAAGTGCAAATTACACTTGTAGGTCTTGTAGTAGGTCTTTGTTGCTTACAAACCATGGCGCATCAGTTATTGCTCGTAACACGTTGTATTGACATCGGTCCATGATTGCTAAGAGTAAATATATACCTTTAAAATTTAGAAACAAAAAGTTTCTTCTATTTTTGCAATAATAATTGTATATTTCTTTTAATAAATGCAAAATACATTATCAGTTAAAACCATAGTTTTGCTTGTCTTCGACAGTTCTTCCAATATTGGGAGAATTTTCTAGTAATTGTTGTTGATGGCAAATTCGTCAAAACGTAGGTACTATAGAAATCGTTTAATCTTTAACAGATGAGAAAATATCTAAGTTTTAAAAACTACTTATTAGCTTGCATGTAAAGATCAATTTCCGTTCATTGTAAACAATCTATTTGCTTATTCCGTGACGTCTACTACCTCTTCTGCAACTTCATTTGAATAATAATCGAGTAAAGACCAACTTAAAAAAAGCACAGGAAATACACAACAAGAAACAATCGTTTTTATTCATATTGAGATGTTAAATTCTTACCATCGTGCCAGAAAGAAAAATACCAATTGTACTAGCGTGAAGGTATGTTGATATTGTAGTGTGCCGGAATGTTACGAAACGAGATATCATTATTCACGAATAAGTGCATATTAATTTTTTTATTGAGTTGTTTCATTTGATGGTGCCTGACCACGAATGTTTCGAACAGATAAGGGTGCTTGGGAAAATCGATATCTAAAAATAATTCAGGATTTTTGTTTAACTGTACAGAATGATTTCAAAATGAAATAATTTGTAATGCCCTAAACGTTGATTAAATTTTCATTTGGTTAAAACAATATTTACTTTTTTATATGCCGCACAAAATTATCTGTTTATTTTGTCTATTTATATATTTTCCTAGTGTCTTTTACGAATAATGTGCACTGTTTTTATAGAACTCTTCCTATTAAAATAATTTTTTTTCTACATTTTTTTGAAAATATTTCTTGTTATATAACGCATAACATTAATGATGAAAGAGAAGAACTGTCATTAGAAATCACCGAAGATACTGGACCACCAATATTAAGAGAAGAAGTCATCTATGCCATCAAAAACACAAAAGAGGGTAAAGCCACTGGACCAGATGAGGTGCCCATCGAATTATTAAAACTCATCGATGAAGATGTTATTGATGTAATGGTTGAACTCTTTAATCTAATATATCAGACTGCCACAATCCCCAGACAATGGCTGCAATCAACCTTTGTAGCAATTCCCAAAAAACCAAGTTCAACAACTTGCTCAGACCACAGAACAATAGCTTTAATGAGTCACACACTTAAAACATTTTTGAAAATAATTCACAGCAGAATTGTTAAAACTCTTGAATATGAGATTAGTGACACACAATTTGGCTTTAGAAATGGTATGAGTACAAGAGATGCTTTGTTCGGCTTGAATGTGCTGGCTCAGAGATGCATGGACATGAATCAGGATATGTACTTATGTTTTGTAGACTTTGAAAAGGCATTTGATAAAGTTCAACATAAAAAGCTTGTAGATATATTAAAAAGCAAAAATATTGACAGTCGTGATCTGAAAATTATATCTAATTTATATTGGAATCAAACTGCCAAGGTAAGAGTTGACAGCCAGTACACCGAAAATATCAAAATACAGAGAGGAGTCCGCCAGGGTTGCGTGCTGTCCCCACTACTTTTCAATGTCTACAGTGAAGCGGTATTTCAAGAAGCGCTCTCAGACTCAATAGAAGGTATATCTATCAATGGAGAAGTTTTGAATAACTTACGTTTTGCAGACGATACAGTAATAATTACGGATAACAACAATGATTTACAGAACGTAATGCAACGCCTTAATGAACGCTGTCATGAGTACGGACTGAAGATAAATTTAAAGAAAACTAAATGCATGATCATGACTAAATCTGCACATGCAAATATCCAATTGACTATTGAAGATACTGCAATTGAGAGTGTTAATAACTATAAATACTTAGGAACATGGATAACATCAGATGTAGACCAAACCAAAGAAATTAAGACACGTATTGAAATAGCACGTACATCATTTATTAAACTTAAAAAGTTTCTTTGTTGTCGGGATATAAGGTTAGAACTACGCCTGAGAATGCTTCGATGTTACGTGTTCTCTACTCTTCTTTATGGTCTGGAAGCTTGGACACTAAAACAAGTTCATCTGAATAAGTTGGCCGCCTTTGAATTTTGGTGTTACAGAAGAATCCTACGAATATCATGGACTCAAAGAATGTCAAACATGGAAGTAACTAGAAGGATAGGAAATGAGGCGGAAATAATATTAACTATTAAAAGACGAAAACTTGAGTACTTGGGACATGTGATGAGAGGGCAAAAATACGCATTATTACAACTTATTATGCAGGGCAAAATCCGAGGAAAGCGAAATGTGGGAAGACGAAGAATATCCTGGCTTAAGAACTTGAGGGAATGGTTTGAATGCAGTAGTGCAGAACTTTTTAGAGCGGCAGTCAACAGAGTCCGCATAGCCATGATGATTTCCAACCTTCGATAGAAGATGGAACTTAAAGAAGAAAGAACGCATAACAATAGTTTTGTCACTTAAGGCCTGTACACATGAGGACGTTAGACGCCGCCTTGATGAACTAGCCAACAGTTTACAACTTAAAATGGAAAATAAAAAAGTTATAAACAAAAATAACTAAACATTTTTAAACAAATTGTGTTTTGGGCCATAGAGCTTTTTTGTGGTCATATTAGAATAAAATGACATTAGAGCAATATTATAAATGGTTTCCAATGAATAATTTTCACTACGAATGTGTTTAATTTCATTAATTTCTCTTTGTTTTACAGCGCTCCGAAGTTGACAGTTTCTTGAATGCTTAGTTTTCTAATATTTATCTTTTTATTTATAAAATTCATCATTTTCTTAACATTCTTGTGTTATTATTAATTTATTAATGACCCTTTTCCCTGTCACTTATGAGGTAGAGTCTAAAGGTGCGTTTTTTTACGTGGTATCCCCAGTTGGTCTATATCGGTTAATCAAATACACATTTTTTGATTGGAAGCTTTACATTATTCAATTGAAAGCAGAAGTGATGTTAAAATTGTGCCATCATCTGTTAGATGTGCGTTTATCAATGACAAACATAAAATCTACTTCTCTGAAAAGGTTTTTAGCAGTTGCTTCAATCATAAGGCTGTTCCAACCAACGAATATTGGCAACAAAAATGACCTTTGCCTCGTCGAATCGAAGTCAATAATGCATTTTTCTTGTTCTTTCATTACATCCCGATGACGTAAATGACTCTGATCCTGGAACGGTTTTACGCAAACAAATCAATTGTGAACAAAATCAAAATCTGTCTCTTAGAGTTACTGATACTGAAGATGATGAATTGCTGTTGCTCAGACAACGGACACGAAATTATCCATTCCACTATCACCATAACAATGTGATCACAATGTATAATTAAAAACCAGGCACAAAAACATAACTCATTGGCTTAGGGTGACTGTTGATCGATATTATTTATTAAATACTTCCTGCTCTTGTTTGTATGATACGCGTTTAAGATTATATTAACGCTCTAACCAACGATAATCTCGACTAACCAATGATAACCAACTTTATCGTTGGTTAAAACAGCAAAAATACCATTAGATTGTATTTGCTACCAGATATAAGGTTATATTAATTTTGCATATAGCAAATCTCATTATCTCAACAGCAATTTCCCGCTGAAATGGTTTTTGTGTTTGGTAATGAAGCATGACACCAGTTAACTATTTCCCACTGGTATTGCAAATTTCAACGCGATCGCTTCAGTCTCAGCGACGAATCCAGGTCAGGTCCACCCAAAACAGCAGTCATACACCAAACCATTAATGCGGTTCGTCAGGTAATTAAGAATGACCGTTATGTAACATACCGGGAGATAAAGGCATCTTTGGGTATTTCAAAGACCTTGATTCAAAAGATCCTACATGAGAACTGGGTGTTACGAAGTTTGTTTCCTGTTGGATCTCACATTTCCTGACATTAGAACAAAAAGCAGTTCGCGTCAATTGGTGTCCAAAAACATTGGAACGCTTCAACAAACGAAGCTCAAAAAACGTTTATGGTATTGTTAAAGGTAATGAATTTAAGACTTACCTACTCTTATGAACTGGAAAATAAACGCTTATCCGGTGTGGGTGTTTCATGATGATGAAAAACGAACAAAAATGATCCGTTCTCGAATTGTGTCAAAAAAACTTTTGTGTTAAAATCTAGTCATGTGGCAAAAATTGCTATAAATATCAAAGAACGGTTACTTCTGATTGGTATATAACTGTTTAGAAGCTGTCGCGAAAATCCAACAAAGCAACACACAACGACGAACCATCCATATTGCTCAAAAGACAATAGAGTTTTGGTGCTTCAAAACATTAAATTGCTAAACCATCCACCGTATAGTCCCGACCTTAGTCCCAGTGACTTCTTCACGTTTCCAAAGATCTAGAATTCTATGCATTGGCAGCGATTCCAGTGCCGAGAAGAAGCCATCAATGCCTTTAAAACAGCGATTTTGCAGGTGTCAACTGAAGACTGGAATAACTGTTTTACCATTTAGTTTGAGCGTATGCAAAAGTGTATCGATCTTCGTGGGACATATTTTAAAAAGCAATAAAGTGATTTAGGTCTATATATTTTTTGTGTTAATGGCTATAATATAGCCATAGTATACAAAACAAAAACGACAACCCTCGTAAATCTAAAACTCATTACGAAAAATATTGTGTATAATTTTGCCAACGGATTGAACGACAAGAGGTCCAAGGATCTTTAGAAATGATTTTATTGGTGTAATTGTTGAAAAATTCTTTGAAAATGGTAGTGTGATATTTTGTTACATTTTCAAACATTGCTAAATTTTTTAAAATTATATCCATGCATTTAGCGTATTATGACATTTAAGTACTACTATAGTGAAAATAATGTTTTAATAAAAAATTTCCATTAAATAACTATAATATAAGAATGATACGACAAAATTATATTATCGCTCATAAATCATAAATTTACTAAAGTAAGTAAATAATAACATGGCGCAGTCAGTAGGATACAAAAACCTTTGAATTTCAATAAGTATTATGCTTACTCATATCTATACTTTCGGAATCACAAAACATAACACAAACTAACCTTCTTTCAAATCCCATTCGATAAATAATAAATTATATCACGGCGAAATCGGAAGGCGATTCAATCCGCCATTACCCAGTTTATACAGCAAAACGAGATAAATACGTGCTCGTCCTACGTGCTGACGACTTAATCATTTAAAATGCCACAAAGTTCTCCGTTTTCCGCAAATTGTTTGGATTCCTTTTTTAATGAAAGCGGAAGCACAAATAAATATAAATTACAACCGATATACGTGACCGGTCGTCTTCATCCACTTTTATACGTTGACCTATGCCAACAAATTGAAACAACGGATCTATTTTTAAAAAGAAGAAGTTCACTTATAGTGAACGGTTCTGTTACCAACGATACTGGACATTTGCTAAGTGTCAATGATATCTAACAGAAATGGTAAATTTAAAGAGTTGTTAAAATCACATGCAAAGAAGATTGGATTTAGTATTTTTATGAATGTCAACAATTTAATTAAATGCAATGTACCACTTGTTAATAAGGACATATATCATCCTTGTCTTGATTTTATAGTCACATTTAATTTTTTAGATTCAACCGAGAATTGTATTAAAAATTCATTTTTCTATGACTATGCAAAGGGTGATTTTTATCTTTTATATGGCCTCATTCAAGATATGGACTGGACAGAGCTGGTGGGGTGCTTGGATGTGGATGTATGTATGCAGTTGCTTTATGAAAAGCTGTATGCATGCATTGATCAGTCAGTACCCAAAAAACAGTCGAGGAATGTATTAAGAACAACAAACAGGTATCCTACTTTCTTTACTTCGGAACTTATATTGAAGATTAAACGTAAGAATCGTCTTCATAGGCAGGTAAATAAATCTGCAAATGCTTTGGTTTTGGCTGAATATAAATCACTGAGACGAGAGGTGAAACAGCTTAGTAGGAAAGCATATAGGTGTCACAATGAAAATATTGAGAATAATGTACAAACTGACCCTAGTAGTTTTTGGTCCTTTATAAAATCCCGTGGTGTTAATATTACAATTCCAACAGAGGTCTCTTATAGGGGTGTGGATATAAGTGGCTGTCAGAATATTGCCAATGTTTTTGCAGAATACTTTGGCTCTGTATTTCAAAGATCAAATACTCTCAATAGTACACTGAATCAGGGGGGTTTTTACTTTTCAAAAATAATAGTTAAGAATGTTCTCCAAAGCATTAAAAGACTAAAACCAAAAAAAGCCACAGGAAATGACAATATACCACTATACATTTTTAAAGGTATTGTAGAGACTATTTCTGTCCTTTCACACTAATTTTAAATATGTTCCAAAGTAAATTTCCCGATAGCTGAAAACATGGAGATAACTACCTAACTGGTAACGTTGAGAACTATAGGCCTATATATGTCATTAATTCAATTGCTTAGATAATTGAGAATGTGTTTTATAACAATATTTTTAATTACTTTGGAAAAAGGTTCTGTCCAGAACAACATGGTTTTTTACCAGGTAAGTCCACTGTATAAAATTTTTGCGTTTTTACAAGTTTTGCAGCAGAGGCCATAAATAATAAAACTCAGCTGGATGTCATTTTTACCGACTGTACCAAAGCTTTTAATAAAATTAATGTATGTTTATGAGGTCATATCTTTCTGATAGGTTAAATCGAGTTGAAAGTGGGGAACAGTTTATCTAAGTAATTTATGTCGACATCAGGTGCACCACAAGGTAGCAACTTGGGTCCTATTCTGTTCGCTATATTTATTAACGATTTGCCTCACTGTGTGAAGTCAATGGTTCGATGATACCAAAATGTTTCTAAACACTTCTAAATTCCATGTTTTTACTATTACTCAAAAAACACAATACATGGAGAACCAATACAAAATTTCTAGCATCTGTACCTGGAATAAAAGAACACTTAAAAAGATCTTGGAGTAATGTTTCAGCAAAATTTGAGACTTAATGAACATTATAGGATCATCATTGGAAAGGCATGCAGAACTCTTGGCTTCATAATTCGTATTCAAACTTTTTTAAAAGATTTGAAACTCTAATATCATTATGCAATGCATTGATAAGACCTCACTTGGAGTATGCCTCTATTATATGGGCACCACAAGCCGAATTCAATGTTGATCTGATTGAAAAGGTTCAAAAACGATTCTTGAGGTTTCTTTATGTCAGAAAGTTTGGTATCTATCCATATATGATTTCCTACAATAGGTACTATGTTAACTTGTTTTATAGTTCAGTGACTGGTTAATAGAAAATTTTGAGACCACCTTTGTGGTCTAAAATTTAATTTAGATGTATAGTTTTACTTGTTTTATTCTGTCTAGGTTTCTAAATATTTCTATTTCTTGTAAAGGAGTTACTAAAGATAACATTTCAAAATGCGTATCTTGATCCATTCTCAAGTAATTGTGCCAATCTGACGGATCAAGTTGCAATTCTTCCAGTAAACTGACATAAGAGTACGTAGCTCGTTTTTGTAACCAAGCCTTTGTCCATTGCGACCTTGGTTTTCTTTTAGTATGACACCTTGCTTTAACACAAACACATGTCACTATCATTAATAAAAGATCGTTTTTTGACGTCTTGTTCACTTTAACCGTACTTCTAAACGAAAGCAAAAGTACTGGTGTATGTTGGCCTAGAGTGTACGAGTTTACCTTACTGCAAACATGCAAATACTTAATTTCGCATTCTTCCTTCTTGGTGAGTGGGGACCTTTAAAGTCTGAGCTGGTCTATGAGCGAATGAGCGATATGATCTTATGATCTTATGATCGAATAAGACTATGTTGAGGAGCTACTGTGCTAACACGTCCTCGTGTCTACTTCTTTTATATGCGTTTCATAAATGCTTTAAATTTTTTATCGTCATTTTATCATAAATATGAGTTATTTTAGAATATATGATTCAAGTAATTACTATTTAAATGGGAATAAGCCACAATTAAAGGTTAAAGTTGTAACATTTTTTTTAATTAATATATTAAATTATTTTTAGTTCCTTTTACCCATGTGGATGATAGCTCGGATGGTCGTGTTTACGAGCAGAAATTTTTATTGGGAAACTACCGAAACATGACTGAAGAATCTACCTACCTATTTATCTAAAGACGCCGGTTTGGCTAATTCTTAGTTAATCCTTTTCCAGGTTCTTTTTCATAAATTCGGTAATTGTCGTCGAACGCCCGTTGTAATGTTTTTCGGGAAAAACCTAATCTAGAAGATTTATATTTCATCACGTTTGTAGCTAGAAGGGCACCGTTATGTTAGAACTTTTTACCTTCTCAGAAATACATACAGGCTGGCCTATGATTTTTGAGTGGGAGATATCCCTTCTTTTTTTTATTTAAGTTTGGTAAAATTTTAGAGGAACCACTTTCTTGTGAGTGGGACTTCTCGTGAGACGCTTTGCTCACTTTATCGTATTTGTTATCTTACCGTCTGTGAATTGTTTTCTAAGTGTGTATACACTTGTTTACTTGAGTCTTTTTGATCTTATACTATATTAGATTATATATAGTTCTAAAGTACCTTTAATGTTAATTAAATTCAGTGTTTAATACAAGTATAGTATTAGCTTCAGTGAATTAGGCAGCAGTCATCAGGAATTACTGTAAGTTACCATAATCATTATCTACAATTATCTGGGCAAGTAATATGGTATGGTATCATATTATCTTCCATTATCTGGGCGAATCAAAGTTCATCCATGTCTTCATCTGTAGTTGAGAGTAACTACTGAATTTTGCATTCAATTTAAAGAACAGTCAATATTTTGTTACGAACCAAATTCCGTCAGCTACTAAGAAATTTCAATAAGTAATAATTATGAACATTTAAGTCTCAGTTTATCATTAAATAATGGTGCGAAATAGCTAATCGACTTAACCAAGTGCGGTTTGGTTAAATTTTTATGTTCTGTAACCTTTTGTATTTTTGTAAATTTAGATTTGTTAATTTTTGTTATTTGTTATAATTTTTATTCATTTTTTTGCTGTAATATCTCCAGATACGCCAAAACTTTATTTGTGCATGATTGTATTATATATCTTTGTAAAGGTATTTTCTAATTATATTACTGCTTATTTTTATATGTATACCACCATTTCATAGTTGTTGGTGTATTTTTATTACTTGTGTTGCATTCAGCAGCGTCATAATTTTGTTGTTAATATATTGTTTTTGTTTTATGTCTGTATTTTATTTGTCGACTTCTAACAAGTTCCTGATATAACCATAACTCTGAATATTTGCTTTTTAACTTTAAATATTACTATACCTTTGACCAGTAGACAAATCAGGCTTATTGAGTTTCGTAGGTAAGTAGGTGTAATACCTACTATTTTTATTATTATTTTTTTTATTTTTTATTTTTATTATTTGTTGCACAGGCTTGCTTTTACAATATTGTCGGATGCTGAGTTATCAACAAACATTATAGTGAAAAAATATGTACAAACTTCATTTTTTTTTATAGTAGCAACCGTAAAATTAACATGCATCCAAGCAACATGTCGTATAGAAACGGAACTATTACATCTCTGCTCAGTGCGATCATAACAAGAACATTTGAAACAACTTCAAATGGATATAAATCGTCGTTATCCCAGTAATGTTAAATCCAAGGGCCATTACAAGCAACCGGTATCAGCTACGTTAAATAACTCCTTGCTGTCTACTCCTATCTAGCCTTTAGGAAAGTCGGATGGCATTTTGAAATAGTCCAGTAGATGTTTTACAAAATATTATTTATTTAGAGCTTTACCAAGAAAAAAAAATTAATTATATATTTGACAAAACTATAACAAAAATATTTGTAGAAAAATAGTACGTAATAAATATACAGAGTGGCCCAAAAGTCTGGAAACGGCTAATTATCTCGTAAAATGCTAATCATAATTGTACAAAATTTGAGGTACACCTATTTTGGGATACGGAGATTCCATATTTGATATTTACAATGTTGCCAGATTTGCCGTTTTTCTTATATTATTAGTAACTTTGGTTTTTCAAATACATCACCCTGTATATTCAGTCATTATTGGAATCTCCTATTCAATACGAGTTCAACCATATGTAACACTTATGATTTTATGTAATCTGGAAGGTCATAAATACATAAAACCGAAGTCTGGCAACGCCTAAATTGTTTCAATAAATTTTTTAATACTAACTATTTTCAAATACATTAAAACGTAACAATTGATAGTTTAGAACATTTTTTAACATAGTAGTTACGTTATTAAGTGTTCAAAATGTGCTCAATTTGTGAGTTGACAGCACCCTAATCGATGGTAGAAGGCGTCTACCACATTTCTCCATGATTGTCTAGAAATTATTCGAGATTCATTGATAATTCGTTGCCTTAGCTCTGCAAGACTTGCTGGTTAAGTTTTGTAAACTGAATTTTTCAAGTATCCCTAATAAAAATAATCTTTAGGATTGAAATCGGGTGAACGTGGAGGCCATTCAATTCTACCTTGTCTACCAATTTATCGTCCAGGAAATATCTCATCTAAATATCGCCGAACATTTACACCAACTATCTGACGTTAAATTTCTTTCGACAAAAAATGACCCAATTGAATAAGTAACTACTATATCTGACCATACATTTAATTTTTGTGGTCTTTGAGTATGGTTTTCACGCATTCAGTCTTCAGTGTGAATTTACGTCACACCAGTACCTTAAATTGTGTCGATTTACACTTCCACACAGTGTAAAAGTTGCTTCATCGGAAAAACATATTCTGTTAACGAAATTTTAATAATTTTCAATTTTATCCATCATTACCTCAGTAAACTCTAATCTACGACCAAAGTCATCTTCACTTAATTCTTGCAATAAGTTAATTTTGTATGATTTAAATTTATTTTTACGTAATAAACGTAAGACTGAAGAATGACCTACATCATGTACTTGTGCAACCCTGCCTGGGGATGTATGTGGATCTTCAACAAAACTTTGCTTATATCTGAAGTTTTGTTGTCATTGATAACTCGTTTCGGTCAACCTGATCGGTATCTATCTTTTACTTCTCCAGATTCCTCAAATCGCCTTACAGTTTTTTGTACCGTCGTCTTATGAATAGGAGAACGGTTTAGAGAACGGCATTTTAGAGAAGCAATTTAAATTGCAGAACTTTTTGAACCACAACTACTGTCAATTTTAGTTCATAATTTAAATGGTGAACAAATGTCAAAATCACAGCATTCTCCATTTAAATATTTAAATTTATTAAAATCTACATATTTTGCACTGTTTTATGTATTTAAGATCTTTCAGACTACATAAAATCAAGTGAACATATGGTTGAACTCGTATTGAATAGCTGAACTCGTGTGAAATTCACACTGAATGCGTGAAAACCATACTCAAAGACCACAAAAATTAAATGTATGGTCAGTTATAGTAGGTACTTATTTAATTGGGCCATTTTTTATCGAAAGAAATTTAACGTCAGATAGTTGGTGTAAATGTTCGGCGTTATTTAGATGAGATATTTCCCGGACGATAAATTGGTAGACAAGGTAGAATTGAATGGCCTCCACGTTCACCCGATCTCAATCCTAAAGATTATTTTTATTAGAGATACTTGAAAAATTCAGTTTACAAAACTTAACCAGCAAGTCTTGCATAGCTAAGGCAATGAATTATCGATGAATCTCGAATAATTTCTAGACAATCATGGAGAAATGTGGTAGACGCATTCTACCATCGATTAGAGTGCTGTCAACTCACAAATGGAGCACATTTTGAACACTTAATAACGTAACTATTATGTTAAAAAATATTCTAAACTATCAATTGTTACGTTTTAATGTATTTGAAAATAGTTAGTATTAAAAAATGTATTGAAACAATTTAGGCGTTGCCAGACTTCTGTTTTATGTATTTAAGACCTTCCAGACTACATAAAATCATAAGTGTTACATATGGTTGAACTCGTATTTAATAGGAGATTCCAATAATGACTGAATATACAGGGTGATGCATTTGAAAAACCAAAGTTACTAGTAATATAAGAGAAACTGAAAATCTGGCAACATTGCAAATACCAAATATGGAATCTCCGTATCCCAAAATAGGCGTATCTCAAATTTTGTATAATTATGTCTAGTAATTTACGAGATAATTAGCCGTTTCCAGACTTTTGGGCCACTCTGTATAAAATTATCTATGTATATCGTTATCTATTTTCCTTTTTCGTCTTTTTTACATTTTAGGATCGCGTCAGTCATCCTGGATTTCTTATTAGCTGTACGTAACGTTAGTATTTCTTTATTTACAGTTTTTGTTACTTCTAAGCTATTTTTTACACCAAATAAAGCGTTACTGAGCCTATACATGATTTGAGTTTGCACATCTGGATTATTGATATTTCTTTGTTTGGTTTTCAGTTTTTCCATTGTTCTCTAAATTCTGCTACTAACAAATTGTGATCAGATATGTCCGCTGCATAGTTTTATTAGATAGAGTTTCGTAATGTTTCCATTTTGAGCACCTTTCTTTTAATTTGCAGTATATGTTTTTTCCATGTTAATTTCGTATCGAAGATCATTTCTATAAACCTACTGTCAGCGTAATTTAAGATTTGGTTATATAATTTTGGCTGTGATTTAATTTGATCACGTTTCTTTGTAAATAACAAGCACTTCTGAGTGAAAACTGAAATCCTGTTTTCCTCGACCAGTTTTCGAGTTCGTGAAGTACGTTTGTAAGTGACGCTGAACTGAGAAATATTTTTTCCTGAGGATATTAACACCAGATCATTTGCGTATAATCTGCCACAAACCAAGCTAGATTTTGATGGTATAACATTATTCATGGCAATTAAAAATAGCGTTGTACTTCCTCCTAGGAGGACCTAGGGTCCTCCCAGGCCTAAAACAAGCTTGCTGTGAACTAATTTTTTAGTGGACCGCTTTTTCTATGCGGTACAGGATAATTCTTTCATACAGCTTAGGTTGTTGGAAGCGATAAAGGGCAGTAACTCTTTGGCGTTTCTGGCTCTCTCCCAGGTTTTAGTATAGCTATGTCTTTTAATTTTCTTTACAGGTTCGGTAGTTATTGAACAGACATAGAATGCAATTTTTTGCCACGGTGCCAACATGTTTATTTTCTCCAAGCATGTATCATCGATTCCTGCGACCTTCCCATTTTAAAGTTAATTTATTACTTTGTTAAGTTCCTTCTTCCTTAAAAGTGCTTCGAAGTACTATTTCTCGGTTGTAAGGAGAGAAGTTAATACCTATTTTTTCTGATTGAGAGTAACGTTTCAAAAGCGCTTTGCTTACCTTTAAGTTCCATTTATTTTTCTTATTAGGACCTAAGCAATTTTTTTACTGTGATACATGTCCAAACGCTCAAGTGTTTCTATACATTTCTTCTTTCGAGCTTTGATTAGTGCTGTCATAAAGGCGTTGCCAAAGTTCATTGATTCCTCACTGAATGGGTCTTTATTAAATACTTTTTCATACTTGTTTAAGGTGCTTTTGGAGATATGTATTCCAAAAACTCTTAGTATATGCTGTTTGAATTTCTTTTGCAAGATTTGAATGAAAGTTAGATAATTTTTCGGTATTGGATCTAAGGATTTGAATTCGGTATCTAGGTCGTCAGAGCACTCAGGTCAGTTGGATCTTCGGAAGGATAATTAATATCAGTTGTTTTAATAGCTGTATATATTTGGACACCTATTGGCATATGTTGAGTCTTTAGGATTGCACTATGGACTGCCTCTTCTTACAGCAGCTAACCGTTTATATCAGTTTCATGATAGCCACTTGATGTACTTTGGCTATTAAAATCTACTACGAACCGAATTTCCTGTTTTCCAAAATTTTCAGGCATTTGTAGGTTGAGTGGTTTGCCGGCAGTGTTTCAATGTCTTCGATAGATTTCTTTTCCTTACATTTTTTTTTCAGATTGGTGTTTCACAAATGTTTCAAGGAGAATATGATAATTCTGTATATTAAAAGTTAGGTTTTTTTACAGAAATATCGCTCAAATCATTCAAATGTAACAGATCACTCTGTAATCCTGGTCTATAGAGACGTCAGCCGGTCGAAATTATTGGCAATCCTTTAAAGTGTAATGAATTGTTAGCGGCTAGTAAAACCGCGTCTAATATCTTGCAGGAATTATTGGAATGGCCCGAAGCAGCAAGTTCTCCTTCTCGATCCCTCGGTCAACCGCATTGTTACGGCATTACTGGCTAATGAATATAAATGTAGTGGAGAAACTTACAGTAGGAAAAGTGTTTAATCTCTCCAGGAGTTTTTTCTGTAGATCGAGGGTAGCCCGGCATGAGCGGCTTGGTAATTTGGAAAAACAAGTGGGGAAAGATTATATTGTTTACTTGTTCTTTGAATCCTCAAGCTTGAAAAGAGTAGTTATATCTAATAAATTAATTTCTATGTAATACATGAATATTTCTCGTTTTAACAATTTTTTTTACCAAACGTTATATTTGTAAAATTAGAAATAACAAGTTATTTTAAAATCTGCACAAATAAATACGGTATCCCATTTCATCATCATCTTTGGCTCGACAATCCTCTGTGGATCTTGGCCTGCTCTAAGATTCGTCGCCATTCTGTTCGGTTTTTGGCAACATGTTGCCATCTTCTGATTTTTAATATTCGTAAGTCGGTTTCCACTCCATCTAACCACCTAATTCGCGGTCGGCCTTTGCTTCTTTTTCCTACAGGTGTTCCTGTGGTTAGCTTTTTAGCAATCGTATTTTCTGGCATTCGTATTATGTGTCCAGCCCATCTAAGTCGCTGTGTTTTAATGAACGTTATGATATCTGGCTCATCAAAGAGCTGATACAATTCAAAATTATATCTTCTGCGCCACTGCCCTTGGTCGTTTACAGCTCCAAATATTTTGCGGAGTATTTTACGCTCAAATATTCCCAAAAGTCTTTCATCTTTCTGCGTTAGAGTCCATGTTTCTGCTCCATATGTGAGGACCGGCCTCAGCAATGTTTTGTATATAATAATTTTAGTTCTTCTTTGAATGTTTCTTGAGTGGAAATGCTTTTGGAGTCCATAGTATGCCCTATTTGTAAGATTTATTCGTCTTTTGATTTCTTCGCTTGTTTTATTGGTAGCAGTCAATAGCGACCCAAGGTATGTGAAGTTGTCAACACGTCCAAAGGTATGACTTCCAAAGACTGTTTCTCGTTCCTCATTTGCTATCGGATCCTTTGTAACCAACATGTACTTGGTTTTGTCTTCGTTGATGACTAGACCGACCTGTTTCGCCGCTGTTTCCAATTCTAGGAGATATTGCTCAACATCTCGCTTGCTACGCCCTACTATGTCAATGTCATCAGCCATAAGTCTATGTAAATAGTACCGCCATCCCTAATTTGTGTATCTCGGATTGCCTTTTCTAAGGCAATATTAAATAGGAGGCAAGCCAGAGCATCCCCTTGTCTGAGTCCATCCTTTATCTCAAAGGATCTAGAACTCTCTCCCTGTATTCTAACAGTGGCTTCTAAGTTAGACATTGTCATTCTCGTTAGTCGGATAAGTTTCTCTGGTATACCAAACTCATGCACTGATTGGTATAGCATTTAAAGTGGTTGTATTTTCGGTGAAACCGGAGGAAAATACTAACAAAAAATATGGCGATAGTTGCGTTATGTGTCATTGTACTTGCATGCAAAGTTTTTTTTTGTTGCTAACTGCAGTGGTTAGCGGACAGAGGTGCCACCTACTTTGGTGGCCATGAACGAAAACGCTTAAATAATATCCATTTCTGTCCTCTGGCCTGACGAAATAAGACTTTTACTTGAAAGAGAACTACTCAACTTGATTAAGGTACAAAAAATTGGATACCTGGCCACATCCTGAGAGAAAAAAAAATACGCAATCCGTCAACTAATTATCGGAGGAAATATTGAGGCAAAAGTGGATTAAGTAGCAAACGAATGTCGTGGCTACATAATATAAAGAACTGGATAGGCATAAATTAAACTGGCGAACTTTTGCAGCCACAAAAGACAGACGTCTGGCCTTAAGATAATTCGCCAACGCACTATAGGTCCACAGCACTATAAGAAGAAGAAGACTACCAAGCTCTACATTATTAAGTGCAAGCAAAATCTCAGAAGCGAGGTCTCGGAAAAGATGGGAGTTCGATAAAGCACTTCCAAAAAACCAGGAACCCAAAAATGCGAAGATTACCGTACTATAAGCCTCACGAGTCATCTCCTAAAATTGTTCCTAAAGATAATTCATAAGAGAATCTACAAGCTGTGTGAAAGTCAAATTTCCTCCAACCAGTTCGGGTTCACAAATGCTGTTGGTACTAGAAAGGCTTTGTTCTCAGTACAAGTCTTATTCCAGAGATGCAGAGACGTCAACTGCGACGTATACGCATGTCTGGTTGATTACGAGAAAGCGTTTGATCGAGTACAGCACGCCAAGATTATGCAAATACTAAAAGAAGCAGGAATTAACAACCAAGATCCGAAAATAATTAGAAATCTTTACTGGAATCAGACAGCAAATCTCAGAGTTGAAGGTGAACACATGACTATGTGAAAATCATGCGTGAAATCAGCCAAGGGTTTTGTCTACTTTAATCTTCAATCCATACTCTTAATGAAGTAGCTGGCTGTATACCACGTATCACAAAAAGAGGTTAGGCTTTGTAAATGGGTATATTTATTTAAAAACCTTAAGGGACATCAATAGTTCCAGCTGTTCTCCGCGTGTAGAGGTTCTCTCTCACCGGCTCTGGTAACTCGATTCAGCCATGTGTTACCTCTAGTCAAATTTAATTTAATACTGAACATCACAGTTATTTTATAACACAATGTACAATCTTTTATAACTAAATGTAATTTAAAGGGTTTTTACCCTAGTATTTTGGTGGCTCAGGCATTGTGACCTAGCATTTTCGATTTTAAAACCTGATGATGGACTGTGTGGTCCGAAAACTATTTATCGAAGCTTTGCACGAAACTGAAAAAAGTATTCTACTAAATGGTTACCGACTAAACAACATCAGATATGCAGATGAGACCATAGTGTTTATGGACAACTTAGAAGACCTACAAGTTCTTATAAACAAAATCACGTATTACTGTTAACAATATGGACTCAATATAAACTTTAAGAAGACAAAGCTTATAATAATTAGCAAAAAAGGATAACAGAACTCTACGCAACCAATCCCCTGTATAAATAGTGACGCACTACAACTATCTCGGCATCATAATTAATGAAGAATGGACCAACAACCAGGAGATTAGAGCACGCATCGGAAAAGCTAGATCCACCTTCAATCGGATAGGGGCCTTCTTCAAGAGTCACAACTTCTCTCTTGATACAAAATTAAGAATGCTGCGATGCTACGCCTTCTCTGTCCTTTTTTATAGTGTGGAATTGTGGACCTTGAACGAAGATGTGTACAGAAAACTGGAAGCATTTAGATGTGGCTATATCGGAGAATACTTAAGAGTCCGTGTACTGACCGAGTCACAAATGAGGAGGTCCTCAAAAGAATGAATACGAACTGAGAGGTACTGACCACCATCAAATCTCGAAAGTTACAATTCTTCGGACATATTATGCGAAATGAATCCAGATATGCTCTCCTTCAAGCCATCCTGCAAGGAAAAATATTTGGAAAATGAGGTCCAGGAAGAAGAAGAACATCTTGGTTAAAGAACCTCAGAATCTGGTTCAATACAACATCTGTGCAGCTTTTCCGCGCTGCTGCAGATAAGATAAAGATTGCCATGATGATCGCCAACATTCGTAACGGATAGGTACATCAAGAAGAAGAATTAACGTCTGATTTCAAGTAGACCTTCCTTATCTTGGTTTGGATATCAACATACAGAGAGTCTCTAATGATATTTAGTTAGCTAAAAAGAAGAATTAAACGTTAGATAGATATAATTTACGAATCTCACTCGATTCGGCTTCAAGCAGACTCTGGTCCTAATAATTTTGAGAATCGGATCTTATGGGTTAATGTAAGACCCATCATTACATAAAAACTATCTATTGGACTGGATCTGTACGTTTTCAAGCATTATCTTAAAGCACTGTGGTGTTTTGTCCGTGGTAGGCTGAATCGAATTAACAATCTCTATATTTCTAACAGAAATTTTTCTTCTACTTCCCATTGAGAATTTGCCAATGGTATTATGGTATTAGAAAGAAAACAAGGACTAAAGAAGACAAAATAAGCAATGAAACTAAACAACTAATGACGGAAAGAAGACAACTACTAGCGCAAAACAAACGCCATACTCAAGAATATAGGGAACTTAATAAAACAATTAGAAAAGAACTAAAACGCGACATACAAAAGAACGAGAACTTAATAGAGCGAGTCATTGAAAACAACAGAGGCTTAAAATGTCTAAGACCCGCACTGGGAGTTCAAAAAATCATCAAAATTAAAGACGCTAACAATAAGGTAGAGAAGGACAAATATAAAATAACAAATATTGTTTGATAGTATCGAGATGTGGGCCATAGAACAAGCTATTAATAATTGTAGAATAGACTCGAGATATAGGCAACTAATACATAATATATATAAAAATGCAAATATGATAGTACAACTAGACGAAAATACAAATCCCATCCCCATTAAGAGAGGAGTGAGACAAGGGACGTAATATCGCCAAAGCTTTTCAACCTAGCCCTAGAAGACGTCTTCAAAACTACAAATTGGTCAACCTATGGCATTAACGTTAATGGCAACAAGTTAAACCACCTCAGATTCGCTGACGACATAGTGATTATAGCGAGCACATTCGAGGAACTGCAAATTATGTTGGGGGAACTAGCAGCCAGCTCCCAATACGTCGGCCTAAAAATGAATATGAAAAAAACAAAAATAATGACAAACACAGAAGACCCCAGACATATAACTATAAACGGCAGTGAGATAGAACAAATCCAGGAATATATCTACCTAGGCCAAATCCTGAGACTTGACAAAGAGAACCAAAGTGCGGAAATTACTAGAAGAGCAAGACTAGCATGGGCAGGATTTGGAAAACTTAGTTGGATACTTAAGAACCGCAAAATACCCCAATACTTGAGGAGCAAAGTGTTCAACCAATGCATCCTTCCTATCATGACATATGGATGTCAAACCTGGACCCTAACCAAGGCAAACATGAATAAACTAGCCACAACAGAAAGAACAATGGAAAGAGCAATGTTAGGTATACGACTGTCAGATAAAAAGAGGAACGACTGGGTAAGATCCAAAACAAAAGTCGAGGACATAACAATAAAAATTGCAAAACTTAAATGGAGCTTCGCGGGCCACACTGCTAGACAGAAAGACCAACGTTGGAATACTACAATACAACATTGGAGACCTTACGAAAGTAAACGACCAAGAGGAAGACCACAGATGAGATGGGTTGATGACATTAGAAGAATAGCCGGAACAAATTGGAAATATGTTGCTCAGGATAGAGACCGATGGAAGGAGTTGGGAGAGGCCTATGTCCAAACATGGACGATAGAAGGCTAAGAAGAAGAAGAAGAATTATGGTATTTGGTTTATTACTGTGGTAATTTCTAATCAAATAGTAGTCCTTCGATTTTTTGACGTTTTGTTTATCATTTTTAACCTAATTATTTTCTCTTATGGGTCTTTCGTATTTAAATTATTCAAAAGATTTGTATAATAAATATGTTTTTGTGTTGGCACTCACGAGATTCTTCCATAAATAGGAAATCTCCTCCAACAGCGCTTTCACCTTTATGGCTTATAAGCATATTTTACTACCGCGAAAGGTCTCAAAAATATAAAACTAGAAATAAACGCAAAGTAAACTCCTATATTAAATAACTTTTGATAGGGTAATTTCCTCGCTAAATATGTCGTTAAAAATTCAATATATGGTTATTAAAATCTCCAAGAAGTTGACGGTAGGATAATAACAAATGGGGAAGTTTGGAATTAAGTTAAGAGCAAACAAACTTTTTAGAAAGCTGAGTGCAAGTACTAGAGCCGCATAGAGGTGGTATATTTGGGTCACCTTTGGGATTAGCTCCGGCTGGTTTCCGTTTCGCTACGTCACCTTCCGCGATTCGAGAACAAATACAATATGGTCAGAGACTTTTTTTATGTTAACCTTATCTAAGTTTCATAGTTAACTAAATCTAAATCAAAATGTGTACATTTGTGCAATAGATTTTGAAAAAGCTTTTGACAAAGTCCGACATAACAAAATGCTAGAAATATTGAAAACAGCTGAATTGGACGATAAAGATCTACAAATAATTACAAATCTATACTGGCATCAAGTGGCAAGAATAAAGGTTGAACAAGAACTGTCGGATGAAATAAATATAAAAAGAGGAGTGAGACAAGGCTGTATATTGTCGCCTTTACTTTTTAACTTATATTCGGAGGAAATATTTAAGGAAGCCTTAATGGAGACAACCGAAGGTATTATTGTGAATGGAGTAACCGTCAACAATATTAGATATGCCGACGATACCTTAGTCCTTGCCAATTGCGGAGAAGACCTTCAAAATCTAATGAACAAAATAAAACAGACTTGTGATCAGTATGGATTAAAACTCAACGTTAAGAAAACTAAATATATGATGGTTAGCAAACAAAATTATATACAGGATGACGGTATAAAAGTCGGAGATGCCACACTGGACAGAGTAGAGAAACTCGTGTATCTCGGCAGTAATATCAATGAGAACTGGGATCCAACCGCAGAAATTAAAAGCCGAATAGAACAAGCCCGAGCTGCCTTTGTAAAAATGAGAAACGTACTTTGCAGTCACGATCTTAGTATTGACCTTAGAGTTCGTATGACATCTTGCTACATCTTTCCTGTCCTGCTGTAGAAGCCGGAGACAACCTGTCTCCGGCTTCTATACAATATGTAGCTTCTCCATATAAAATTTTAAAGTGTTTGTTTATCTTAGTGTATTGTATTTTGTATTGTTATGTCCAAATTTTACATTTATGACATTCTACTATGTCGGATAGGCCACAATTGACGAAATGCCCCTGAAGATGATCTATTGATCGAAAGTACTTGGGCAAGATTAAATTAATCACCGTGTTCGATAGTTGCCTTGTATACCCTCAAAGTTTATTTTTAATTAGCCTAGTGCGTTTCTAGGCATTTAAAGCTATACCAAATAGAATAAACTACATTTTTCTACGCCTTATCTTTAAAATTCCTTATATTACACCGATTGGTTGCACTTAAAACAAGTGTTTATAGTTAAAAGACTTAAAAAAAGTAAAAAACGAATAAAAAAGTGCCTTTATTTCATACATTATATAAAGTACCACAGTTGATTAGTGCAATTAGTATACACCTTTAACGAAAATAAAATATCAAGACACCTTTGACGTAGACAGCAGATGCTCTGTAATAATATTATACATCAATTATTGATGTACCATTAACATATTTCTTAATAGTGAAAATAAATCGATTTAAGTTGATTTAGTAGTTGTATCTAGTAATATTACCCAAATTTAGGCATACCGCTCTCATTCGGTCTAATGGGAAAATTCACTCGTCCCAGATACCTACGGCATCAATAGTATTGACTTGGTATACTGGAGTAGCTTCCAAAAATTTTCGTACACATCTGGACGTTGAGAGTGGTACAGCTTTCTGCATGGTTTTATAGAAATAATAATTTTGACCCAACTTTTTAACGTTTTTAATGAGGTTCTTCGAAATGACTCCAGTAGTAGAAATAAAACTAGATTTTACAAAAATCTCTGTACTTGGCGATGTTTTCGTTGTATTTAACATACAGGTCATTATTCTTAGGTATCGCCACGTCGAGTATTGTTGTTTGTCTCGTTAGTTTATTAAAAAGTACGAGATCTGGTCTATTGTGTGCTACTGTTTGGTCTGTGAGCACAGTGCGCCCCAGTATAGCTTGGTGCTGTCATCCTCAAGCTTACTCTCTGGAACGTATTGATAATATGAGAGATGGTTTATTTGGAGAAGTCACCGTTTGACAGCTATCTCTTGATGAACGATTTTCTATACTGAATCATACCCTTCCTTATATTTAGTTGCAGCAAATGCCTAGCAACACCTGGTCAGATGTTGGATAGTTTTTTGGGCTTGACATCCATGTTGGAATTTGTCGTTTAGGACTTATTTTTTCAGGTAATTTTTGTTTGTATAACCTGGTCCCGACTTGCGAGTAATGAACCTTCTGTTTCAGTGAACATCGTTTCTGATGACAACCAATAGTTTGACGCTATATTGTCGACACAATCTTGATTGACTTTATTGGGATGTCCTCTGTGCAGATGTTTACCCATTCAGGTGAGAATTTTTTTTACCTTAGTAAGATGGTTTTTGTGCCTTTCTGGTTTCGTCAGTTTGATCGATGTTGTGTTATCCCTGGGTTATGGATGATGATTTTTTCTATGCATTAGAAATAATGTGATTAATTAACGCTGATAAGCCCTCATGAATACTCCAGAGCGTTCCAGGAGTTTTTATCTCTCTGATGTTTTAAACTTCTTCAGTAGTAAAGGGTTCATAGGGAGCAGTAAGGTAGTGTTTACAGTTTTGCATCATATTTTCGATCCATCTAGAATTTATGTTAGGAGCAGCTGGTGTATATTGGTGTTGATTTTCCCAAAAATTATGAATTTTTTCTTGGCTTAGGTATGATTTATTGGCACTTTCTACAGTAGAATTAAATTTTCGATAGAACGCCTTCTCGGTATTCTCAAAAAGCGTATTATCAGATTTCCGTTCGTTACTAATTTTGTATCCAGGTACTATGGTGCTGTGTTTTTTTTTTTGGATCATATTGTGAATGTCTTATGGTGGTAATCATTATTTCTTTAGCTCTTTTGATATTATTTTTTATTTGTTGTTCCTCGAATATATTTTGTGATTTGACCAATGTACGTAGGCAATGATTTATTGTTGCTTAGGAGCTGTTTTCTTAAAAGTTAACTCTTATTGTCCTCTTGATATTACTACCCCGTCGTATTCTGATCTTACTGCCCATAGCATCAGCAACTGCTGCTTCTGCACAGTAAATTGGCATATATAAATATTCTAATGTATGGTCTTCTATGGCATAATTGGGTAGAATTTAAGTGTTGGATTTTGTTATGCTGTGTGTTATCAGTTCGAGTTTCTTGTATGGCAAGCTCAGGAATCTGCTTAGGTATTTTGTTAGGAACTTGATCTATGGAACTTTACCTCTTGGTTGTAAATCTCTCTTTCGACTTCTCTTTTGATTGCATCGCGTCTAATCTCTGGGATAATATTATTTTTTATAACTACCTGGTATTGATCTGCTACTGTTTTTTCATATACTTAATTATCTGGATGCTCACTGCAAAATTCGGCAAACAGCTGTTTTTGGTAACAACCTTGTAGTAGAAGTACAAAATATTCTCGTTCATGGACACAGTGCAGTTCATGCGCTGCCACAGTCGTCCCGCTTGGATGAACACTGACTGTTGTCCCAGCGCAGCACCTTCAGCGAGTGGAGCTCTTGTTGAAGTTTGGCTCGCTTGAGGTTGTTGTTGTTGTTAGGCTGTAGTTTATTGTATGACAGGGGCTCGCCTTATGTCACCGACTTCGTGCTTGCGGTTATGTCCAGCGCTAGTTCTAGACGTGCCCTGGTGATTCCTAGGCAATGACCCTAAACGTATATCAGTAATCACAATTTTAATGGATGTGCGTTTTATATCTACTAGCAGGTGTCAGTTTTTGTTACAGGGCAGGTAATTCTGCTACCCTCTGGGCATCGGTGCTAAGAATACCTAGTTACTCTATTTCTATTGAAATTATTTGAAAGTTAGAAATGAGGAGGTCCTTAGACGGCTGAACCAAACAACACAACTGGTCAATATAATAAAGAAACGCAAGCTGGAATACTTCGGTCATATTATGAGACACCCTGAAAAATAGGATCGTTTACATCTGATCATTCAGGGAAAGATCCAAGGTAATCGTGGTCCTGGTAGACGAAGAACATCATGGCTGAAGAGCTGCTGTCAATAAAGTCACGATAGCGAATATGGTAGCCAACATGATATCCAACGATCGATAACGGTCATGGAACTAGAAGAAGAACTGAAATTATTTAAAACAGCTACATCGCCGCATATTTTGTACGAGTTGCACATTATAAATATATAGTCTATCTTTACCGTACCGGCTGGGATTCTCCAGGTCCATTTGTGTTGTTTTGTCTTTTCAAATAATGTATTTAGACACTAAATAGATTTTTGTTGTTTAAGTGGTTCATAAGTGTTTCTCCTTTTTCATTATAAACATATAAACGATCAGTGACAACAGTGGCTCCTGGGGTGGCATTTTTAGAAACAAATTATTGTTAACATGGATCGAGTGGCAACAAATACTTGCAATAAAACATTCAACAGATGACATGCCACGATATAAACAATTTTTGATTTCAATATTTTCTATTTTATCATTGTTATTTAGCCTATTAGAAGTAAAAGTGGAGAGAAAATTTATTCAATATAATACAGTCAACTATATTGAATGCATTTACCAACTTATATAACCTAATTCATAATTGCCAACGTATTTTGCATTGTCTTCTTGTCTTTTCCCGTTGAAATCTCTAGTCACAACTACAAAGTTGATTTAATTTTTACCGTCTTGCCCTGCGATGCCCAATAAAATATTTCTACATGTAACACATTGCTTCTGAATGATGTTTTCTCTGGTCTTCAATTTATCAGTGGTTTCAGTTTTAAACGTTTTTTTAGAGGATACATTAAATTTGCTCTAAATTAGCTTATTGCTTTTGTAAAAAATGTTACTTTAATTTTGTAAACATTGGGTTGAAGTCCTCATTAGAAAATTTCCATTTTCCATTATTTTTTAAGCCAATTCAGATTTTATTTGGACTGTCTTTAGCTGATACCACATCCAATCAACGAAAATATGGAAATAAATAATTTGTAACTAATAATCAGATTAGTACTATGGATATTCTCCGTTTAGTTCTTACTGTAGTGTTTACGCCGAGTTTGTGATAAATCGATGGGTATCAATTCAATACATGCCAACTTCAGTGATGCATAACAAATAAATACCATCTTGGTTAAGAATAACTAGCCTGACGACAGTTTTAAGAGTAAGAATCATCAGCTCTGTTCAAAGAATCGATTCACTGAATGGGATCAGATCCGTTCCATCCACCTCTAGCTCAGGTGTAAGCATTGGAGATGGATAGGTTAGCGAAAGATTAAAAGCCAACTTTGCTTATAAGTTTTTGCTTTTTAGTTCCACGTTAAAAACCACTAAAGAGTTTACGGAATACCGTTCCACATAAGAAAATTTCAAAGTGCACTTCTAAGGCTTTGGTTAATAATAAATAAATTTAATGAAATACGCCGCGGAAAGTTTTAGTTGGTGGATGCTTAAATTAGCATGAGTTTGGTGTTTGTACAAACAATCAACGAGAAGGTTTCGTTCGCGAGGAAAACGGCGCACAATATAAAAATAAATTACTGGTGTAGACCATTATTAGCATTTGAGCGGAAAAAAGATGTGACGGGAAAAAAGAATAGATATAACTCGTTACGGAGATGTTGAAGAAGTACGACAACAAAGCTTAAAAGCAAGTAAAGCGGCGAGTTCTCTTAATGACACAATCTGGAAGAACAAACACCTAAGACAAGACACAAAAACAAGAATCTATAAAGCAGCAATTAGACCTATATTAACATACACAGCGGAGACAAGACCTGACACATCTAAAACGAGACGACTGCTAGAAACAACAGAGATGAAAGTACTCCGACGAATATCAGGGAGAAGTCTGTTGGATACGGAGAGAAACGAAAACATAAGAAGAGCATGCAATATAGAAGACATAAATGGATGGATGACAAAACGAAAACAGGAGTGGAACGAACACATCAGTAGAATGGCAGAGGATAGAATAGTACGAATATCACGAGATAAGTCACCAAATGGACGAAGAAGTATTGGCAGACCAAGAAAAAGATGGTGCGACAATTTAAACAATTTAGGAGGCTAATATTGAAGAAGAAACAGGCTTTAAAGCCTACATACTAGAAGGAAGAAAAAGAAGAAGAACCTCAGTTATGTATTTAGCTAATTATGTTGCTATTTTCGAACCAATTAATAATAAAAGATGTCTGACAAGGCTGAAAGCCATATAATGAAGGATAGTATATGTGCTCAAGTACATTTAAACTTAATCTTGCTCAAACTTAATCATCAGTGTTTGGTGAATTATCTATCCCGGATCGCTACAGATTTACCAAATTTATGTGATTTCAATCAAAATATATTAAGGAGATACTATTAAAAGTTTACTTAACATTTTTAATGTACAAAAGCTGTATTGGGGATTTATTATTTCCCTTCGAATTGATATATTAAAAAAGTTCATTACTCTCTAGAGAATACCTATTTATTATAGAGAAGCAGTCCTAAACTAACCCAATAATTTTCCCGGTCTCGTAAAATTCGATACAAAAAGTCAGTATCCCACCGGCCAATAAATCCTCATCGATAGTGCATCAAAAAGCTATAAATTAAACTAAATGCATAAATCGCCCGGAGTACTGCCAAAGCCAAAATAACAAATTGAATCAATCCCGTTGCTCCCCACGTTTGACGCGGCTCTAGGACGCATAGGAGTGTTAATAAATGAATGAGGTGAAAAATATATTGCATACTTTGTATCAACGGGAGCATGAGCCGGGGAGATAAAGGTGAAAAAGTAATTTTCTTTCTTTTATGTACAGGAGGACAAAACAGCGCCAAAGGAAAACTTTAAACTATAGCTGTGTCACAAAAATAATCAATAGTTATTTTATTTTAGTTTGGGCTATATAGGAAAATATTTATTGAATACAATTATCAGAAGAAGTCAATTTTTTATACAAACTCGATTTAATTTTACCAAGTCAGTCGTTTTATATATAAAATCTTGAATTCTGTACATCTTAGTAAAAGTGTAGTGAATATGAATGTAGGTGTTCGTCTAGTGTTTTTATTGCTCTTTTAAACCTGGTTCTTCGCCTTTCTCCGGTTTTTTTGACTGCATTTGCCCGTTTATATCTAGTAGTTTTTTTCACAGTGTCAAAACATCTGGTTGATGGCTGCCCTCTACATCTCTTTTCCATCGCTTATCACTGGATCCTGAATATCTTGATATTGCTGGCCTTGGTGATTTAATAAAAGTAGATTGGTACATATTTAAATTGACCATTAGAGGTGTTTAAGGCATTCATAGCATTTTTTTGAAACTTTTTCTCTCTTCAGTTTTGAAGCTCTGGAGGAAATGTAGTGGTCGTCGTAATATCATGTAGGGTAGTTGGGGGCAAAAACACGCATTTCGTTATCTCCTGTAGTCTTCAGAAATTATAACAGTTTAGAACTTTTCCAATGTTATTTTCTGCTTATATATTGTTTTTCTATTTTAAGTATCGACAGTAGTTCTATAAGTTTAGTAATAAATGAAAAAAAAGTTTTTAAAAAGTCTTTATTTGCGTCCTCTGGTCCTTACAAATGGGGCAGTAGTACGCAAGTGCGTATTTTTGCACCAAAACTAAAATGGATAAAACCCCAAATAAAAGAGATGGTAACCGTTTAATTGATCCTCGATCTTTATTGAAAAAAAAACCAAACGTAACATATAAAACGTACTGAATTTAAAAATCTGAAAGAGCTGGTTTTTATTGGCTTTGAAAGCTTTAAAACAATATCATCCTTTCAAAAAAGGCATCTTCCGTTGTCTCATGAAAACGAAATGTTGTGGTGGTCGCTTAAAAAATATGCCTTCATAACAATCATCATTTACTTGGCAGACTTTGGCGTCAAATAATCTGTATGACTTTTTTCCAAAAATCTTCACTACGACAAAGTCAACAGGTAAAATATTGGGTACAATATCAATGTCTTGCTCTTCATTGTTATCGGAAAAATAAATATCACAAGAATCAATACTTTTTTGATAGGAGAGTGCTACTGATTCTTCAGATGATTTGTCGAAAATTTTCCTTTTGACAGCACGAATTTTAGCACTTTGAGATTTGATCGTTTGATTCTTCAGTAACGCCTTTCTCTCCTTCTCTTTTTCTGCTTCCTTCTTTTCTTCTTGTTTTTTTAAAAGTCGTTCCTTATTAGGTGTTGATGTTAGTAGGGTTGACTACAAACTTTTCCTCGTCGTTTCCTTTTTATCTTAATTTTGGAAGGGATAAGGAATGTCTGAAGGTGAAATTACTGACTGTTCTGATTTTGATGACAACTAAGGCTTTTTTGTGTCAGTAACAGTTTCTATTTTAATATTTGAAGGACCAAGTACAGAAATTCTGACTTCCGATTTTGATGACGGCTGGGGCTCCATCGCATCAGTAAAAAGTTCTTCTTCTTGCTGAAACTGGATAAATACATGACCTTCACCATCTGAATCTTCACCTAAATCTTGCTCTCTTACTTCCGCTGCACAAAATCTATATCCGAAAAATATTTTTATCTAGTGGGTAGATTCCTGTAAACCGAAAGCCTCCCTTGCTATGTCTACAGTAGCAGTTTTTGCAAATGCTGTGGAGAAGGGACCAGCCAAAGTAATGAAGAAGCTGTCCTGTATGGAAATTGGTCCAGCTGTCAGCGATGCTCTCCTAATAAACTTTTAGTGGTTTGAAAAATGCCCGATTGAGAGGCCGGGTCTTTATGGCTGCTATGTGGTGGCAGACTTAATAAATGGATGAAATTATCATTTGCAAACGTTACTGTTTGAAGACTTGTTTGCGATACACGATTGTCCAGAATCAGAAGAACGGGGTTCTCCTCTATTAGACTTGTATGTTTTTTTGAAAGCTCCAAAAATTTCAAAATACTGAGCTAGTTGCAATCTATTGAAGCCCATGGTTCTAGTAATACTTGTTTTTCGTGGAACTCATAAAGATAGTAGGTTGCTTTTCATTAAAAATCTAGCGAAGTCCCGACCAGCCAACTGATTTACAGGTGAAAATGGATGTTCAATACATTTGGACGTTCAATGGTTTCTTACACAATCAGAGTAAATAAAAAACGCAATGTTTTCAGCATCATTCTAGCATAAAGTCTAGCCTAATCTGAAATCCCATAGCTTCTGCTGTCTGATGTATAGAAACGCCATTATTAATAAGTTTACGAGCTTCGCACAAATTAGCGTCTGTAAAGGGCTTGTGCTCTCATTTTCTTTTGTAGTTTCTGGAAAACAGAAACAAAGACTTAGATAAATTGAACATTTAATTCCGAAATTAGTAGAAATAACATTAATTTATTATAGTGCAGAAAAAATACGAATTCGTAGTTTTGCCTCATAACTCTCTCATATTTTTGTTCCATTCGGCAACACTGTCAAAACTATCTTTTGAGATTTTAAGGATCTAACCTCAATCGAAAACTCTTCACAAATAACCACAATCAACCAAAACATCAATAACTAATGACGAAATGCATTTTTTATCCAATATTTGTTATGCCAATATGTGTATAATTGTAAACAACGGTTTGACTCAGCTTTAAACTTGGAACAACACATATGGCACACTGTTGCCAAAAGTTTGTAACTTAAATCGGTTCAAACTGGACATTAGCGGCAAATTCAAATGAGGTGTATTGTTTTGCCCCGTGCCTGTTTTTATCTCCAACTACCCTATGGTCCATCTCTATATACTTTTGTATCTAGTCGTTTCTATTATATTGTTAATAGGTCTTTTGTAACGTTCTGTGATCTGGTCAAGCCATCTTGTTGGAAATCTTCCTCGTGGTCCTCGGCCTTCTCTTGAACGATGAGTCAAGTATATGTATACTTGCCTGATACCTTATTCTGGGTAAAATTCATTTAAAAGTGTTTCAAGCACTTTTACTGATCCTTGTATAATTCAGTTGTAAGGGGAATCAGGTACTGCGGTACGTCTACTTCTTTAAATTCAGCCATAACTGATGCCGTTTAACTTTGTCTTGCGATAATTCTCTTGACTCCTCGATTATTTGTATTATTTGTCATATACAGGTGGCCAAGTCCCTTTACAGTAATACTAGTAATGTTTCAACAATGTGACAATGTTTGTTGACGTTCCAGCGCGAGCACGCATGGCCAAGGGCACCTATCTGCTTACGCAGATAGACAACCGTTAGTTGTGAGTGAAACGTGATGGCAGACACAAGTGAGTTTACAGTTGAAAAGCATTTCGTCGTCATAACAGTAAAGCAATGGACGACATCATGAATGTCTTTGTTGCTCGTTTTAAAAAACTATCAACATCCAGACCAACTTTGTGCAGTGGGAGAAGAAAGCTTTTTCATTGGAAACCATTCTCGACGCACCTAGAAGTGGAACACCAAGCACTGGAGCTGAAACTTACGTTGGCATTGAGGAATCCATTGAATTTGAACCGAAGATGTCGACGCAGAAACGCTCTGAAGACTTTGGCATTTCTCGGTCAACAATGCAAGATCAATGCGAAAGAATTTAAGAGTGTAGTCCTTTCGGCCAGTATTTGTTAGTGAGTTGAGTATTATATATAAATTGAGTGCAAGCGAGCCAATTACTGCTTCAACGCTTTCTGAAAGCATGTGACAAACGAAATGTTCTGTTCACTCATGACTGTGCGATTTAATACAGTCCTCGGAATCGAAATGTTTATTTCTGGGCAAGGGACAAACCTAATTTCTTTGTGAAAGTGGGAAACAAGCTTATGGGCTGGAATAACTTCAACTTATCTGCTTGGACCATATTTTTTTGATGGCTCTGTAATTTAACACATTTTTCTGCAGATAATCAAAGAGTGGTTATTACCGTAAGTAAGAGCTCAGGGAACTGCTGACAATGTTTATTTTTAACAACGTGGCGCTTAATCTCATTTTGCTCCCGCTGTCCATAACCACCTGAATCAAATCTTCCCGGACCTATGGATCGAATGAGGTTCTCCAAACTTTCCTGCATCAATACCTTGGCTTACAAGAAGTCCAAATTTGACAATGCACTGTGTTTCATTTAAGAAGCATTTTCTTTTGAGTTATTTATTTGTCTTTCTAAATTTTTGTTGTTGCTGTTTCTATGTTGTTTTTAATTTATCAAAACTGTCGTCTGTCTCATCCTATGTGACTCTTTATTATATATATGTTCTTGTAGTCTGGACTGATATAATTTTTTTGTTGAGTGACCATATGACCATGTAGCTGTTTTATGTTGAATTTTTTTCGTACATTCTTTTTTTATTTTCATTACGCATGTTTTCGTATCAATTCGTTAATGCTTAATAAATCACTTTCAATTTGGCGAAAAAACTTTTGTCATAATTTTTGATGTATCTTAAAATTCTTTTAACTTCTTTCCAACCTTTCCCGTATACTTTTCTCTCTGTTTTATTTTGAAAGTACTTGCGATATGCTGTTTTTTTTCAATTACTGTATTTTTTACTTGTGAATTCGGCTCCTCTTTTTTCGACTCACTATTTAAATTATTTTATTTAGTAGATATAGTGATGGAATATATGTCAAAACTATTTAATCTATAAATAATCAAAGCTGGGGATTTAGCTACTGTGTACCGTTTTGCTTGATCCAGTTACAACTAACATCAAATTCTCCGTAATGACCGGATCTTATACATAATTAAATCGAAAACTGCTCTATTTAGCAGCCCCGATCCTCTGACAAGGCACATTCTCCCTGTTTCGAACAGATGACAAATACTTCTGGTAGGTCCCGCCTCTATCCTGTAAATGCAATCGGTTAGAAGACCACAAACAATGAGTCAGTGGCAAAATGGCGTAAGTGAGCGATTGACAAACACTGATTGTGACGTTCCAGAGCTTATTCGAGGATTTATCGGCATAGAACTCCCACAGCCGTAGGGGACAGATTATGGAGATGGATTGATACCGACGGAATTATTTATGTTGCCACCCCATTACCATTTGTTTATGTTATTTATACGTTATGCTGTGCCCTTCAGCTACGTCTGCAGCCCTAGTGAACCTGCAGGTGTATTAAAGTTTAACTAGAGTGGTTGGTTAGAGGCGAACCGCAAGATACACATACATAAGATTGCATCGTGTACCGCCACCGGCAATTCCTGAATATTTTGTCGAATTAAATGACATCCAGGTAAATCACTTATTTGGACGATATACGATAATATAATATGCTTGAGTTATATAAGAATTTATATGTTTGGGTCATTAGCTCATGAGTTGAGCTAATTTTCCAAATCATTTTCAGTTTCAATATTTTTTTATTTTAGGATTTTAAGTTTCAATGTATATATTTTTCAAGAGGTATAAATCTAGCGGAAGATGAATCGACAATCCATGGTGAGTCTTCCTCCACCTGATTCTTAAATCGTGCTCTGGGTCTGCCTCTCCTTCTCACTCCATCTATTGTTTAGTTATAAGTATGTTTTGGCGGCTCCATCTCATTCATTCTCTTTATGTGACCTAACCACCATAGCCGGTTTATTTTGATGATATGACATTGCAGTAACCTGATTCTTACGGGTACTGATAAATCGTGGCATTTGAATAGCTTAGCCATTTTTTAAAATGCAAATCTTACTTGCTCTATCCTACATGTTATTTCTAGCGAATGGTCCCAATTTTCATTGACGTTCGTACCAAGGTAGGTGTATGTTTTTACTCTTTCTATTGGTTGACCATTCACACTGAGTACGACTTAGATAGATATCTTGATCCTAATTTGTTCGAAAGCTTTACTTAAACCTGTTCCTACTGAAAAAGATAGATTACCAGACCGAAAAAGATTTATTATTCTTGGCGCTTTAAGGGCAAACTATAGCATCTACCATCCAGTGGTACATGTCGTTTGAAATTGATAAAGCTTGGGATTGGGTACCTTTGATCGTGCAGTATTTATGCACCAGTGAAGGGAACGAATAAAGTAAAAGGTATAGAATTGTTTTAAGTACTAAAATGAACTTTAGATAGAAAAAAAAACGGGTGTGGCAGTCCAGTGAGACTACCAGTAGAAGTTATACTTCTATACACGAGTTCGGCGTTACAAATTTATATGGGAGTCAAACTGCACAATCATTGCATATGTAATGGTATAGGTAAGAACGAGCAGAAAGAGAAAAATTATTAGGTATATAGGTATGTGGTGCATCGTTTGCTGTTTTATTCACATCGGTTCTGTGTTATTTTCATATATGTATAAAAGGAGTTAAATGCAAAAAAAATTTTACACATGCTCTGCAGTAAAATTCATTGCTTATTTTAAAATTTATCTTCTGTCTCTCTCTTGCCTATAACTTGCATATGTAATGATTTTGCCGATTCACTCCCGTACAGATTTCCAACATCGAACACGACTATAGAAGTATAACTTTAAAAAATGTTTGTGGAAGATAAAAATAAAAAACTAACAACTCGGATTATGTTGTAAATTTTCATTTTATTTTAAAATTTAGCATTTTTGCATATATTACATATCGCACCCTTAATGATAAAGTGGCACAACTCAAAAAATATGATTTTGCAGAAAACGCAAAAAACGTTTCTATAATTACATTTTCACTCTTGTATCGTTGTTAGTGCTGAACCTATAATACTTCTGAGACAATATATTTTACTGAAAGGAACCTTGTAGTTTTTGGTGTAATATGTGTAAATTTCGTGTAATGTAATAATTTTGTTATAATTGAAATTTTGATATTTTTAGTAAAAAAAAACTTGTGTCACTTTAGTACTAAAAATTTTTTTAATATGAAAGTATTATTAACAAATGTGTCAATTTATGATTGAAAGTTACGCTACAACATAAGGACGGTTTCGAAATACTGCTGTTTATTATTTTAATTTAAAATTATCTATTGTTATAAAATATAATGTGTCAGTTTACTACTACATCAATGCACTAAAGTTAATGTTTAATTTTTAGTACCTACAAAAATTAATAAAGTTTTTATCATAGGTGGATAAAATAAAAGACGAAAAGGTTAGACAAACAAAAATTATTTATTTCTGTAGACTAAATAAACATTGGGCATCCACGAAAACAGTGTTTACAAAAAATTGGCAACAGTAAAAAAATTTATTTAAGCATAAGTTTGTAAAATTTTGCATAATAATTTGGAATCAGATTCTTGGAAATTAATTCTTGGAGATCTTTTTTCTTATTTTCACCTAATTCTATTTTTTTCTCATATGCGCGTATGGGAATTATATTCTTCAAAAGAGGCATTTTCTTTCTTTTGTTTCGTACGTTAATTTCAAGAAAAGTATCCTGTTTTTACGATGTTTTATAAAACAGACTAAATGGATTTCCTTTTTTAACCAACAGGACTTTAATATCGTTCCACACTACTGTATTTCCTTGAGTATTAATATTGTAGTTGTATCCCCATTCTTCTTGAAGCTTTTTCAGATCCATAAACGACTGAAACAAAAGTCTTACCAGAATTTCTTAACCTTTTCGCTGTATTCTGTTTCTATTTACTTGGTTGGCGAATGCGCTTTTTACTCTTTTTAATTGTCGTTGATGTTTCATTTTGTGTGGACGAATGTGGAGATCTAGAAGATAAATTGCCTGATAAGGAATCGTTACTGGAAGACCTGCTATTGGATAACATCCTTCGTAGACCCCTCTGCTCGACTTTGTAGGTACGATCATTGTCGCTTATATCAGCGTCACTCTCATTAGAATGACATGGTGAAACGTTCACTACTTCACAGTTTCCTGTCGGTTAATGTAAATCTTAATAGGGTTATCAGGGTTAACAGTACATACAAATTGTTCAGGTGTTGCCACGCACTTACGATAATTTTCCTTTTCATTGTCGTTTGCATACACAAAATCCTAAAACAATATAAAATTGTGAACTTATAATTCATATAAAGTACGAACTACTAAGGAATATAATGCAGGGTAAAATCAAAGGTAGAAGAAGCGTAGGAAGACGTAAAATCTCGTGGCTACGCAATCTCCGTGAGTGGTTTGGATGCAGTTCAATTGAACTATTCAGGCGAGTAACCAATAAAATTATAATTGCCAGAATGATTTCCAATCTCCGATAGGAGTGGAACTTGAAGAAGAAGAATTCATATTTAAAAAAATACAAATTACGATCATCAATATAATAATAATTATCTTACCTCTGCACATTCAATGGTTTCCACAGTCAAACTTTCTTTAGAAGATGTTGGTTGTGTACATGTGCTTTTTGTGTCATGATTTACATTATTTTCTGTGAAGCCAATGTTCTAATTAGCCAAATTATTCGAACACAGCTGCAACGAAAAAGGAATTCTTAATACTAAAAACGTAAAATAGTTTTGCTACTTACAATAATTTTTGAATCTTCTAATTTAGTCAATATTTTGTTCTCATTCGTGCTATGCTTCAAATCATTAGTTTTCGGTATTGAAACCATGTTGGTAATGAGTTTTCCTCTTAATGGCACAATATTTGCATCCATGATAACTTTTAAATTGATTAATTTCTTATAAACCGTTTAACAGAGATTTTTATCAAAATAATTCAAACAGACTATCTAAATATTTGATAATAAACTGACATAATTCGTAGAAGTTCTACCATATTTAAAGCGTTTTGAGCAATAAAATGATACAAATATGAATATCACTGTTTATGATTAAAATGTTCTTCCTTTGGCTACTGAAGTAACATTAAGACGGGCCAGTTTATGACTTGACCACCAAAACGAAACAGTGCGGTACTAAACTGACGCAAGCAGAAATCTACCCACAGGGGTCTCGGATTTCAAAATGTGTTAGGATTACAACAATAGAGAGCACTACGTTAGGTCGTTTTATGACTAAAACTTAAAATTTAAGAATTTTGAGTTGTGTCACTTTATTATTAAAGGTGCGATATATTTAATAAGATTAACTTGGGCTTTTTAAATTTTTAAAAAATAAAAAAGAAAATTCATATTGGGATTCGAACTTACATACACCAGCGTATGAACAAAACTCGTAAAAAATTTGCCAATTAGACAAGGCACAAGCGTATTTCAAAATTGACAGTTCTCGGTCATACAGTGATTTATTGTAATTATTATTTCAAATAATATACAAAAGCCTAAAATAATTATCATTATTTAATAAATAATACAAGTCGTCACATAAATAATAATATTAATATATATTATATGTAATATTATATATATTATATATATATATATATATATATATATATATATAATATATAATAATAATTATAATAATTATATATATATATATATATATATATATATATATATATATATAATATATATATTATATAAAAGGAACATTTTTATTCTCGAGAGAGAAAGAGAGAGAAAATATATCTTCTGTCTCTCTCTTACTCGTACCTTACATATATAAAGATTTCACCGATTCACTCCTGTACAAATTTCCAACGTCGAACGCTCGTGTAAAAGTATAATTTCAATAATAATACAATAATAATAATCTGAACTAAACTTGAAATGCAAGAATCAGAAAATATACAAACACGAGTCTATAGAACCAACAACAATAAATACTGGTTGAGTGTCAAATAGAAATAAAGAAAAAATGTTAAAATTATGTAATATTTACGATCTACTGGTAGGAAACACTTTGTGGGGCCCGCAGATGGAAGACAGATATACATACGTTACAAAAGAAAGAAAATCAAAATAATAGATTATATTATCTGTACGTAGAATACAAGGAAAAAATCAAACATAAAAAGTACGAAAACAAGAAATGACGTGTTTAGAAAATATAGACTACAAGAGATGGCATTGAAACAAAAATGGATAGCTTAGCACTAGAATTGTGTAACTTATAGTGTGTGACATAAAAAAATTAGAAAAAACCATCTGAAATGCAGTAAAAAAGAAAGGATAATAACAGCAAAGGAAGAAGCTGGTAGGAACTCGTTAATGAAATAAACTAAGAATATATAATAGACAGTTCTAGTTATCATAAGATTTGTGAATGAGTGCAAGAGGAAGGAAATAATGAACAATAGAAATAAATTAAAAACTAAAACAGATGACATCTTAAAAATATGGAAGGATTATTGAGAAGAAAAATTTGATGAAAACAAATTAAAGTTAACAAACACAATAACCAAAGAAAGATGGAAGAAGTAGAAAATGCGGTAAAAAGAGTTAAAATACGAATGACCTGCGGTTCTGATGGGATGAAATCACAAGGCATAGCGAACTAATTTGGAATACGTAGCAATACGTCCCTATGCCATTTTAGCGACAACACTTTGTTTATAAATAAATATCGTAATATTATTATTTTGTTGAATTAAATATATTGTTGACCATACTATATAATCAAGTATTATGTAACAGAGTTGCATACAATTACTGGTTTGCAGAGATTGAACAAATGCAAAGTAGCAGCAGCTATCGCGGAAGGTTGTCATTAACAGTTTCAATGTTTAACACCGTATCTGAATACCTAGACGGCAATTTTATTGTTATGATACGATAATAACCGTGACGTAGCCTTCCTGCCTTCTACATGGCGCGGTCCTGGAGGATTCACTTAATGTTAACTAATGGGTGATCATTATTGAAATTTCTACCGGTGTTATTGCAAGGGCTCTAACCACTAGCACCGGTGAGGTTTATAACCTTATATTGCTCCCATTAGTGAACGGGATTTACCTTTAGATTTTATTATACGGCTTTCCGAGGTATATAGACAAAGCATTAGTGCCACTTTCGGACTTTGACTATTATTTTCGATCGGGTTAATTGGTTAAAGGGTTAGTGGGAGATATATTGTATTACCGCAGATTGTGCGAACAGCTTAGTTATTAAAACATATGATATATGATATATAAAATGACTATTGCTGTTTTATTTATTTATATTTTAATTTTACATGTTTTCTCTCTAGCCTAATATATGAAGTGAAATTTGATATTTGGTTTTTAAGATGCTAACTTGATATGTGTGAATATATGCGAACAAAATGTGATGTAGATAGAGGTGAAGATACTCCAAAAACTTAATAAAGGTAAACAAATATAGACCAGTTATCAGAAATTTGATCTCTAAAACCTAGACGAAGAATCTGACATTTTTATAATTTTATTAAGTTTAAATAATTTTATTTTATATAATTTTATTTAGTTTTTACCTTTTTTATCTTTACCTTTATGTAATTGCGCTTAATTTTATTTAATTACATTGTATAAGCCTGCAGCTTTTTTAAGTTTTTTGTGCATATTGAATAAATCGTGTTTTTGTTGTAATGGCTGTATTTCCACATAATGTTCTCTCAGCTGTGTGTCCTTAGCCATTCTGATTACTTTTTTGATCTCTTTGTCTATTCTTTTGTATAATGTCTTATCCTGTTCTTTGACTTTTCGCCTTTCTTCCATCATACGTAGAATCTCATTTGTCATCCACGTTTTTTTTTTTTAATTTTTGGTGGTTTGAAGATTTTTTCTAATATGTCTTGTGGGAAACTCTATGAAATTTTTGAATCTCCTGGTCTATTAAATCAGTTTCAGTAAGGGTATTCAAATTGCTATTACATATTGTTTTACACTCTGTTCTGTGCGTCGGTCTGTCGATTCACACGGCAAATATCCTTCGCCAATTAGTTTCTGGCACTCACGAAAATGAGTAAATAATTAAAACAGAAAGACGTTGGAATGATTGTGAGTAGATGGCCTTGGAAGGTTCTATATATAAATATTTTTATAACTATTCTTATATGACGAAAAATATTTATTTTTAATTCAAATCTTTTGCATAAGGCGCTCTGAGGAGACCCGATAACATCGAAAGACATATAAACGGATGGCAGGAGCTCTGCATTGAAATTAAATCTTAAACGTCTTTGTACGAAATTATAATTATTTTTGGTTGCTTCCATTACCATACCAAATTTTCAGAGTTTTCTTTTTTTGAAAGAAACTACTAATAATGCAATAGTCTCTACAAAACCAAACAACGATAACATTACTGTCAGCTACAATAACTAAAAGGATACAAAGTGTAACCGAACCGATAAGGATAAGCACAAGTTATGAAAAAATAAGCAATTTAGAAGAAATTAATATAAAATGGCAAAAAAACCATGTACAGATTAATATAACTAAATATATTTATCATTTAGGACACCAAGAGGATAATTTTGCTTGGCAAATAGCAACTAAGCTAATTTTATCATTACTGGATCTTTTATTAGATGATATTGTATTGTAAACCAACTGATGTTCAACCCTAAGCTTCAACTTCAACTAAAGAAGAATGAATTTTTACCTTTTATTACTATATTATTTTTATACTAGTAAAACTAAGCGTTTGCACAATTTTTATTAAAATTATAATTTTACTAAAATTACTGCAATATTAAAGTGAAGAAATTTTAGAAATAATTTTGAAATTCTTCGTCACATGGTTACGACATTATGTTGTCAATTATCAACTATGATATAGAAACTGTGCTATCAATTTCCAAATTTTCAAACAGTATATTTTTTTTAAAACATTTTTCTACCACTAAAAAGTTTTACATACCAATTTTCGTACAAAAAAGCATACGGTTTATTTCTTCCAAAACAATAAAGATAAGTACACAGAAAAATTTCCAAGACATGCAACTTAACTTTAGAAATAGAACTAACAAATGTTAGAGGTCATTTAAATGTCGTTAGGGCACGGAACGACAAAGCACTTCTGAGGTATATCTGTGCAGAAATCTGAAAAAACAATACGACAACTGCTGTCGACAATAATTAAAAAGTATATACTAATTTATTTCGTATAAAAAGAGTTGTAATGGATACCGTGAATAACACCTTGAAAAATAATTATTGTAGCATGATATATCAATGTTCGTGTTGAGGTAAAAGTAACAATTTAATAGTAGAAACTTACCCCAAACAACTTATCAACTAATATTTTTCTATGAACCGTATTCAAAAACAATAAAGAAATTTTTAAAAGCCTCTTTTATACCCAAAAATGTCACTATACATATTCTTCTTTTTTGTTGAATTTAAACGTACTAGCAACCATACATTTCAAAATTTTCTAGCAGATAAATAGTAGTACTTGTTTAAAAGCTGAAAGTTTTCGTGCAATAAGAAATAGAAGTTGAATATTCTTGTTATTTTTTTGAAGAGTTATAGTTAATATCTTTAACCTAAAGATACTAACGTACATTTTCACAAAAAGCAATATATAATTTATGTATCGAACCGCTTAATGATGAAACTTGATATTTATACCTATTGAGTAAGTTCGCATTGCTCAGCAAGTGCCAAATCTGCAATAGTACCCTAAACGAAATAATTAAAAACCCGAAATATATGATCCCCATAGAGGACAGGTCAACTTCGGAAATGCAACCCTGCCCATGGGAGCCATGTCATTCGTTATAATCCCTTCATTGAGAGAATATTCCCTATGTCTCCACCTAAAAAACAAAATCCCTTATTCCTTCCTTAAAATCATCCTTCAACAGGTCTGGCCAGCGCGGAGAATTACGAATTTCCTAAATATGGCGAATTTTAAAACAGAGGGAAGTGTACCCAGGTGGATATAATAGCAAATGCCAAATCTCAGACCTTGAAAAAGGTTCTGGGGGAGTTCTGGAGGAGAAGAAAAATTGGTGTCTGTCACAGAACAGAACTAAGAAACTGCTAGACAGCTTAAAAACTGTACCCATATCGAAAATAATGCTCCTCCTTCAACTTAATACTTACCCAATAACAACTAACATTATTCAGGTATATGCCCCTACCGCTGACCAACCAGACGACATAAGTAAAGCATTCTATATTGAATTATCCAACACCTTGAAACACCTTCCCAAAAAGGATCTAACCTTGATTATGGGTGATTTAAATGCCAAGATTGGTATGAGATAATCGGGAGAATTCATAGGACAGTTTGTGCTTGAAGAAAGAAATGAGCGAGGAGACCGATTTGGTGAATTTATATCAAAGAAGAGTTTGTAATTACTAACACTTACTTCAAACTCTTATACAGAAGATTATACACCTGGAAATCACCTCAAGATACTTCAGGCCACATAGTCAGAAATCAAATATCCACAAACCACCAAAAATTAAGAAAAAAATCTTGTCACGTTTAGTGTCAAATGTCACGTATTATGTCAAATATGATTCCAATATGATTCCAATATAAAATTATGTAAAGTTTGATTTCAAATGTCACGTGATATATCACGTGTTAGGTCACGTTTTATGTCAAATGTGACGTGACCTTTTTACGTCACGTGACAATACGTGACATTTGAAATAAAACGTGACATATTACTTAACATTTAACATACAACTTAACCTAATAAGTGATATTTGACATAATACGTAACATTTGACATCAAACGTGACATAAAACCTGACATCGGCGCCTCCACCAAAAGTTAATTGATGCGGGGTTAAAGGTCAAAGTGCGCTAAAGTGGCTTACTATCTACTCCTAGCGTTACGTCCGTTTATGATAACATACTTTTAACGAGTTAGCATAATACTTTTTGAAACCATTTAATGTTATTGTCCTAGCCTAAGGACCAAAATACAACATTTATAAGTTTTCTGCTTTAAACAGTTTTGTATAAAGACTGTTGTAATATTCTGCTATAAAAACTGTGCTCACATGCATTTTTAAAACTAGTGTAGAATAAGTTACGAGCTACAATACACTGGTAAAGTTGATCTTGTACTAAAAATGCTAAAACGGAAAAACATAAATTTAAAACATTAAAAACGTAACAAAAGATTGATAATGTATATCGTGGAAAAGGAGATGCAAAAGTAAACTTAAGATAAGATTTTTAAACATTACTGCCTTGCGTACATATGATTATTTTGCAAACGATTTAATTAAAACGATAAAATATTCAACATTTCAAAGTTTGTTTTACCACTTTTCCCATGTAGAAGGAGTATCAAAGCTGAAATTTTAAATATTTAAAAGGTTTACAGATTCAGCTTCACACAAAAATGTTTTATTTAAAGGCTAAGCAAACGCCAAGTAATGTTCCGGAGTTTTAGTATGTGTTGTAGGGAAAATTAATAATTAACAAATAGGGGGGATGTGCTAACGAAAAGTTTAAAAGGGTAGGGAGGTGAAAACATCCACTGGGGATTTATTTAGTCAAAAGTTTTCAAAAGAGTACTTTTTATTTCCTATTCTTTTGTGCTACGATTTTATTAAGAAACAGAACTGGAATAAATACTAAAACGTTAAAGAAAGATTTTAAAATAAAATGGATTAAATTATGCGAATTACAGCGACAGTTTAAAATAACGTTCTGCAACCTCAGGATTGTATTTTTAGATTAATTAGAAAATGTAAATATAAACTTTAATCAAAATAATGTATTAACAATAGAATTAAGACGAAACTTGTAAACAATTTGCAAAACCAATATTGTACTTAACTATATGATAAGCAAAAAATATTAAAAAAATACAAACATAATAAAAACACAAAAAAATAGTAAATAAATAAAACAAAACAAAATTAAGTGATTAAATAAAAAGAAGACAAAAAATTAGTTCATAAATTTTTTGTTGAGAATAAACCAAAATTTTACTTTAAAATTAATTCAAGTAAAAATCAAGTCAACATTTTTAGTCAAAAGCAAGGCAGATATCGATCACAGCTTTTATTAAATCTTGCCCAAGTACTTTCGCTCCTAGAGCATCTTCAGAGACATTTTGTCAAAATTATTCTACCCAACAATATGATAAATGTGATAAACATTAAGTGATACATTTACACAACACACTTAACAGCAAAAATTTTTTCAAATTAACTGAATGGTGTCTTCAAGTTGTGTATTGAAGTAGTCAATTACATAAAAAACAGTGCGTTGAATACTCAACTGTTTAAAATTCTTTGTAAAGATTTAGGGGTGACCACAAAAAGTTTTATTTCATACAGAAGTACTATGGCTCGCAAAATGAAACATGACCTTGGAGATGAAGTAATCATCTTCTTGGAACAACAAAAGCAAAATGAACTAAGCGTAGCCTTAAAAAACATTGTACTTAACTAATATTGCCTTATATCAGATATCTTTGACTCGTTGAACAGCCTTAAGCTAAAACTGCAGGGTGGAGATAAATATAGTTACTTATAATGATGCGATCAATAAATATATTGATAAATTGCAACTATGGATAATATCTCAGCAAACCCCTGTATATATCTGAGTTTTCCTAAAATAGAGTAAATCTCAAAAGAAACACGCTTCAAGGACATTTATGAAGGATCAAGTTTAATAATCCAAATATGAAACCATTTGGAGAGCCTAATTGAAGAGTTCCAGAAGTACTTCCACATAGACTTCCTGATTGAATCATTTCAAGAAGATACTTTGCAAATAAAGCATGATTCGTTTGGCAAATACAACTTTGATATAATTGACAAACCTTTATTTTGGTTAAAATATTTTAAAGTGTATCCTAGTGTATCACGGGAAGCGCTTCGTTTATATTTGCCATTTTCAAGCACCTACTTGTGCACAAAAGGCATTTTTAACACTTGTGGCAATTAAAACAAAGTATCGGAATAAACTTGATGCTATTAGTGACTTGCGTTGTGCACTAAAACTCAGCCACTAATAGGCATACTAGTAAAGAAAATACGAGTACATCTATCTTACTAACCAACCTAATCTATATTTCTTTTATCATTAATTTTTGTATTTTATAAAAACTGATATTATTGTATCTTATGGCAGTAAAAATAAATGTTTTGTTTTCCATGTAATACTTGTTTTTGTTTTATTGCTAGGCCCATACAATTTAGTGTTAAGATGAGGGTACGGCGAGAAACTTTCATTTCAGCAAAAGGGGGCGGGGTACAAACAGTTTGGAAATCCCTAATATAGAAGTTAGGAAAAGTAGAATTCTATCAATAGGCCAACTGTTTAAAATCAGTTTGTATTGTTTTAGCTGTGAAGTTTTGAAGTTTTTAATTTATGGATCCTTATGTGCTCCTATGTGTTCCTTATTCTAAAATACGATTTCAATGGTGCGATCTCAGTTAATAAATTGTGATTAAAGTCTTTTAGTCTTTTTACTTATTTTATCTTTTTACTGATCATAAATTTTTGTAGTTCTTGGACAATATAATAGCCTATTAATTTATAGCACATAATAATAATAGCGTTTATTGTCCAACAGAATCCATTTATAGGACAAAATACAATACAAGTTAAATCAAATATTAACAATTAATAGGTACTAACTAAATAACACATTTTTCGAGTATTTTTACCTTAACATAAAGAAACGACTCAATTATGTAGGTAGATCTCAGCCATCCTAGTAAGCTGCTTTAAACTACAGTAAAATATATGGCAGTAAGCACTTAGGGAATTATAATAGTTGCACATGAGAAATAGAGGAGAATTTAACATAAGATTAGTTCTAGCTTGTGTATTTCTGAACGAAATCGAATTTCTCAATGGATAAGATGGAACGTTAAAATTTATTTGTCGAAGAATATCAGGGCAGTCAATGAGATTATTTAGTAGCTTTTACAATAGAATATTAGGGAAGCATTAATTCGTCTAGATTCCAATGATACTACGTCCAAACCGCTACACAACTCACTATTTCTGATGCCTCTCTTGGGACATATGCCGTTACAGCGTACAAAAGTGTAATGAAGTAATTTAATTGCCTTAGTATTAGTGAGATTTCGACTATTTCTTATTATGAATCCATAAGATTTAACTGCTTCTTTAACCTTTAAATTAACATGTTTAACAAAGGTAAGTTTATAATCAAATGTAACTCCAAGGTCTTTAATTTTATTCAAACGTTCAAGTTCATTGCCATCGATAATATAAGGATGGTATATATTAGACTGTTTCCTAGAATAACTAACTACTTTGCACTTAATGGCATTAAGATTTAAATGATTTACATTACACCATTCATGTACACGATTTAGTTCACTCTGCAGAAAATGACAATCATTAAGGTCGCTTATCAATGAATAAATCTTTAAATCATCGGCATAACATAAACATGGTGTAGAAATTGATGGACAGAAATGGTTAATAAATAACAAGAACAATAATGGACCTAGATTAGAACCTTGTCTAACCCCTGAAAAAGCTAGGTACTTTTCCGATTTGTAACTATTATAAGCAACAAACTGCGTTCTATTTGACAAGTAAGACCTCATAAAAGTCACTGCATCCTCAGAAAGACCAAAGAGACACAATTTAGAAAGTAATACGCCGTGGTGAATTCTGTCGAACCCCTTCGTAAAGTCAGTATAAATGACGTCAACTTGACTTCTATTATCCAGGGCCGCTGAGATATATTGTGTGACCATTAATAGGTTTGTCACAGTGGACCGATTGGAGACAAAACTATGTTGATATTGAGACAGCTGATTATAAGTACGTGAATAAATACCATTATACAAAACTATTTCAAAGACTTTCGACAGATTGCAAATAATGGAAATTGGTCTGTAGTTTTCTACCTGACCCTTTTCAGCAGTTTTGAATATTGGCCACACTTTTGACTCCTTCCAGAGAGTTGGATATTCCTTGTTACGAAGACATAAATTAAAATTTTTAAATGGTGGCACAGTTAAGGCACCTATGCAATCCTTAACCAAAAAGGATGGAATATTATCAGGTCCACACGTCATTTTGTCTTTCAATTTTTTTACTAGCAAAAATTATCTAGGACTCTAAAATAGAATAAAAATTTAAGTAATCTGCGTTAACTGAGGAAGAGTTAGCCTTGAAATAAATATTTGATGATAGAAAAACACTTTTGAAAAATTCTGCATACATATTCACAATATTTTGTGGGTCGGAGGTAGTAATGCCATTATATTTCATCACACCAGGAATTCGTGAACTAATATTTTTCGAATTTACGTACGACCAAAACTTCTTGGGGTTGATGGATAAGCAATTTGGATATTCTCGACATATACATTGTATGCCAAACTGATTTTTGATTTGACAAGGTGTCTTAAGCAAATCACAATGATTTTTGAATCGTTTAAACTTTTTTCTAAACTTTGCCTTTAATTTGTTGAGGTAAATGATATTAATAGCATCGAACCAAAGTGGGTCTTCTTCTTTTTGTGCCACTCCTATCGGAGATTGGAAATCATCAAGGCTATTCTGACCTTGTTTACGGCTGACCTAAAGAGTTCATTAGTGGAGCAGCCAAACCACTCTCTCAAATTCCGCAACCATGACATTCTTCTACGGCCTGGATTCCGTTTTCCTTCTATTTTTCCCTGCATTATATTTTGAAGTAATGTCCTCTCATCAGGTGACCAAAATATTCGAGTTTTCTTTGCTTTAGCGTTAACAAAATCTCTGGGTCTTTTCCTATTCTTCGTATTACTTCACAGTTTGTTATTCTTTCAACCCAACTAATCTTCAGCATTCGACACAGACCACATCTCGAAACTTTCAATATTTTTCATGTTGTTCTGTTTGAGAGTCCAGGCCTCTGCACCGTATAATAGCGTGTTAAATACATAGCCTGTCAGCATTCTTAATCGTAGAGGGATGCTTATATTTCTGTTGCAGAAGAATTTTCTCATCTTTATGAAGGTGGCCCTGGCAATTTTGATACGTCTTTTTATTTCACTGTTTTGGTCTCCAGTTTCGTTTATTAAAGTTCCCAAGTATTTGTAGTTTGATACTTTTTCAACTTGAGTGCCGTTTATACTAATATACGCTGGTTGTGTCATGTTTTTACTGAAGACCATATACTTGGTTTTTTTAATATTGATATTTATACCATAATTGTTGCAAGCAATATTTATGTCTGTAAGTAATCTTTGTAATTCTTCTACTGTTCTTGCAACTAGTACAGTGTCGTCCACGTATCGAATATTATTTACAATCTCTCCATTAATTACGATTCCTCCGCTTGCTTGTAAAAGGGCTTCCTGACAGATGCTTTCACTATATACATTAAATAACAGAGGTGACAAAATGCAACCCTGTCGTACTCCTCTACGTATTTTTATTGCTTGTGATGTTTCAGTTTCTATTTTGATGTTAGCTTTCTGATTCCAATATAGATTGAGAATTATTCGCAGATCTTTATTATCTATGTCCTTCCTTTCAAGAATCTCTCTAAGCTTATCATGGCGTACTCTGTCAAACGCTCTTTCAAAATCGATAAAACACGTATGTACCTCCTGATTAACGTCTAGGCATCTCTGTGTGAGAACATTCAAACCGAAGAGGGCTTCTCGAGCACCAAGTCCTTTTCTGAACCCCATCTGTGTATTACTAATATCTGACTCCAACTTTTGATAAACTCGGTTGTGGATGATTTTTAGAAATATCTTTAGTAGGTGGCTCATTAAAGATATTGTTCGATGTTCTGAATATTCTTTAGCATTAGATTTCTATGGCAGTGTAACGAATGTAGACAACAGCCACTCTTGAAGTATAATGCCAGTATTGTATATTGTATTAAATAAGTGCAATATTATACCTATTGATTCATCATTCAAGAGCTTTAGCAATTCGGTAGGAACCTCATCCGGTCCATTTGCCTTCCCGGTTTTGGAATTTTTAAGTGCCATTTCTACTTCACATTTTAGAATTTCAGGTCCCGTTTCACCATATATCAGAACAATGTTATTTCTGTTGTCCTCAAATAATTCTCTTATGTATTCACTCCATCTATTAATTTTCTCTGTTAAATCTATAATAATCTTTCCCAGGGTGGGTATTTATGGCTAAAATTTGTATAAACTGGAATATGCTTATTAAACACAGAAAAAAATCTTATCATAAAAGTTATTTAAAGTTTCATTATCGTCATTAGAAGTATTCAGAGAATTCCAATCCGTTTCATACAGTTGTCGATATAAAGCAGAAAAATTTGCTTTTTTAAAGTTGTAGGTTAATTGCTTCAAACCATACCTAAATTTAGGCTCTTTTACAAATATATCCGTAAATGGCATTTGAAGAGTTGGGTGATGAGTCTTCATAGACCAAAGGTGAGTCATCATGCTTTACTTCACAACTGAAATGCGATAAGACTAAATCTAGCAGTTTCCCCAAATAATTAGCAACATTGTTAAATTGTCTAAGGCCAGTAGAGCCCGCAAAACTTAAAACTACAGAAGTTTTGAAATCAGACATATCATTATCTATAAACCTTGAAACATTAAAATAGCCTCGTACTATGCAGTCATTATTTACGTAAACAAATTGACCTAAGCAATCGAAAAAATATTCAAAGTCTAAAAAACTTAACCTATCAGGTAAATAAACAACAACTATATAAAAATATTTGTAACCAATCCGGCACTTGACAATATTCAGATCAATTAGTCGAAATTCTGCGTCGAGAGCCGTAATGTCCAATATTTCAGATGTTATGAAATCTTTTAACGCGAGCACTACACCACTACCCTTCACCTTGTCCACCTCATAGAATTTTCTGTCTTTTCTGTATACGACATAATAATTCGAAAAGAGTTCCATACTCGAAACATCACTGCGTAATCACGTTTTACTTAATGCTATGATGTCGAATTGACAATCACTAACGTTAGCATTAAACAATGAAATTTTGCTATTAAGACCGCGTACATTTTGGTAATAACATGTAATTTCAACGTGTTGGGATTTACTTGATCTACAACCGCTGGACACATTTAGTTTAAAGAGCTCTCAGTTTTACTGACTATGGTAGGTCTACCCTTTACATACTTAATGCACATGTCTTAAAAGTGAAGATTAGAACTTAACCGAAGATGTGGTTTTATATCAAATCAAATTTTAGTGTAAAATCGAGGTGGCATCGTCATACGCATATAACAAGCGAATAATATGTTCAATTACAACGACGGCGACTTTGTAACGACTATTTTGCTTACCACAGGGTAAGAATATGGGGGGACAAGATTGGGCAAACAAAATAATCGAAACAAGTGCATACGACACTCAGTTGGTTGTTAGAGAGCTGGGTCGTGGATAAGTTGAAGATATTGGGGGTTGGATTGGGGCAACTACAAAAAAAAAGAATAAAGGGGTACTTATACAAATATCTTGGGACAAACAGAATGAAAATAAACGGAAACACCTCAAGAAATTTAATATAGGGCGCCACTTGAGGTGCCCAATTATACCTATTACAACCACTAGTTGTAACTAGGGAAATAATTATAGAACATCAAAAATACAGAAAAAAATATCTTTTTCAAATAAAGCTCAAAATAGATCAGAGAAACAAATCTAACATTTATTAGTGTCTCAAACAGTTTTCAAAAATACAGCTTATACAAAGGCATATTATATAAAAATAGCTGTCAAATACAAATGAAAAAACTTACATATCTGTTTACAAAAGGTTACAAAAACCTTCGAAATGGTTCCTAGCAAATAACGTGGCCAAATGAGATTAAAATTTTATGGATATCCTTTTGTGAAAAATAAAATTTAATCTTTACTATAAAATCAAAATATCTTTTACAAAAGATTAAACATCAAACTGTCATACGCCAAAACAAACATTTTTAAAACAGGATAAAATTATGACATGACAGTATAAACCACGCCCTAATATAATATTTATTTTAATTACAAATATTTTTTTAAAAAATAATTTATAAAAGAAAGCAAATTTTGTCTTTTTAAAGAAAATGTCTATTTTTACTTTAAGAATTAATAACGTAAATGTTACCCCAGTTCACACATGCTAACTTAAACTTTTGAACAACTGGCTAATTTCTATGGGGTATCTAACTGCACATCAACGGAAAGCTTTATTGGAAGCTGAAACTGGCACATTCAAATCAAAACTGCTTCAATATTATTCTACGTGAGGTGAAAAGGCATCTCGGGAAGGAACTGGATTTCTCAAAAAACGAAAAGAAAGCAGGAACTAAACTCGTTCACTTCTCAAACATTATAAATCTTCAGCAAAATCAAAACAGTGGTTAGTGGTCACTCTTTCAGAAACGACATATTACATAGAGTGAAAATTCCACCATTTTTGGCGAATTAATGCCGGCTTACCACATCACAATTATACGACCCTTCCATTCGAGCAATTCTTCATCACCTCCTTTCAAATCTTTGACTCAATTCTCACATGTCTGCCCCGTTTCTAATCAAATCTTAGACTCTACATTGTAGCACGTCTGCCCTGCTTGGAACTTAAATCTTGACTCCTTTTGCTTCGTTACATTTTACAAGAATCTAGCCAAAAATTCCCCTTCCGTCTTGCAGCCTGTCGCCGACCCACTTAAAACCAAAACAAATATTCCCTCCTCTTATCGACAAAAAAAAAAACAATTTTTAAATGTTCCTTTATTGCCTAAACAAACAAATATTCTTTTTTTTGACCTTTTTTTTTACTTTTGAATCGGTAGAAATATACGCATTATTGATTATTCTAACTGGAATATTAGGGGGACTTCATGTAACATAATATCTCTTTGGCGACAAAAAAAACTATTTCACCTAACATTGCAACACAGAGATAAAAACATATTTCCAGCGTTAATACGCATTTAAAAATCTCGTCAAAAAAACTTGAAATATTATTTCGATTGTTTTCTTTAGTAAAAACAACAGGAGCGTAACACAGAAATCTTTTCTATACACTTTAAATAAAAAACGCTACAACCTTACACAGTAACAAGACGTTTACTCAACACATTCACTACATATCAAACAAATGGTTTACTCACAAAAGATCTCACGATGTAGAGAGGCTGCTAAATCTATTTACTACCAAGCACTACAATCTATACTCTCGAATACATTCATAGCAGTTACTTTGTGTTTTCATTAAACGTTTCAGCTCGTAAAAACGCCACTTAAACATTTACCGGAGCTACATTGTTGCGTGCATTCTTGCATCGTTAATAGAGTTTTACCACCGGCACTAATGTAAACTCTTGGCTCGGCAACATAAATTATAAGATGCAGAAAATGCACGTTAGCCTGTTGTCTTATTAACGCCAGTCGTTATTTTCAGATGGGAAGCAATGGCGAATTTCACGATAGTTGCCATAGGGAATTTCATTAATGTTCAGGTTAACGATCCAACAAGTTAATGAAACTAATGAAAGTTTTACGAGTTTGATTTTTCCTATTCGTTTTCTCACGTCTGGGAATAAATTAATAGGAGCGAAGAATCGTTTCGAAAATATTTTACTGTTACTGTTGTTTAGGTAAAATAGTTTACGGTAAAATTTATCACCAGGAGTCATAGCAGCACTTTCAAAATTTTTCCATTATATTAGAAGGTAAATTCTATGAAACTACCATGAGATCTACTATTGTGTACAGTTGGACAGGTAAAAAACGTATCAGGAACAGAGTGTGCAGAATGAAAATGCTTGGAAGGATTTTTATTTATGTAATATTTCTATAAATAAATTTTTATATTTTGAGCATACAATGATCAGACGATAAAAAGGAAAATATATACAGAAAAAGACGAAAAAACAAAAGTAACACCGCCCAACGATCGATTATGGATGCCACGCTTACTAGTCTGTTTCAACAACAACTCTAAAAGTTTTAGACATCATTCAAAATACCGCTCTTAGAATAATAAGCGGTGCATTTGAAACAACCCCTATTTTAAGTGTTCAGGTGAACTACCATTAGATTTAAGAAGATAAGAATTAATTCTCTTATATGCATCGAAGCGGTACTCTTTACAATATCACCAAACCATTCGCTGCTCGAATATCCAGCACGCAAAAACCCACATTCCCTTTTTCGAAAGATGCAGACAAATCATAAATGAATTAAACCTTAAAATCCCCTAAATTTATCCTAACAAGATGCCAACTTCCCCTCTTTGGCTAATGTCTTCTCCTCGCATAAATTTGGATCTATTATTCCTTCAAACAGATATTCACAGATGGATCGAGAAAAGAAAGTTGTGTAGCATCTGCTTTTGTAACTAGGATGAAATAAAGAAATATAAACTAGCGGATACTAATACTATTTTAACAGGAGAACTCTTTGTAAAATATAAAGCCATATATCACGTTACAAAATGTCCTGAAATTAACTTCTTAATAATTACTGACTCACTAAGTTCTCTTAAAATTATCTCAAAAATCTATTCTTCTAATCCTGGGGCCAAACTCATTAGATAAGAATTGCACAACCTCAATCTCAAAAACATTGCTTTCCTGTGGGTGCCATCTCATATTGGAATCACGGAAAACGAGCTGGCGGATAAATATGCACGAGAAGCCTTAGAAGACACAACTATTGAGTTCTATCCAAATATTCCAGCGACATATCCCAAATCATATTTCCACAGCAAAATAATTACCATATGGAATAGCAGTGTCGCCCTGGTGCATATAGTGACCAACTAATACGCACCTTTGCGCGTATCTCTCTGCCTTTTACATTTTTTTCATGTTCTTATTGGCCAAGAGATCCGAAAATATCATATAAATAATAAATAGTCTTTAAATATGGGATTTTTCGGATCTTGGCATTAGTCGAGGGACCACAGCCCTACCTAGAGCACGTATGATCTAGGAGGGCAACGGTCGGGGCTCTGCTCCACCTTTTGCTACCGCAAACCTCAAGACTCTGTAGGTAGTCTTTCTTCTGTGTTTTAATTTCTACGATGTTTACCTACCTTCTTACCTTTATTAAGTCTTTTTCAAGACTTAGTAATAGAAACATTAAATCCACATCCAAAATATGGATATACGCTTAGAGGTATTTCACCTTATGATGCCTGAAACCTCTAATTAGAGCGTACATCGGAGTGTATAATTTTATAGATACACTCTTGCTTCGACGACATAGCGCCCAACTAGCTTTTCGACCACACCCTGAAATTAAGAAGCCGTGGTACACACAAGCCAGTGAATCCATGCTGGATCCAAGAGGACAGAGGGGAGAGTCACCGGATGTTAGGGCGTCAAAATCTTAACACTCCGCCATCCAGGTCCTAGACACAGACCTGACGCCTTCTGTGTATCAGACGTCTGAAGCGAGCCAATTTTCCTTGAAGCTAAAGTCCTGGAAGCGATGGAAGTCCCGGAGTAGCAGCAGTCACTGCCTGCCCTACCAGTATGTGGTACGATACACCACGGAGGCCTCGGGCAAACTCCCTACGAACCCCCGGTGACAAGCTGAAGGAAACTGGAGAGCTGAGAGGAGGACGAACCCGCCGAAGGAGCCTGGTGCATCGAAGGAGGATGAAACCTGTCTAGGATGGAGATGCTGTCAACACCACCTTCCCCTAGAATCAAGGTAACAGTGTGTTTCATCGTGCTTGTGTTTTTGCTAACTTTTATATCTTTTAAAACTTTTCACATTTTCACTTTTGCAAACTGTTTTCTTTAATTATAAAATTTCATATTTGCAAATTGTTTCGTAATTTTCGTCCTTACAAATAGTTCATTTAACATTATTACCTCAAATGTTGTAATCATAATATTTCGTAAATGCAAGTTGTTTCTGGATTTTCATTTAATGTTATTACTTTTAAAATGTTGATTTTAATCAGAACATTTTGCAAACTATTTGTAATTTTCATCTTTGCAAACAGTTCATTCTATTATTAATTTTAAAACGTTTTGATAATGACATTTTATATTTGCAAATTGTTTTTATTATAATACTTTCATAATTGCAAATCATTATTTTTAACTATTACATTTTCATCTTTGGAAAAATATAGTTAGTAATTATAATTTTCTATATTTTTACAAATCGTTAACAATGATTACTTTTCAAAGTGTTTGTTAATTCGAATATTGGAAAAGGGATTATTAATCACAGCTTTTATCGTTTACAAAACTATGACTTCGATCTTTGAAAATTGAATACTAATAATAGTAACGTTTTATCTTGAAAATTGTCAATGAAGTGTATTCTATGTATGTAAACCTGTTCATATGTTTAATTGTAACTTGTCATTGTTTGCAATTGCTGTTAATTGTATCTTCTATTTTTGAAAATTGTTTATTGTGTTATATGTAAACTTTTTCAGTTTTTCCAATAAAATTTACCTAATTATAGAGTCTCCAAAGGGAGGGGGATGTCGCCCTGGTGCATATAGTGATCAACTAATACGCACCTTGGCGCGCATCGCCCCGCCTTTTACATTTTATTCATGTTCTTATTGTCCAAGAGATCCGAAAATCTCATATAAATATTAAATAATCTTTAAATATGGGATTCTTCGGATCTTGGCATTAGTCGAGAGACTACAGCCCTACCTAGAGCACGTATGATCTAGGAGGGCAACGGTCGGGGCTCTGCTCCACCTTTTGCTACCGCAAACCTCAAGACTGTGTAGGTATAATATAGTCTTTCTTCGTACATCTGTGTTTTAATTTCTACGATGTTTACCTACCTTCTTACCTTTATTAGTCTTTTTCAAGACTTAGTAATAGAAACATTAAATCCACATCCAAAATATGGATACACGCTTAGAGGTATTTCACCTTATGATGCCTGAAAACTCTAATTAGAGCGTACAGCAGAGTGTATAATTTTATAGATACACTCTTGCTGCGACGACAGCAGATGGCACAAAAAACAGGCAAAATTATTTAAGATAAAAACAATATTTCAACCATGGTTTGATAGTTCCACCAATCGTTTTTCTCAGGTTATCATTACACGACTCGCTAACAGTAAAACACAGAATTTGAGAGGACTATTCTTAAAGTGCGGTGCCAAAGTGATTATCCAATATCTAAAAGCAATAAACTATTTATACAAAATGTAATTGTTATACTATTTAATTATTGTTAATACTTTTCTTTTTTTCGCTAATAGCCTTACAGGTTGATGCGAGTTTGTAAATAATAAAAAGTAACAACCACAGGAAAAATGGATGACAAAACTAGTAAGATAGGTAATGTTTTTAAACTTTTTACGGATTTAAATCACCCAGTAGATCATTCTAAATTTCAATAAACATTTTCCCACGACATCAATTCGTCAAATTGTCTTATCTAATTTGACTTACAGTTGTGAATCTTTTGTACAAAACAGACGATAACCTCTTTAAATGCCCTTAAAAAATACCCTTATAGTTCCGTCTAATTTAGACCGCACACAAAATAACTGTATCTCCTCTTTGAATATTGTCTTTATAAAAAAGAATATTTTAGAATTCAATTTCATTTTCTATTTAGCAGTATGTAGATGAAGTTCGCGTTATGTTTTGGAAGCCCCTGTTTAGGGTAAGATATTTTTTTAAGTCGTTATATTCTTATCCGTTTCTTTTCTTCGCCTTTTTTGATTTTGCATTTTCTCAATTAATTAGGATCTTCGATATATTTCAAAAATGTTCGAATGCGAATCTTAAGTATAATCTTAAGTATGATCTTAAGTATAGTCCAAAACCAATCTTAAGTTGGATCACGGTGAATCCACGTTTAGTGCCAGTTAGTCCCAGGTTGGCTAATTGGCAAGGTCCCCTAATTGGCAATCAAGTTTTCCCCCAGCTGAGTATGGAATCTTTCGTGTATCCAGGAATTGGCTGCATAAAAGGTAAACGTTTAGACAATCTGAGATAATGTAAACCTTCTTCTAAAGATGCCTATCTTCTAGTGATGTTGGCGGCCACATTGACCCATCTTATTCTATTCACAGCAGGTCAAAATAGATCAGTTGACATTACACCAGTCCATTTCCTAAGATTGGCCAGCTAAGATATACGTCTATGTCCAGGGCCTCTCTTGTCCTCAATCTTGCCTTGTAGAAATGTAGAAATTTTTTTGTCTTTTCTTAGCCTCTGGGAAATTGTTATGTTAGTTGTGTATATATGAGACCCTTAACATACGTCGGTAGCACCACATTTTAAATGCATCTTAACCTTTTATGGCATCTTTTGTAAGACTGCATCTTTTGTTACTCCATAGAGGAGGATGCTACAAACGTAACATTTAAGAATTCTTATGGGTATTTTGAGATCCTTAGAGATAAGTTGCAGAGAATATTTCTAAGACCGGTAGAAGAACTTCTGGCTTTTTCAATACGAGTTTTTATTTCGTAGCATATTTTCTCCTGTCTTTCTTACCTCAACTTTCAAAACGTAAATACCAAAAAGCATTTAATGTCAAGTTTCTAAATGGAGTAGGAATCGAGTTCCAAAAAAGAGATATTTGTTTCAAGGTATGTTTTAAGACAGATACAAAAAGCAAAATTACAAAAAAGATGAAAATCGTTGTTTTATTTTGACATTTCACAAATTGAATTCCAATTTAGTCACAAGCAAAATCCTGATTTAATAAAGCCATTTGTATGAAAAGCAGTTTTTTCCTAGTGTACATTGCCTAATTTATGAGACTGCAGTATTCAACGCCCAAATTTACATTCGCTTAGTTTGTCTCATTAAAAATAGATAATATGTTTCGGGCCCCTTGTATCATGTCTGTAATTAAGGAAGGAATATGTTCTTTGTTACGGAGGAACAGCAACTTTTGGCTGTTTCTGTAAATATAGCTTGTACAAGACTTCCAAGTACAAAACACTCGTAAATAATCTGTGAAAGTAACGTATAACAGTTGATACAGAAGTAACAGTAAGTGCATTAGATTAATACAGGGACGTATTTTAGTTTTAGGTCAAATAAAATCTAGCGATAAAATAATGTCAAAAATGCTGTCATTATACAGGGCACTAAAATAGAGCTACAACCTCTATCTTTAGAAGTTTGTAATAATTGAATGTATTACTACGATTCTCAGAGGACTGTAGTTGTTTTTTTTTTGTAGTTCAATTAATATCAAAACATTCTCAGCATTTGATCCATTAGAGCTAGAGTGATAGTAAAGAAGATTTTTGAAGTTTTTTTAACAAATTTAATTTAAATAATTCATTTTTTACGAAAAAAAAAGTAGTTTTATTATATTAATGTTATAATGATGTACATCGCCAGCCAATGTCATGTCCTATCAGCGTTTCGAGATACACCATTGTCATGTCCTATCAGCGTTTCGAGGTTTCACTTTCATCGATGCGCGCTAGAGGAGATGAAAGGCCTACAACCATGTAAAACAACGTACGCCGCAAGACAGAATCGAGTTCCGCCAGAGTGCTGATCTGTTGGGAGCTTCACCGTGCCTTTGGGTATTGACTGAAGGCTCAACCGTCAGGAGTTTCATCAGAGTGTTGGATCTGCTAACAACTCCACTGGCCCTAGGGTGTGAACTTAAGCCCAATCTCTTCTGCTAGAGTGTTGATGTAGTGACAGTTCCCTACCAGTCTTAGAGTATTAATGTAAGACAGACCTTTTCTGTGGCTAAGTGTTGATTAGTCACTTTCCGCTGCTGGCTGGAAGGAGTTTTGATCGATCCGTCCTCCTCTAAACCAGCCTTCCTTATCTTCTCCGTGTGGATTAACACACCGTTACTGTCGTTGGAGTTTTATGACCTTAATTATATTTTATTTTTTGCATTTGTACATATCACCTCGAATATAATTTTATTTTGCTATGTTTTTTTGTTTTCAATAATATTTTTATTTAAACTAAACCTGAATTTTATTAAGAGTGGTATCTATAAGAGGTACCCCTCACATTTTTGGATCCGAGCAAAAATGAAAATGCTACTTCGTCCAGCAGCGTCAGACGCAGAGTCAGTAACCAGTGCCACGACAAGTACATCGTGGTTATACCGCTTGTCCAAAGAGATATTACTATATGGGGCCGAAAAGGTCGGTCGATTCCAAAAGAACCGTCAAGTAATTTATTAAAAGTAGCGGAGATTTACCAAAAACGAAATGAGACGCGAATAGGAACCGAATCCGAAAAAGAAACTAACCCGAATAGAAACTAAATTCAAAGAAGAACCAAAAAAGAACCTAACCCGAATATAAACCAAATGAGACCCGAATAGAAATCAACTCGAATAGGAATAGCATAGTAGCAGGCCAGTTAAGAATTGCGACAACACTGCCGAATAGCGTAAAATTGCTGGTCAGACTATGATCAAGTAGCTCTATATTTCAAACCTATAAGAAAAATCCTTCAGTGTCGCAGATGTATGCAGGCGGAAAAGTCTCTATCCACTATAGAAAAGCCTTTCTTTCCACCTTTTTATAGGCTTACTCCCTTATTTTTTTACCTGTATTTGGACCTTTTTGCTTTCTGTAACAGTCTATTTTTATCCATTCTAGCTATGTATCCATACCAATTCATTCTCTAGATTCTGTTGGTCTCTGTTTAAACTTGTTTATGGTATTATTGTTTATTTTCCAATTCAGATTTCTTCTCATCTATTTTCTACTTTGTAATCTACTTTTTTTGAGGTGTGTTTGTTCATTACCGGACTTAATTTTCTTTTTCAAAATCGTTTCCATTATGCAATCGTTCTACATTAACTGTTGTTTTACGTGTTTAACATATTAGTGTTTTTAAGTTGTTTGTTCTTCTTTTTATATTGTTAAATCTCTGTTTTATTTCTTTGTTTATCCTAAATTCTCGTAATCTGCTGCTTTTCTGTTGTGCTTACCTCACCACTCTTCTGCGCGTACTTCTAGTTAGCAGTAACTGTCTTATTGCAAATATTATTTAGGGTCTATGAAGATCAAAAATTTTATGTTGTTTTCCTGGTCAATATTGTTTTGTATTATACAGGGTGGTCGTAGTATGTTTATGCTGTCAATCTGATGTACTCGACTTACGGCAGTTTTGGGTGAGTGCTTTTCTTAGATTAATTCGTATAAATATTCTGTCGCTCTGAAAACAAGTTAGAAATTAGTTTCACGTTTATTCTCTCAAAGGTTGTACGTTAAAAAAAAAGAATTCTGGCAAACTTAAACGAAATTTTTTTATTTCATTTTTTCAAAGATTGTTTTAAACCGTGGAAAAATTTCGAGAATATTTGTAATAGATCCAGTAGTCTTTTATCTTCCTCGGGAAAAAATTTAGTGCTATATAAACTATAAAAATACAATTATTATTTCGGTATAGATGTATAACGCTGTCAGCTCAGCTGAACGTTTGCGTCCAATTCAAATCGCAGTTGATTCGATCGCCCACCGTCGACGTACACGGCTATCGCTCTGTGAGTTATGCGTCGCTCACTGTTCTAACAAACCATAGCTTTAACCTTCTTTATATTATTCTCATGAAAAGCCTGAACACTGCTGATGATAGGCATATATATTATCTCTATAGTTTCCGCATATGATATTTTCTTTTTTTACGTGTGTCGGGATCAATAAGTTATCGTCACATTCTCTTAGCGTGGTATTTGTTTTCCATGTTTCTCTCATTATTTACCGCCAACAATTTCTTTCTCCAATTAATCATCTATAGATCAATTTCATCGGATCCACTGACGTTTTTCACTTTTAATCTACTTCTTATTTCTATTTGGTTTTGTTTTTATGATTTCTGTTTTATTGTTCTTTCTGTCACTCTTTTTTCATTGTTTTTGCAGGGAAAATATTTAGTGCTCATTTAAATATTTCGTTTTGATCAGTTTTAAAATGTTTAACAAATGAACTGATTTAAATATGTATCTTAACAACTGCAATATTTATCTTCTATAAATTTCCTTGTTGAAATTGGCTGTATTTATATTTTTTATCAAATCTGAGAACCACTTCCGTCACTATTACCGACACACCTGTGTGGGAAAATCATCAATTTACCCTCCAATTAAGGTATTTAAAAAAATTAAATTCCTAATGTTTCGGCCTCTTTCTTCAAAACTGCGAAACTCTTCTTCATATTTCTCACACCTACAACATTCAAAAGCGGTAAATGTGTTTCCTTTGTGCTGATAATAATTTATGAGTTATGGCAATTGAATTTTTTCTTTATAATTATATACATTTCATTTTACGGCCTTAATTAATTAACTAGCTAATCTCTATATTTTCTACATAAACAGTCATTCTTGCCAATATTTTTTTTATAACGTTCTCTCCAAACTCTACCATTGCTATTATATAATATGTCTTTATTTGTTTGTTTTTTACTTGTCTAAGTTCCTTTACTTTCTTTTCTCTTATATTTATTGTTGTGTTTCAGACACTTCTTCTGTTATCTCTATAGTTCTGGCTTAGTGATTCTTGAACATGTAGACGACATAGTATGTAATTACATTTGCTTTTCTGGCTTCTACTGTGAATATATATTTATCGTGTTGTGCTGTTCTGACCGTGTCATTGATCGAAATAATAAACAAACTGCTAATAACTCCCAAAAAACAATTTTCAATTCCACTAAACGCTTCGTCGGAGACACACAGTGTAAAAGAAACATAATTTATTTCTGGATCTTACATAAACTTCCACGAAATCGACCGCCCCATCAGCATTAACAAAAGAGCTGAGCTCATCTGTGCTTCCTTCCAACTTTCAATAAAGTGAAATGATTTAACGACAGCAAAATAATAAGGCCACATTTAACGACTAGCGTGCTCCGACGTCATTGGTGGCTCTCCTATAAAACCTCTTTGACTCGTGGAATTCCCGGTTGTGTTCCTGTTGAAACAAGGTTTTGTACCCGAACTACTGGGAGAGTTTTAAGTTGAGGATTAGGGAATTTCTTTTTGAGTTGGTTTGTTTGTTTGAAGTAGTATGAGGGAGGTAAAAATAATTATACGACGTTCGTTGTAATATATGCTTTTTAAAACGTGTAAGACTTTAAGAGTAGCAATTCGGCTTATTTAAAATGATAAAAGAGTAGCTTATGTCAGCACATTATTAACAGTAATCAAAGTGGAACAGGTTCTTAATTTAAAAAACATGGTGGCCACCTTTTTCCATGATCGGCATAATCATTTACAATAAAAGACACTTAATATTTATTTGATTTTGACATATTTATGAGTTTGGTAACTGCAATACATTATATTTTTATGTAGTGTATAAAAACATAATAATGCTTATCGGCACCGCAATATAATACGCTATCAGTCCTATTAATAAAAATTGCTTAGTCCGAAGTTAGTCTCGGACTAGTTAGTCCCAGAGTAAGCGAGTACTAACTTCATTTTTAGAATGTTATTAATAAACATGGACTAAGCTCAGACTAACTAAACCTTCCTGAGTCCTAGGTACAACAAGTTTATGTAGGCAACCATTGCAAAAAAGAAGAAAAATCGAGAGAATTTTGTGAAAAAGAAGAAAAATAATTGAGAATTTGACAGTTAGCATAAGTTGGAGCACGTGGAGTTAATTTTAGTTGGACTGTGTTCTGAGAAAGTTTGTTTATATTTTATATTATTTTTTAACTTTTTAAAACTTTTAAATGAGGAGGTATATGTCCACCTCTGGAATCACCAGATAAATCATCTCTAAGCATATCTATTATAAAAACTGCTGTAGCTTTTGAAAAGCAATATTTGCACTTCAATTCATTTTCTTCTAATTCTTCTAGAGGATTTTTTCTAATTTTATATATTTTAATATATGTCTTAGATGAATATTATTTCGCTGATTTCTATGGTCATTAAGTTGTTCTATTAATCTTAAGTCGTTGATAAAATAATCTTCCATTATTAAATAATGTATAAATAATCAAAAACAATTCAGGTTATGAATACCAAAACGAAATTCAACTCAATGTCAATGTCAAGTTAGTCACTCTCTAAACCTGACACTACCTCGGATTTAAATGTTAGTCCGAGACTAGCGAAGGATTAGCTTAGTCTGTCCTTAGTCGCTGTTTATTAATACGAAAAATGAATGTTATTGGTGTAGTCCTGGGACTAATGTTAGTCCAAGGTTAGTCTGTGTTTATTAATAAGAGAGTATAAGTATAACCTAATAAAGGTATAAACGTTGTACGACAGACTAAAATCATTTTGTTGTCGTCCTAGCCTTAACTAAGAGGAAGTCAGAAAAAATTGAGAGAAGTGACTGTAGATGGCAACTGATTGTATCCCCCGTCGCATGGTAATGGACAAAATCTATAAATTATTTATAATAATTAAAAAAATATATTGTTTCATTTTAAAGATAAAGTACTAATTTTTTTGTATCTAGTGCACCTTATTATCTCTTATATTAAAATGTTTACCAATGATTTTCACTTTCTTCTCTTGTTTGATACTATTTTAGAAAAAAATTCTAACAAACTAAAATGCAACAAAAAACAACACTTTCCTATGAATATTTCCAAACGTCACTTATATCCCGACTAGCAACCAAAGCTGTCAATTAGAAACTTCTCTGACAACAAGGAATTTCATTAAACGGGATTTCAGGGACATATCCCTATTGAGTTAAGATATGTCTAAAGTAACGCAGGAATTACCCTTCAAGCAAAAGTATCGGAATCCCTCTTGACAACGTTGTGTTTCCCCTCATGTGTGTTAGCAAGTAATGGGGTCTTTTATTTTGAAAGCACATCATGTTCCGAATTGAATTTATTAATGGCTAAAAGTCCAAAAGGAAGTTACTAGATCCTGGTTACAATTAAAATAATTTGGTATATTATATTTGGAATAAGTTTTCACTAAAATAATATATTATTGCATTGCATTTTTGCATAATATATTATTGCATTTTAGTTTGTTAGAATTTTTTTCTAAAATAGTATCAAACAAGAGAAGAAAGTGAAAATCATTGGTAAACATTTTAATATAAGGGATAATAAGGTGCACTAGATACAAAAAAATTAGTACTTTATCTTTAAAATGAAATAATAAAATTGCCATTTACAGTCACTTCACTCAATTTTTTCTGATTTCTTCTTAGTTAAGGCTAGGACGACAACAAAATGATTTAAGTCTGTCGTACAACTTTTATAACAAATAAAGATTTGGTTTCCTCGAAAGCGGTACTGGCAAATTGCGACCGTAATATTGCGATGAATGACGTCAGATTGCGGTGGAAAAATCATGTTTCTTTATTGTGGCAATGAAATGTGTACAACGATGTAAGCACTTTTAGTAGCGCTAGATGGTGAGGAGAATCTCACCAAATTAACTTTATAAGATAAAACATATAGGTATACCTATTTTATCAGTTGAAAGTTATTACAATATAAAAACACAAACGACACACACTTACCACCGCAATAAACCGTTAACAGAATGTTTCTTGCCGCATTGGCTACCGCATTATTATGCCGGCACCGTCATATTACGTTGTGGTGACTTCCAACGCTTCCTTGATAACCACTGCTATCATTGTGCATGGTACAGTTTTCTATGACGTCATTCGCTACAATATTGCGATCGCAATTTGTTGATACCGCATTCGAGGAAACCAGAGCTTAAGTCACTTTTGGAGAATCGTTGAATTTTTGCGTAAAGTCTTATGAAATTGATCTAGGTATAAAAACCAGCATAGTTCTAGTTTGGAAATTTATTTATTGGGAAAACTCGAGTTTTGTATTATATTTTTTACCGATCACCAAATTTGCAACGGATATAGGATCAACAAAATTTTAAAACAATTAAAATTCGATTCTTAGAATAATAAACTTTTTGTAATGTAATGTTTATTTACGGACAATATTTAAACACAATGTGATTACATAAAAAGGTATTTTCGATCTTATTCTTAATATCGATTTTATTAATGAATAAAATTATTATTATTAAATTTATTTGCATTCTACACATTCTCTGTAAGGGTTTATTTACAGTCTAAGTTTAATTATGAAATTCTAAATCTAAATAAAAAGAGCGCTAGCATTAGTGCCTCCTCGTATTAATTTATCTATAAATACTACATGTAGCAATATTCGCCTTTCTTCAAGAGTGGGCAATTTAAGTAAAGATTTCAAAATAATGTATTCAATTTCATTTACAGGTATTCTCAATTTAAAAGCAATAAATCTTAAGAACTTTTTCTATACTCTTTCTAATAAATCTTTGTAGCATTTATAATGAGGAGACCAAATATTGTTACCATATTCCAAAATCGATCTAATAAGGGAACATTAGATATTTTTGAGACAATAAAGATTATCAAATTTAAAGAGGCTACGTTTCATGAAAACTAAAAGTTTTATGGAACTATTCGAAACGTAAGAAAAGGGGTTCCTGAAGTTTACTGTAGGGACAAAAACTACCCCAAGATCCCTAAATGTTGTAATTACCTCTAAAATATTCGGTTCAATATGGTATTCAAATGAAATCGGATGTTTGTTTCTAAAAAATCGCAGTACCTTAAAATTATTTATGTTTAAATTCAAATATTTGGGTTACACCAATCCAATAAACTGCTGCGGTGTTATGTCTTTTCTACCCTGTTACATGGAGTTGAGGCTTGGACACTAAAACAGTTGACCATAAAAAACATCGAAGTTTTCGAGATGTGGTGGTATAGGCGCATTCTCAGAATATCATGGATGGACCGCATCACTAATACGCAAGTACTCCAAACTTTAGACAAAAGATGCGAAATGCTAAATGAGATAAAACTAGAAAGATGGAATACTTGGGGCACATTGTGAGAGGTGAAAAGTACAAACTTTTAAGAAACATCATGCGGGCCAAAATTAAGGACAAAAGAAGTGTGGGAAGAAGAAAAATATCGTGGCTTCATAATCTACGTGAATGGTTCGGGTGTAGTTCGATTGAACTTTTTAGGCGCGCTGCTAACAAAGTCGCAGTGGCCATGATGATTTCCAATCTCCGCTAGAAGTGGCACGAAAAGAAGAAGAATCCAATAAACTACTTAAATCATTCTATAATAAACTACAGTCATCAGAATTTTTTTATGACTTTATAAATTTTTAGATCATCAGCTTAGAGAAGAATATTACTATAATAAAAACAATTTTTTATATCATTTACAAACAAAAAGCAGAGGAGATACATGTCCATTATGTGGAACACCAGAGGTTACATTGATAGTAGATGACAAAAATTGGTTAATTTTTACAACTTGAGTTTTATCTGTGAGAGAGCTCTCCATTCCAGCCTAATAAGCTTCCATGTAAACCAGCATTATAAAGTTTAGAGATTAGGACAATATGATTAACTCTGAAAGAAATTAACTCTATGGAATAAATTTCTGGAATTTAGACCTAGACACGATGCTTATGGTAATCGAGGACGTCCTCTAACAAGGTGGTCAGAAGACATGAAGCGCATTCAGCACAACTGGATTCAGGGTGCTCAAGATATAATGCATTGGAATTATTTAAGGGAGGCCTATGTCCAGCAGTGGACTTAAAACGGCTGATAATAATGATTAAGTAACTAAAAAATTGGTAGTAGTGGAACGTCCTGGAATAAAACCATGTTGGTCGGGCATTAAAGTAAGATTCAATAATGACCAAGTTTTGCAGCCACAATCACTTCAAAAGAATTAGCGAAAACTGAAATTTGGGATATATAGCTCGGTAGTTTTCAATATTTTCTCTATTACCACCTTTATTGATTTACTGTCTTTCATATAAAATACTTTACAATTTACATAGTCTTTATACAAACATAATGGAGAGTTTGTAGGTAAATAAACAATATTTCACATATACAATATTAGATCTATGGTTAAAACAGTTAAATTGATTAAAAATACACAACACAGAGACCAGTTAAACTAAAATTTAAATTGGGCATAATGCACAGAGACAACAAAATAATAATTGGGTTACAATTCAAAGATTAGAAAGTATACCCTTAATATAGAGTGGCCCAAAAGTCTGGAAACGGCTAATTATCTCGTAAATTACTAGACATAATTATATAAAATTGGAGATACGCCTATTTTGAGATACGGAGATTCCATATTTGGTATTTGCAATGTTGCCAGATTTTCAGTTTCTCTTATGTTACTAGTAACTTTGGTTTTTCAAATGCATCCCTCTGTATATTCAGTCATTATTGGAATCTCTTATTAAATACGAGTTTAACCATATATAACACTTATGATTTTATGTAGTCTGGAAGGTCTTAAATACATAAAACAGATCAATACATTTTTTAATACTATTTATACATTTTAATACATTTTCAAATACATTAAAAATTAACAATTGATAGTTTAGAATATTTTTTAACATAATAGTTACGTTATTAAGTGTTCAAAATGTGCTCCATTTGTGAGTTGACAGCACTCTATTCGATGGTAGAATGCGTCTACCGCATTTCTCCATGATTGTCTAGAAAATTATTGATTGATAAATTCATTGCCTCAGCTATGCAAGACTTGCTGGTTAAGTTTTGTAAACTGAATTTTTCAAGTATCTCTAATAAAAATAATCTTTAGGATTGAGATCGGGTGAACGTGGAGGCCATTCAATTCTACCTTGTCTACCAATTTATCGTCCGGGGAATATCTCATCTAAATAAGGCCGAACATTTACACCAACTCTCTGACGTTAAATTTCTTTCGATAAAAATGGCCCAATTAAATAAGTACCTACTATAACTGACCATACATTTAATTTTTGTGGTCTTTGAGTATGGTTTTCACGCATTCAGTGTGAATTTCACATGAGTTCAGCTATTCAATACGAGATCAACCATATGTTTACTTGATTTTATGTAAATCTGAAAGATCTTAAATACATAAAACAGTGCAAAATATGTAGATTTTAATAAATTTAAATATTTAAATGGAGAATGCTATGATTTTGACATTTGTTCACCATTTAAATTATGAACTAAAATCCTAAAGATTATTTTTATTAGGGATACTTGAAAAATTTAGTTTACAAAACTTAACCAGCAAGTTTTGCAGAGCTAAGGCAACGAATTATCAATGAATCTCGAATAATTTCTAGACAATCAAGGAGAAATGTGGTAGACGCCTTCTACCATCGATTAGGGTGCTGTCAACTCACAAATTGAGCACATTTTGAACACTTAATAACGTAACTACTACGTTAAAAAATGTTCTAAACTATCAATTGTTACGTTTTAATGTATTTGAAAATAGTTAGTATTAAAAAATTTATTGAAACAATTTAGGCGTTGCCAGACTTCGGTTTTATGTATTTATGACCTTACAGATTACATAAAATCATAAGTGTTACATATGGTTGAACTCGTATTGAATAGAAGATTCCAATAATGACTAAATATACAGGGTGATGCATTTGAAAAACCAGTTACTAATAATATAAGAAAAACGGCAAATCTGGCAACATTGTAAATATCAAATATGGAATCTCCGTATCCCAGAATAGGTGTACCTCAAATTTTGTGTAATTATGATTAGCATTTTACGAGATAATTAGCCGTTTCCAGACTTTTGGGCCACTCTGTATAAGTACTCACTTAACTGAAATTATTATTCGACTGTATCAACAAGAAATGTTGTGACTGAATAGGCCCATCGAGAAGCGGCTTTCAATCAACATTTTTTATGTTTGGTTTACCGAAATTTACATAATTTACATGAAAAGTTTAGTCATAGTGTCTTTTTGTCAGTTTATAACAATTTGGTACTTATTTAAGGACTAGTGATGTACTAAAATAATCTAAAAATTTTTATTTTTAACTACTCGTTATATTATTGTAGGTATATGACTTAATTTTGAAATTTGTTCAGTTTCGAGATAACAAAGAAGATATTTACCTAACACGCCTCGTTTTTGATACACCTGAATGCCGACTTCATCATTACTTTCCGCCACTCCATCAATACGACCTCTGCGATAATTTCAATAAAATTTTCTGCAACCGCTCACCGCCCCCTACAACACTTCAAAGAGATGCGGCCCTAAGTGAAATGTCAACATCCTTAAGTGTTCGAATCCGTCTTGAAAAGGACATGCCGTGGCGGAACTGCTCTTCTCTCGTGCGGTACCCAGGTGTTTCTGTCGCTCGTCCTAGATGGATCCTACATCAGTTTGATCCTCGGAAAAACGGTCATCACTCAAAGACGCTGCCTCTTTCCCCACGAGATGCAGCGGCGCACGAAAGTTGTATATGTAGAATACAGGAGCATAAGATCGTTCTGAAATAATTTTCTAATGTAGCGTTTTAGTTTTTATTTAATAATTTCAGGATAGTTAAACACAATCCTTAAATGTATTGTTAATTTGACGCTTAGGTTCGAACATTTAAGGTATTTTAAAAACAACAAGTCTGAGATTTTAAAATAGTATTGTCGGTATTTAACATGTGATAGAGGTGGGCTTATCGATATTGCAACTTCAAAATGGAATATCAAATATCAAATTAAGATTTTATTTTTTAGTTATCGTATACTTTCTCCGATATGTTTAATAAAAACACGAATAGTAACCGTAACTGTGAGGATATATAACTTAATAATCAACAAATATTAAAAATCGTTCTAGTTTCATTTATAGAACAAAGCATCCAGACTATAAGCTGACATTTTCATTCGTTGTTCTTCTCAAATACCAGAGAAGATCAGAGCTGATTAAGCTCTTGAATGAAGATTTTAAACAAAAATTAACTACCATATTAACCATGATATACAGCAAGTGGAAAAATGGTTGATATAATTTATACTGTTATCCAACAAATAGGCAATCAACACGAGCAATAACTTTAAAACATCTTTGAAAAATCTTCATCTTTCAACAAAAAGTATTACAAAGTACTTTTTTATTAAGTTTTTAAACCATACAGCCAAAAAAATATACAAAATCTGCAAAAGACTAGTTCGACCAATAAATTCAATTTTACTTTATAAAGGATATTGTAAGATCAAAAGGCATTATGTATGCTTAAGCACAACAAAATGATCTTCTTCATCTTTGTAAGCATTTCTGCTTGTTCATTAGCGGATTTATACCTCTATAAAAGGTTGTCACTCCATCTTTTGCGCGGTCATCGGATACTTCTTTTTTCGATTGTTGAGTTATCTCTTGTTATTCTGACGACAAGAGTCTCCTATATTTTACTTATGTGGTTATTCCATTCTTTTTTCTATTTTCTGTAAATTTATTTATACACTGTACGTTACATTTTCTTCTAATGTCTTCAGTTCTCTTTCGATCTCTCAACTCATTTCCTGTAATTCTTCTCAGCACTCTCATCTCTGCCGGTTCCAGTAGCCTTTGCGTTCTGGCTGTGTCGGGTCTTGTTTCTGAGGCGTACGTCATATATATCGTAAGATGTTTTTCTGTGCTAACATTGCAGTTCCTTGAGCTAAGAATTTTGTCTTCTTTCGATTGACCATTTCTCCTGAATTTTTACCTTTAATAATCAATCGAAGATTACGTATGTGCCTTCCTTTAGTACATGACATATGTATACAACATTATCGTTTTTGATCGTTTGCATCAGTTCCTGGTTCTTTTGCATTCTGTTGAGAACTTTGGCGTTTCTTGTTTTTTGGGCCCGATACATATATTCTCCTCTAAAATTTACATTTACATCTACGTAAAGAAAAATTGGAAATACATAACAGCCTAATGTTCGGATTCCAAGTCTCATGTCTAAATTCTGCATGCCATAGAAATTGTTCATCCCGATAAACATCTTCCTAGCCTGTTTAATTCTGGATAGGACCTCTTTCGTTGAATTGCAACTATCATTTATTAGTGCATCCAGGTATCTGATGAATAATACCTGTTCAACGATTCTGTCGTATGTTAGAATAGCTTGTATTTTTAGTTTGGAAATAACCATAAGTTTCGTTTTAGTGATGTTCTTATATAGTCCAAAATATTTGCTAAATTCTACAAAATCCGTAGGTTATGTAGTCCCAGCAAGACATTGGCAAGAACAACTGTATCAACAGTAGGCAGAAGATCAGTAGGCCGACCGAGAAAAAGATGGAAGGATGATGTTGAAGCCGATTTGCGTCCTTTTCTTGGAATTCGGTAGTCTTCATATTGAACGATTTGTTCTGTAAGCAAACCATAGGATTTTAAGTATTCCATCGAACACATTCAAATTTTGCAAGAAAAATGACACCAAAAGTGAAAAGATTAGCAAAGATACAAGGGCTCTCATGGAAATACGACGAAACCTAAGCGACAACGAAAAGGGAAACAAAGATGAATATAAAAAACTAAATAAAAGAATTTCAGCGGAAATTAGAAAAGATGTAAGAAGATATAATACTAATGTAATTACTCAAACAGTAGAAGAGAACAAAGGTTTAAAAATAATGAAAAAAAACTTACGCAAAGTAAAAAAGAAATATACAAGCTGAGAGATAAAGACGGAAAGGCAACAACAGATAAACAAAACATTCTGAAAATAACTAGAGAATTTTATAAAGACCTCTATACCAGCCAAAGACCACAAGACAATTTCCCGACACTAGTAAAGACTCTCATAAATCAGGGATCGGAAATACTTTTACCCATTACTGTGTCAGAAGTAAGAGCAGCTTTAAAGGAAATGAAGAACCATCGATCGCCTGGTGATGATGGACTCGTTTTCGAGGCAATAAAAGCAGGTGGAGAAATTTTATTAAAATCAGTAAGCGAACTGTTCACTAAATGCTTACATGCGGGTACGATTGCAAAAGACTGGAACAATGCAGTAATAGTCTTGTTATACAAAAAAGGCGATATTACTAAATTAGAAAATTATAAACCCATCAGCCTCTTGACACATATGTACAAACTCTTTATGAAAGTCTTAACAAAGAGGCTAACACCTAAACTTGATTTCTATCAGCCCAAAGAACAGGCAGGCTTCAGGGCAGGATATGGCACAAATGACCATTTGCATACCATAAAGATCTTAATAGAAAAGTGCATCGAGTACAACATACCACTGGTTCTTACATTTGTCGATTACGAGAAGGCTTTTGATTCTGTAGAGTTTGAAACAATACTGGAAGCCCTAAATCAAAGCCGAATAGATTACAGGTACACGACACTAATCAAAAACATCTATCAAAACGCTACATCAAGTATACGACTGCACGAAGACACAGAAAAATTCAGCTTAGGTCGAGGAGTTAGACAAGGAGACAATATTTCACCAAAATTGTTCACGACAGCTCTAGAGTCAATATTTAAGGGTACTCAGTGGCAAGATATGGGCATCAATATAGATGGAGAAAGATTAAATCATCTAAGGTTTGCAGATGATGTTGTATTAATCGCAGATAACTTACAAGATACAGTTTCTATGATGCATTCGCTTAAAAGTCTGTCTGAAAGAGCAGGATTAAAGACAAACTTTGAGAAAACTAAAATTATAACAAATCTCGTAATGAGTGGAAATATAACTATTGACAATAATACCATACAGCAAACAGACACTTACAAATATCTGGGACACGAAATCAAAATAAGCAGAGACAATCAAACACATGAAATACAGAGGCGAATAGGTCTAACATGGGCAGCATTTGGCAAATTAAGCCATATTCTAAAAAGTTCAATTCCCATGTGTCTCAAGCGAAAGGTTTATAACCAATGTGTTTTACCTGTACAAACTTATGGAGCAGAGACTTTAACACTCACGCAAAAATCTGCGAATAAACTTAGAGTTACACAACGAGCCATGGAACGTGCAATGCTGAACGTGAGCCTTCGAGACCACATAACAAACCAACAAATCAGGCGAAGATCAGGAGTTCAAGACGTCATCGAAAGAACCACGACGTGGAACTGGGCAGGGCACTTAGCCAGAACACAAGATGGACGGTGGACAAGACGTATTATGGAATGGAGGCCCAAAAATTATAAAAGAAGCCGAGGACGACCACCGACTAGATGGACCGATGACATTAAACTTGTAGCGGGAAACTGGCTACAAGCGGCCCAGTGTAGAGAACACTGGAAAGAACTGAGGGAGGCCTATGTCCAGCAGTGGACGCGATTGGCTGATTGATGATGATGATGATCGAACACATACATAAGCATCTTATGTTTCTTCTTGAAAATCCAGAATTCGACAATATATAGGAAAACTGGGAAAACCGAATTTTATATAGGTGTGATTGTGGTTTGATGGTTATTTTATACGTTATCTGGTTTTTTTGTTAATTTTGCTATTTGATTTTTTGTATTTTCAGCAATCTTTATGGCATAAATTGGTTATATTTTAGATTTACAGTTTAGACACAATCTGATCTACATTTGGTGTTCATCTTCCCTCAGTTCACTTACAATCGTAAGCTATTGTAAATACATAATGTAGATACCAAATTTTGATCCTGGACTGGTTGTTGATTTTTATATCTTCTGCTTTTGGGATACTGACCAATATCGCCAATGAAAGCAGCATATTTGACGTTAAAGTCGATTTGGTAGTTGTATTGTCTTTTATATTGTACTATTTTCTTAATTCTAACTGAGGTATATATTACTATTTTCATATTTAAGAGAACTTTTTTTTATTGGATAAACTAAGACTCAGATGAAAATGTTATTCTATGTATATGGACTGTATCAACTTTATAGATTTTTCAATACTAAGTACTTCTTCAATATCATTATGTTAATTTATATGCTGTCAAAAGATTTAGTAACAACCATGTAGTATTATTTATTTTAATAAAATTAAAATGATTGATTAATTGATGCAGCAATTTTTGTTAAAACTCAACAAAACATTTACCTTTCAGATTCTCTAATGCTACGCCATTGACTCAAACATAATAGAGCAGAAGACAGGCGGCTTTCTTTATGCCATTGTACAGGAGGCCTGTGTAGAGATGTACATTTGAATAAATATTTTTAATTAATGGATTTAGATGAATCTTTGTAGGCGGTTTTGACTGTTGATTTATTTCTCGGCTGATGATTTTCATTTGTTATCACTCCAAGTCTGGAAATTAGACGTAGTGCAAGGACAGCGCGTTTAATGAAAAATATTGCTTGATATACGCACAGAATTGGTTCGTCTTTTTTTATAACTGATTCTTAAATATTTCTTTATTAAAAAAAAAAACAAAAAAAATCAATTATGCCGCACACAGTAATTAAGCTTTAAGTATTCTTGTATTGACAAAATCTTGAATCAAGAGGAAGAAAGGCAATATTTTATCCCCCTACCCTTCCCATAAAAACTTTTGTCCGATCAACGAAAGAACATTCCAAATTCCTTGTGCAGACTGCTCCCCATCTTATCTAAGGCAAACAAAGCATAGAATACAAAATAGGATTTAGGAACATTCAATTTCTGTTCGAAATTCCGATTTTATTTCAGCTCTATGTCAAGATTATCTACATACAAAAGAGATTTCAGGAATATACCTAATTTGTGAATAAGAATCAGAGCTAACTTTCATAGCACCAGTATTTTGGGAAGGGTTCTCTTAGATGTTAAGTATAATATAGTATATGTTGAAGATGGTTTTCCTTAGTAAGAAATTCGTGGTAAGAATTATCTGGGAATGATTATTGTAACAGTTTCCAAACCGGCATTTGTTTTACTAGATTAACTTTCATGCTTGGCTTGCGGTAAGGATGGTAGTTGGGGTATCTACCAAAAGTAAACTTTTTTCTATACCAATCAATTGTAATGATGTTATCGATTTCTTTAGAGAACATTGTGTTAAGAAAAGTAACTGATTAGTTTTTATCCTCTTTTTTAAGAGTAAATTGAATGTGGGGGTCATAGCTATTTAAAATGTGTTTAGTTTCTTAACCTATATAAAAGAAGATAATAGTGTCATCAACATACTTTTAAATAAAAGAACATTTACAGATATAAGCTGGAGACTTGCATCCAAAAGATCTCCCATTACATATGTAGTCAGAATTGGGGAGATATTAGCTCCGATAGGAGTGCCAAAAAAGTGTTTATAAGATTTGTTGTTAAAAAAAAACAAGTGGAATTAAACAAGAACTCTATCATCTCAATAAACATATCATAATCAATACTACCTACAGCAGAAATTGTATCCACCCTAAATTGTATCCTAGGTTGTAACCTAACTTAACTTGACTATACACAAGTTTTGATTATACATTTCCCAGAAGTTTTAAATTATGGCTTTATCTCATATAAACATAACTTAAACTCATTAAACTGATGAGTTTTATTCGGATTTGGTGGGCGCCGGCGATGACAATTTGACTTATTTTTGTTTTTATTGTATAGTTCCCACTTAACGACGTCCAGGGAGAAGAAAAATATCCTTGGTAAAGATTACCGGGATGATTGCCAACATTATTCACCTTCGTTATACAGATAACGACATTATTTTGTTGACCATAGGAATTAAAATTTATTGCAATCCCATCTCTAGAGTTTATTTAGGTATTTAATGATCTAAAACTAATGTTTTAGCCTTAATAGCAATACAAATAAATAAGTAACTAAATAAGTAATATGCTTTATTGTCACTGAAAATTGTACCAATTTTATGGACAAAGCTTATAACAATAAGACACGAAAGAAGAAAAAAACAGAATAAGAATCGTTTGTACTTTTAAATAAAAAAAAAACAATAAAATTCTTCCAAACTTAAACATAAAAAATACTACCTAATTAAGAACCTACAAACTTCGTAAAATGTACACTTCCCGTCATATAAAACTGGTACACTTTTTTTCCCAACGTAAACCTGTGTTTAGAAATCAATTCGTTGTTGCCATTACATATAACGGAATTGCACTAAATCTAAATAAAAAAATAACGTTCAAAAATGTATGAAATTTTTAGATAGGTATTATTTTTATCATTATAAAAAAACTAAATCTAAGAAATTAAATAAGCAGAGATAGGGTTGAGTTATTATCCAAAATAGAGGTTAGATCTTTGTAAATGGGTATATTTAAAAAAACCCTTAAAAGGGCTACATCAATTACACAAACGTTTTCGGAATAATAATTCCGAATTCCATCATCAGGTTTAAAATGCAAATTAACATGCCTGAGCCAACAAAATATCAGGGCAAAAACCCTTTAAAATACATGGTTACAAAAGATTAGACATAAGAATAAAAGATTGTACATCAAGTAGTCAATCACATTTGATGTTTAATATTAAATTAAATTTAACTTTAGGTAACATACACCCATGTCTTAGGTGAGTTCCAGTGTCCGAAGAGTAAACCTCTTCAACCGGACCTTGTGGCCTTTTCAAACTGATGCATATAAATGTTTTCTTTGAGAAAGCTCAAAAAAAAAGAAATCGTTAGGCGCTTCGTCAGAGGATCTAGCGGGTCATTTAATTGTACCACTTGTACTTGTCGATCAGGAATCGTTATTAGTTGCTCTAGAGTTGTAAGCCGAACACCCATCCTGTTGGAAACAAACCTCCTGAAAATTAACGGGAAGACGTCAAACTGCCGGAATGATCTCATTCTGTAAAAGTTGTAAATATTTTGGTCCGTTTAGGTTTCCATCGATAAAATGGACCAACAATATGGTCGCCTAATATCCCAGTCCAAACATTTAACTTTTGCGGATTCTGCGTTCGCACTGCAACACGGAGGTGCTTATTTTTCGGAGAATAATACCTTGCAACGGATGGATTGTGATTTTATGTAATGAAAATGAAGATTCGTCAAAAAATAAAATATTTTTTAAAAAGTATACATTTTCATTCTGTTTATCAAACATAAATTCACAAAACTCCATCGCCTAAAGTTATCTTACGGAAACAGTTCTTGTCACGATACTATAACAAAACAAGATAAGTCAACGCGAATGTTTTTGTGACGTAAGCGCGAGACAACTTTAATGACAGCAAGTTAAACTTTAACAGCACAGCAAATGTTCCTATGGATAATAATAAATGTTTCTATAGATAATATATACTAATGCCCATTTTAATAGAACTTGAAGTAATACTTTATTTTTGATAGGTCTTTAAAAAAAGTTACTTTGGATGTATGTAGTATGTAGTGAACTGGAACATATTTTTCGTAGTTATAATGACGACACATTAAAAATAACAAAAAATTATTTAAAAAATTTAATAGAAGCTGCAAAATATGTAAATGTTAGCGAAGCTGTAAAATTACTTTTTTTTTAGATATAAAATCTATTTTAAAATACGAATTCTAAATCAAAATATTAAAGATAATTACAATACCGCAAAAAAAATCACAAAGATTGTAAAATAAATGTCTAAATAATATTCATACAGTCTCAAGTATGACCCGCTTTTCCTTTATGGTCAAATTCTTTACATTTTGCCGGTCTTATATATTTAATTTATGTTTTGTAGCAACATTTATTTTGTTTGTAATACACACAATTACTTATTAATTTTCAAAAGACGTTTTCACAGAAAGTAACTATATAGTAATGACTTCTTAGTGCAAGATATGGCATCGAGGTATACTTACAGTTTGAGTTTTGAAATTGTTTATTACAGTAATGGAACAATGTTGCCTTATGATGCATCCTTAAAATATGATACATACAGGTCCCCTGGCTTTGTCTCGCTATGACAACATGCGCAAAGTCAATTAAAATTAGAACAGCAAGTGAGCATATCTTGTTGTTATAGTATCATGAGTTCTTGTGTTGGTTGTATCTTAAAACAGTGATACCCATTCCTTTTGAAAACTCGCTGGACAGTTCGAGCATTCACGTTAACTTTCCTAGCAATTTGTACACTATTGAAGGGTTCACTAGGTTCCACAAAAGCACAAATATTAATATCCCTGTTTTGACGCTCCTCATCGACAGGTCTAACACCTGGTTCATCACCTTCATGACACTTTTTACAACTGTTTACACATCCCAATGTTTGAAAATGTTTAATGATATTTTTAACTGTGGTAACACTTGGTGGGCGTCTATTTTCGAAGGCAACAATAAATAAATCAATTACTTCGCGTATTGAATGACCCTGAAATTACCATGTTACAAGTATACAAGGACGGTATACAACGTAATAAGCATTTTATTAATTATTTGTTTATTCTTTCAGAACTTCGTTTCAAATTTTTAATGTCAATGTGACAATTACGACAATTCGTACCTACTGTGAAATGAATATAGAGGTGGAAACGTGTAACATGTCATAGCGATTGTCATTGTGTTGTATGGTCAATAAAACAATGTCATGATCTGTATACATGAAATGTTAGTGAGCAGAAGTAATGATAATCACACCAAGTTGAATACAGTGTTTTTAAAAAATTCAGTTAACTTGGATGCAATATAAAGACACATTACATCGGGATATTTCTGTGTTGAATGGGCCGCTGGAAAAAAACTTCTGGATTACTACTGATTCGTGTATAGTGATGCACCAGAACTCACAAGAAAAAAGCTAAGACAGCGATTTTTTAGTGCCACCAATTAATTTTCTATAAAATCATGAATGTGTTGAGACTTACTCACAATCAATTTAATTTAACTATCAGACGACTGGTTTCGCTTTCTACAATATGCAAAGCATCTTCAGGTCTCGATACAAAGTTAAATAAATGCTGAAATAATATGGGTTTTTATCATTTCAGCATTTATTTAACTTTTTATCGAAACCTAAAGATGCTTTGCATATTGTAGAAAGAGAAATCGGTCGTCTGATAGTTAAATTAAATTGATTGTGAGTAAGTCTTATTTATTATTTCTTTACCTATTTTAATTTTCTATAATGCAAAGTTGAAAAGAACTAACTGACACAAAAAAAAATTATTTTAATATTTTGTTTATGTTACTAATTTTCATGAATATTATAAAAGTTGTGTTAAATAATTGCAATATTCTGTTGATTTTTCCTAAATTAAGCACTAGTACACTGTATAAAAATATTGTTCACACAGCTATACATTGCCGATACCTCATTATTGCCATGTAAAACAACGAAATAATATTTATTAACACACATAATGAATATTTGATGCCAGTTAACAAACCTTGGCTTCATTATGGATATTGAAACAATGTTGCCAACATTTCCAATGCATAATTAAACACAGCGCTCCAGGGAATCCCGTTTTGAAACAGTGGATGATAGCACATATTAGGTAAATATTGGTAAAATATCTATTAAGAATAAATGAAGTACTATACCAATGACAAAATATGAGATTTTATATATTGTAATTAAAAAAATACTATGGAGAAACGAAAACTGAAATAAACGGAAGAAATGTATGAATAGGCAATGCATTCCACCGTTACTTGATGGAAATTCATTTTATTTACCAATAAAACACTGAAAAAACTCTGTTTTCAAAATGTCTACAACATTTTTCACTACAGCTGTTTTGGCAGAGTGCCTTAATGTTCCATAACACTATGGAGAAACGAAATCTGAAATAAACGGAAGAAGTGTATGAATAGGCGATGCATTTGACCGTTATTTAACACTACAGCTGTTTCGACAGAGTGCCTTTCTCAAGTGATCTATTTTTGGTATGTGTTTACACTCTATATTCTTTAACTTAATAAGTTGAAAAGGGAAGAACTGTTTGTCTCAAGTTGATCATTCAGAATTATGTCTTTATTTTTTAATTTATTAATTTCCGTAGATTCTAATAAAGATATGCCTTTATTTTGGATGTGAAGAATTTAAAAATCGTCATTAAAAGAATGATTATGATCTAGAAGGTGAAGTGAGTATGTAGAATCTGTTTTTCTACTATTGAAAGCCCTTTTATGTTCTGTTATACGTTTGTTGAAAGTTCTACCAGTTTGACCCAAGTTTTTGGGCAGTCGCCACATTTTACTTTGTATTCACCACTATGTAAGTGCTTTTTATTTTGGCTCTTGTTTGTTCTAAAAAGCTGGTGTTATTCCTTTCTTTTTTATGTGTTTAGCTATTTTTGTTGATATCTTGCCTGTATATGTAATCAAGCCGACTGTACTGGGTTTATTCTCTAGATGTGGAAATACTAATACTTGTTTTGGTACTTGCCTCTATTTTCTTTCACTGCTGTACCCAAAGATGCGCGTTGCATTGCATTGTGTAATTCGGTAATAACTGAATCATTTATATAACTCAAAGGGCGTAATAAAAAATTACGACAAACTTTAACAGCGTTTACATCGGCTTTGGGCAAAATAAAGCTAGCTTTATTAATTTAATAAATTTGTAATAAAAAAAGTAAGTCAAAGAATTTAATTTTTTTCAACGACTAGCAACTTTTAAATATGTGTCGTGACGTTATTGTGACTCTAAGCCATCGCAGTTACTCCATAGTAAATCAAAAATCTGGTACAAAATTGTTCCATCTGACAACCTCGCATTCATACCTAAAATATTCATTTCTGTTTGTTAATGTAGCGTTCCATTACCACGGACCTCTCGGCATCCCGAATTCCACGAAATTAAATGAGATATTACTAAATGCTAGGCATTATGTTACAAATTACGTCTAATTTCAGGTGCTTCCCCAGAAGGTGAATATTAATAATGTGGTTTGACGGGGGACAGGAATGGTTAGCATTGTTGCTACGCTTGATGCAACATACTAACCTTATAATGTGCACATGCAGTCTGTTGATACTGTTTTAATCAAACTAATACGGAAGGTCGTATGCTATAATATCACAAAGCTATAAGCATTAAAAATTGATTAAAGAGAAGAGGATTCCCACGTTTTAAAACATCAATGACTCGTTTTATTACAAAATATAATACAAAATAGTTAAAGAGGTACACAGATAAGTAAAGTATATCAATATAGACTTTTTGTCTAAAGAAGAATATAAAAGGTTTTTTTCGGGTAGGTTTGTCAAATATCAAAAAGACCAAGAAGACTGAGAGCTTGATCTCATTTTAAAATTAGAAAACCTTCCTGATTATTTTTACAAAATTTTAAAATTATCTCTACCAACTGATAAGTCTCTATCTATCTATCTCTCTCTCTCTTTGTCAACCATTTTCCATCCACTCCTGAATGTAGGTCTCTTCCAGCTGCCATCTTTCTCTATCTTGCGCCAATCTAATCCACTGTTTGCCTGCCACTGCCCTTATGTGATCTACCCATCTTTTTTGAAGTCTTCCCATGAGGTCTTGCCATTTTCCATCCACTTCTGAATGTAGGTCTCTCCCAATTGCTTCCATCTTTCACTATATTGCGCCAATCTAATCTACTGTTTGTCTGCCACTGTTCTTATGTTATCTACTCTTTTTTTAAGTCTTCCCATGCTGTTTGTTGTCGTCCTTGGTCTCCATTCTAGAGTTCTCCATATCCACCTGTTGTCATTGGTGACTTGGTACGTCGGTGTATCTCTCAAAAATTTTCGCACGCATCTTAACGTCTAAAGTAGCACAGCTTTCTGCATGATCTTATATAAATTTTCATTAGACCCAGCTTTTTTATGTTTTCTAGGAGGTTCTTCGGTATGACTTCAGTGATAGAAAGAATAATAGGTATCGTCTGGATACTTTCCATTCTCCATTGTCTTCTTCTTATTTGTATTTCCAGATCTCTGTACTTGGCGATCTTTTCGTTGTACTTAACACCCAAATTATTGTTGTTAGATATTGCCACATCGATTAGTGTTGTTTGTCTCGTTAGTTTAATAACTAGCACGAGATCTGGTCTATTATGTGCTACAGTTTGGTCTGTGAGCACAGTGCGATCACAGTATAGCTTGTAGTTGTCATTCTCAAGCATAATCTCAGGGACAAATTGATAATATGGGAGATAGTTTGTTTGTAGAAGTCCTAGTTTAAAATCTATCTCTTGATAAAGGATCTTCCCTACTGAGTCATGCCGTTCATTGTATTTAGTTGCAGCAAATGCCTGGCAGCCCCCGGTAAGATGTTGGATGGTTTCTTGAGCTTGACATCCATATCGACATTTGTCGCGTTGGACCTGAGGGTCTTTAACAATATATTTCAGGTAATTTTTTGTTGGTATAACCTGATCCTGAATGGCAAGTAATGAACCTTCTGTTTCCGGGAACATCTTTCCTGATGTCAACCAATAGTTCGACGCTATATTGTCGACATAGTCTTGGCTGATTTCATTCGGATGTCGCCCGTGCAGAGGTTTACCCATCCAGATGCGCATTTTTTCGTTCTTAGTAAGATGGTTTGTGCGCATTTCTTGTTCCCTCAGTTTGATCGGTGTTGTGTCATCTACTGCGCAAATCGCGCGATGAAGAGTAGATGTCTCCGCCTGCACCTGAAAATAAGTTCTGAAATTAGTAATCTGTTTTTCTACCTGTTCGCTTATTATTATTATTATTATTGATATTATTAATTATTTTTATTTAAATTAAATATGCAAGTTTCAGAACCATTGTATTTTTTATTTATTACATTTTTTCCAACGTATTATTTCTAAAAGATTTATTGAGATAAACGTATTCCTTTGTTTTTAGAAGAATCTGGTAATTTATACAATAAAAATATATTGCACCATAAACATTTTTTGATGCTATAGAACTTTATTTTCCATCAATTTCCGTATCTATTTTCTATTTCACAGTAATTTTCTCGTCGAATCTTTTAACTACATTTTTATGGTACCCCATTTGTATATCCTATTGACTTCGTCTCAAAACTGCCATATCCACCCCTATTAAAAATAGATAATCGTCCTTTTATAGTCGGACCTATCTGTTTTTGATGTCCATCCTATAGTCTGTCCCTTTTTCAGTTTTCAGACGATGTAGGTTGAAAACGGTCACTTAATTGGTTTTTTAGAGCCGATTTTCTGACGGGAGTAATTAAATTAAATTGTTTTCTTTATTTTTCGGCCTACATTTGTTTTTGGAAATTGCAATGATAGTACAGGAAAGGATTGATATTCTTAACACATTGAAATTCGTTTTAAAGTATTACTGAATTAGTGACTATGTCAAAGATTTCTCTAAACGGAGATAAACGTCAATCAGAACCTGCCAAAAAACAAATTACGGATCATTCGAATCGTTCTGTTTCTGACATATAATACTTGAATTTTGAAAACCACTTTTGATTTGAAAGCCGAAACGTCAAGAAAACAGTCGTAATCCAGTAAATAAACACAGTTTTGGTTACTACAAATAAAACTATTATTTTCGGAATATCATCTAAATTAATTTGATTTAAACTAATTGAAAAGGGTATCTTACATTGCGTAAGACAAATTAGCATGAATAGTCTAGGCGGGATCTGTTTTGGATTGGACATTTTCCATAGGAAGCTATTTCTTTGCTGAACTCCCTTCAGGATGTGCACAATATCCATAATCACGATATGCGCCAGTCGCAAACCCTGTGCTAATTTTTTTATTTAACAAAATCTGAAACAATTGAAAATTTCTAATTTTTTTGCTCCTATTTTCGTTTATAATTCGGAAAATATTGATCCTCACTATCGGTGAATTCTCACTATTTATCCAACCAGATCCATTAGAAAAACCGACAGCTGCGGGAGGCACATCTCTTAATATTGATGGAGCTAATCTCTTTCAAGGAAACAGATACAATGGAGGAATCTAGTCAATGTTTTTAGTTTTTATTGTATCCATGCTGAATTTTTAGCCTTTCTGCATATTCATGGGCTATGCATCTAGCATCTATCGTAGTAAACACATAAAAACTGGACTGCATCTCTAACAAATGTGTTACTAGTAAATATTTATTGAGACCAAAAAAAAAACAGGATTGTATTTGCCAAGCAAGGGCCCATGGATGTTTCCTTCGGTGTGCTTTATTCGACTAAGTAAACAAGTTTTCGGTATTTGAAATCTCCTACCAACTTCTCTGATGCTTGTTCTAATGTATATTGCCCTAATAGCGGCTTCTACATCCTCTGGCGTCCAATCAGGTACATCACGTTTTCTCTTGTTATTTCTCATCTGAAAATTCAATTCACAAAATCAATAAACTTCTGGCAACATGGTAATGGAAACCATTACGGGGTAACATGGATCGTGGTTATGTCGGCCCTATGTCAATGGTTCCGATTGCCCCAAATATAAATATAACGGAAAATCATTTATATTACTCTGTCAAAATGAATTTGATAAAAATTCAGGTTAGTTTTGTAGATGTTTTAGTGTATAATATCATTGTATACTCAGATTTTCTCAATATTCTGGAAGTTTTTTTACAACACATTTTGGTGAAAAATTTTTTAATAACTTGAAAGAACCGTTAAAATTCTATATTGTTGTTCAGATCAGAGAAGCTTTGATGTCTGCATGATAATGCTAGGCCGTATATTGTCAAAGTAGTGAAAAAAATATATACTGAAAGAAATTAGGGATATTGGAGCATCAATCCCATAGTATTGATTTCTCCCCTTGCGATTTTCACGTCTTATAATATATATACAAGTAATTGCCAATACTTTTTTTCTGGGCCAAAGATAGGTTTTAATCTTAAACTTTTCTGTGACAATTTTACATTTTTTTACAAAACTTATTTATTTATTATTAGTGGATTTATTAGTGGTGTTCCTTGTAGGAATATATCTACTGTTACATAATGCCTTTATAAATTTTAAATTTTTGGTTTTTTTTTTCAGATTTAAACTGTACTAATTTATTATTTCTTTCCTCGACACTCTTTCATTCGGTAAAGCCTTTTCCTTAATTACTTTTCAGTATCCATGAGAGCTCGTATGGCTTCCGTGCTCCAAGGACCTAATTGAAAGGGTATTAATGGTATCTGGAGAACTGTTTTTGCCGAATTTAATACTGGGATTAAAATTTCGTCGTAACCGGAGCCGTTTAATGCGCTTTTCGCAGGATGAAATAATTCCACGGTGTCAGTGGAGTGGACGTAATGCACCTCGCTCGGTATCAGCAGGAACGGCTTGCAGGCTCTTACGAACTGTTTGTTATTTCAATACGAGCTTGCAGTCCTATAATAGTATGTATAAGTATTTTTCTACTCTCTTACTAGTAAATTGTATATTACCTACTGTTTGGGAAAGTATGTGCGAATTCATTTCATATTTTTACAGTTAATATTTTTTCTGTTACGGTACTGTAATATGACCTAATTTGGGTGTTGTATTTCAAAGATCTTTTTAAAATATATTACTTCCTGTGAGTTCGTAAAACTTAAACTGGCTCTCATTTATCATGTTAAAGTACGCAGAATTGGGCTTTTTTCTTTGTATTATATGTCAGAAAGATTAAAACAAATGGTTGATTTATGGCATGCCCGGCCTACGAGCTGTTGACCACCCCACAGTTAGAGGCTGGTTTGTGCCCAAAATGCTCTCAAACCCTCAAGATTGGCACTTCTTCGTCAGACAACGATCGATCGACACGCATCTAGTTCCGGACGGTTCTCGTGCTAGCTATATTCAAGCCTCGGGCGACGGCGACGCTAGCGTCGTTACCGCCGACCAACTCTTCAGCCTGGTACGAACTCATCAGTAGAACCAAAGGGTAAGCCTTATAATTCTTTGTACAAAACATTGATAATGAGTCAAACCAGTTGATTTTATAACTTATTCACAATTTATAGTTGCTATTTTCACCAATTTTATGTATAAACAAATATTGCATTTTTCGTTATAATTATTTATCTGATATAATTTAACCAGCGACCTCTCAAGTTTAATCCTAAACATTTTCCGGGGTCCAAACTTGTAAAATTACTGCGCTCGCCGCTACGCGGCTCGCGCGCAACTTTTTTACTCGCATGTAATAAGTTTCTTACAACTCTCGTTATGTAATATACTATTCTGCTATGATATTAAACTAATGGGATAATACCTGATAATCAAAAACGAAATTATTTAGATTAAACATATATTCATGGACAGTGCCGCTCTGGCTATTTAAAAAATATATTCCGGGACAACCGTTAAAACTTACCAAGCTATAATGAAGATGGAAATGACTTAAACATACCAAAGATTACTGAAAAAAATGCATTAAAAGTAAAAGCTGGAAAAGCACAAATTATTGTTTCACAAATAAATAAGTTTTTTTGTGATGCTTTGTTCCAAGATAGGTTGCCAGATTGAGACAATTAGACATAGTATCTCTTATAAAAATAGGAAGACAAAGATAGGTAGGATATCTGGCAAGATCACAGCAGAACAACCCTCCTAGAAGAATCCTTATGTCACAACTTGTGGGAAGTAGAAGTAGGGATAGGTCAAAACTCAGATGGAGAGATGGTATAGATAAGGATGGTAGAAAAATAGTCGCAGCAAACTGGCAACAGTTTTCAATGGATAGAACTGACTTGGGAAGTTCGAGGCTCTTTTATAGAGCTGTAGCACCAATAATAATGACGATCAGGACGTCCATTTATAAAAGTTTGCTTGATGCAAGCTATACTCGACATAAAAATTGTTGTTGAAATCTTCTGGTTTCACTGATTTACTGAAATAGTGTTTGAACGGAAGTATTAAAAATCTATCTCAAGAGATTGCCGATTTCGAATAGAGTGACATATTTGTCACTAGCAGGGAACCTAACTAACAGAAACTAATCACTATCAGGGAACCGAAGTATTGTTCGATTTAATACTCATTTTCTTTTGTTCTTTCAACATATCTAAACGTTTATTGGTATTTTTCGAAAAAAAAATTATAAGTCTTGTGGGCATCATCTTTAGAAAAATTTGCAGTTAAGTGCAAGAACGATTTAGTGGTATTATGGAATGGCGGAAACTTCGTCATTGGGTGAAGCTTTTTTTGGAGGCATATAATTATTATAATAAGGCTGATATTCGATTTAAGAGACGTTTTTACTGGACAGAGATTACATGAATACTGCCCTGATTGGACAATTCTTCGGGCTGTTCAAGTTCAATATGGCTTTTCCTTTCCGCTATATTTCAAGGGATGTACTCATCATTTATATCATACTATAGTTTATTTTTATGAACGAGAGAGTAATTAGCATAATTTTAACTGGTACCTCCCACCACTCCATGGGCGTGCTCAAGATTAATTGAAAAATTACTTTGAATAATTGTAAAAAATAAATGAATTATTTCAGCGTTATAAAGTGTTATGTGTATATAAACAAAATGTGACCTCTTTTATCACACACTATATTAGAACTGACTGGCCTACTTTAAAAAGGGTTTTAAAAATTCACATTTTTTTTTTAATTTTTAAAAATTACAAAAGAGAAAAAGAGTTTTTAAAACCGTCTAAGGTATGTTAAATAGATGAATAAAAATATTAATATAAAACTTACAGCTACTTGTTACAAATCCAAATCAGATTCAGAAGATGAACTTTCAGAACCAAGATTTATAATAACTGGCTCGATCATTTTATCAGTAATATTGTCCAGCTTCCACATTTTTTCCTCTTCTTTAATAGTGTGATTTACTGCCTTTTCCCAGTTTTCAGGTTTTACATTATTTACCGCCTCCAAAACAACTATTTAACATCATGAATTTTAAAAGTGGTATTTTTTCTTGAAACTTCACTCTTCATCTGTGCCCATACCAGTTCAATCGGGTTTAATTCACAATGATATGGTGGGGATCTAACTACTGTCATTCCATGATTTTTGGCAATTTCATCAATTTCGTATTTTTAAAATTTTTCTCTATGAAGGGCACACAACGAATAAAGTTCCTTTCTTATAGATCCGGGATGGTACGTAATATTTTTTGAACTCAGCCAATTCTGCAAGTCTTTTTTTAACCACTTGGTTGTGGACAGTACTTCTATAAGTCTGGAGTGATAACTTGCATTATCCATTATTATACAGTTCTTAGGAAGAAGATCTATTTTGTTCGAACCATTCTTGAAAGACATCAGCGTTCATGTCTTCATGGTAGTCACGGTACGAGATGATTCAAAAGTTAATAAAACCACCTTCAACAAAACCGTCTGAACTGCCAATGTGTACTATTATCAGCTGCGTCCCTTTCCTGATGGTGGGTTTAAACCAGTAGATAAGTTATTTCCAAACGCGTGCCTTTGACTTGTAACAGTTTCATCCTCCCAAAATTTATTTGGTGTATGACCCTCGTTGATCCATGTTTCATCAAGATAAAATATTGTTCTTTTTTGGTTTCTCATTTCCTTTATGGTTCTTAGAAAATGTCTTCTCCATATGACAATATCGCTTCTTTCTAATAAAATAGACTTTCTGGGATTCTTTTTCCAGCGGAAGCCTATTCTTTTAAAAGTTTCCATAACGTACTTCGACTCATTTCTGGGTAATCCTTATCATCTCGAACTGAGACAAGAACTTTATTCAATGTTGGAAATTCTTGTCTAAAGAAGAATTCATGTACTTTCCGTCGAAGTCCTTCTTTAAAATGATATTCTATTTGAAATTTTGGTTTCCCTGGAGCATTACGTGGCATTTGAAAACTACCACATTTCTCTTCTTTAATAACTCTGTAAATCGTAGATTTCCCAACACCAAGTGTACTGCTAACTAACTCAACGGTCTCATCAACACTTTCACATAAACGTTTGTCTGTAAGTGATTTAAAACAATTAAATATTAATGTTTTTTCCATTAACTGTTAAAGGACCAATTTTTCGGCGTTTACACGGCACTTTCAAATTTTCCATAACACTAGTATACACAATAAACTGCACCTTGCAACTGAAGTACCTACTTTTAGTGAACTGTTAAGAATTTTGAATACGCCACTTGGACCTTCCTACAAAATGGAAAAACCCACTATCACATTTTCTGTGGAATAAGTTTAGAAGGTAATTATTAGTCAATTACTGTCGTAGATTCCTGGAATTAAAGAATTAAATGTTTGATTGTTGAAACCCTTACTTCGTGGAATGCACTCATTTCAGATAAATAAAACGTTTTATTTTATCTAAAGAATTAAACTTTATTTTGCAAATAGGTAGGTACTTATTAAACTTTTATTGGTTATATATAACCAATAACATAAACATCTTACATTTCTTGCAAATTCATTAGTACCTGTTAACCTCCATCACTCCGACACTGGCAACCTTATTTAGGGATTAGCAACCCTCACAACTATTGTATTCTATTCTGCTCCAACCTTTATACCTGGTGGTCAAACTCAATTTAAAATTGTTTTCCTATATACTTCTGTAAACTTGTTGACAAATATCTGTTTTTCATTGAGTCACCCGTATCAACAGTTTAGTGATTTGCATTCATAATTTATTGTTTTATTACTCTCTCATATATAAAAATACACTATAAACTATGGCTCAGGTGTATACTTTGGCCACTATTCTGAAAGATTTTGATTATTCTAAATTTAGGATAAATTATGTGGGATGTATTGAAGCTTTGTTTCAGTCAATTTTCCTTTTCTGCAACAAAGTAAAAATTATAATTCGAGAGGGATATTTGCGTCCCATATTAGAATTATAGTGGTACATATGTGGTCCACTAAATGTGTCAAATATAATGAACAATAAAACAATTTTCTCAGTATGTATCGATATAAACTATATTAAAATTACTGTTCCTTAAAAATAACAAGCTCAAACATTTCGAGTTTTATTGCTAAAATGTTAAACTTTATGATGCTAATAAGAGGTATAGCATCAATTTTGTAAGAATTGCAACTTAGGTCAATAAAAATATAAAGAATGAAATAAAAAATTAGGCTAATAAACTACAATCTTTTAAAGTCTGTTTCCACTTGAGTGTCCGTTTTAGATTCATAAAATCCTACAAGAATCTTAAAAAACGGTCCTGTAGTTATAAAGCTCGCTCTAATCTTTTCAAAAAGAACATCCCTTTTCTCTATTATCCTCTGGCTTGTTCTCCTGGCACTAGTTCATTCAGAATGTCTTACAGTTCTATTCATTTCAGTTGGCTCTTATGCTGCTCTCTTATTTTTATAGTGCATTATGGTATATTTGATCTTTTGAAAATAAAACGTAGCGGAAACCAGACAACCGGAGTATAAAAACCATAAACTACGCAAACCGTAAACTTTTCCGACGCTGCACGGAGAAAATAAATAAAAATATTATTTCTAAGCTCGTTTATAAAGTTTTACAGTACAAAGAAACATTTAGGATATAAACACTTTTGATACATTTGAAATGTTGATGTGTTTACTTCTGTGGAAGAATTGTTTTTCTTTGTTAATTGGAATTTTACAGCGGTAAAAAGAAAATCTAATATTTTATAATACTTTATAAAGTTTGTCTGTATTGAACTACAGAGTTGATAAACAAAATGGTTTCGTTAAGAAAAATAACAGAAATAACATTTATGTTTAATATTTGAAAAAAAATTTCTAATAACTTCCTCATTTCCACTTCTTCTAATAATAAAAGGCTTGCTGGATTGAAACCCATCTTTGGTCTGAAAAAAATTATTACCAAATACATCTACAAATAATTACCATTGCAATTAAGGCACATACTCCATTGTTTCACAAACCAAGTGAACGTTTTTCAGTGGTCTAAGGATGTAAAAATTTTCAAGGAATCAAATCGGGACTATACAGTGTATGCTCTAATATCCTCCATTTCTTTCGTTGACGATTTCTTGTACGTTTTCGTCTTATTGCTTGATGGAGCTTGTTCATCATACAGATTTGCATTGATCTGTACACTAGGCTCTTTAAGCGCCTAGATTTTTGAGCAAAAGCCCTCCATGGTTGACAAAAAAATGATAACATGACCTTACCTGCAGATTTTGAATGAGAACTGAGTTCGTTAATGTCTGTGTCACGTTTTACGTTTTGAATCTTGACAAAGGCAAGGGTTTCCTGTCGAAACTTTGAATAATTGCTATGGAAAATAAAATCTAGTTCTACATGTAATATATCCTTATTGAACCTATATATATACCCAGTATTTAGGCGGCACACGCCCTTTCGGTGTGTGCCCTGACCTGTTTAGAGCAGCGGCGTCGAAAGTGCGAATTGCCATGATGATTGCCAACCTTCTTAGAGGAGATGGCACGTGAGGAAGAAAAGCCCTTCTGATAGGGATCATTGGAGTAGTATCACCGAGCTGCAAGCCCTTATGTCTTGCCGTATTGGTCCACCATAGGCCGATCAGACACCGGCATATTCTAGTCTAAGCCACAGATTCATTTAGAATTTTAAACTACTGCGTTAGCCTGTTTGCTTTCTGTACACCGATCTGGGAATCAAACTCACATCCGCTGAATCACTCGCAGTGAAGCGAATGAGAATCCGGCCACCCAACCCGCTTGGATATCTGACCGACGGCTATATATAATTTCTGATAATACATATCTTGTAGACGATATTTAAAACTGTTATGCTCCTATAATTTTTGCAGAGTCGTTTGTCTCTCCCTTTGTACGTAGGAAGTATTATTCCTACTTTTCAATCTTCTGGGATGACTTTTAGTGTCCGTGTCCATATGTGGTCAATTAGTTTATGGATACGCCTTCATAGCGCATGTCCACCATTCTTTATCAGTTCTGCAGTTATTTCATCTCTGCCAGGTGCTTTGATATTTTTTAGATGTTTTGTGACGTTTATTGTTTCTTCCAATGTTGGTTGCTCAACTAGTTGTTCTGCTGTATGATGAATTATTTCTTCATCTTCGTTTTGTTCTTTTTCTGGGTTTAATAGCTCTTGAAAATAAGTCTTTTACCTTTTCACTATTTCCTTTTTTCTGCTGATAATTGCCCCATTTTTGTCCTTGCAAACTGTTGATCTTGTCATGTATACTTGGGTGTATTGCTTGGTTTCTGTTATTGTAATTATAATCTGTAATTTGTTGTATTTTTCTATTCAACATTTCTCTCTTTTTCCTTCTACATATTTTCTTTGCATCTTTTCTGAATTCTTCATATGCCCTTATATTCAATCGGGAATCCCTAGACATTTCTGTCTAGCTATATTTTTGCAATTTATTACTTGTTGACCATCTTAATCAAACCATTCGTCGTTTCTTTTGCTTGAGATTCACCTGACGTTTCCTTTGCCATATTTGTAATTGTCGTTTGGATGACATTCTATTCTTATTTAATGTTGTTTTGTTCTACTCTTTCATTTAATATTACTTTTATTTTCTGCTGGTACTCATTCTTCTTTTTAGGATTTTTAAACCTATATGTGTTCCTTTCTCTTTTCTTACCATTGATATTCTTAGTTTTATCTTCGATATAACTAAGAACTGGTCCGAATCGCAATTTTCGCCTCTATAAGTTGTAGGGAGCGTTGCGGAGGTTGCCCATCGCTTAGATATTAATATGTGATTAGTTTGATTAAGTTTATTAGTACCAGATATCATCCAGGTTCCTTTATGAATATTTTTATAAGGGGAAACACGTACTAATAACTCTTGGTTTATTTGCCATTGCCAACTGTGCCACTCTTATACCGTTGTTGCTTAATCATGTAAACTATGCTTACCAAAGAATTTTGCATGTATTGGCTCTTTTCCCAGCTTCGTTTATATCACACCATACTTAAAATTTTATATTTCATATATCATAATATCACCATACTTAAAATTTCATTCAAATAGAAACGATAAGAACTGATGAATGTAACGTTAACAAAAATAGTTAATATTGCAGAACATCAGTTGAGTGATAACAATTGTTTACAAGCCTAAGCTGACCAAAGATAAGTGTCTATTAAAAAGCATATATTTTTTAAAAAACACTCTAAAGTATGACAGTATCGTCATCAAAACATATAATATTTCTATGTATTTTCATTATTAAACTCTTGGTTTATTTGCCATTGCCAACTGTGCCACTCTTATACCGTTGTTGCTTAATCATGTAAACTATGCTTACCAAAGAATTTTGCATGTATTGGCTCTTTTCCCAGCTTCGTTTATATCACACCATACTTAAAATTTTATATTTCATATATCATCATATCACCATAGTTAAAATTTCATTCCAATCGAAACGATAAGAACTGATGAATGTAACGTTAACAAAAATAGTTAATATTGCAGAACATCAGTTGAGTGATAACAATTGTTTACAAGCCTAAGCTGACCAAAGATAAGTGTCTATTAAAAAAGCATATATTTTTTAAAAAACACTCTAAAGTATGACAGTATCGTCATCAAAACGTATAATATTTCTATGTATTTTCATTATTGCTAGATCATTTATATATATATTGGAAACAGTAAAGGACCTAGAATAGTACCTTGCGGCACACCATACTCAATGATTTTTATAATTTTTTAGTTTTTTATTAATTTTGACAATTTGCAATTTTTTTTAAATAACTTTAAGATAGTAAGTACGGTATACCTCTTATTCCAAGATCATTGAAAGCACCTAACAACTGCTGATGAGTAACAGTGTCAAATACCTTAGCTAGATCCAAAAATATCAATAAAGTAGGACAGCCATTATCCATAATCTCATATAAATGATCAGTAGCGGACGTTATAGCATCTAAAGTGGAATATCTCTTCTTAAAACCAAATTTGTTTGGAGACAGCAGGTTAAACTTTGTAAGATATTGACTTACTCGTTCGGCTAAGGCCTTTTAAAGATGTTTGCAAGACTGGTAATAAGTGATATAGGACGATAATTTAGCACAAATTTTGTAGCAGCTCTTTTAAATATAGGTATAATTACAGCTTTTTTAAAATGATTAGAACATGTACCATGTTCAAATAGTATATTTATTAAAGTTATTTATATAAGTTATCGGATCAACAACATAATTAAAAATATCTTTAATAGATCGGCGGAATTGTTGTATATACCAGGAGATTTTTTTGGTTTGAGGGAATGAGTAATACTTGAACTTCTAATTTCGTTTCGGGTTTTAGACAAAACGTACTATAACATGTTGTAGTTTTTAGAGGATCAGGAGAAGAGGATATTTTAATATTTTTAGCAAGCGTACACCCTACATTAGAAAAATAATCATTAGAAATATTGCTAATATTCTGACTATCACTGATTACATTGATTGAATACAACAAAATGAAAGTGAAAGTCTATTTTTGGGAAAACTAAAGGAAGAATGAGACTAGAGAGTTATTGCAATTAAAAACGCAGAGGGAGTTATGGGATCAAAAATAAACAGATTAGTTATCAATAAAATAACTTTAAACAAAGCCAAATGTAATGCGAACATAATGGATATTACAGAAGGTAATTCCTATAACCGTTATCTGATGAATGTTGATTTTTCCATTGCAAAATGTATACAGTAAGTTCAAATAAAACAATAAACAGTAATTAGCTCAACAGTGGAAAATGTTTACCATTCTGCATTTCATAACATTTTCCGAATATTTTCACTTTTCATCCCTTTCGAAAAAACAAACACGAGTTATGTTTTTTTTTTCCTTTTAATCAATTGATGCTGCGTGTGGTGCTGCCATACATGTTAAAACAAATATTTTTAAAAGAACGTAACGAAACTCATTATCCCGGAAAGCGTTCCAACTCGAGTGTATACACGTTAGTCCGGTTAGAGGGGCACAAAATGTGTTACCAAAGTTGAGAGCCGCGTTGTAAACTTTGAAGTATCTATAGGTTAGGGTTATTATAGGTTCGTCGTAGTATTCGGTCAATGCTGAGTTGTTGTTATAGTTTATTGAATAAAAACATGTGAAGGTAGATTTTTTCAAAACAGAATCCGATCTCGTAGTCAAAATCAAAATATTTACAAATTTGTAAATATTATTACATTTTGAAGATAAAATAAAGTTAAAATAAAATATATTACAAGAGAATAGCTTTATTGAAATAAAGACTCATCCAAAACACTTCCAATAAAGTCAAAGCTTCTTATAGTAAAATGGTATAAAATTTTAAAATATATTTTTTTCAAAATCTAGCCATAAACTGCAAAAGAAGATTATATATTTAATTAAATACTGTAAAAAATTATTATATTATCTTCTACAATAAAATTCAAATAAAATAAATGACGGTTGCCTTTCGATTTAATTTGAGTCTCTTACACGTGTTTTTGGGTCCACTCGTCAAAAAAGAGAGTTTGCAAGAAGACTCAAACCAAACCAAAACTACTAAGGCAATTATAGAAAAATAATTACCAGAGTATGCTACTAGAGACCTCTAGCGAGTAAAGATGAAGTTAAATATCGATAGCTTTTAAAGTAAACTGTATACCCAAGCTTAATCAAGCCATTTAGAGCGATGCTCAGAATATTTATATTACACTAGGCATTAACAATTTACCCATATAAATTACTATCATTTTTGTACTCATTGCGTCAAGTAATGACAATAACAAAATAAATTACTGTTGCGTTCCGATTTAAAAATTCAAATAATTTATGTTTTCTTTACTCAAAAAAAATAATACGTCCCATAAAAATAAATGTTTATTTAATATTCAAGAACAAACGTGAAATTATACTTTAAAATAGATTGCAGTCATTTATATACTTTAAATAATAGACAATACGAAAAAAAAATTATTATCTCTCAAAAAAATTGAAAATCAAATGAATCTTTGACTACAATCTGAACGAAAATGATTGGCCATTGTTTCGTTTTACATTAATTAACGTTACAAAATTTTAATGTTACAATTTAGTAACATATTAAGAAATAAACTAAAAATAAACTTTACAAAAAAATAATAAAAGTTACTCTAATTTTTTCCAAAACAAATCAAAGCGAAATCAACGAAAACAAGACAAAATATAGGTATATGTGCCGCAATAACCAAAGCAGAGACAGAATCGGTCAGAACATCACCATCGATGACTTTAACTTTAGAGCGCGTTAGAGAATTCAAGTATCTTGAAACAGTAATAACGGATGACAAGAAATAAACAACAGGATTCAGGCCGGCAAAAAATGTCTTTTTGCCCTCCAAAACCTTATAAAATCGAAACAACTAACAAGACGTACGGAGATACAGGTCTACAAATCAATCATATGACCAGTTGTGATGTATGGAAGCGAAACGTGGACGATAACTAAGGCAAACGAAGAGAGAATATGTGTTTGGGAAAGAAAAATCCTAAGAAAGATGCTGGATGAAGCATCAGAACAAAATAGAATAAGAACTAACAAAGAGCTCGAAGAACTTTACCCAGACGCCAACATCATAAAAGAAATAAAGTCCAGAAGACTCAAATGGGCAGGACACCTCAGAAGACATTCTGACGAGCGAAACAGTAAGACTGGTGTGGGAGGAAGTCCCAACTGGAAGGAGACCGCCCTCATCTCCGGTGGAGAGATAATATAGCAGGAGACCTAAGCACTATGGCGTGGGGAATTGCTCTAGAGGTTGCTCAAGAGAGAAAACAGTGAAAGCATGTTGTCGAGTAGGCTAAAACCCACGAAGGGTTGTAACGCCACGGATTAAGTAAGTTAGTAAATCAAGGCGGTTCAAAAAGTTTGGCAAGCAGCAAATGACTGGTAAGCAATTCATCAAATGAAAATTTATGCCTAGTTAGATTATTTTTGAAATTAATGCATAAAAGGGATCAAAGATTTTATCAGACAGACTCTTTCTTACCGTTCACCCCAACTGCAAGGATGGATCTTGGTTAAAAAACTGTTCACTTGGAATAAACACCGTATCTAAGTGGAAAAATGTCAGCTGAAAAAGTTAGAATAGACACAGAAAAACATAAAATATCAAACAAATGCAAGCTCTCTAAAACCAATTCTGCAGCTGGATTCCAGTCACCACCAGAAGTTCCACCAAAATTATTTACCTGCAAAATTTTCTACTGGTTTTATTCAAGTTTGTTGCCATTTGGCAATTTTTGTTTATGAAATTTTGACAAAATCACTCGACTGACGTTTCGTGAGTTTATTAAACGTGTTACACCTCTGAAAAACTAAACGTAATGGATATGTTTTGACGGTGTCAATTTTCGGTCATGTCAAAAACAAAAATTATTGTTGGTTACTCCAATTATAAAATTTAAAGGTCATCTGACCTCACTACGTGGCTAATTTCAGTTACTTTATAGACCGTTTTGTCTGATGATGATCCGATAGGATCGAAAACGTTCTGAAAAATTTATAAATCCATTTTGGATAAATTTAAAAATTTTATTACCTTATTATGGTATACAGCCAACAAGTGAGAGTTTTCCTTTTAAACATTAATAGAAAAACTTTACTAAATGTCAAGTAAATAAAATTAGCTAACATTTAAATTAATAAATTTATAATTCCGAATAAACAGTTTACTCATCAGCTATCACTATTTACTTAAATGTTCAAAATGATATCCACCAAGTTTCAAAGGTCAAAATTATAAAGATGCTGTTCGCAATTATGAAGAATATTTTGGACTATTCGTTATCTTAGTTCTTCCAATGAAACTAGAATGATAGTATAAATCCTGTTTTTTAATAACTTATATGAAGATGTCTAGGATAGTTAAATCAATGTCTTATTAAATAGAGAACAAGATCACCGATTTAACTCTACTCAACCTCTTTTGGTACCAGCTGTATAAACTCCTGGACAAAATTAACGCACCACTCATATTTTTCTAAATAATATTTATTTATTGATAATTTACTGTAGGATAAGTTGCCTATGTATCTTGTTTGACAGTGACAGTTGTTATGTAAGCTAACAATAGTCATGTTTTAACAGTAATTTGTATTAAATTAAAAGTGAATTTAACTTCTCATAAAAGGTACCAATTAAAGCAAAGTGCTTGTGAGAAACAAGCTTTTTATTGTGGTATATTTCATCGCATGTATGTTTCGAAGTTCATTTGCATAAAAATATACGTTGCAGGTTTGTCAGGAAGACATCATTTTAGCAGCAGTCGCTAGGTGAGGCAATATAATGAAAGAGGGTCGTACCATTGAAGACCAAGGCAACGGCGAAAACGTTGCAGTAATAAAATTGATGATCGTTTTTTGAGACAACGTGCTCTCAGAGATAGGACAGTTACCATCAATTTGCTAAAAAATGAACTAGCAGATGTTCGAAATGTCTCAAACAGATATTGTCTCAAACAGTTGGAAGACGTTTACATGAAACAGAATTGAGCAACAGGAAACCGGCCGAAAAACCCATGCTTACCAGAGAATACAGGGTTCAGAGATTGAATTTTGCAAGATTGCATTAAAATTGGATCATCGATGATTGGAAACGAGTTCTTTTCTCCGATGAGACTAGAGTAAGCCTAAAAGCTCCAGGTGGTCGTAAGATTATTTGGTGAAGGCGAGGAGAAAGGTTTGCCAACTGCAATATCTCTCCTAAAGTACCATTTGGTGGTAACTCTAAAATGTTTTGGGGATGAATTTATTTTAAAGCTCGTGCGGAGTTGGTCCCCATGTACGAGGTTTACGAATGCCCATTATTACTTAGACAACATTATTGTCGAACATGTAATGCCGTTTGCTCCGTTTTTTGGACCTAATTTTTTATTCATGCAAGACAACGCTCGTCCTTATGTGGCTCGACAGGTTATTGGATACCTAAATGATGTTGATATTTCATTATTAGAGTGGCCACCTAACAGTCCGGGCATGAATTCTATAGTGCATCTATGGGACTATCCAAAAAAAAATTGAAAGTCGTAGACCCCCTATTGCCAATCACAACCAACTCATTGAGACCGGTATTGAAGAATGGGAGAATATTCCGCAAGCTTTTGTTGAACACTTGATATTTGAAAACATGCCTCGATGCATAAATGTATTCCTAAGAAGTAGAGGAGGGTTTACACGTGTTGACCCAGATACATTTTATTGTGATACTTTACTGATTTTTTTCTTTTTACAATTTGGAGTTATGCTAGCTTATTTACGCATTTCCGTCAAAAACAATTTTTTAAAGAAACAATAAAGCAAATTCAGGTCATGATAAAGACATTTTGGACTTATTTTTAGGTGTTTATTAATATTTCAATGTAACTTAGTTTTAATTTGTGTTTATATTGTAAATATATATATATATATATATATATATATATATATATATATATATATATATATATATATTATATTATATATATATATATATATATATATATATATATAAGCGAGGTTCCTACAGCCTCTGCCGTTTCTCGCATTTCGACCGCCATCGTTTTCTGTCCATCCATTCGTCTTCTCTGATGGCTCTATCTCTCATTATGTGCCGTACATTTTCTTCCCAGGCAACTGAAGGCCTTCCCCTTCTTCTTCTTTGTTGTGGTATGTAATTTAAAGCTTTCTTTGGTCATCTATCTTCATTCATTCGTTTCACGTGACCATACCACACTAGTTGTCTAGTTTCATATTGTAAATATTTAGATTAATTAAAGTTGTGCGTTAATTTTGTCCAGGAGTTACAATTAAGGAATGGTAATTTTGATAACATTGTACACGTGTCGCATATTTACTCTTCTATTTTATATATGCCGAATATAATGTGCAACAACTCCGCGGTTTTAACTACCTTTCCTCGCACCTTACCACGTACAGTTAACAGAACGTAACATACATCTCACTGGTCGTTTTTCTTTCGGTGAACTAAAACCTTTCTTCAACAAGTCCTAAGTAAAATTGCGCTACTATGTGTGAGACTAATATTCCTGGTATTTCTCAGTTGTCTCGCCCGAACCGGAGCTTATAAATTAACAGGTGTACAGTTTCTGGCTGTAAAAACGTATTGTTTCTATTTGTAAATTCGCAGTTCTGGAAAGAGAAGATTACTTTGGAAACTTTATATTGCGGCAGGTGCGGTAGCAGGGAAAGGGGTGTGCAATGCTGAAACATAATTCTAAACTTTCTTTCATTACCGAAGTGGAGATGTTTGGATTAAAGTGATTTGCAGGATCTTTATGATTGGAACAAATAATAAATTTTGTCTACGCCCTCTTATTTCAAAGAATTATGTTTATGGTTGGCGTGAAAAACGTGCCATAATGTTTACTTTATTTGATGCTTTTGTATTTTAACCTGTTTATAAACAAACTATCAATACATCTCTGAAGGCGTATAAAACTTCATTCATTAGACGTACTTAGTGGAAATTGAGTTTGAGTTTTAATTAAATGTAATTTTACTCTTCCTCTTAATTATATTATTATTAAATGTGGTTAGTAAAGCGTTAAAATCTGTTAAAAGTTACTGTAAGAAAGATATTTTAATTACAAAGTGAAAAAGTAAAATTGCAATGGTTGCATGTATACTATAGTATACTCTAGTCGTCAGAGACGAAAATTCAACTGAACCTCTAAAAATCATACAAACAAGCTGAATTTTGCCGAAAATATTAATTTTGGGACCCAAAAAAGGTGCAAAAAAGTTTACCATATTTACCTCCGGGCTTTCCCCTAAAACCCCCCCCCCCCGTAGGGGTACGACCATTTTACGTAAGACCATTTTACGTAATAATACATAATAACGCGTAATAAGCGCCAAAAATCGACATAATACTGCCATCTAGCAGGTAGCGTGCACATCTATGTATAAAAATATTTTTTTTTGTAAAAAAGTACAAAATAAAGCGGTTTTTAAGAACCTGTATTAAGCGACATTGGTTATTCTCTTAAGATAAATCTCACATCTTTCTTGGGCGATCAACTGACCTTCTGCCATCGGGCCTTTCCCAGAATGTGTCGTTCAGGAGTCTTTCGTCACTCGATCTTAGTACGTGGCCCGCCCATCTTATTCGGTTTGCTTTAATGTAGCGGTATTCATCTCCATATATTGTCTGGAGTTCATTATTGTGTCTTCTTCTCCACTCTCCGGTTGTTTCTTCTCTGCAAGGCCCATAGATAGTCCGCAGTATCTTTCTTTCCAGTATCAATAATTTTGTCGTTTCCTGCTGGTTCAGAGTCCATGTCTCGCTTACATACGTTATTGTGGGTAGAATTATTGTCTTGTACACTCATATTTTTGCTGGTTTTGAGAGTATTTTTGATTTAAGGACGGTCATTAATGATAATATGCAATGATCCTGGCTGCCACGTCCTTTTCATATTTATTTTTAGATGTTATGATCGCTCCCAGGTACTTGATTTCGTTGACGATTTCAAAGTTGTATTAATTGATTGTTACGTTTTGTCTAACCCTTGGCCTTGGGTTGTTCGTAACCACCCTGTACTGGATCTTGTCCTCGTTGACCTTCAGACCAACTTCCTTATCTCCATTTTCGAATAGAGTAAAAACTTCTTTTGCATCTCTGGTGGATTGTGCAATTGTATCCACGTCATCCGCAAACGCCAATAATACTATAATTCATTATCAAAAACAAAAATCCTTATATTCTAACTGTAATACCGAATTAAGTGTTACAAATAGTCAGTTAACTCTTTATTACAAAACACATCATATTATTGTCTAGCTTTCAAGAGATCGAATTACGCGACATCGTTTGTCGGATAATTTGTTATTTTAAAACAAAGTTCAAGCAATTAATGGATCATTGGGCATTGTGCATCAGTCGTCAACCAACAAGAGTTTGGCCAGGTTACACGTGCATAATAAAATTAGGTTAGATTTATTTTATTACTCCATCAAAATGAATAATCGAAGCCTAATGAATAAAATTTCTAGAAGTTACAAACTGATGTGTACAGCTATAGAAAATAGTGCAGTTTCTCTTTACTTACAAAAGAATGAACATGTATTACCCGAGCCGGAGGAACGACATTATATATAATAACCATAAGTAAGTCCATTTAATACATACTATCTTCTTAATCTGTAACTAATCTTAGAAAGAACTTTGTTTTCTACAATAATGCGATCTATATTTAAATTTGCCAATGTGATTAATATTGCTTTGTTTTTGATATTTTTCTTGGCATTTTTCGACTGGTAGCTATCTTTTCTCCTCTATGATCTTTAAGGTTGATCTGCACCCCCAAAAGACAAACTACAAATTCAAAAAATTTGAAAAAATTGAGAAGGTATATGTGACAACTAGAAGTATTTTGACAAATTTTGAACAAACTTCATGTTTTCGTTTCGAAAAAAACTCTAAAAAACTACTTTTTTCCAAGTATAAAGCGGGAAAACCAGACATACAATTTTGTTAATTTTCTTACAGCATAAAGATATAACCCTAAGAAATACTGATGAATTTTTTGAAAATTTTTGAATTCACAGTTATCTCACAATGGAAAAAAATATTATGTTTCGACTTATAATAAAGCTACCGGTAAGAAACCGGAAAAAAATTTAATAACAACATATATAAAACTGTAAAAGTGGAAAATATTTGCAATAAAACGTTGAAAATATCGGTTAATTCTTGCTGAGGATATTCTCAAAGTGTGGATAAGCATTTTTAAACATATTACTTTACCAATTCCTTTTTATGTTAGTTACTTCGAAACGCACTGTCAATTTTGAAGTTTGTATTACATTAATCCAGTCGTTTGGCACAAAGATGTGTGCCAAACGCCAAAATATCGGTTGTTTGGCAAAAAGGAGTGGCCAGATACAAGAAACTTGTGATGTATCGTTCGTATGTTTATGTAAGAATCTGTAAACAAGATGTAGTAACGTGGCAGCCACTTTAAAATTGCTGTTTTGTCCTGTACAGAACCTGAATAGAGAGTTACGTGGTTATGATTTTTGACATGTGTTCTCAGAGGCATTGTCAATATTGAGATATTTCCTGAGATTCTCAACCACCATCTGTTTCGTCCCACACATATATAAAGCCGTGGTTTTTGTTAAAGAAATTAATTTCTAGATTATAGACATATATATTTCATTTGTAATATGCAATGGATGTAAAAAATTTCGGGCATGGCAGTGCTTTTTGAAGGTCAAAAGTCGTTCATCACTGTACGATTTTAGTACATCTCGAGCTGGTTTTGCTTTTTCTAGGTGAACATTTTGCTCAACAATAAATGAATTGGATGTCTCAGGTACAGTTGCTGCAGCTATTTTTAAGGACACTGTGACAGTTGATCACATTTGGCTAATTCCGATTCTGGAGGTATTGGAGTTGTTCTAGAGGTATACAATTATATCGAAATGGAAAAGTGGCAACGGATAAAGATAAGATAATTAAGGTAGTTGAAGAATTTTACCCAGAATTATATAAAGAAAGGGGTAAGAAAGACGGCACCAAGTTAAGAAAAGTTTAGAATGTGGGTTCAGAAGATATCCCAGAAATAACAATCGAAGAAGTCTCAAAGTGATTAAATCGAATGAAAAACAATAAAGCAGTTGGTAATGACCAAATAGTTATTGAGGTAGTTAAAGCAGGAGGAAAAACAGTATTGAAAGCATTGACACAATTATATAACTTATGCCTTTCAAAAGAGGTTACACCATTTCAGTAGAATAGAGCTGTTATAGTAGTCTTGCACAAAAAGAGAGATATAACAGAGCTAAAGAACTATAGACATATTGGCTTGTTATCTCACGCTTATAAGTTGTTTATAAAGATAATAACTAATAGGTTGACATCAAAACTAGACTTCTATCAACCTTGCGAGCAAGCAGGATTTAGAGCTGGATACGGAACAAATGATCATTTCAAACCATTAAGTCGTTAATTGAAAAAACCATTGAATATAATAGACCCCTGATACTTGTTTTTGTCGACTTCTACTGTACATCTATCAGCATGCTATAGCCTGTGTAAGACTTGATGAAAATATTGGGACCTTTCGTATTGAAAGAGGCGTTAGGCAAGGAGACAACATATCTCCTAAATTATTTTGCTAGAATACGCTTGAAAAACACTTTTTTCAAAAACACAATTTAAGACAAATTTAGTCCACAACAAAAACATCTCAGTGGACGACAAATATTGAGCCAGTTGACTATAATTACTTGGGCCATGAGCTCAGAATAAATCGAGACAACCAAACAATCGAGCTGAAAAGAAGAATAAACCTCGCTTGGGCTGCAAGAGAAATCATAAAGATAAAGGAGAATACCCAATGCTACTATGCGCAAAAGATCAGGAGTAGCAGACGTTATTGAAAAAATAACACCACTAAAGTGGAACTAGGCAGTTCATGTAGCAAGATCAGTTGATGACCGGTGGACAAAAAGAATTTTGTCCAAGCTAACAGAAAGTGGAAAAGCATGCGAGAGGCCTATGTTTAGCAGTGGACGTTAGAGGCTAGTTGATGATTGATAATTATTAGATGATGATGGAGATAAATTACTAATGTCGTTCTTTGAATCCATTTTTAATCATAAACGATCACTATAAATAGATTGAGCACAATCTGACTGGCTAACTGGACTTGATCCACTCTGTCCCGAAATAATATGACACATTGTTCAGACATATAGTAAACTAACGCCATCTGTTTGTTATTGCGGTAACTTTGGGGTGGTTTGTTAGAGCACCAAAGAGATTTGTATTTATAGAAAATAGATACACCACTAACTTAATTTTTTTAAAAAGTGGACTTAATACAGTATCGTTCCGAACGCCTCTATGTTGTGTTTTGTAATAAAGAGTTAACCGACTATTTGTGGCGCTTAACTTCCGGTTAGAAGATAAGGATTTGTGTTTTTGACAATGGATTATACTAATATTGGCGCTTGATTTGATATTCCAATTTTTGTTGTAAGAGTTTTTAATTCTGTACAATCAACTTAGCTTTTAATCCAATATTAAAAATCTTAATGTGAGATTTTTCTTAATAAAATAACCACTGCTTTATTTTGTACTTTTTTACACAAAAACATATTTTTATACATAGATTTGCACCCTATCCATCTAGATGGCACTATACTCGATTTTGAATTTTTGGCGCTTAATCCGTTATTACATAACGCAATCCAATTATTATTCCGTTCTACACTATTTATGTAATACTTTCTTATTATACTTTAAATTATACCTTCTTAATTTAATACGAGTATATTATTTTCTGTAAATATCTTTAATTATGACATTATCCCATATTACAAAACCTTTGTCCTTTAGTTTACTTTTATTCCCGTTTAAAAACAAGTGTTTTCCAGACTATTGCGCACTTTGAACATTTCCTCAATGTACTTATTGAAAGAATATAGTTCCAATAAACCATAACCGTAAGTCTACTCCTCCAGAAGTGCAATTTCAGCAGAAATTGCAGAAATTGTCGGACCTAGTTCCAGGGCAGAAACGGCACGAGAAAAATCATTAATACTTCCGTATCTGGCCCGTAACTTTTAATCGTTGTCTTCTGCAGGCTCTTCTGGAAATTAAACCTTTTAAGTCCGACATTTTTCAGCATCCTGTCATAAATAAAGAGGTACTCAGAGCGGGCGAGATGATAACGATTCTTTTTGTCAACGTTGAAGAGTTTTACGACGATTTTTGTGACGTGGCGATAAAACATTCGTAAACGTCACAGTTTACAGTTACAGGGCTGAAATGGCAAGGCTGTTTTTTCTCTAATTAGATTTCTTAGAAATTATGGCCGGTACATGTGTGCCAGTTGAAAATACTGCTTTCTATTATACTTCTGTTTTATTTCAACAATCTTTTCTTTTTATAATCAAAGTAAATTTTTTCAATTTTGGTTTTTTTTGTTCAGATTAAGGAGGAATGTAGGTTATAGGAAAAGTTTTTCATTTTATATTGCAGGAATCGTTAACCCTATAAACGTCAGAACCGTTTCAAGTAGTATTGAAAACTCTATGTTCTTAAGTTATAGTTATAGTATATAGTCTTTGTTATAAGTTTCAAATAATTTATTTCGCCAGCGATATTTTTTATTTATGTATTTCAAAAGTAAATTTTATGCAAATTTTAATGTCATTATTATTATTTTTAAATATTTAAAGAGTGGCATGGTGAGCACATACCGTTCCAAGAAGAGTTGGATAAGGGTCGGCGTGGCATCAATACGATGACACAAATTCCTAATGTGAATTCGTACTACTCAAGCGCGTATCTTGTTTGTCTAGGAACCTGACAATCATAACCTCGGTTACTTTAGTTGCTGTGTGAGCGTTGTGTTGTAAATATAACATCATTTAAATCTAAATGAGTGACTACGAACGAAATAAAGAGACCAGTTATGGGACCAGCTAATGTAGAATGAAGATGAAAATAGTGACTTTGAAGAGGTATATGAATCAGATGAATTTCTTCCATCATCAAATGATGAGGAGTTACCAATAATTCTCTAAAAAAACAAATAATTAATTTAAAAAAAAAACAATAATTCTCTAAAAAAACGTGCTAAGACGAGCAATTCAGATTCAGTGCCTAGTACTTCAGTTATGAGATTTACAGTGGTATGTGATTTTATGATAAATAGTAGCAGTCTTTTTTTATTTTATTTTATTTTATTTATAATCCTAAAGGAAATTATTTTTTAGTCAAAATTTATCAGTCGGTGGACACACCCAATGGATGGTTGATCTCAACATGTCTTTGTCTCTCAAAAAAGAAAAATGATAGAGAATGCACCGACCAACGCACCATAAACCTGATGTCTCACACATTTAAAATGTTTTTAAAACGTCATCCATAAACGCATTTACCAAATACTCGATATGGATATTGAAGAAACCCAGTTTGGATTCCGTAGAGGCGTAGGTACCCGTGAAGCTCTCTTTGCATTTAACGTACTAATCCAGAGATGCTTGGATGTGAGCCAACATATGTACGTCTGTTTCATAGATTACAACAAGGCTTTCGATAAAGTCCACCACAAAGAGCTAATGGACGTCCTCAAAGCAAAACAATTACAATACAATGACCTTCGAATTATAAGAGATCTATATTATAAACAGTAGGCACACATACGCATTAATGAACACACATCAGAAGAGTTCGAAATTAAAAGAGGAATGCGACAGGGGTGTGTATTGTCACTACTACTATTCTATGCATACTTTTAATTAACGGTAAAACGTTAGAACAAGATTACTCCAAAGAAATCAAAGTTCGAATACGGAAAGCACGAACAAACTTCAATAAAATAAGTAAGGTACTTTGTACAAGAGAACTGAAATTAGACTTAAGTATTAGCCTGGCAAGGTGTTATATTTTCTCGACTATGTTTTACGGGATAGAAGCAAATGACACTTAACGCGTCGACTACTAAAAAATTTGAAAGCATTTGGACTATGGGTGTATAGAACAATCCTGAAGATATTGTCGTACCGGACTAAGTGGTATGCTGGATAAATGATTGCAAATACCACTTCCGTACGCTCTGTTGTTCGATGTCGTCCTGAAAAGGACGAAATCATATATGTGTACATCGACAATAGGTAATAAGGTTGAATAAAACACAAAGGTTGCAATAGAAAGAGAGGCTCAGCCTCAGAGTCTGAGAAAACTGAAGCATCGCCCCTAGAGCAAAGTGCTCTAGGAGAGCCCATGCTGACTTGAGATCCGAAATAATCCCATATTTAAAGACAATTTAATATTTATATACGATTTTCGGACCTCTCGTCCAATAAAAACATGACTAAAGTATGAGAAGGCGGGCGATGCGCGCCAATGTGCGTATTAGTTGGTCACTATATGCACCAGGGCGACAATATCATGAACCGAGCATGTAATAAACAACAAGTCATGAGAAGAGTCAACAAAAAGAATGAATATGTTGGAAACCAAGACACAAAAGCTGCAATACCTGGGACATGTTATGCGTAATAAAGAGACGACATGCTTTAATAATTAAACAAGAGAAAATCCAGGGTAAGAGAAGTGTAGGAAGGAGAAGAAACTCATGGTTGCGTAACTTTGTCCTCAAGATTTACTGATAGCAGAACAACAAATGAATACAGTCGACGACATAATCAGATTTTTTATTGAACAGTTCAGTGCTACGGAAGAAACTGATACTACTGACTCTACTTCATTGGTTAGCTAAAGTGAACAGATACTGATGTTGCTTTGCCCATGAGAGATGTTGGAGTACACTCAGCTTATTATGAGCAGTATAGAAATAAAACTCCATACGAGTTCTTTAAGATTTTCGTAACCAATGATATTATAAGTTGCATGCTTCACCAGACCAATCTATATGCGAAACAAATTTCTCCACACAACAACATAGTCCATGCTAAAAGAAAACATGCAAGGCAATGGGATACTACTAGTGCTTTAGAACTTTTTTTAGAACTACAAAAATTAACATTACAAATAGTTGTTCACCGAATGAAAAAGAGCACAGAAATAACAAAAACAATAAAAATTCAAAAGTTACGATAATTCGGCCATGTAATAAGACATCCGGAAAAGGCATAACCTTTTAAACCTCATAATACAGGGCAAGATTGCTGGAAGAAGAGGCACAGGCCGAAGAAAAACATCCTGGCTCTGAAATCTCCGAGAGTGGTATAAAGAAATATCCGCTAATCTCTTTCGAGTTGCGTAAACAAAGTTATTATTGACAATATGATGGCCAACTTTCAATAATCGGACAGGGTACTAAAAGAAGAATCAACAATAAACAATCGGCCAAATTTAAAATTGACTTGACTTTAAATTAAGTTAGGTTGTTTAAATAAAGAAGTAGATGTTTATTCCATTTAAATAGAACTGCATTGTTTTTTAGGAAATTTTTAAAACGCAAATTAAAACTAAATACAGAATGGAATTTGAAATACGTGAATTAAACTTTATATCATTAATCTTATATGATTGTTTAACGTTTATAACATTGTTCTTTTCTAATAATTCATCAGGTACTCATGATGAATACAAATAGTATGAAGAAAAATTAGAAATTTAAAAGTCAGAACTAAAAGGCAATTAGGAATAGGATAAATATTATCCCATTCATACCGTTCTGTGCTGTTCGGTTTCTAGTCTCCATTCACGCCTATCTGCTCAGTCTCCTGATCGTAGATCGCTCTCCAATATTGTCTTTCCTTTTGTTCTCCGTCAGACCATGTTGTTTTTGAACTTCTTGGTTCTTTTAACAAAGTTTTTCTTTTCGAAATGAAGTGAATACAAGGTGAATACAATGATGTACCTATTCCAGAATATGATCTCTTCCATTTTTTTAGTACCTTATTCAGGTAGACTTTGAAGAGTATTGAATATAGACTGCAGCCTTGCCTTACTTCCTTATTTACCATAAAAATTCTCGGAGAACTGTTTGTTAATCTTTATTTTTGATTGAAGATCGTTGTAGAATTGAAATAGAAATTTTTAAAAATTTTAAAATAAAACCGTTGTTGATTTTATGACTAGACGACACTCACAAATTTTGACCACGCAAATGAAAAAAGAAGAGATAAAGCGATAAGCAATGAGTTCTGCAATAACCACATATAGTATATCCTGTAGTATAGTATCACTCTGTGCAATTGTCTGTAAAAGAAGAAGAGATCCATAGATAAGCGATTAGTTTTGCAGTCGGTATACTGGATACAAGGACAAGGAAAAGAATATGAGATATAGAGATAATTGACAAATTTTTACAACCCTCTGGTTATTGTCGATCACTTCTTGGATTTTTTACTTCGTGCAAACATCAAGGTCAAAGAAACTTTTCTCGATAATCGCCTGCGGAGACTTTGATGCCATGGTCACCAAAGTGGTCCAGAACTCGGATTGTTTTACTATATATCTAACAATATTCAGAAAGATGCCAAGAATTTGTAAAGTTTAAATAGTACCTTGACAATTTGTATCAAATTAAGATAAAAATATCTTGTAAAATATGTCCTAAAATATTTTTAAGGCTGCTCCTCTTGTTTAGTTTTACTGTAATACTTATAATAGGGGTAGTGGGTAGGAACTCCGTAGACAGTCCTATCAGGGAGAATGAATCATTCCCTGCCCTCCACAGATTCCAAGTGTTTCTTGACCGGGAAACTAGTACCTTATCAGGGTCCCTTGTCCAAGGTCACGGATGAAGACCACAACGGCATTCCAAGGCGGAGAAGGATACCTTCGGTACGGCGAGGATGACGGAAGTGGCACCCCCCTGATTTTAGGGTTAATATAAAAATCAGTAGCGTCTGATCCAGAGTGGACGGCTACGAACAAGCCTGTGGACCCAGAGTGGGCGGCTGAATATTACACTCACAACCCGTGTGACCAGCGTGGTGTTTATAGTCAACACCTCCCTTCTCAAATGGCGAATAGAAACCCGAACTAAACTGGTCCCCAGGTAGGTGGTTTCATCATTGTGGAATTCCTACACCTTATTAATAAGGTCAGTCTCATCGGATCTGGGGGAGACAATGTTCGTTTAATACAGACAACAAAAATGTATATTTCAACTTTCAATGTAAGATCTTTGTCTAAAGACGAGAAAACTATGAATTAGAGAAAGAAGTTAAACACCTGCAATGGGATATAATTCGGACTATCGAGGTAAAAAGAAAAGGTCAAAACTACTGCATCTCGGTAGAGTCTGGATTATAATACTAGCTACTATATATTTAGATTTTTTTACATCCAACAATGCTCGTGGTAAATTTTACATGTATAAGAAAGCCGACTCTGCCTGCTATATATTATCTTCAGTACATTCATTGTAAAATAAATATCTTGACCTTAATGTAAGTTGTTCTTCGCCTTTTCTCCTTACCTCACTGATATTAATGTCATCCCATTTTATATGCTGAAGCTCTTCTTGGAAATTTTATCACTTTTTCTTCGGATGATCTAGCCCTGGTATTATCTGTTAGTATATGCAGTGGTCGTCGTCTGCGGTAGCTTGAGCCTTGTGAGGAGTTTTACATGCTGTTTTTAGGGTTTTCGGTAGTTACCAATAACCGGTACATTCAGAACTGTCGGAGACTTAAAGCTTTACTTGAAACCTCATTTAGGAGATTAGTCAATAACCTACCATGCTGGTCTAACCAGATTGGTAAGTGTTGATTATGTACTAAAGAAGTTTGAAAGGGTGGGATTATATTGAAATTAGGATCTGGTTTCCTATAATTAAGGGACAGAAAAAAATCAAGGAGCTCGGGTGGCACTAATCCCTAAAGAAGGTATGTTCTTTATTGGTTTTACAAATAAGCACTTACCCTTATCCTTGCCCTTTAAACGAAACTGATACCAAATTATCCAAAAAATTTGCTGTAAAATAAAATATATAAGATTTTATTATATCTTTTTTACTTACTTTAAAAAATATTTTTTTTTCTAATTAAATTTATTTATAAACTTAATATGCCTCGTTTAATGTGTAAATATTGTTTTTCTAAATAAAGTAAAAGTATGTTTTAAACGTGAAATATTCTTTACTTATATCCTTTTTCTTTTTATTTCTACTTCTGTTGTTAGCAGTTTCTCCGTAACTATAACAAATAATACCAACTTCGCATCTCATAAGCTGACATGCCATGCGGCCGGCCGCTGGTCAGTTTGCCCGCTGCGGCAGTTGGCACCACTGAGCGTCAATCAAGTCAGGCGGTTTTTAGTGTTTGACCACACCGTGGCGTGATGTTTAACACTGTCGACGATTCGGCTAATGGTTCTTTTCTTGTTTTATTGGAGAACGACATATGTTTATAGCCAACTTCTGAGAATGGAGGATGAGCTAATAATGGCTACATCAAGCGAAGTTTTTTATTACGATCGTTTCCTTTAATATGTTGCGTAGAGGTGACATCTTGTCTCTAGTAAATTTTGGGGTTAGGCAGACGCTAAAACTACACTGCCGGCAAAAATTTGATAACGCTGCATTTATTTTGTGATTTTCTGCAATTTTTGTAGATTGTCGGATTTTTTAGGATATAATCTATCAAACAGGAAACGCATCTAATAGCAAAAAAACATAATTTTGCTCCGATATATATTTTAGAAATAAGTTCTATTACAGGGATTTTATTCAGTAATAAAATTCAACACAAGACACAAATACAACAATAATAATATTTATAATAAAGGGTAAATAATCAAAATGTAATGTTCAAACTTTTGTGACTTATGTGAAATTATTAATTTATATATTTTTGATACTTTTAAAAACAGAATTGGTAGCTAAAGGATTATAGTCTAGTCAGTAGTATAGGGTCAACAATACTTTTTAGAAAAGCAGTAGAATAAAGTTGCATAGTAGTGTTGCGTTACTCAAATGCGATGACATCTATATTTACATAATGAGTGGACATCCAAAAAGGGTGTAGGTATAAATGTTCAGTCCAAAACCTCCCACTAATGGTTGCGAAAGATGGGCACAATCGGTCAAGTAGTTTAATAGTATATTACTTTATGAGGCGGAGAAGCATGACTTTTCTTGACGCGCCCGATATTACGCGCCGAACGAAGTGAGACGCGTAATAGAGGGCAAGTCAAGAAAAGTCGCTTCTTTGCCGAATAAAGTATACTATTTTTTCTTCAAACGTAGCAATTTTCAACCATAAATAGTACAATTCATACGCTATTTTTACTCGAAATTAACTGTGACAACTATCAAAGTCGTCTAGATGTTAGAAATTAAAATAATTAAGTCGTCGGTGGGATTTGCGTCTCCCTGGTTACAGTTGTTTGACAGTTGTTTGCAATTATTAAAGACAGCTTATTGTTGTTGCAACCGCAAGCGCAAATTTAGTGCGAAAATGGAAAACCTAAACGAAATTGAGTCTGCGGCTAATGATGCAGTAGCACGTTTGGGGCCTCCAAGTCCGGAATAAAGTATCGGTTAGCGTACAAGCACTTCCAAGAGTGGTGCGATACAAGAGGAGTACGGCAAGTTACCGAAGACGTTTTACTGGCATATTTTAATATAATGGAAAATGAAAATAAATGAAAATCTTCTACAATGTGGTCACGATACTCTATGATAAAATCCGAGTTAGTTATTAGAAAAAATGTGGATATAAGCAAATTTTTAAAGTTACGTGCCTTTCTGAAAAAAACAAGCGAAGGATATACTGCAAAGAAGTCTAAAGTTTTCACTAAAGACGAGTTTGATAAATTTTTGTTTGAAGCGCCAGATAAGTTGTATTTAGGATTAAAGGTAAAAAAAATTATATTGCAAAGTAGTAGTATACTCTACTAAATTATAAAAATATTTCAGATTGTTTTGTTAATTGGGGTTACCGGCACCTGTCGATGCGACGAAATGGTTAAAAATGAAGACTGTGGACATTGAGGATAAAGAAAATGTAATAATTATCAAAATTCCAGACAGTAAAACACGACAAATTAGATCTTTTACGATAATTGGTCAAAACTACATTATAACTGTATAAAAAGTATGCATCACTGCGGCCTGAAAATTTCACAGAAAACCGATTTTTTATCAAGTACCAAAATGGAAAGTGTTACCGAAGCGTCATGGGAATACATTCGATCAGCGCAGTAGCCAAAAAGTAGCTAGTTATTTAAATTTAAACGATGCAAGCGCATACACGGGTCACTCTTCAGCACACGAACTTCGCAACACTTTTAATTGATGGAGGCGGAAATCTAGAATGCCTCAAACGACATGGGGGCTGGAAATCAAGCACGGTTGCCGAAGGATATATAAAGGATTCAATAAGAAATAAGAACGATAATGCTCAAAAAATTTTAAACCTCCTGATTCGCCAACATCGGGAATGATTGCTGAAAGTTGTTCTCGACCATCAGTATAATCAACAATTACCAATGCGTATCAAGAGTCGGGAACATTTTTGCACGGTTTCAATTTTGAAAATGCCTCATTAACTAATTGTACTTTTAATATTACTATAAATAAAAATGATGTTTAATTGTTGTTAATGACATTTGTATTGTTGCTTTGTGATGTTTCATATTGTTGCCATGACAACATTTTTTCCTCCGCCGTAAAGAAATGGGAAAAAACTGCTGCCGCGGAGAATCAAACTTTGACAGGATCAAGTTAGATAAGTAATGTCATCATTATTTGACGTTTGAAGAAAAACAATTATATTTATTTATCTCGTTTGAGAGAACAAAAGTGCTTTTCAAATGGCTGTAACGGTGCTTTGTCAATATGTGGAATGTTTTTTTGGTCTAATTCTCTTTATAAGGTCTCAAAGTTTTTTAAAAACTGTAAGCATTTTTAATTGTTTACTTACAAATAGTTGAATAGCAGAATATAGTGCCATTAGCATTATATTGGCAATATATTGGCATTATATTATAGTTAAATGTTAATCGAGACTTCTTTTGATTTTTGTCGATAAAAAACAATTTATAGCTTCTAAACCTTTTGTGTTGTAAGATATTTATTTATAGTAGATCAGTATATAAGGAAGTAACTAAAAGTTCTAGCACACTTAGTGCTTAGTGCCATTAGTTTGCTTTTACATCAAACAGGTACTACTAATATTTACTCTAATATTTAACAAACGTACATTTCATGCCTGCAAACTAAAATATAATACTGAAATAAATTATATTTTACGATCGTTTCCCAAGTTTCCATCGACAGGTGACGTTAAATATGATAAAATCATTCGCGTGTTCCATAAATGTGCCATAATAAAGCACAAACGAACATTAAAAGAAACTTTTTACTGGCGGAATTATGAAACTATAGCAAATGAGTACATAGACGTAGGAGGAGTAATATTTTAGCGAAATATAATTTGATTTTGTGTTATCATAATTGTACGTAACAAAAGTTTTGCCCCACCAAAAATTATGCTCATTTTGATAGTTGATTAGTTGAAGTTTTTTTATTATTTTAGACTTTTTCTTGGGTATGTATACTGTTGGGCAAATTTTTACTTAAACTTCTCTTTTGGACTTGGATACCGAGTGGAAGAAAACAAATGTTTTTCTTACGTTAATTTTGGAACACCATGTAGGGAGAACAATGTACAGAGGTGGGTTTACATCAAAGGCGTACTACAGTTTCAAGTTTTTAGAACATTTTGTTTTTTTAGATATCTTTACAAACAAAAATAGACGATTTTTTTCTTCGAAACATTAGTACTTCAACAATAAAAAATATCAACAGGTAAAAAAACTTGAAGTGAATTAAAGTGAACTTGAATGAACTTGAAACATGAAGTGCTTAAAGCAAAACCTGGAAAACATACAAATTAATAGCATAAAGAACAATGAAGGAGTGGAGACCAACAATATAAAAGAAATTTAACAGATAACGCACGAATATTATACACATCTCTATAAAACAGATCAAAAACCAACCCAAGAAATCTGTTAGCAGTTACAACTAAAAATAAAGAACGTTATCTCTGACCTACAACCAGAAACAAGTAAAAATGAAATAAAAAAGGCACTCAAAGAAATGAAGAATTACAAATCTCCTGCGAAAGATGGAATAACTGTGGAAATGCTAAAAGATGTGGGAAAAAAACTACAGTGGAAGTCCTTTATGTACTAAATGAATAAAATATTGAACACAAAACAAATACCCACCACATGGAACGAGGCAATAACACTATTACTATTTAAGAAAGGCGATAGAAAATATCTAAAAAAACTATAGGCCCATAACGCTACTTAATGTAATGTACAAACTATTAACTAAACTACATACTAACAAGCAGATTAACAACTAAGTTAGGTAATTACCAGTCAAGAGAGTAAGCCAGTTTTTAAAAAGGATTCAGTACAAGCGACCATCTGCTTACGATAAAAAATCTAACAATGTATATGGCATTTGTAGACTTTGAAAAAGAATTTTATAAGTTGGAACATTGGGCAGTAAAGAACTCTTTACAAAATGGGAGAATAGACTATAGATATACGAACTTATTTTCCAATATACATGATCAAGCAACAACATCCATTAAAATAGTTGAACAAACGGAGCCTATTAAGATACGGCGAGAAGTCAGACTGGGGTGACACTATATCACCCAAACTATTGAATCAAGCTTTGGAAGATGTTATAAGGAAATTACAATGAGAAAAACGGGGTATTAACATAAATGGCCAATACTTGAATCACTTGAGATACGCAGACGACATTGTATTAATAACAGATAAAAGGGAAGAGTAACAAAATATGATGGATGAATTAAATAGCGAATCAAGAAAAATAGTCTACAAATGAATTATAATAAACGAAAATTATGACCAACCAACCAGAAGAATTAATAATTACAATTGCACAAACAACCTATAGAACAAGTAAAAGAATATGTATATTTGGGACAACTAGTAATTAAATAAAGAAAATCAGACCGGAGAATAAGAGAAGGATACGGTTTGCTTGGGTATCCTTCGAGAAGCTGTGGAAAAGAAGTCTTGAAAGAGCTATGGAAGACAATGCTAAACATCAGGCTATCAGGACAGAAAAGAAATACTTGGATCCGCAACAAAACAAAAGTGAACGATGTATCAACGCAGATAGCAAAGCTTAACGGAAGTTCGCTGGACATACCATAAGACAGAAAGACGACAGATGGAATAACATGATTATAATAATAATAATAGCGTTTATTGTCCAACAGAATCCATTTATAGGACAAAATACAATACTAAGTTAAATGAAATATTAATAATTCATAGGTACTAACTAAATAACACATTTTTCGAGTATTTTACCTTAACATAAAGAAACTATTAATCACCTAGGTAGATCACAGCCATTCTAGTAAGCTGCTTTAAACTGCAGTGAAAATATGTCGCGTAAGCACTTAAGGAATTGATAATAGTTGCACATGAGAAATAGAGGAGAATTTAACATAAGATTAGTTCTAGCTTGTGTATTTCTAAACGTAATCGAATTTCTCACTGGATAAGATGGAACGTTAAAATTTATTTGCTCGAAGAATATCAGGGCAGTCAATGAGATTATGTAGTAGCTTGTACAGGAATATTAGGGAGGCATTAATTCGTCTAGATTCTAATGATACTACGTCCAAACCGCTACACAACTCGCTATTGCGGATATATGCCGTTAATTTTGAAAGACAAAAATTTTAAAAATTTACGCTGCACGTGCTCTATAATTTGGATGTGTACATTATAAAAAGGTGACCAAATGACAGAAGCATATTCCAGTTTACAGCGTACAAAAGTGTAATAAAGTAATTTAATTGCCTTAGTATTAGTGAGATTTCGACTATTTCTAATTATGAATCCATAAGATTTAAGTGCTTCTTTAACCTTTAAATTAACATGTTCAAACAAGGTGAGTTTATAATCAAATGTAACTCCAAGGTCTTTAATTTTATTCAAACGTTCAAGTTCGTTGCCATCGATAATATAAGGATGGTATATATTAGACTGTTTCCTAGAATAACTAACTACTTTGCACTTATTGGCATTAAAATTCAAATGATTTGCATTACACCATTCATGTACACGATTCAATTCACTTTGCAGAAAATGACAATCATTAAGGTCGCTTATCAATGAATGAATCTTTAAATCATCACACAGATCGTTAATATTATACAATATTATACACTGGAGACCATATAGTTACAAACGAAAAAATAGATAAACAATAGAAAGGCCAATAGATAAACAAAAACTTCCATTTCTTGTCCGATTTACTTAAGACAATATTTCAAATGAACAACACGTTTATAACTTTCCTTGTGTAGACCCACGATATTGTTTAATAACTGGCTTAAGTTTCAAAACTAAGAAATAAAAATTGTTTGTATGCCAGGACAAATAAAAACAATAAGTTTTTGGGGATAGAGTTGCCACGCCTCATACAGGTTTTCGGTATTCATACCTACTATAACGATACCATAACGATAGAAGAAGTGAAACGAACTCTAAAGGAAATGAAAAACAACAAGGCTCCGGGAGATGACCAAATAGTAATAGAAGCTGTTAAAGTAGGAGGCAAGAAACTGCTGGAAGTAGTAACTGAACTATTCAACCTATGTCTAAACCAAGGTATTGTCCCTACAAAATGGAACAAAGCAATTACTATCCTAATACACAAAAAAGGAAATATATCAGACCTAGAGAATTATAGACCGATAAGTTTGTTGTCACATCTCTACAAATGGTTTACCAAGATCATCACAAAACGTTTAGAACAAAAATTAGATTTCTATCAGTCGAAGGAGCAAGCTGAGTTTAGGAAAGGTTATGGAACAAATGACCACCTACAAGCACTTAAAATACTAATTGAAAAATGTGTTGAATATAATAAACCACTCACGTTGATTTTCATAGACTTTTCATAGACAAGAAAGATTTTGATACCGTGGAATTACCGGCAGTATTAGGAGCATTAGAACAAAGCCGAGTAGACTATAGATATACAAATTTGATAAAACATATATACAACAACGCAACAGCATCTGTTAAACTCCATGAATTTACCGATAAATATAGAATTGAGCAAGGAATTAGACAGGGAGATACCATCTCCCCCCAACTATTCACTGCAGCTCTGGAATATGCCTTTAAAAAACTAGATTGGGCTAAAAGGGGAACAAATATTGACTGGTGCTCAAGCTTACTGCTTAAGCCACTTGCGCTTTGCAGATGATATTGTCATTATAGCCGAGAGTTTAAATGAAGCTCACAAAATGATGGAAGAACTAAAACAGGCAATAGAACAAATAGGCCTGAACATAAACTTTGAAAAAACAAAATACATGACCAATTTAGTTCCAAGTGATGTTATGAGGGTAGATGGGAACGAAGTACATCAGGTCTTTAGCTATATCTATTTAGGGCATGAAATTAGAATAGGAAAAGACAATCAAACTTGTGAGATCTAGCGTCGCATAGGCTTGGTATGGGCAGCATTTGGCAAGATGCGAGATGTTCTAAAAGGAACGCTACCGATTTGCTTGAAGAAAAAGGTTTACAACCAATGCATACTGCCAGTAATAACATATGGTTCCGAAACAATAACTTTAACCAAACATTCTGCAAATAAATTGAGAGTAACCCAAAGAAAAATGGAAAGAGCAATGTTGGGAATAACTAGAAGAGATATGGTACCAAATAGGATAGTGAGAGAGAGAGGAGTAAAGTGGCAGATGTCATGGAAAAAATTGCACAAGCCAAATGGAGATGGGCTGGACATATAGCACGTTTAAATGATAATAGGTGGACCAAAAGACTCATAGAATGGAGACCTAGAGAAGACAAAATACACCGAGGCAGACCACCAAAAAGATGGATGGACGACTTGAGAAAAACAGTCGGAAATTGGATACAGAAGGCGCAAGATAGAGAACAGTGGAAAAACATCTAGGAGACCAATATCCAACAGCGGATGCAAGAGGTTGAGGAATGATGATGATGATGACCTACTATAAAGCATGTAGTGTATCGACTGATAGCGTGTGATATATATATAGCTACCAGAGAGATTTAAACGGTTATTAGTTTTTGTAATAATATTGATCTTATTTTTAATGTATATAATAATATATAATATAATCCTACACAAGGCCACAACCTTACTATATTAAGCTTTTCTAACTAACTGTTATCGACGCCACTGAAAAGCTTTATTAGTATAATTAAAATTGAATAAAAGCCGTGCGGCGTTACTGTCGTGCCTGCACTGAAAATAAAGTTTCCAGCTAGACGCATTTAGCAACACGCCCTTCATCAAACACAAGTTACACACAGAACCTTCATGTTACGGCCAATCTCGTATTATATAATGTTGCTACCCTTATCGATATACATTATTTATAAATATACATATCATATTCCGTATCTGTTGGTCATATCGATATAAATTGCGATGTTGTCAGAACGTTGACTGTCAAAAATAACATGAAATATTGAGTTCTGGGAAGGTTAGACCTACTGCGTTTAGCATACAGTTACGATTATGTAAGATAAACGATTTAGTGTAGTGTTGGTGGATGAAGTGATGTAGAAGGAATGTATAAATAATTAGATTCCAACGATAAAAAAAAATAAGTAAAATACTACAAAATTTTTGGTTTATATTATTTTTTGCTCATTGATATGTTGTTCTATATTATATATTCTTCTATTTCCTAATCACTAATAATAAATTTGGTTAAAAGCCTTTCAAATATTTGACCTTAGTTTTGGTATTATTGCGCAGTTGAACTATCCCTGGTCTATTTTAAAATAAAATATGGTTTAGGGGCTTCGCTAAATTTGTTAAAATGTTACTTTGATAATTTCTTGCCGCTGTTTTGACACCTTTTTTACAAAAATGTAAAGATCTGACGCCGTCATAGGATACTCCTCAGCAAACCATCTCTGAGGCACGAAATAATGATCTCTTTCGATCATTCGCATCAATCCGTGGGCTTCCTTGGATGCTACCTCCGCAGCGGAGGTCGGCAAATTATCATAGCTATTCGGACTTTTGAGACGGCTGCTCTGAAAAGTTTCATTTGATGTTCATCCGTACCACTCTCTTAGGTTGCGCAAGCTTGACATTCTACGCCTCCCTTTGCTTCTCTTTCCTTACCTAATCAGTTGGAGCAAGGTATTTCTCTGCACGTGCAATATGTCCGATATATTCCAATTTTCTTGTTTTAATTGTACTTAAAATTTCTATTTCTTTATTTATCCTTCTCAAAACTTCTTTGTTTGTGACGTGTTCTGTCCACGATATTTTCAGAATTCTTCTATATACCCACAGCTCGAATGATTCCAGTTTTTCCATTGATGTTGCATTCAAGGTCTAAGATTCCATTCCATAAAATAAAGTCGAAAAAACATAGCACCTCGCCAATCTAACTCTTAGTTCCAATTTTAGATCCCTTGTACATAGCACTCTTCTCATTTTGTTGAAACTTGCTCTAGCCTTTTCTATTCTGATTTTGATCTCTGAATGTAATCATCTGTATAGTTAATCATTGTTCCCAGATATGCATATTTGTCCACTTGTTCGACGACGTTGGTTCCGTTTATTAGAAGATTCTTCCTTGGATAGGCGTACATAAACTCGCATAGCGTGCATAAATTATTGATTTTTTTTCCTATTTTGTTTTAATGCGACCGTAAGGCTTTTTCTAGTTTTTTCTTTAAAAGCGTCAAGTCCCAATTCTGTTTTGGTAATGCGACTCATGGTTCTCGACGCAATATTCATTTCCAGAAACATGATTTTTTGTTATCGGACAGGATTTCAGGTAATTCTTGAGCTATTAGAGTTAATAACGTGAGGAGTACGGACCAGGCGAGGCCAGCCAGATCTTCTATGGTAACTTACTCCTCCCGTATACAAAAATAACTTAACGGTACGTTAAAGAAACACGCGTATTATTTAACGGTTTTAGATATAAGTATACGAGTGCTTTTCTTTCATACTTATAAAGAGCAATGCCAGCAATACGGTTCTCTTTGTCTATCTTTGTTTAAAGTGTACATGTCAGCTGTCAGTAATGTCAACATACGTGTTGACTGTGTTCACTTTGTTAGCCGTACAACAATACACTTATATTATTATTTATGGCACGACTAGCTATACATTATATAATTTTTTCTTCAAACGTCAAATAATGATAACATTACTTATCTAACTTGATCCTGTCAAAGTTTGATGTCTCCGCCGGCAGCAGTTTTTTCCCATTTGTTTACGGCGGAGGGAAAAATGTTGTCATGGCAACAATATGAAACATGTCACAAAGCAACAATACAAATGTCATTAACAACAATTAAATATCATTTTTATTTATAGTAATATTAAAAGTACAATTAGTTAATGAGTTAATGAGTTAGTTAATTGTTGATGATACTGATGGTCGAGAACAACTTTCAGCAATCATTCCCGATGTTGGCGAATTATGAGGGTTTACAATTTTTTGAGCATTATCGTTCTTATTTCTTATTGAATCCTCTATATATCCTTCGACAACCGTGCTTGATTTCCAGCCTCCATGTCGTTTGAGGTATTCTAGATTTCCGCCTCCATCTATTAAAAGTGATGCTGAAGTTCGTCGTAAAGAGTGACCCGTGTATGCGCTTGCATCGTTTAAATTTAAATAACTAGCCACTTTTTGGGCTACTGCGCTGATCGAATGTATTCCCATGACGCTTCGGTAACACTTTCGAGTTTGGTACTTGATAAAAAACCTGTTTTCTGTGAAATTTTCAGGCCGCAGTGATGCATACTTTTTATACACTTTGATGTAGTTTTGACCAATTATCGTAAAATATCTAATTTGTCGCGTTTTACTGTCTGGGATTTTAATAATTATTACATTTTCTTTATCATCAATGTCCACAGTCTTCATTTTTACCATTTCGTCGCATCGACAGGCGCCGGTAACCCCAATTAACAAAATAATCTGAAATATTTTTATAATTTAGTAGAGTATACTACATGCTTTGCAATATAATTTTTTTTAACATTTAATCCTAAATACAACTTATCTGGCGCTTCAAACAAAAATTTATCAAACTCGTCTTTAGTAAAAACTTTAGACTTCTTTGCAGTATAATCTTCGCTTGTTTTTTTTAGAAAGGCACATAACTTTAAACATTTGCTTATATCTACATTTTTTCTAATAACTAACTCGGATTTTATCATAGAGTATCGTGACCACATTGTAGAAGATTTCCATTTATTTTCATTTTCCATTATATTAAAATATGCCAGTAAAACGTATTCGGTAACTTGCCGTACTCCTCTTGTATCGCACCACTCTTGGAAGTGCTTGTACGGTAACCGATACTTTATTCCGGACTTGGAGGGCCCCAAACGTGCTACTGCATCATTAGCCGCGAACTCAATTTCGTTTAGGTTTTCCATTTTCGCACTAAACTTGCGCTTGCGGTTGCAACAACAATAAGCTGTCTTTAATAATTGCAAACAACTGTAACCAGGGAGACGCAAATCCTACCGACGACTTAATTATTTTAATTTCAAACATCTAGACGACTTTGATAGTTGTCTCAGTCATTTCGAGTAAAAATAGCGTATGAATTGTATGGTATGGTTGAAAATTGCTACGTTTGAAGAAAAAATAGTATACTTTATTCGGCAAAGAAAAGACTTTTCTTGACTTGCCTCTATTACGCGCCTCACTTTGTTCGGCGCGTAATATCGGGCGCGTCAAAAAAAGTCATGCTTCTCCGCCTCATAAAGTAATATACTATTATATATTTTAAGGTATTTAGTTAAGTCGGGATATTATTGGTCACAACTGTTTTGATTCTATAAAATTTTCTTTCTTCTTTTAAGTTCAGACAGTCAAGACGAATTTACGTTACTTACAATCAAACTAATTTTTATGACCAAAATTTTATTTATGATTATACTTATATTGTAACGTGTTTTTCCTACGTACACTGTATTTCATTCTCTCTTCTCCCTCTCGCTCTCTCTCTTTCCCTCTCGAACTTTATTATTTATCCAAGAAGTTAATAATAGGAAACTCAAGCCGTCGTCAGTAAAATAGTTTTTAATCTACAGGGGTGGGCATTAGTCAATTGACAAATTTGAAAAAAAAACATACACATTTAGGAAGCTTTGCTTTTATTTCCTTATAACACAGAAACACGTGTGACCTTCGAGGCCACGGTGCGCTTCTATCTCTATCGATCTATCCAGGAAATGTTTTTTTTTGATAGTAGGAATTCCAGACCAAATTGCGCGTGGGCACCATCCTGCTACAATATGACAGTTTTTCCTTTTGAATCTACCATCCTCATCCAAAGTTACACGTAATTCTTGTAAAAGCTTCAAGTACCTTTCTTAAATAACGTCACAAAAAAAGTCGCTGCTACTATTAGAACAAACGTTCTAATAGTAGGTCGTGTCTTACTCTATCAAATGCTTTTTCGAAGTCTATAAAGCATATAAATATATCTTTCTGTTGGTCGTAGTATGTTTGGGCGGGAACTAGGAAACTGAACAGGGCTTCTCTCGTTCCCATGCCGGCTCTGAATCCAAACTGATCGTTTTGATGATTGTTTCGCACTTTCTGTAGATACGATTATGTACGATTTTTAGTAGGACTTTAACTGCATGACTCATAAGGCTTATCAGACGGAACTCATTGCAGTGTTATGGGTTTGGCTTTTTTGGTAGTGGGATGAATATTAACTCTAGTCAATTTTGGGGTATTTTACCTGTATCATAAATGCGATTAAATAAAAGGACAAATATTTCTATATTTTCTTCGCTGATTAATTTTAACGTTTCTGGGTATATTCCGTCTGGACCTGGGCTTTTATTTATTTTGAGATGATTAATTGCATTTATAATTTCAGATTTTAGAATTGCTGGTCCTTCGTTGTTATTTTCCAATGTTGGTTCTCCTCGTATGCCGTGAAAAAGAATTTTAATGTAGTTTTCCCATTCTTTCAGTTTATCTTCCGTTGATTCTAGCAGTTTGCCATCCGTGTTCAGCATGGTGTGAAAAGTCGTTCTCTTGGTAGTCGATGTCGGTAAACTCTTTTACCTTTTTATGTAAGTTAAAAAAATCGTGCCTTTGTTGCAGTTCTTCTTTTTTGCTTCGGTTATTTTTTTTCGAATTATTCTATTTAGTCTCTTGTATTCTCCGTCCTTGTCATTTTTTCCTTTGGATTCTCTTCGTTTGTTTCATTAATTGTAAAATCTCTTCTGTCATCCATTCCTGTTTGTTATTTCTAGGGGTTACTTCTAGATGTTTTTCCGTTACATTGTTCATTTGTTCTTTAATAGTTTTCCACAGAACGTTTATGTCATCGTACTCGCTAATTCTATTGTGGTCGATATTTCCTAAATTTTTGTTTAATTCTTTATTTACTGTCTGATGTATGGTGTCGTTTTTCAATAATTGGGTGTCTAGTAGTTGGTGTTGAGGTTTTTGTTTCTTTATTAGTTTCCATCTTGCGCGAACTTTTGCAACAACAGGATTATGATCCTGTTGTATATTGCATGACGCCTTGTATAGTACGGGATAAACTAGACTCTTCCATGATTTGAGTAAGACATTTTGTATATACTCAGTTTCATCATCATCATCATGTAGCGCTACAAACTCATGTGATTTGAAGCACTCTATAACTTTTTTCAATTGGTCGGTTTTCCATCAACCTGTAGTCAAATGGCATTCTCCTTTGTTGCATACGTGATTGAACGATATGTTTAGTTTACTTCTAAATATATTGGTAAAATCGAAATACTGATTATTTTTCGTTTCGTTTCAATTTTTTTGTGGGTTTTTATAGACACAGCGATAATGTTCATATTTCTTTAAACAAAAGTTTAATCTTTCATTCGGTTTTTATTTCTGCGTTTTGTTCAAATTTTAATCCAGACAGCATTTTTTCCTGTTTTTCTGAATAAAACGAATCGAGAGGAGTACATACCTATTTAAAATATGTAAGATGAAAAGAAACTTTGAACATTTGGATTTTGCGAACCATGAAATAAGACGATCACAAGATAACTAAGAAAGCAGAAACAGCGCAAAAAATGCATCACTTGGGAAAAAGAAATACAGATCGTAGACGACTTGTCACCGATTTAGTAAATGTCTGTTGGAACCAGTGACGTACAAACAGATCCATTTTTATTTTAGTTTATCTACCCAATTTCCTTACAAATATGTATGGTTTCAAAAATATACTCATTTCCTTATAAATCTTGTAATATTAAGTTTGTGATGAAATCGTAATCAGTAATATTAGGGTAAATATTCAATTTTTTATTTTCAATTCTTGTAATTCTTTCTAGATTGATATGCGTTTTGTCAACCTGGGTTTTAATTTTCTTTAAATTTTTTTAGTTATTGTTGCAAGTAAATATATCTCTTAGTTTGATTCAAACGAAAAGTTACAAAAATAAAAAGTTTGGATCGATTTTACTTACCAAAATTAAATAAAATGTAGCAGAAGTAAGACAAACGGCACGTTGTATTTACAGGTACATGTAAATCAGTAAAAATGGGAACCATTTAAAATGTCACTGAACAGAACTGGTTCCGACTAAAACACGGCTGATTCCGTCTGCGCGAACAAGATGCGCGTACCTATTTTTTTAAGTAGAGCGGGCATTCTGATTGTTTATTATTGTGTGGCCTAACCTTTAAAACCTATAGCATTAAATTTTGTTTTGAGTTTAGGCAACAAATGTGAGGCATTTGAAATATGCTTAAAAAACGCTGGATTTAAACTTTCACACAACAAACGCAGCATATTGCAAAATCATTTCAAACACGATTTTATATTCTGACTAACGAAAACAGAATATTGGCTGTGTGTAAGAAAGCTTTCATGGAAGTTTTGGGTATAAGAAGGAGACGAATTGATACAGTTACAAAAAATTTCTATAGAACTTCCCTTCCTGCAATGGAAAATCGGGTGGAGATAGAAAGCTGGAAAAGTACATGTTGAAAAAAAGTGCTGTTATAGATTTTATTAACAAATTCCGCGTAATTGAATCTCATTATTGCCGGGGACAAAGCCAACGGTTATATCTGGATTCTTCTTTGAATATAAAGTCGATGTGGAAAATGTACTTAAAAGAAAATGAAAACCTTCCAGTAAAAGAAAGCTATTTCAGGAAAATTTTTAATACACAATATAACTTTGGTTTTGGTTCCCCTAGGACCGATGCATGTTCGACATGCTTACAACTGACTGAGAAAATAAAAGCGTGCCATGATAACGACATGAAAGCCAACTTAATCATCCAAAAAAGGGTACATACGTTGAGGTCCAAAGCATTTTATACCCTTTTAAAAGAACGGGATGAAGGTGTAGAAACGTTTTCTTTTGACTGTCAGAAAAATAACGTTTTGCCTAAGATTCCGGATCAACAGGTATATTATTTACGTCAATTTATATGCACAATTTTACCGTTGTCAGAGGAACTTCCAAAAGTAATTTAAATCCATCTAATGTCACTTCTTTCTGTTGGACCGAAAACGAGTACAAAAAGGGTTCGAACGAGGTTGCCTTCTGCATCAGATGATATTCATACTATCAGGCTCATGTGTGATGGATGCGGAGGCCAAAACAAAAACACGACACTTATATCTATGTGTTGTTATTGGTTTTCTAGACAAGATAAAATTAGAAAAATTGAAGTAATATTCCCAGTGAAAGAACATTCTTTCATGTCTCCAGACCGGTTTTTGGGAATATCTAAAAGGATAAAAAAAGGAGATAATTTTAAAACCACATGAATATCTGGAGATGTTTTCAAAGTATAGTACTGTTCATTGGTTGGAGAATTAGTCGAAATAGATGACTGGAAAAATGTAAACAAGCAAGCACATTAAGGCTCCAAGACAATGGCATTTTGCTTTGTCAAAAATGAAGAAGATTATTTTAACTAAAAGCTCTCAAGGCACAGTGTTAGTCCGCAGTGAGTTAGCTTATAAGACGGATGTTGGTGTGGGAAAATCAATAACAAAAAAACCTAGGAACATTGAAAGAATGAAACCTGCCAAAATTCCGAAACATAATGTCGTGATCAATAACAACAAAAATATTGTTGTTAATAATTTATTATGTTGTCATTTTGGAGAGGACTGGAAAAGTGATTCCCGTTTAAGTTTTTACAAATTCATCATCATCTAAGACAATTGAGAAGACAATGCAGCATCAGAAAATGGCACTGTGGACGATGAAACGATGTGTGAGGACGTCGAAGAAGATGAAGGATTTTCCATTTCATTAACTATTTTTGTAGGTTTTTTTTTTCTGTAGGTTGATACCAAAAAACATGTTTTCAGGTGCGAGCCTCAAAAAAAGGCAACTTTAAGTTTTTTCCAACAAAAAACTGATTTGTTCGCTAAAGCTATTTCATTCTTCTAGCGATCTGCCTCGAAAAACGAGTGAAAGAGACTTCTATACTTTTAGCACACGTACATATCAGGTACCAATCGCTTTGTCTTGGTCTCCAGAAGGAAATCTGACCCTTTGAAGATCCAAGAAACACCTGCTCAAAGCGCGGCAAGCGCTTCAGTCACTAAAATCGACGTTTTTTTTTCATTTTTTTGCGATTTTATTTAAAAGTAGATTAATAGAGACCTGTATAGTTGGAGCACACGTACATATAAAGTCACCAGCTTCCGATAGGTAGATGAACCTCACTTACGGAAGTCATTTTAACTTGATCGGTGATCTTTTCCGGTAAAAATCGCGAAAAAAATGAAAAAAACGTCGATTTTAGGGACTGAATAACCGCTTACCACGCTTTGAGCAGATGTTTCTTGGTTCTTCAAATGGTCAAAATTTATTCTAGAGATCAAGACGAAGCGACTAGTACCTAATATGTATGTGTGCTCCAACTATAGAGGTATCTTTTAATCTATTTTCGGGTAAAATTGCGAAAAAATGAAAAAAACGTCGATTTTAGAGACTGAATAAACCGTTTGCCACGCTTTGAGCTTTTTTGTATTCAAAGGGTCAGTGTTTAATATGGGGACCAAGACGAAGCGATTGGTACTTAATATGTGTGTGTGCTCCAACTATAGAGGTATCTTTTAATCTATTTTCGGGTAAAATTGCGAAAAAATGAAAAAAAAAAACGTCGATTTTAGTGACTGAATAACCGCTTGCCACGCTTTGAGCATATGTTTCTTGGCCTTCAAAGGTCATAGTTCCTTCTGGAGGCTCCAAGTATAGAAGTCTCTTTCACTCGTTTTTCGAGCAGATCGCTAGAAGAATGAAATAGCTTTAGCAAAACAAATCAGTTTTTTGTTGGAAGAAACTTAAATTTGCCGTTTTTTTTTGAGGCTCGCACCTGAAAACATGTTTTTTTGGTATCAACCCACAGAAAAAAATTGAAAATTGTTGCTGCGGGGTACGGGCAGCAAATTGCAATATCACCATATTTGGCTCCAGTTAAGGTAAGAATTTTGTAGAATTCCTCATATTAACTCGTAGTTCTCATATAAATGTAATAGAAAAGAAAAATTAGTTTAATTGTTCACATGAAATAGGTTATCCGTTTTTTTTTTTCGATTACTGAAAATTAGGAAACATGGAGATTGTACACTTTGAAACTATAGTCCTCAATTCTGTAATTTTTATACTTCAAGTGCCTTATATATTGTTACAACTCAAATTAAAATTTTATGTCAGGTTTTAATGATTGATTTCTAAACATCAAAATTTCACTACAAGTGGTCAATTAAAGTGGTTAATTTTATTGATTTCACGAGAATCTTAAAAAATTTCCAAAAACTGACTTTATTTCGGTAAAATACAAAAACTGCATACAAAAGCTGCACTCTTTGCCTTTAAAACGCATCTTAAGTTTGATCAATAGGACATTTGATCAAAAGATATCGAATTTTTACCTTTGAGTTGATACAAATTTTATTTAACACTGATTTCGAGCGCGTAACTAACATGCAAAGTCGATGGTCGTTTCAAGTGTGGTTTCTAAGAGAACGGTTCGTATTACACAAAAAATTTTTTGTTTAAAATTATCTCAGCTATTTGAAACATGTTTTTCTACGATGTACAGATTCCTGTATAAATCGTTTTTTTATGTTTTACTTCCTTGCGTATGCACTGCAAAATACGGATCCCGTTTATGTTATAAATTTAACGTAAGTTAAAGATTATTAAAGTTTTTTTTCCTTTCCATTTATTTAATATTGGTGATTACATTAAACAAATTTTGGTTTGCTGCAAAATCAAGTCAAAGCTGCACTTTTAATTCTTGAAATCTGATTTTGGTTATTTTTTTTTTAAATAAACCTCCATTGTTTTTCCTAAACAAAGATGAAGATTTACCATTAAAAATATATATTTTTTGCTCTGCCGCTACTGTGCGACAATTCAGAACGCCGAAATCATTCAATACGGTAGCTAATTCTCCCTTTTCATCAGAATCTCGTCTGAGTCGATTATGAACTTCAAAGAAGTGCTGAAAATGGCGTAGTGAAAGCAGTGTTTTAAAAGAGAGAATTGCCAGCGCCAAGGACGGGGATTTGTTTTTGGAAGGAAATAATAAATGTTTGGATGTCGAATGACTTTCTTTCTAATTCTGAAAAAAGGTTTTATTACCGAGGAGGCATTACTGTTATAAAATCGATCGTTCTTTATTTAGAAATACTTGGTTTTCAACATCTGAAAGATAAAATATATTTTTTAGAATTATATTCATTAGAAAAGATCGACGATTAGATCGTATAAATGGAGACGTAAAGTATAACAATAATGTGAGATATGTCAATAACAGATAAATCTCCAAAGACTCCAATTACCTTTCTCCAATATTTTGATGAAGTAAGAGGATAAAGTCTTATTTCCTCTAGAAAACTGATATATTTTAAAGATAAAACAAAATTACTCAAACACGTCGATTTTTTAACTTTCTATAAAAGCTGGTCAGGTAACAGCCACACCCTCCATTTTTTTTAAATAGCAGAGGTCGTCATAGTTCATTTCACAGGTTGTCAAAATATGATTCGAAAAATTTATTTCACTAAGTAATTATTGGCGACGCGCGACGTGCAAGTACTTGGATGTGATACGAGAAACGATCGTGCGCGAGTAGCGGAGAAATCTTGCATTTTTTACTGCACATTTCATAGATTTCATAAATTCATATTGTCAATTGTCATATTTCATATTCGTTTGTTTATTTACACCTTCTGTCACTGAAGAAAATGGGATTTAGGAAATGCTGTGTTATAAATTGTAAAAATACAACAAAAAATTGTCAATTTAAGTTTTATTCGTTTCCAACTTCGAAGCACAAATTACTACAAAGAGAAAAGTGGATTTATATCATAAAAAAGCATAAGTAACATAACCTAAATTATGCATTATTCTTACGCCCGATTTTAAAGTCAGTTTGAAATAAATAATAAATAAAAGTTCACTTTTAAGTGTAAATTTTAGTTTCATAATACTCACTTAGAGTCCATTTTTACCCAAAAATCAAGTTTAATGTTTAAATTTTATTTTTTTGAAGTTTTCAAAAATGCATCAAGTTCAAGTTTTTCTGAAAATGCATTAAGATATTATATTCGCTGTCCAATAGTTTACAGGGAAAGAATTAATTGTTCAAACCAATATGATGATATCATGGGCTTAACCTGCTAATTTATGCATTAGCATTATTTATAGTAATTTATTTTTCTTAATTCTTCCACATAATTCTTCCATTCTTTTTGACATTTGCCACTACTAAAGCTTTTCCCTTTGACTCTGTGCTTGGTTGAAAAGTTATTTGGTGATTTACTTTCTCAAACCCAGTTTTTATTATTCCATCCATATTAATAGTAATGCTGTAATTTAATAATATATTTATTTGTATTTACACTACATACAACGTTTACCTTTTAATAATATACCGATATAACCTCAATCTTACTTTTTTTTCTTATTCTTTTTTGGGGCTACGTCCTTGACAGTTATCCGGTAACCTCGATCTAACATGAAAGCGCAGTAAATTTTGCTGATTTACGACACCAGGTGTCGCTGTTCTGAACTTGCACGGTCCCAATATAAATTAATTTCATTAACAAAAACAAAAAAAGTGGTACTTAGGCGGTACTGTAGACTAGAGTGAAGCTTTATAATATGTTTTCTGTATTTTAAAAAATAAAATAATACAGTGGGTGATAAAACTTACTTATTTTTTGTTTAAAAATGGTACTTAATTGAGCTATAAAACATATTTTTGTGCTTAATTTTTATTTTACTGTGATTAAGAACTTTATAAAATTTACAAATATTAAAAAAAAAACAAGTAATTACTTATAAATACTTAAAATTATGCCTTGAGCCTAATTATTGGTAGTGTTACCCTTTGCATCAATGTCGACTGGCACCTTCTTGGCATTCTTTATATGCATTTGCGGAAATTTTGTTAAATTGTTCATCCTGTGCGATACTGCTATTAAGCACTCGATCAATTGCCGCTTTGTGGTTATAATATTATTAGAAATTTCTTTCTTCATAAGCTTTCAAGATTTTCTATTGGATTCAGATCTGGCAAATTACCAGGCCAGTCGAGCACCTGTATCTGGTGGTCAGCAAGGAATTTTTAATACCTTTCCATTGAAAACAGTACAATAAACATGGGAGGCATAGACACGGCTAATGATTTAATGTGTTTTAACAAATCATCACACAAATCTAAAAAATGGTATTTTGCAATGTTTGCGTATATTGTTGACATATCTGTCTCAAATGCTTGGTTGTTGTATATAATAGACTATAAGCTTTTGAACATAAAGTTTATGCCTCTAAAGTATTATGTCAAGATGGAAAAGGTTCCAGAAGAGAAAGACCAATATTGTGCCAAAAATAAGATGTAATGTAGTTAAACGACAAAATGATTTAGTAAAATTGGATTCTTATCTTCTTCTTCTTCAAGTGCCCTGAACGTTGCGAACGTTGACTATTAACATGGCAATTCTGATCTTGTTTGCGGCGCTTCTGAATTGTTCGACCGATGTGAGCCCGAACCACTTCCGCAGATTTTAGAGCCACGAGTATCTTCTCCTGCCTGGCCCTCGCTTACTGTCTATTTTTTCTCGACAATCACTTGCAGCAAACGGTATTTATCGTGTCTCAATTTGTGTCTTAGATATACAAGCTTTCTTTGTTTAATTGCATTAACGATTTCTTTCTCCTTTCCGATTCTTTGAAGTACCTCTATGTTGGTGACATGTTCGGTCCAGGATATACGAAGAATGCGTCGGTACACCCATATTTCGAATGCTTCTTGCATTTTCTTTTTTTTTGCATTTCTTGCATTTTCTTGCAAAAAAAAAATTTGATTCTTATGGACATGGCCAATGTATACCACAAAAGGAAGATTTAGGTATTGTATTAAGAAAACGAGTCGTCTAAAGTGTGAAAAATATGATGCAAAGCTCTGTCTCACTAAGAAGAAAAAATGTTTCAAAGCCTTTCATCAAAACAAACAATTGTAAAACTGTTTTGTTTTCTGGTCACCATATAGCTGTAATGATAAAAAAATTATTTTGCAGACCTTGTTACCATATGGTTACATTTGTAATTTTTTCCAGGATAATATTTCAGATATATAAATATATATTTGATTCTACTTAACATTTAGAGACTGTTTATATAAATAACTTTTTAAATCTAATTTTAATTTAACTTTAATGTTTTAAAGCAATTTTAAAGAAGTGCCCGATAAAGGTTATAATATAAAATGTTACCGTCTAGTTACATGTACCGATAAAGGGTTAAAACAATCATATTTCGTCTATTATATTAACAAAAGTTATATAGTTTTCGAGTTTTTCAAGTCCAGAAAAAGTTCTGGAGTTATTTGTAAATATCCATTTGAAAACATGCACTTTTGACACGTAATTTGTGAACATTCATTATGTCATTCAAAATATTGACTTTTCGAAAAAAACTCATAACATTTTTATCGTAAAATTCACTTTTCTAGTAACTACCACATGTTTTTTTTAAAAAAACTTTTCCAATCCCAAGTTGAAATGGAAAGTCACACACAGAGAAAAATCACATCTTGCCATAGGGTAGATTTACTCACACAATTTCAAGTAAATTGATGCATATAATAAAAATATAGGTTTTTTTACTATTTTTGTCGTCATATCCTGGACTATTTGTGACTTTTTCATTTCTGCGATGATGTGTAGAAATTGTTAACATATATTTTTGTCTGCCAAATAAATAATCTTTTTTTTTCAAATAATTTATCATATTCAGCATAGTCTATATCTTATTATGACTTGCATTTTTTCGACAAGGAATCGAAAATAGCTTTTAAAAAATATTCATTAGATTGCACAAAATCCTAGTCCGAAAAATTTTAAAACCATTAAAGAGAACTATAATTTATTCATTAATGAAATATTTATAATGTTTTTTTCACAACATATGGAAAATATTGACTAATAGTCGAAGCGGGATTTATCGAAAAGCAGACTATAATGAACATTTTCCAGAGGAGTCTGGTTTTTTGCTGTAATCACTTCAGGATGTACCTTGTATCAATAATCATAATACGCTCCAGTTGCAAACCTTACTTAATTTTTTATTTAACAAAATCCGAAAAAAAAAATCGAAAATTTTTGCTTTTTTCGCCCATACTTTTGCCTATTACTCGAGAGATATTGATCTGATAAAAAAATATATACAAGGTAAAAGTTTCGCTTTTCAATTTAACATAATGTCTGACTAGTCATAAATTACAAATTTAGTTTTTATTGTTACTGAGAGTACAAACACCACCCTCAGATTTTTTCAACTAATACCATGCACATACTAGAGCTTAGCTCGGCTTGGCTCGAGACGATTTGGTTCTTCCAAACCTAGCTTTGAGCTAAACCAAATTTTTTTCGAGCCGAGCAGAGCTGAATTCGAAACTAGCTGAGCTTTCCTTAACTAGCTTGTCAATGTTTTAGCTAATAGTCTTTTCTAATTCATTTATTTCTGCTATGACTGATACTTTGAGAATAAATAATTCAGACTACAAATATGTTTCAATATAGTGTGTCCGTAAAGTATGATATAAATTGGATATTGTGAGGGTGATCCAGATAAAAAGCATACAGATTTGAAAAAAAGAGAGTAAATAATACTAGAAATTTACGGTTGATCTGTATAGTTGAAAGTTTTTATTATAGCTTATCTCTCAGTATAAACTTTGTTAAATTTTAAGGTATTAAGAACTTCTAGGATCAAATATCTTTCTATAATAATGCAAAGTTGACGTCTCAATTAAAATTTACCTTAAACTATCGTCATATATCTATGTATAGTTTCTAAGCGGCACAAATATTTTCTTGGCTTACTTAAAATCAGTCAGGTTAATTTAAAAATACTGACATTATTTCAGGACGACCACTAATTATACATTCTCGTAGTTTTTAAACAAAAATTAAGACAAACTGGAAATTAAATATTTTTAAATCATGAATGTGTTGCTTGTGTAAGTCCATTTCAAATAGGTAAAGAAATAATAAATAAGACTTACTCACAATCAATTTATTTTAACTATCAGACGACCGGTTTCGCTTTCTACAATATGCAAAGCATCTTCAGGTCTCGATACAAAGTTAAATAAATGCTGAAATGATAAAAACCCATTTCATTTGAAATAAAACCACAGACATGTAATATTGGCATAATTATTGTAATTTACAACATCTAATTTGTTTATCTTTATTAGACAACACCCTAATATGAGTTTTTATCATTTCAGCATTTATTTCACTTTGTATCGAGACCTGAAGATGCTTTACATATTGTAGAAAGCGAAACCCGTCGTCTGATAGTTAAATTAAATTGATTGTTAGTAAGTCTTATTTATTATTTCTTTACCTATTTTAAATATTTTTAATTTCACCTACTTGTTAATCCAATAAAAAATGTCTCACTCATCTTGTCTCCTAACTTTACTATGACAGAGTAGCTATATGTAAAACAATTTTAATGTATTTCTTAATATTTTTTATATTTCACTAGCTTTAAACTAAGTAAAAATTAATATGAATGTTACATATTACATTCATTTTTATGATCTCGAACTCTGCTCTGCTCCGTTTGGACTATTCGAGCCAAGTCGACACGAGCCACAAGCTTACAGCACGAAGTTTAAGCCAAGCTTCTATTTCGAGCTCCACTGAAAATTTCGAGCCGAGCTCAAGCTTGTCAAAATCTCGGCTCGGCTCAGCTTGAGTGCATTCCGCACATGTTTTTAAAATAATCTTTTTTGAAATAATTTTCGGAATGGAAATCCAAACAGTATCTAAAAATGTAATTTTCAATACAAAAATTGTGACTTAATTCCATATTAACCAAATATTTTTTAACTTGCCACAAGAAAAAAGTTTCAGCTTGGACGGACTGTAGGACTTGTAATAATTAAAAATAAAAAAAAATCAATTTCATTAAATATATCAATTTAATATTAAAAATATAAACAAGAAACACATTTGAAACAATGTATTTTTAAAATTTGATCACATATTATATGGGTATTAACTTAAAGTTAAGAATGTACAATTTTTTATGATATATGTCATATTGAATTTGAACCATTAAGATAAATAAAAACGCCAATTCCATAATCAAAGCGGAAGTAAGTTAACGAATTCACGCACTTAGGAATGGACCTGGCCACAAATGGACACCGGAATCAACTATTCAATTCTCATGAATGACCGCCAGAGATTTAAAAACTGAAGATTGCTTCGACAGAAACGCTGGAAATTAGGATGCAAGAAACAAGATTTAACAGCCGATACTATAACAACGTTAAACAATGATTGCAAAAACTGTTCTAAACATGTTTTAAATAACATTTTTTACCGATCATTTACCAATTGCAATTAGGAAATTCACAGAACGACAAACGAGCAGAGATATAACGATAGAATTAATTCCTAATAAAATAATACAGTATAAACAAAATAAAATATTTGGCAGAAGAGGATCGGGACGCCGTCATATCTCGTGGTTGAAAAATCTCCGATAATGGTTTGGGATGACCTCAGCGGAGCTATTTCGCAGAGCAGTCAAAAAAACCATGATAGCCTTGATGATCGCCATATCCAGACCGGATAAGGCACTGAAGAAGAAGAAGAAAAAAATGGGATACCCACGCCGCGCCGCTAGAATTATATTTAATTAAATTATATTAAATTAAATACCCAACAGTTGGCAGTTTTAAAATAGGTGCTTAACAATGAAACACAATCCTAATTTTCTTGCCGATTATAGAAAATTATACTAACAGTCCAGTACAGAACCTCATGAGGCTACAACCAAACCAAAGACGAATGCGACAAACACACTCCCAGTGACGTTCAACAAGATTTTAACTTGATTTAGTTATTTGTTCATTTATGAATTTAGTTTATTTTACTTAAGTCTTTATTTAATTTATTAAAAATCTCAAGCTCAACTTTACACTACACTTACACACAAGCAAAATGTACAGATATAATTAAACTAGTTAAACTAAAAGTTAAATCTCATGGTTTAAATATTTTAAGCACCATTTTTGGTGAACTCAAACTCTTGAAATAATAAAACATTATTTACTTAATTCTAAATATATCACCAGCTAGAATATTTCTAACTTTTTACTTTCTTCAGATTAATCCAAACATCACCTTCCTTTCTTAGAATCAACTGGGAACTGACGAATTTAAATCCTTTTGTAGTTTTATCACTAAGACTGACCTCGTAGTCTTTTATTAATGTTGCGAGTCCTAATTTCGTCTGTAGAAGGCCAAAACGTTTACCTAGAAAAAATACTTATGTTAAGTACAATAATTGATAGAATGATCTAGCATTTCCAATCAGTATTTCTGGCCTTGCAGGTAAAAAGCAAGAGTTTTAATTTTTATAATCTTTGTTACATGTCTTTTAATACTTAACAATTTCCTACCACTTTCTGTCATTATATTTTATGCTCGAAGTAATAATATCTTTTATTTATCTTAATCTGTGTAATGTCTGATACACCCAACAAGACTTTAGTCTTTCTAATCCCAATTTAACTCATTATTACTTTTTCAATTATTTTCAAATACGTTTTCATATAGTCTAACGAGAGCATGCCATCATCATGCGTCTCTCTTTCTCTTTCTCTCTCTCTCTCTCTCTCTCTCTTCGTCTCTTTCTCTCTCTCTCTCTCTCTCTTTCTTTCTCTATTTGCACTCATACCAGAAGCTTACCACTACCATTGATTTGCGCTAGAAATAGGACACTATGAAAGAACTCAAGCTGAAGTACTGATTTGGTTAGAACTCCTAACCAAGCTCTTGGAGTATTAATCTAATGCCAAATTATTCTGCCCGTCGGCGACCAAGAATCGACTAGTCGCTTTCCGTTTCTCCTCCTTATTGACTAGTAACTGTTTCGGCCACTTGTAACCTAGACTAAGCATTGATTAGTCTTTCCTGACGTTTGGATACTGCTTAATGCTTTGTCATTTTATATTAACTTTCCTAGCATCGCCCATTTTTATTTTCCACAACTAACTGGAACTAGCCTGGTGTTTAACAGATCTTACGTCACAATAATTTTCTATTAATGACAGTAAGGATATTTCTTTCTAATTTTAACATAGTCTTCTGTGGCTTTGCTTATGTATTATATAATGGTTTTTGCTAATATGGTGTATGGTATTTTTCAGTCATTTTTCGGTACAGAATCTTTAAACTTTTATTTTTATCAATTTCTTGAGCAACAATGAATAAACCAATAATAAATATTAATAAATTTTCTCCTTACCAACACAAATCCTGGGTCCTTCACCAAACGGCAGATTAGCCACAAATGGTCTGTTAAGGCTGTTTTCATAGGTCCATCTTTCCGGGTCAAATTGAAGTGGGTTGGGATAGTATTCAGGATCTCTGTGGATTCCCAGATTAGTAACCATAACAAATGTGCCTTTTTCTAAGGTAAAGTCTGTTCCAGGAATTGGATAGTCTTCCTTACAACCTCTTACTAGTATGGGAAATATGGGGTATATTCGGAGTGTCTCTATACATAAGAATATAATTATTAGTAAAAACTTTTATTTAAAAAATCTATTATATAAAGTATATTTATTCTAAAAATGCCCTTTCAGGTTACATCACTGAACGTTTTCCGACTAATAAGTCCAATGTACTGACATACTGACAATGCAGTTACCAGGTCTACATGAGTGAAGCCATTATATACATGGGAAAAACCTTTTAAATATTTGGTGATACATTTAAATTATGTTTTTGTTTGAAACAGGTTTACATCATGGCAACGCAAGACTCCCATTGGTTAAATACCCAAACGAAGGTGTCTCTATGGGTCCTCGATAGCAACTTCTGTTTAAAGTTGCTATCGAGGACCCAGTGACAGCGGTCAGAAGCTGCCAAATACGCAAGCATCCCTATCAAGGTGTTAGCTTCGGTGTTTAGGAATGCGCATAGTATTTTGTTCATGAAATTGTCATTAGAGACGAGGTATCGTCAGTAGTGAGTTGGTAGTGGTGTAATTGGTACATTTATTGTAAGAAATTGAGTATACTGTTGTATTGTACTGTTGTATCAAAACAGAGCACAATGGACAAAAATGAGGGAGGCCTATGGCCAGCAGTGGACGCAAAGGGCTGGGTGATGATCATGATGATGACTGTTGTATTCTGTCAACGCCGCCATTTTATAGATGTATGAAAGGTGCTGTAAGGTACCTCTAAGTCGTTCACTGTTATTGCAACTTTGTATAAAACAATAAAAGTAAAGTAACAATCGAAAATCTTAAGAACACCTGTATCATAATCTAAAATAAGATTCACCAGCAGACATACATAAGTTTATAAACAATTGGAAGAATAATAGCTACGTATGAAGAAGACAAACTGAAAAAAGAAGGCAATGAAATTTGCCACAAATATATAGACGAACAAGAAGAAATATGCTAAAAATTGTACAATCTTATGGATAAAGCTTATAATAATATTTTAAAATTTAAAAGTAAAAAAAAATAAAATACACAATCCATTGCAAAATTTAAATAAATTGCAAATTAAATAAAACCTTACGAAATAATAAGTTTAAGTTGCTGCATGGGACCTCCAAATATATATAAAAATAGTTTGGTTACTTGTCCATAAACGTAGTGGAATTTCTTAGTTATTCGTTAAGAAACTCTTCAACTGAATAATGTCTTTTAAATAGATAGGCTGTTGTCATTTTACTGAACTTAAGGAAAGAAGTTGCAGATTTATGTTGCATAGGGAGTAACTCAGTGGATGATATCGGTAAATACACATCAAAACATGAACTTCTGGTGGAGTAGTCATGACTAGGCCATATCGAAGATGAGACTCGAACAAAGAAAAATATCTTATTTGGAAGATGCTAAATTGATTTCCTTCGAAACAGGTCTTTAGTTAGTTGTGATATATATCACAATTGATATATGCTATCTATACAGCCGAACGCTGCCCATCCTATTCTTACTCGTCTCCGTACTACAGCGTTCGGCAAACTTTCTTACGTTCTAAAAAATCAAACAATCCCTCTATACTTACGAATCAAGGTATATAACTCCTGTATAATACCGGTGCTCACCTACGGAGCACAGACATGGACATTTACACAGGCCAATTTGGATAGGATAAGGAAGGCACAAAGAGCGATGGAGAGACAAATGTTAAGTGTATCACTTAGAGATAGAAAACGTAACCAGTGGATCAGAACCAGAACAAAGACAGTAGACGCGATAGAACAAGCAGCAAAACTAAAATGGAAATGGGCTGGACACAATGAACGTCTCTAAGACGGACGATGGAACAATGCCATTGGAAAGTGGCGTCCATACAATGCAAAGAGATCAAGAGGCAGACCACAGATGAGGTGGAAAGATGACATCAGGAAACAAGGAGGTCCCACATGGCAGAGAATAGCTCCAAGATAGGGAAAGATTGAGAGAACTGGGGGAGACCTATATCCAACAATGGAAGGATAGAGAATAGGTTCAAAAAAAAATCTATACAGCAATCGATATAAAGTGATCATTTAAGGTTGCTGTTTATAAAAATACCAAGAAATTTTACAGAATCAACTATACTGATTTAGCTGTTATTAAGAAGCAAGGGTTGAAGAGCTCCTTTATCGGATAATGTTAACGTCTTATCTACGTTGAAAGAGAGTAGAGTCGGACCCGGTTTTTATTTTAAATAGATCAAAAGATACAGTTGCATGGAGAGTTGCAATCTCAGAGTTCGTCCAGGTGATACTGGTATCATGGACAAAAGAAATAATTTTTCATCGACTTTTATTCCTCCTTCCCACGGGTGGAATCTATCAGTACACCTATGAATGAAATGAAATTGCTTAATTCTTTCAATTTTTTTTTGTATTTTTTCCCTAGACTCGGTGTACCTTTTAATGGCACTGAATAGTACACTATCGCATAATTTGGTGAAATTGTATGAATCTACAATTCATACTGTAGTGTGTACTACAAAAAGACGAAACATTTTCAGTAGTAAGCTTATAAAAAAAATATTTTTACCATCAACACAATGTTCCAAATATTTTATCTCCATTAGGGCATCATATGTCATTTTATTGTCATGTTTAGCCAAAACCCTATTGATCTCGTTCCTTAATTTAGACTGTACATCTGGGTTCTTTGCCAGTTCATACAGAGCAAAAGTTTGAGTAGTAGATGAAGTTTCAAAGCCTGCGCAGAGGAACATAAACATTTGAGATGAAAATTCTTTGATATCCATTGGCTCAATCACGTTTTCTCCGGTGTAATCCTTCTCGTCTTCATTCTTCTCGGTCAATCGCATAAGTGTATCTGTTAAATCGTTCCTGAAGATATCATTTTGTTTTCTATAATTAAAGATATCAGTAAACATATCAAGCACGTATTTCTCAGTGCTTTTGGGAAATATTCTAAATTTAATAGCCTGTAGCAACTTCCTAGGAAATGCCATCACCACAGTGTTCTTGGACAGTTTCCATTGGTAGTCGAAAAACTGACGTGCGTGGTAGAGGAGTTCTTCGTTTTCAAGTTTGAGTGTGTTGGTGTCGATGCCGAAAGCACATGCGCAGATTATGTCAGTGGTGAAACGTGAAACCACGCTCTTGATGTCTACTGCTTCTTTTGTTTCACAGAATTTATCCAACCACTAAAAAAGAAAAATATTGTTAGTTTTTAATAACGATATTAGCCTATATTGTAAACAACACAAATCATGCATATTTTTACCAAATATTAAATATACCGGGTCCGGGCGTGTCAGAAGAAGTGGGATGGTCGGAGATTTTGCGAAATTAACATTGGATCGAAAAATCCAAAAACACACGTTTTTTTTATTTTTCAAAAATCTATCCAATGATACCCAACATGACCCACCTCCTCAACCAGAAGACACATCGGAGTGGGAAGGAGGCAACTTTCAAATCTCTTCATTTTGTCATTGCAGATTTGGATTATTCATAAAAATATAAGTAACTTTTATTCGAAATATATTTTTGAATTATTGGTGATGACGTTATAATCGTACACACAAGCTGCACAGATCAGGTCATATCCATAACAACTCATATTGAAACAGGTTTTCAAGAAAAGCAAAAAACAATTGTTGCTATCATTGACCTATCAGCTGCATACGATACTGTCTAGAGACAAGGGAGAATCTGCATACTAATCCGTGCCATCCCGTGTCAAAAGATAACTAAGCTCATTGATAGCATGTTCAACAACAAACCTTTTCAAGTCACACTGGGCAATTTTAAAAGTTTCTAAATGAAATGCAGCAATGGATTACCACAGGGATCTATTTTGTCACAGTTTCTGCTTAATTAATACATCGCGGACCTATCTGGATGAAAGAATACTAACGGATGACCTTGCCGTTATGGGAGAATACTTTTGAAAATTGAGGCTACGGCCCAATGCAACGAAAACCAAAGTGTGCTATTTCTGAATAATGCCCGAGCCAACAAAAAACTCTCCGTTTACTTTGAAAACAGACTGCTCACTCATAATTCAACACAAAAATATCTTGGAGTGACTCTGGACAGAACATTAAGTTTTAAAGAACACCTACAAAAAACGGCAGCAAAACTAAAAATGAGAAATAATATAGTCCAAAAGCTATGTGGCATCATATGGAGATCCTCAGAATCCGTACTCAGATCATCCTCTCTCGGACTTGTATATTCGGTGGCTAAATATGCCTCCGAATGGATCAATATGGATCAGTATGGATCAATGGCAAACACATGAAGATTCTTCTTCGTGCAGTACCGTCTCCTATCGGAGGTTGGCTACCATCACAGCAATCTTTACTTCGTTGGTTGCAGCTCTAAACAACTGTATTGAACTGCACCCATACCACTCCCTTAAATTTCGCAACCAGGAAATCCTCCTACGTCCCACATTTTTTTTTCCCGAGATTTTTCCTTGGATTATGAGTCTAAGCAGAGAGTACTTTTCTCTGATTATGTGGCCCAGATATTTCAGTTTTTCGGTTGTATGGTTTTTATGACTTCGCATTCCTTTCCCATCTTCAGCAGAATATCTTGATTTATTACTCTTTCTGTCCATGGTATTTTCCATATTCTCCTGTAGCACCACATCTCGAATGCCTCAATGTTTTTGATGATTTTCTTTTTCAGTGTCCAGGCTTCCATGCCGTACAGCAGAACGGAGAAAACATAGCTCCTCAACATTCTCGTTCTTAAGTTTATATTTATGTCCTGGCTGCATAGGAACTTTTTCATTTTGTCAAACGATTGTCTCGCTATCTCTATTCGCCTCTTGATTTCTCTTGTCTGGTCATTAGTATCAGTGAAGCACACCCCTAAATATTTGTAGGACGTAACTCTTTCAACTGGCTGATTATTTACGGTTAAATTCACATTGGTGTATAGCTTCTTTGTTACAATCATGAATTTAGTCTTTTTGATGTTCAGTTTTAGACCATACTTATTTGTATGTGTGTTTATGCTTTTCATCAAAAACTGTAAATTTGCTAGGTTATGTGTTACTATTAGCGTGTCATCAGCGTATCGTATATTGTTAATTAACTCTCCGTTAATGTTCATACCAATGTTTTGCTCTAGGAGCGCTTCCTACCATATTGTTTCGCTATATATTGAATAATAGTGGAGAAAGCACACAACCCTGACGCACACCTCGACGAATCACAATTTCTTCGGTTAACTTATTATCACTTTGATTTTTGCTGTTTATCTCCAGTAGGTACAACCTGGATATGATGTTAAAGTCGCGACTGTCGATGATTTTGCTTCTTAGGATTTCATACAGCTTTTGGTGCCTGACTTTATCGAACGCCTTCTTAAAAATATATGAAACCTATCTAGAGGTCTTGGTTTAAATTCAAACATCTTTGCATTTGCAAACATACTCAGACCAAACAAAGCTTCCCGTGTTCCCAGTCCACCTCTGAATCCAAACTGTGTGGCGCTTATGTCCTCTTATAATTTATTAAATATTCTTTTGTGCAATATTTTTAAAAATACTTTTAGTGTTTGGCTCATCAATGTTATAGTTGTGTTAAAGAGGTTCACCATTATTTCAAGACCGTCGTCGTCTATAAGTTTCAACATTTCTACAGGAATTTCATCTGGTTCTGCAGCTTTACCCCCTTTTGTGTTCCTTATAGCATATTCTACCTCGTTTTTAGGATTTCAGGCCCTGTTGTGCATCTGTAGGTTCTGCCACTGCTATTTCTGGACTTTCGCCCTCTGAAAAAAGATCTTCAATGTATTCTGTCCATTGAAATCTATTTTGTCCAAAATCAAACCTAACAATGAACAAGAAAGGCAAAGGATTGCATTTATAAAATACCTTGTGAATGCGATCAGTTTTATTTAGGTGAATCATCAAGGCCATTAAATGTTAGAATAAGTGAACATCAATCTTACATTAAAAATAGAGAATTTGATAGATCTCAAATATGTAAACATGCATGGGATAATAAACATAGGGTTCAATGGAATAATTCAAATGTAGTCCTAAAAGAAACGGATGGTAAAAAAAGAAAAATCAAAGAAGCGGCTCTAATTATGCTAAATGAGGCCAATTGTGTCGCAAATTCCTCGGCAGAATGTAGTAGGATCTGGTTACCAATATTGAAAGAGGTTATAGAGGACCAATATGGAAGTTATTAATAAGAAAATACCAGTATTAGTAAGTCAGTAACATATAGAGGATACATCATTTATGTTTTTTAAATAACGAAACATATAAAATCAAAATTTTGGTGTTTGTTGAAGGTAAACTAAATTCACGAACAAATACAATGTCGGGATAGTATTATGAGGTTTTTTTCCTGGTTTTTCCCTCACAATCACTAACAGGAGAATTTTGAGAAAATGCATAATGTATGTCTGAATTGTCAATATAAATGAGTCAGATAAAATTAAATTATTAGAAGAATTTTTCACTATGTAACAAAAAAGAAAATTTGTTTAATTTCTGTTTGTATTTTGAGAACGATTTCCGAAGTGGAAATTGAAACGTCAAGAAACGTATTTTTATCTTTAATTGTGGCTTATTCCCAGTTAAATAGTAATTAACAATTTACGAATATTGTCATCAACATTGGTAAATTGTTGTCCAGACTACGGAAGACCTATGATTAAAAAAATCTACTTACCCCTCTATAGGGATCCACCATTCTTTGCATTATCAGGTACATCTTTCTCATTTTAGCCGAAGTAAAAATTGAGGGAGTCTTAGTCCGAAGTGTTTTCCATTCCCTATCTTCCATGTTAAATAAATGTCCAGATAGAATATCGTCTTTGGGACTGATATACATCGAGTGATTGGGAAAGTAGTGAGCGTCGCTAATCATGATTTTTTTAATGATTTCGGGATCGACTGGGATATAAATTGGTTGTTGCATGTAATATATCCCTCCATGTTTCTTGCCTCTTCGTTTAAATTCTAAATATGCATTTGAAAATACTTCACCAAATGTTTCTTTTCCTAGATATAGATTCAATGTGTTACCGAACGGAAAAATGGCGGGCTTGATTTCGGGGATTCCTCTTCTCTTCCAGTATTGAAAAGCATCATAGAAGTACCATATTATATAGGTTACGAGTGTCACCGATGCACCTATGAGTACCGTTGTCAATGTAGACGTTTCATACATTATGGATCTGTGGATTTAAAAAAAAAGCTTGTGTAGTTTTTCGACTTAACCAAACGTTAAGAATTTTACTCCTAGTGGAATAGTGCCCTAAAAAGTCTCTAAAAAGTCTATTAGACAACAAAAAAGTGCCAATAAATTCTCCTTTTTAAATTTAATGTCTATTTTAGTTTAATAATTTAAAACATATTTGACATACCAATTTTCTGCCAAAACAGTAATCATATTTAACTTTATCAAAGAAATTTGATAATTTCAAGTTAAAGAAATTGCGCACCCACACAATTGTACATCCAATTTCATTCATTGTTATACAACTATCCCTTTAATAAAAATTTCAATCAATTAACACACATTTCTAAAATGTATCTTTTGAATAAATATAAATAACTTTTAATAAATTAAATAATATGAAACATCACTTTCATTTAACAAACAATTACATTATACATTATTCGTATTTCATTTGTTATCATCTATCCCCTCAAGAAACTTCCCCGCTAATTATCAAACAGTTAGAAAAACCGAAGATCACCCATCATCAGCAGTACAGGATTTAAACTATGTTTTCCGAATCATTAACTATTAGTTCTTGTACCGGCATCATTTAATTTACTTTGTACCGTTTGACATGAAGATGCTTTGCAAATTGTAGAAAGCGAAACCGGTCGTTTTGGTAGTAAAATTAAATTAATGTGAGTAAATCTTATTTTATTTCTTTTTACCTATTTGAAATGGACCCACACAAGCAACACATTCACTGCTAAAAACCTTATAAATCAACTACGTAGATATACATTAACATATCCTAGAGAAAAAAGTGAAAGGACAGTTTTAAGTGCTAAGATAGCACTGAGCAAGATAGTAAATAAGACTGATACTCGTTTAAGTGCAAATAAAAATCTAAAATCGATAGAAAGATTATGTATTAACTATGAGTGTTCGAGGATACTCGGGAGGTTTTTATCCACTGGAATTTTGCAGATACAAAACCCGTAGCGAGAAGTGTAAAGAGGTTGTAGAAGTGGCGGCTAATATTTAAGAGGAAGAACAACAAAACTCAGGAGATCTGAATGTCCTTTTGCTGCACCAGTCACCTTGGCATATAAGAAAGAAAAATAACGACGATCTAGTCTAGATAGATCTGTGTTGATTTTCGTGAACTGAACAAAATTATGGTACCGTAATCACAACCGTTCCCGCGGAATATCATAGTAAAGGCACGCAATTTCAAGTGGTATATAGTTTTGGAAATTAAGTTAGATTTTTGGACAATACCAATAAGAAAAGAGATCGCTTTTACACAGTCCGGCAATTATCAAGGAAATAAAATTAGCTTTTGGTTTATAAAATCTTCAGCAATTTTTCAATGAATACTTGCCACTACAAGTCGAGTATTCACACAATGAATACTCGACGTTACGTCAGGGCTTTTGCATAAATTATATTGATATTTTATTTTTTTCTTCTGATTTTGAACAACACGTTCATCACATAGAACAATTACTTCATGCATTCAGGCAAAGGTTCCTACTAAAACTTTTAAAATGTAATTTCGATCAATTTAGTTCACGTTCTAGCTTACAATTCTGTTAGACTGTATATTAATAACTTGAACTCCATTAAACATTTCCACAGATCTCAAAATTCCAGAAAAATCAGAAAAATATTTGTCAGTTCCTAGGAAAAATTAATCTTTATTATAAATACATTCCACATCATACGAGGACTCTTGAGGAACCACTTGAGGATACATAATAAATGAACAGATGAATTTAAGGCAACCTTCATTATAATTAAAGAATATCTCTGGTAGAGTCCAATTCTGTCAACACACACAGGTTTTTCGGTCTAGAATTAATAAAATTCTATTTTCTCGTTAAATTTCTAACTATTTGTTGGCCTTATCAGATGTGCAAAAGGTTAAGGTAATTATTCACAAAAATAAGACAAACATTAATATTACACCTTTGTAATCAAACTAATAAGTTATAAAGTTAAAAAACGAAACTCTTATCTAAAGTGAATAAACTGCGTATCTAAAATTGTAAATTTTTATCAATTTATTTAAAAACATTTTTTCTATTATAGTAACGGCAGTAAATAAAAAATCAGGACAAGATTGGATGATACACTTTGTGACCTTTTTACTCTATATTAGCTTTGTTGATAGTTACTGTGTCACTTATTACATCGTAATTATATGATATAAACACTTAAGAAAAAACTGAAAATACTCGTGGTTTTACACACTATGAAATTTATTTCTTTATATAAGGCAGACAAACATTTATACCAGATAGACTACATCACTATTAATACTAATTATAGAAAACTATAGGGTAGCGGGTAGGAACTCCTCTAGTAGAAACTCTGCTAGTGATAGTAATATCAGGGAAAATTAATCAATCTCTGCCCTCAGTAGCCCTTACCAAAAAATCTGCAAAAAGTTAGAAACAACGCAAAGAGCCAATCTGCGCATAGCAAAAATCTGTGAGACGAGCTTTTTACACAATCGTTCAATATGGTGCGACCACTTCAACCTTGTATCCATAGTAACACCTAGCAACTTTACTGGTTCAGATGGTGTAACCCATCTATCAGAACTAAATAATATTGTCTGTGTTTTCTGCTCGTT